>QNUK01000027.1:3310000-3918154 GCA_013621035.1 Clarias magur | reverse complement strand
CATTAAACAGTCGAGCCTGCGTCAGAACTTAATGTCATGTTTGTGTACTTTGTTGTTGCGCTATCGAGTGATTAACACACGCGTTTTGTTTTTGTTATTCCTCTTCTCTTTCTTCACAGTTTGACAAAGTCTGGAAGTGCTTCATCTCACAAACACCGCGACCACCATGAGCAGCAATTACAGCGTGTCCCTGATCGGACCCTCACCATGGGGCTTCAGACTGCAGGGGGGCAAAGACTTTAGCATGCCTCTCACCATCTCTAAGGTAAGTATCTCACTTCCTTTTAAACTAAAAAGTGATCGTTTTCGAGAGGTGGATAAACTGCAGTCATAATTCCACCAGTTCAGTTAAGGTCAGGATGCTTCCTCTCAAATAATCACTGCTTATTATAAGCACATGATGCGCACACACACACACACACACACACACACACACACATACACACACACAAGAGCATTGTGCTCCCTCTGTCTCTCTCCCACACACACACATATTATAACCAGTTCCATGATGCTCAGAGTGCAAGAATAGCAGACTCTATCCCAGGCTATTAGCTGATGACACGTCTCCATAATGCAGCTCATGCACGCTTCAGTCACTCTCATCGTCCCCCCTCCCCCCCTTTAACCCCTCCCCTGTTGTGTTTTTATCTCCCCTACCCGTCGTGGAAGAATGATTCCAAGGTTGTTCTCAGAAAAGTAGTTTCAGGGACTTCTTAAGGTGCTACATGGAATGATTATATATATATATAAAATGATCCCCATGCTGGTTTTAGAGTTGTCACGAAGCCTGATCTTTCTTTTCGTCAGGAATGTTTCCCATTCATCTTTACGTTTCCCTGGACGTTGTCAATCCGTGTGTTTACTCCTAATGGAAATAAGGCCTCGTTAATTATTATTTTGGCTCGCAAACCATTCCCAAAAACAAAACCTCTCGCTTCAGGAGCCTTGTTTTTAAAAGTCCGTGCCATCTGGCTCGTTGTCGCCTCCAGTGATCGACTCTCGCACCTACAGTACAGTAATGTGCGCAAACAGAGGAGGAAACTTCCTTTACTTGGAAGTGGCTTCCTCAATTAGGAGCCCTAAACCTGTCTCGTTTTTTGGCTCCAGCTTCAGAATCTGAGACGAATCTGTCTCCAGAGGCGAGTCTTCAGGGTGAGCCACGTTCTCTCGGCCCGATGTCGAAACCCCGTATAGAGCGAGAAGTCGAGGCGCGACTACCGTACCGTACTGAATAAATCCAAGAGCATCTCTGGCAGCCGGTGCTTGTTGGTCCTGGCACGCACGCTTACTTGCTCTCTCGCTCTCACGGTGACGAATGGGTCGAGAAACAGTACAGTATGCCGTGTGTGTGTGTGTGGACGGAGAGATCTGAGCCACACTCCGATGTGCCTGATACAGAACTCGTCTGATCTGCTTTTCTTCAGTGTAATAACTTGTAACGTGAAGTGACAGGTCTTACATAAACATCTGTCCGTGGAAGCACGAGGTCTCTGGATGGAGGTAGGAAGGGAGGGAGAAATTTATGTGCGTGTTGGTTGAGGCATATCAGCTTCTCATATCTCGCAGTTTTTGGGGATCTTTTTGAAGGAAGCTCGCACACCCAGAAGGATAGGCCACCCAGACCGAGCTCGACTGAGACGTTCCTCAAGCTCATGAGTGCTCCAGGACAGGAGTGCCGTCGAAGGCGTACCACCTGGAGCACTTTTATGGGAAAGCGGCTGCAGATGCATTCTGGGTGAGGAGTAAACTCGCTTCCATGTAAAGACGTAAATCTTTTCTTTTTTTTCTTTTTTTTTTTTCCCCCAGTGTATCTGATTCTCTGGTCACTTTTAAAGTTGTAGAGTTTATCTCCTGAACGTATTTACAAGCCTCTTAAGTTTTTAAAAGCGGCTTCGATGTCCGATTCCATGTTTCACAGATGGAGCAGTTAATTTTAACATGTGACCAGCTACAGAATGCTGTGTGTGTGTGTCTCTGTGCACCATTAAAAACCCACCCTGTAAGTGCACCAGGACACACAGAGCCATGAAAGCAGGATTGTGACGCACAAGAACCAAGCTCTATGGAAGATAATGGCTCTTCCTGTCAGAGGAAGTTATTTATACTCTCCAGACAGGCACAAGTGGGTTGAACTGGAAAGAATCTGGTGGATTGTGGAAAAGAATAAAAAATAAATAAATATATTTCACACACACTCAAAAAAAATCATAATTTCTTTCAGAGTCTTTAATACAGTGTCCGCTTGGCCTCGAAGCTTAGAAGAAATGATTTTTTCGGTTGACTAAAAAAAAAAAAAAAGAAAAAAGAAGCAACCTTGCACAACCCATTTGTGCCTTTTCTCCGCTCCATTATGCAGCACCCACTGAGCTAAATTGTGTCAGCATTTGAAGATCCCGTGTTCCCAGGGCGAGGGCTGCGTGAGGCCACACCCTGAATGTGTTACGGCCTGAAGCACATGCCTGAGTTTCACACTCATAAAACAGCTACGCATGAAACCGTGCCAAGCCAGAACCACCTTTTCCGCCTCTGCTTTGTGAGCGCACGAGACATTTAGCGTATGCCCGTGACGTTTAGCGTCTTTGTCCAATTTGTATTTCGCACGATGCGAGTCGATCTCGGCACCAAGATAAATAACGGCGTGAGTACAGAGATTGTTCTTGCGGCGATATGATTTTTACAGATGTTGGAAAAACACGAGATGATGATGATGATGATGATGATACGTTAGATCTGACTTAACAGTCTGTGGCTTTGGCTTCCTGCCTTCATAAGGGCAGTATAAGTTTCAGAGAGATAATGTGTGTGATTTATTTCCCGGTTGAACCGACGTGACGAGGATCGAGACGGCAAAACGAAACCTCTCATGCAGTTGCGAAGCAGCACGGATCGATTACTGCCATCCTGTCGCAATATGACTCGCACGCCGCTGTGATCTTCAAAGAACCGAGGTTGTAAAATCAGCGAGCTGTGTGAACCCATGCATTTCCCGCGGGCGTGTTCGCGTATGAAACATACACCCAAGTCAACAAGAGCCTCTAGACGCACTCTGTGTACTTCATTGTGTGATCAGTCGAGTCATTGTGTGTCACCACAATCTTCACTACCTTCCTTTTTCTTCCTAATCTGCAGACTTTGTATTTTCTTAACAAACAGCATGACGTAAACACAGCTGAGTAAGCGTATCTGTCTGTTTCCCAGCGTTTAATACACTGCAGGTTACAGAAGGAGGAGGAGGAGGAGGAGGAGAAGGAGTTCCCCCAGGGGTGGTTTGAAGATGCTTAGTGATAGACATGAATAATTTTTTTCAACAACAACGAAAAAAAAAGCCTCATTGAGTGAAAACAGAGAGATCTCATTTAGCAGTACCGTGTGTGCATGGCTGCCTCATGTCTGCTTCTTAGGGTGGGTTTTTTCCTCACCACAGCACTGCACATGTCGCTCAATGAGGCTGAAAGACAGTATACACAACAATCAGACATCATTTTAAAACCATTAACATTAAAACCATGTAGGTTTTTCTTTTTTGAGTCTCTTACACCACCAGGGCGGATCTCGACCCTCAGGCAGGCAAGGCGCCGCGAGGCCTGCGGCGGGCGTGCAGTGGTGTCTGGCAGCAGGATGTTTGCGGCGTTGGGGGCTGCAGGGTTGGATCTCTGTGGATGGGACTTGTTTGTCCTCATGGATGCTCATTTGGATTGGGATCTGGGGGAGTTAGTAAAGGTCGGGTCCAGAGCCTTGTACTGTAAAACTCATGCGCTGCAGGCGGTGGTGCACAGGGTGTTCTAATGCCTTTCTTTTGTGGCCAGGGTTACATTTTTTTTTGGCGGTTTGGCCCAAAAAAATTTGCCAGTTTTTTTGGTTGCTTGTTTTTAGTCCCTGCAGGCCTGGATGAGTCTTTGATGTCCGTGATCCTGTAACCAGTTTACTTATAATATATAATTGACAGTCATCGTTGTTCAGTTCACCTTGTGATGTTGTTAATGTTACGCTGATCAGAGTGTCTAATCATATCACATCGTATTTGGACACCCAACTTTAGCAAGCATACATTATGTGGTTTAGTTTTTTTTTCCCACAAAAAACCTTTGCCACGTTGTTGGAAGCAGAAAACGGACTTCCAACAACTTGTCTTGGTACGAACGGCACTGTGGTGTAGTGGTCAGCATTGTCGCCTTGCACCTCCAGGGTCCGGGTTCGATTCCCGTCTCTGTGTGCATGGAGTTTGCATGTTCTCCCCATTCTTGTTGGGTTTCCTCCAGCTACTCTGGTTTCCTCCAACAGTCCAAAGACATGTAGATTAGGTTAATTGGCGTTCCCAATTTGTACGTAGTGTGTGAATGGGTGTGGGAGCCTTGTGCTCTAGGCTCCAGAACCTCCGTGACCCTGAATACAGGATTAAGCGGTATAGATGATGAGTGAGTGAGTGTCTTGGTATGCTGTAAAATCCCAATATCTAATTTAAACTGGCATAAAGAGTCTGATTTCCCCAACCCTGTTTCAGGTTTTGGAAAAAGCATGGTCAAAGATCGGGTGTCTACATACTTTTGGCCGTGTAGTGTAGATTGAGCTGGGTGAGTTAAGAAGCGAAAATGTTCCACATGTTTAGGAAAGGCATTCTTGTTCCCTTTACATTTAAGGAATTTGGCAGGCGCCCTTATTCAGAGCGACTAATATTTTTACCTCATTTTACATCTGAGAAGTTGCAGATTAAGGGCCTTGCTCAGATTGGTGGTGCTTAACCACCGAGCTACCTCTACCCCTGCGATGTTCCCATGGTACAGTAGCACGCAACCCACACAATGCTAAGGGGGCCAATACTTTATTCTTTACTGTTTCAATACATTTTGTGCATCACATATTATTAACTTGTACGCAGTGTTCGTCAGCTCTCCTAATAAAAAGAAATCGTAATGTTCTGCTATACTGTAAGTAGGACGTGCAGACGTTGGACGTGGGAGCCGTTTGGGGTTCGGCCCACCTTGACGCGGGTAAGTGAATCTTAGCATTTAATAAGGATGGAGGAAACGGCACCGAAATGGGAGATCACGCTTCATTTGAAAGCCCACACAAAGCTTTGATCCGTATTCTTCCACGCTACTTCATCTCCTGCTTCTCCCACCCTGACCGGGAGCCGCGCGGTCCGGGGCGGGCGGGCGTTCGGACCGACCGAGACAGCTGCCTCTGTTTCTCTTGGAGCCGCGGCGAAACACTGTTACGTCCACGAGCTCAGTCTCTACAGTGCTCTCTTTGTTCCCAAGCTCTCGAAGCCAGGCCTGGATCCCAAAAGTGCTGTTTAGCTTATAAAGTAACTGACGGAGGCAGGTTGCTGGACGTCTCTGACGGAGAGGCCGCAGTCGACGTGTCCTGACTAGGGAGAGGACGAGAGCCGAGACTCAGACTTCCTGACAGCTTTATGAGGAAAAAAGACAGCCAGGTGCTATGACTAGAACGAACGTCTGGAAATGATGTTTCGGCTGCGAGAGTTCACAGGATGGGGACGATCTGCGGAGAAAAAGAGGAAAGAATTCCGTCTTCTGGGAATTTGGAATTGTTTAATTACTTGTGGCTGATTTATTTATTGATGCGTGCGCATGATCCAGTGGTCGTTGCTTCACTCAACGTAACTAGTTCCACATTCATTTAAGTTCCATTAAGATCTATTAGGACAGGATTTATGTCTTTCCATCGACAAACGCTGTTTGGAAGCTGAAGAATGTTTCGAATGCGCTACTCTTTTTGCGCAGGGTGTTTGTCAAGGCTCCCGCAGGATGACGCCGCGTTTGCAGAGCTACAGGATGTCCACTGACCTTTCCCTGATGAGTCTTTTGTTGTTTAATCTCCTGTGGGTGACGGTGTTTTCTTTGGAGATAATAGACTAGGTACCTCCTAGCAATGCGGTGTAGAATTTCACTTCAGAGCTCGTTCCTTGTTCAGAATGTAGGTAAATGCGCGTCAGTCACAGCAAGGCTAAATGTTCAACATCCCAAATTCCACCGTCCCCCCTGCTTTTTTATTTATTTATTTATTTTATTCCTCAGTGTTGCCCCAAGCTACAAATAAACAATAGGTTAATAACATATTCATTTCCTTGACATGGGTACAGTAATGAGGGTTTGGTATGCTCTGATAATACGTGTGAATATTCTACCACGTCTTTAACTTGTCTCTGGTCAGGACTTGCATTTTTATTTTTAATTTTTTTGTCCACACAAACCTGCCAAATCAGATGACATTGTGCTCTGGATATCGAAGCTCGGTTTTGGCAGGATGACGCTGCTTTCTTACGCTGCTCGACAGCTGCGCGTCGGTGGCGATTAGCGGAGGAAGGAAACGGGTGTCTTTCGCCGTCTCCCTCCATCACATTAATCACAATCACAGCTTTTCAAGAACACTCGATAGCGCTATCTCCCCCAGCACCGCTCCCGGCCCCATTGTGAGGATCTTTAATTATGGCTGTAGATAAAAAGCCACTTCTTACACACGCTTGGATAGTTTCCCTGAGTTTTTATTTTTGAGTCAGCCCAGGGACAGGGAAGGCGGAGGAGCTATTGTGGTTCTATAAGTCCTACAACCATGCCCCCTTTTTATAGCCTCTTATTTCTCTAGCTTTGTCTCAGCTGGATATTTGAAACCCATGCTGAACAAATATGTGCTAATTTTAGCTCGACCCTGTATTCCCTAAACAGTGCCCCATACTAACACCCCCCCTGGTCTCTATTGAATGGCAGGAATGCTTTTATACCTTATCCACGAGATCAGAGCGTACACACATGAAGAGACTACAGGTGTTTGTGTAAAAACAAACCAATTAATGATGCTAATAATAGTAATAATAACACCATGTTAATGTGACCTTGGTGATGAATGGTTTATACAGGGATCTGGGTTATCTCTAGATTAAATCGATTCTGATGCGTATCGAGATTCCCTTGTGTGGCGAGTCAGACTGACTCTATACACACTGGTTTTTAGGGCCCAAGCACTCTGTCAACTGCCCTGCTGTATGTCATCATAGTGTGTGAGGGCCCTCTTGTTCTAAGGATTATTTTTTTGAGCTTACCATGCTCAAGAAGAAGTCATGAAAGGATGCCTGAGAGTTTTGGCCTCGGGCGTGGCACGAGGCCCTCACACACAATTTTGCTGCATAGCTCATACACACTTGTACGTATGCACACGAAACCCTGTACACATTTACAGCTCAGTGAGTTGAACAATTTTTCATTGCATGTCATGGGCTCAACTCAACAGGAAGTCTGTTATTTTGAGTCATTTGCAAAACACACCCGATGGATTTAGATGTACTCCTCCTAGGGGATTTATACGATCGCCACCAAACTGGGCCAATGTGATCTCAAAACGTTGAAGATGCGAAATTGTGGAGGGTTTTTTGATTTCTCAAACAGCTCAACCGTGACCACGCCTTAAACGTATGCCAAAAAGTGCTTAATAGCTTTCTGTGGGACATCACATTGAGTGACATCATAGTATGATGCTTTTTCCAGCCTCTGGGGCTTTTTGGAGATCTAAACATAAAATTCCCCTTTCCTAAATGATGTCATAATGGTATCAGTATGTCCCACTTTAAATCAAGTAGGCTTTTTATTGTCATTCCAACCATATACAGTTAGTACACAATGAAACGAAACAACGTTCCTCCAGGACCAGGTGCTACATACATGCAACAGCATAAATTTAAATTTATGCATAAATTTAAATTTAAATTTAAATTTGAACACATCTCCTGTTATACTGAACTTCCAGTCTTACACATTATTATGCAGTTCAATCTCTGCTATCCGTTATCACCCAGATGAGGATGGGTTCCCTGTTGAGTCTGGTTCCTCTCAAGGTTTCTTCCTATTACCATCTCAGGGAGGTTTTCCTTGCCACCGTCGCCCTCGGCTTCAAATTCAAATTCAAATTTTATTTGTCACATACACAGGCATACACAAGACGATATGCAGTGAAATGCTTAGGCGACTGCCCGTGACCTTAGAATAAAAACTATTTAAGGCTATTTACACTAGAAGAATATAACAAAGAACGTAAGAATAGATTTAACTAAGAATAAAATAATACAATATATGTACAGTAAAAATATAAGAAAATAAAAATATAAAAAATTCGAAAAAGATATCTATCTGATATAAGACATATAATAAAGCCTAGGTGAACCTAGGTGTACAGTATGAAAAAATATGGAATATAAATAGAGATGTCCAGGGGGTGTGCAAGTATGCTATAAAGTGTTTTGTACTTAAAGTGACTTGTGCTATAGAATAAATAGTGATGTAGAGTGAAGGGTGTGCAATTATTGTCCAAAGAGTCCAGAGATAGTGCAAGAAGCATGAGTGTGGGTGTGTGAAGTGAGTCAGTCAGTACTGTTTGGTGAGCTGGTTGAGAGACCGTATCGCCTGCGGGTAGAAGCTCCTCCTCAGTCTCTCTGTATTGGTCTTTAGGGCGCGAAATCGCTTTCCTGACCTCAACAGAGAGAACAGTCCATTACTGGGGTGGCTGAGGTCCTTCACCATCTTCCTGGCCTTGGTCCAGCACCGCTTGCTGTAGATCGAGTGCAGGTCAGGGAGCTCAGTGTGGATGATGTGGCTTGCTCATCAGGGACAATCTTATCATTTGGATTCATACACATTGCATACAAACTTACTTCTTTTGATTGTGTAAAGCTGCTTTGCGACAATGTCAATTGTTAAAAGCGCTATATAAATAAATTGACAAATGACAAACAAATAAATTTACAACACAAATCTAATAATTTTTAAGTTAACCTAAAAGAACTATCAAAGTCTTTCTGGTGCACCCAGGCGGCGATGGCGCAGGGTGCCTGGGCCCGCTCATCTTTGCTTGCAACCATATTTTTTAAATTAATATTAAGGTGGTCAAATGTTGCAGTTCCTCTGTCATCCTGCAGATGGTGCTCTCCAAACTATACACCCTTCGTCAGACAGTGCAGTGTCCTGTGAGGTCGGAGCTAATAATTTGCTAGGTTTGTTTAGAATTGTAACAAAATCTAAAGAAAATTTAATATCGAATCACAATATTTATAAAATCATGATACTTGTAGAATCGCAATACAAATCAAATCGGCACCTGGGTATTGTGATGATACAGTATCTTGGTACAGTGATTCTTGTCTCTAGTTATCTCAGTCTTAAATATTCAGCTAACTTGGTGAAACTGAGGTTCATATCACAGCGCTGTCAAAATCTCAAATCCTTAATAATAATTACATTTTTTTTTTTTTTTTAACCATAGTACTGGTTGAGAATCGGTGAGATCTGCACTGTCAACAGGTGAAGGATGCTGTGCTTAATGCTTTCCCTGTAACGTAACTACTGCACCTTTTGTCCTTTTATAAATGTACTGTAGATATTTTTATGAAGATACATTTTATTTATTTTATAAATGAGAGAGAAAGCAAAGACCGAGAGTTCAGTTATGGTCTGTAAACAGATAAAAAGTTAGATTTTTTTTTTGCTCCATCCCTGCTCCAGCCTGACGAGCTCAATTTGAATATGTTGAAGTTATTGGTATGTTGTAATGTGTGTCATGTAAGAGAAATGACACTTCAGGATAATGATGTGTTTTAAGTAAAGTATTAAAAGATTCTCCCATAACGGCGCATCCTTAAGTGGTTGCGTCCTTACAACAGCTGATGAATCTAAACATGGAAGAAATATTTTAGTTCTGACAAGATCACTGAGACTTTATAAACGAACTTGCTTTCGATACAGTGCGTAGGTGTGTGTGTGTGTCGGGGAGTTTATGGGTCGTGATGTCTATACAAGCAGCGCATTCGTGCCCTACAGACGAGTCCGTAGCCAGGCACGTCTCGCACCACATTGCCAAAGGGCGCTGCGGTTCTGGAGTTAAAGCGCACAGATGTTTTCGAAACGGTTCCTAACTGCCTTTTTGGAGAGTGAAATATTCTCGGGGTTGATTATTAGGCTGACATGCAGAGAAACCGCACCAGCTATTTTTCCAACTCTGCATTAGCCCCGACCGCCTGGAACTCCTGCTGGATTGTAAGGCAGCTCCTACTGACCAACTATTTACGAGACTAATGCGACTCTAAACATCTACATTATGCCCCGTCACGTTTATTTATACTGTAGAACTGAGGTGAACATTTAGAAGAACACGGGTCTATTAAGTGCTTTGTACTGTACGTGCGCAGACTGCATCCGTTTAACTGTAATCCTGTGGAAAGCATGAAAGATGTGTTCTTCAGACGAAGTTGGAAGGTTCGACTTCACGCAAGAACTGTCAAGGGAACATTATTTCAGTCGCATCTGAATTGAGGAGAATGCTTTTTTTTTTCTCTTTGGCAAGTAGCTGTATACTTTTTTAAAATCGCTCTAATACAAAAATAAAAACGATGCTGATTGTCAAGGCTAGCATTGAAGCAGAAGTGGTTGTCCCGGACAGCGCAGCTGATGATGAATAGACCGTAAGTGGATTTCTCAAACTGCTCTCAGATGCTGCGCTTTCTCTCAGGAGAACCCTGTCCATGCGGTCTGTTTATTCTAGACGTGAAGAAAGATTCAGACCTACAGTACATTTTTTTCATGAGGCCACGGTCAGAGCTGTTCTGGTGATAAGACTCAGGCTGTTTGCACTTCCGATATGCCATACGGACAAAGCAGTGATTTATTACCGCGGGCAGCGCAGTCGGGTCGACCGTAAAAACGTCCGTGTTGATTAGATGCCTGATTTAAAGGATTGTGGGAGTGTTTTTTTTTTTTTTGGTGAGTGTTTTGTGTGTGTGTGTGTGTGTGTGTGTGTGTGTGTGTGTGTGTGTGTGTGTGTGTGTGTGTGTGTGTGTGTGTGTGTGTGTGTGTGTGTGTGTGTGTGTGTGTGTGTGTGTGGGGTTATTACAGGCAGCCATTAATGGAATATAGTAGTGGGAGTCTGGAGCAGCATACTAGAGTCACCAGGCTGTACAATATCACTTTGTGTCTGTTTTACATTTACTCACACACACATACCGTAGTAGCACATTCACACCCTTTCTGTTTAGTTTCCAGGGAAAACTGTTTCTTTTTGGCGTGACCGGCGTCGTATTTTTCACCGTAGCCTCGTCAGCGTCACCTCGTTTTCTCAGCGCAACGTACAAATCTTTCAGAATATAGATGTAGATCCATAGTTTAATTCTTGCACAGAAGCAAGAGTGGAATTACTGTACACGGAAATGCGGCGAGCAGTCCGCAGGGTTCTGAAGCTCGTGCCCAGAAAAGTGTCCCAGAGCAATCCGGTGTTCTCCGGCCTGGAAGAGGAATGTTGGCGAGAAAGGTTCGAAGTTGATTTGCACCAATATGGATGGTGATAAATATGGTACCAGTCAGGTACTAAAATTGCAGCTCAGGGCAACGTGGCGTTCTTTTTCATTTATTTCGGCTACAAAAAAAGTCAAACCTCGCTGAACTCCAGCGCAGGTCCTCGAATTCCCAGCAAAAAGTCTTCAGCACGGCGTTCATCTGGTTTTAATCCGCAGTGTGGCAAGGGTGCCAAGTCCGAGCCCATCCATCACTCCTCAGTGCCTCGCTATTCTTGTTTTTGACGTATTCCATTTACCACGTCGACTACTTTCTTACTTTTTTTTTTCTTTTTTCTTTCCGTTGGTTTGTTTGACAAACGACACTATGTTAAAAAGGCCGCGATGTCGACGACAGAATTTCGGCGTATACCAAAGAGCTCTGGAATCCATCTGTCGGTCGGGTCAGGAACAGATGTTAAGAGCGAGATCAGAACAACGTTCACGTCCTCACATCAGTGACAAATTGATAAATGATTGCGCAAGTGCTTTCAAACTGTCAGCTCTGGTTGCTCAGAGGGTGTCTGAGTTTTCTATACCAGCAGCTCTGACAGGTTTTTTTCGGCTGTAATTCGATTCGCACGTGTACAGTATATGCTGCCCGGAGGAAAGCAAAAAGGAAAGGATGTTGCTTCAGAAGAGCCGAAAAATTTGGCCTGCAACCAGCGACGAGAACAAGTAAGGAGAACTGAACTGAAATGACTGGAACTGGGTAAAGAACTGTTCAATGCGTTAGTGAAAGTGTTGGGAGTCATCAACTTTGCCGAAGAAATGTGGTTGGAAAAAAAAAAACATTCATGAATGGAGATCACTTAAACACTTGGCATTGTACTGAATGACCAGGTTACCCCTGAAGGTACTCAACATCAGTGCACACCACAATCATGATTGTTCAGTATACTTCAATTTCTATAGTAATACAAAAAAACGTAAATGTGCACATGTGGTATTATTAAATATTTTTGGAAGGAGTCTCCAGTACCCATAAGTACTGTAGGTGTTCTCCATGAGAAAGTCTTCATGATGGAGAAGTTTGAACCTTTTGGTTTCAGAAATGTTCATGGTTGCTACAGTATAATGTAAAGTTCACAACACCATGACCTCGGTCATGTTTTACATCATAAACGTAATGTTCACAATACGTTAATACAGAATACCCAATAATCTTCTTTAAACAGTTGATATTGAGATGGAGCTGCTCCGTAAAGCTTCATAACGGCTCTAATCTGAGGTGCTGTTTGAGGTTAATTGGTGACTTCTGAGGCTGGTGACTCTAAATGAACTTCTTGCTTTCCTGTGAAGGTCTTCATCTCTCATGCTTGGTGCTTGATGGGTTTTGAAGATATAATTGACAATACCGTTCTTGCAAGAACTGATCCAGAACAGCATCTCTCATGCTTGGTGCTTGATGGGTTTAAGTGAAGATATAATTGCAACACATACACGCATCTCACTTCAAACCGCTGCAAGTGATCCCAAACATTTTTTAGCTCTAGTGTAGTGCAGGTGTGATGTGCAATTTCAGACTGAAAGGAAAAAGGATACGCTTTAATTGGAAAATATTCCACGTTGTTTTGGTGAAAGCGTTCCGGGTCGGGTCTCTTGTCCCTGATTAGGAAAGTAATGAGAGAATAAAGAGGGAAAAATATATTTTCTTTTAGTTTTGTTGCCTTACTTGGAGGAATTTTAGAAATGTGCTTGTCTCAGTAGGTATTCACATTCCGGTCTCGCTCATTAACGAGCACGCATGCGTCCTGTCGACAACGGAAAATGGCTAGTTTCCACGTTAGGAGTGGCTGACTGACAAGTGCTATGAAGTAGCACATTGAAAGACTGACTCTCTCTCTCTCTCTCTCTCTCTCTCTCTCTCTCTCTCTCTCTCTCTCTCTCTCTCACACACACGCACACACACACACGCACACACGCACACACGATTTCGATTACAGCATCCTATGTACAGTATGTTCACCCAATCAGTCGCAGCGGTGTTTAGTGGTTTCGCTTCATCGCGGTACCACATGGCGATCAGGTGTCTGTTTGACCTCAGCGCCTCCGAGGGCAGCGACTGGTTTGCCTCCAGCGGGCGTGCTCTGTGAGCTGGCTCTCTTCAGACCGTGGAATGCTCTGTTTTGTTTGCGTTGCCATGGAGGCTGACTTAAACGCTTCTTTTCTTTAAAGTTTCTATGTGTGTGTGTGTGTGTGTGTGTGTGTGTGTGTGTGTGTGTGTGTGTGTGTGTGTGTTCCAACGGGTTTTTCTTGAGGAAGGCGCGTAGGAGAAATGCCAAAGGACCAGCGTGGAGAAATGCTTTGGCTGGAGCGTGCTCTTCTTACTAAGGTGTTTCTGTTCACAAAAACAACACCGACTGTACTGCGGTTTGTACATCGTGGACGGATTTGTTGCAGCTGGACCACAGCTGGTTCATGTGACCTAGAATGTGCCTTTACTCCTATTTATTTATTTATTTATTTTAAAAATAAAAGGTTTGAATTGCATAAAAGTATTATACCAGTATCTGTTAGGCTTCCTAAAGTGATGTATCATTAAAAAAAAAAAATTATTAGGAGCAGATCCGTTGACGAGTATATCAGCACCACCATGCGCGCTTCAGCATTCAGGCCAAGATGACACAACGTCTCTCACTATCTCTCTCAGGGAGACAACTGGCTTCGGATGCGCTCGCTCCGCTCCATATAAGGAATCCCGGGAGCCTCTTTAACGCACACGCCAGAGCACTTTCACAATCGCCTTCTGTTGCCTGGACGCTATAAAAACGCGATTCCAGAAATCGGCCTCCTCTCGGTCGTGTCCCACATATCATGGTAGAACGGCCTCATGGGAAAACCTCTGTCACATCCGTTCCTTCTCGCGCATGACGAGCGCATTCCTATTCCCCGGCCAAATCCTTCAAGATCGCCGAGCTACATAAAGTGTGTGGCAAAAGTCAGTTGCAATATTTCAGCCACTATGAGCTCGTCTGTCTTGTGGTTTTATATTTTTCTAACTTCAGTCAGATATTGACGATTATTAAACCTCACAGACGCAGGCAGCAATTACACTCGCTAGAGGATTAGGTGCGAGTCCGGGCCGGGGTCCAATCACATCTAACAAATAAAGGTGCTTTGGAGTAACAAGGAGATTAGACGGTGTCGTATGTAGTAACGAGTGTGAGCGGGATTTAAAAACGGTTCTCACACACACACACACTTTTAAACCTGTCTCGAGATCTGAAGAGTTCATTTTTTCTGGTGTTGGGAGAGAGCTCACATCTCTCCCTCACATCTCTCTCTCTCTCTCTCTCTGTGTACATAATAAACAGTGGTTACGCTGCACATGTGACTTCTGGATCGTACAGGAAGTGCTTTTCATGATATGTTGCATGAATGTATTTAGTTTCATTTCTAAACCACACACTCGACGACCCACTTAGATTTTTCACACAGTAACAGCCAGCATGTTTATCAGGCGAAACTTTTTTAAAAAGAAGTTACATTTGATTTTGTTTTTTAAGCCTTGATCGCTAGTCCGTCGTGAATACGGTACATAAAAGAGCAGAAAGAAACTCGGCGCCGCTGGATCAGAAACCCGGTGTAGTTTTGGGTCGTCTGATTTAGTGCCAATTATCTCTCTCTGGATTTTTTTCTTTTTACACAGGAGACTGTTTTACTTGGTTTGACCTGAGCCCTTGGGTACGGACCAAACCGGCTGGTCTGAGACTGCTTGTTAGAGGTGGTCTTGGGCCTCGTCCAAGCCGGCACTAACGTGTTTTGTCTGCCACGAGGACGCGATTTAGCTCTGATTTGACCCGACTGCGGGAAGTGACTAATTAATTAGGACTTCAATCCAAACATGATTTGGGCCTTATTTCTTTCTTTTGTTTTTTGTTTATCAAACACAGCCAAGAACCATTTGCTACACTTTTTTTTTTTTTTTTTCCCCCTGTCATGGCTAATCCTGACCCAACAGTCGTCTTATACACCAGCTAACACCCGCTTCCTCTGAAATGTGTGAATCCGGTCGAATACATCTTTCATGAACTGTTACTCAGGTTCAAGTCACAAAGCAGCGTAACAAGCTTGGAGAGATGTAACAACCTGCCTTCTTTCACATACAGCGTGGTTCATAAGTATTTGGACAGTGAGACCTCGAAATATGAGCCTCACAGAGAGACAGCAATATCTTGTTAACGGTTTGTGAAGTAACCCTCCCTCCGCTTTCACAGACTGAAGCGATTGGTTAGGCATTTTCATCTGGACATTGTTTTGCCATAATTTATGACAAATCAAAACAATAAAAGGTCTGGCATTGATTTTAGCTGTTACGTTTGCGTGTGAATCGGGGCTCAAGGGAACTCTCGATCTCCGTTCAGTATATGCGGTTGGGACGATTGAAGGAGGCAGAAATAAAAACACAAAACTGACCTGTTGGAGAGGTAGCAGAAATTTTATGAATGCCAAATCAACAATTTGAGAAAGAATGCACCGCAAGACAAAAAGAAAGGCAACTAAGACGGCGCTTATTTTTTTGTTTGTTTGTTTGTTCTACATATGATTTATGTCGACAGATCAGATATGTGGTCCTATATCAGACATGCATCCGATATGTGGTCATGTAACTTGAATGAAAGTTTCCATCTGATCGGAATCCACACGACGTTTTGTGTCTGAATGGGGATTTAAACAGCGTAAACAGCTACAAGGAGTCGTCTGGCTTTCTTCTTTCTTCTGGGCCTCAACAGATACAGTACAGCCGACTAACTGCTCTCCCTCCTCCAAACGAAACCCCAAGCACATTTTTGCAAAAACCACATCCATTATTTGAACTGAAGTGGTCGCACAAATACGACACGTTTTAACCCAGATGGCGCAAGCAAAGACGTCTCGACGTGCGCACGCGTGACGTATCAGAGGACAGACGCATCCATGTCAGGGTCCCTTGTATTTATGAATGTGAACCGTCATGACATGCAAATCCCATCAATGGAATTGAGCAACATGGCTTATAATGGGAACGCAGCCCAAAATGGATGAATGCGGAACTTATTATTTAGTGAAGAAAACTGAAGACTCTGACAACATTTCGCCAAGTCAGGAACGCTCCGCAGATTGTACAGTAGGTGTTTCATTCTGTGTGTCTACAACCAAGAGTTGTAGTTGTAGATGTAGCACTCAAGAACGGGAGAAAATACCAGAAAAGTTCTGGAAGAATAAAGAATTGTCCAGATCTGATGGGATGACACGAACATGGCGAAGGAAGGGAAGGGCTCATGATCCGAAGCATACCACTTCATCTGTTAGACGTGGTGGAGGCGGTGCTCTGACATGGACATGTGCAGATCTTCCCTCATGCTCGGATGCTGCTCAATTACATTTTGCAGGTGGGTAACGACACAAAACATGCCACAGAAGCAAAGCAAAATCTTCTTAAGGCTCGGCAATGGAATGTTGTTAAAGACCTGACATTAGTCCACCTAATTGAGCTTCTTTATTTTGTCCCTAAGACAAAACTGAAGGCATGAAGACCCACAAACGTGCAGCGACTGAAGGCAGCTGCAGTAAAGACCATTCACTCATCTTCTATACAGCTTCTATACAGCTTTATCCTATATTCAGGGGCCTGCAGCCTATCCCAACTTTCGACACACCTTCTCATTCAAAGAGGTTGAATTTGTATTATGGCAAGAAAAAAGCGAAGAAAAAAACGAGTGTCCATCATTACTTTAAGAAATGAAGGTCAGTCAGTCCGAAAAATTGGGAAAACTTTGAAAGTGTCCCCAAGTGCAGTCACAAAAACCATCAAGCGCTACAAAGAAACTGGCTCACATGCGGACCGGCCCAGGAAAGGAAGACCGAGAGTCGCCTCTGCTGCGGAGGAGAAGTTCATCCGAGTCACCAGCCTCAGAAATCGCAGGTTAACAGCAGCTCAGATCAGAGAGCAGGTCAATGCCACACAGAGTTCTAGCAGCAGACACGTCTCTAGAACAACTGTTAAGAGGAGACCGTGTGAATCAGGCCTTCATGGTAGAATATCTGCTAGGAAACCACTGCTAAGTACAGGCAACAAGCAGAAGAGACGCGTTTGGGCTAAAGAACACAAGAAAGAAAACTCTTTGAATGAGAAGGTGTGTCCAAACTTTTGGTCTGCACTGTACTTTACATGTCTTTGGACTGTGGGAGGAACCCGGAGTATCCGGAGGAAACCCACCAAGCACAGGGAGAACATGCAAACTCCATGCATACAGAGACGGGAATCCAGTCCGGGATTGAACCCGGACCCGGGCGGTGCAAGGCGACAGTGCTAACCACTACACCACCATGCTGCCGACAAATAATATATACTAATATTTGTATACTAATAATATTTAAACTGATGTACTGGACAAACCGTCCAGTTACATCAGTTTTAAACATCTGGAAAAACGGTAGAAAAGGTGTTTATTTTTAAATTGTTATTTCAACAAGACATCAAACACCCCGTGGTCCATAAGCAGAGTAGACTGGCTCAGAGTTTAGCTTAGCTTTTTATTATTCTTGCTCTAATTTGTTGAGAAAGAAACCAAACACAGCTTGATTTAAAGTGAGTTTGATGAAAAAGAGAACTTAATTTGGCTGCTATAATTTTTTTATTTGTGCAATAACACTTATTTCATGTGGGTTGTTTTTTTTTTTTTCTTTTTTTTTTCAGCATCGTAAGCTTATATGGCAGGGGAAAAAGTTATTTAGAAAGTGTAGAAGAGTTTTTAAAAGTTTTCTCCCGTTCCGTAAAGAATAGCCGCGTTGTTTAGGAAAAGTGTGTCCTGCGTTTTAAGAGGACACGCTCTGATCTGCGTCACCGATTAACTCGGTTTGTTTTGGTCCTGGGTGTCCTGATGGACGATAAGGATCCGCTAGAGCGTACTCGGCGTGCTCTCTCAGTGCTAAGAAGCGGCGCGTGATGCAGTCTCGTTTCGTGATTAGAGGTGTGGGTGATGTGGCACGAAACATTCTCAGACAACTATAAAAGGAGAAGAAAACTGAGGTGCCTTACGAGTGGAACAACCCTCCATTAACATTTACTGCACCGCACAAAAGTAACACGCTAGGGCACGCCTCTCCGCCGGCATGGTTTATGCACTGCGGTCAGCGTCTACCGAGTGGAAAAAAGGGGCAAGGATCTCATCCACTCGGCCGTTTCCCAGCTGCCAAACACATGTAATAAGAAGCGTTTGGTGGCTTTTATACCGAGTGAAACTGCGTGTTTGTGTCCTCGCTTTCCTTTGAGGTGGACCACAGTGCCGTAAAAAGTATTTACACACCAAATGAGGCAGGAAAAGACCTGAAATTTCGGATCCTAAAATGGAAAATGTGTTTGCTTGGAATTAAATGAACGTTATATATGGAAAATATTTCCTTGGAAAATCTATGGATCAGTCTAGTTTCGGGGGGCTTCGGATTTTTAGAATGATGTAAAATGCATGGAGGTTTATATGATGTGATCTAAAAACAGGACTCTCGGGAATCCCGACTGGCTGCATGCATGCATGTGCATGTGTGTTTTTTCCATCTGCGGGAGGGTTCAGCTATTTCCCCTGACCTTGTGAATAGACCTTTTTTTTGCCGTAGGGTCCCCGGGGGCTGTTCGCACCTGCTCCACCCTTGTAGTCATGTTGTCAGAGTTAAACCTGTGACTCACGGCTTCTGGGCAAAAGTCTAATGAATAACTGCAGCGTCACGGGAGCTTCTTCAAAGTGTCCAAGCCTTGACTCAAAGCCGTCTAGAGGGAAACGATGTAAAAAAAAAAAAAAACGACAAGGCATATTTCACATGCTGGAGCTGGTCTTTCCTGCCGAGTGTCTTCCTCTGAACTTTACCCTCCTCCTGTTGACCCTGCTGTTGACCCACGTCCCACAGAGCAAGCCGTGATACGTTCCTGCTCGGTGAACCGACCCTGATAACCAACGTGCTATAAATAAAGCTGTCCTGTCCAGTGGCACCACTAAGGATCATCTCGTCTACGTTTATCAGTGGCTCCGCCTCCTGATCTCTCGTTAGTGATAACTGCATTGTGTTTCTTACTGCCTGAATGTAATCGGGTCTTTACAAACCACATGAAAATGGAACAAACAAAGTGGAAGCACTTTTGCAGAAGCCCTGGAACAATAACTCTCTCTCTCTCTCTCTCTCTCTCTCTCTCTCTTCTGTCTACTTCCTTTTTCACTTTTTTCCTCTGTAGTTGAAAAGAGGTCAGTGTAATCGAGCCTACCCTTTAGTACGTCCTTTATTCCCTTTAGGTCCTTCTGCTTGGGAGGCAAAGGTTTGTTTTTAATCGACTTTGTCATTAAGTAAAGGGAGCCCTAATAAAACTAAAACTAAAATAAATAAAAGATTATTTTACTACGGCGCCGTACGGCATGAATTATCATTATTATTGTTTTTGCATTTAGATTAAAAAGCCTAACGTTTGTTTTGACTGGAATACATTACACCTATGGGACCGTCCTAAGAGCTACACGTTTCTTCATCTGTAGCTGTTGGTTTTATAGCTGCAAGTCAGGACGTGAGGATGTCAAGGGAGAGAGAACAGTCACTCTAGAGGATATGAGTGAACAGGAACAGGCATCGGTTTACAAGACGTACGGATGCTTGCGCAAAGCCTCGAGCGAGCACCTGGCTTTGACCCGGCTGAGTCAACCTGGTGTCGTGGTTTCAAAAGCGCTCTTCCTGTCCACGATCCAGCGTAGCATCGCAGACTCCCAGATCTGCGCTTCACAGGGAACGTGTGGGAAGTCGCGTACCGATCAAGCCATAGCGATGCGGTCAGGCTGTTTTATAGTGGGATCATGACGCAGGGACACTAGAGCCACTGTCTGAGAACATGCCATACCGCCCGGCACTACTGTAGATAAAGATATCACATCACGGCCTCGTTGTTTATTTTAATGCTTCACATTTTTTTTTTTTTCCATTACAGGACTTTGCTTAGTACAGTAGTTATCCTTGCTCAGTTGAGCTTCATTGCACAACATGCAGAACAAGCAGAAAGTATTTTCTATCTTTTTATTTTATTTTTTTTAAGGCCTACTTCTTGGAATCAGCTCCCAAGATACAGGTGTGTTTATGCAGTTTGACCCTGGATTAAGTTAATCTACTGTACGGAAGGCATCTCAGTGGAAAATGTTTTATTCCACCATTTTTTTTTTCTTTTTCTTTTATGGCTGGGATCCAGAGTATACAAATAATTGAAGTGCCATTCTTTGAAATAATTACCAGCAACAGTGCTGCTGTTCAGACAAGTTGCAAAAGCTCTCTCGTTTCCAGTCTTTTTTTCTTTCTTTCTTTCTTTTTT
Source organism: Clarias magur (assembly GCA_013621035.1). Taxonomy (NCBI): domain Eukaryota; kingdom Metazoa; phylum Chordata; class Actinopteri; order Siluriformes; family Clariidae; genus Clarias; species Clarias magur. The sequence goes on along the minus strand of QNUK01000027.1, from coordinate 3,897,500 downwards.
TTTTTTTTTAAAGGATTTGATGTGGGCCAGCCAACTTTTACAATGTGTAGTCTGTTTACTGGCAGTCAAGAAATAAAGGGGCAAAATGAACTGCTGATCAAAAGGTTATCAATTATCAATAAATGACCAAGATGATCAATCCTTCATTTCACTATAAAGGAAATGGTCTTTTATTATTATTATTATTATTATTATTTAAAATGGTGGAAGCTCTCCTCATGGCTACCTAATTTATATCAAAGTGATTTGATGGATTACAACATGGTCTGTGGCGGGAGAGTGACTTTTGAGTACAGAACTGTGCAAAAATCTTCAGCCCCCCCCTAATTTCTTTATATTAAATAAAATTTCATTAAAGAAACTGGAACAAAAAGGAACATTTCCCCTCTCGTCTGTTCCAACCACTCAGCATCGCCAGTATACTAATCACACGCCTGATCATCTGTCATCATCTGCACCTGTTCATTGGTTCATGCCTTTTAGTTAGAATTTTTTCTTTTATTATTTAAAAAAATAATAATTTACACTTGAATGATTCATAGGTCACTGTGTGGCTTAAAAAAACATTCCTTTGAATCTGCTCAGGTACTGGGACTGGACTGAAAATCAGAGCCCTGGAAGCCTGGAGAACTATTACTCAAGACGACACTAAAAAAACACTTTAATAAAATAAATTCTAGCCTCTTGGAAGCAAAATTTGACGAAAAACACACAGTGCTGCAGATTGCATAACTACTGTATACGCGCATTCATTGGCGCAGATTCTCAGTCATCCAGGTGAAGTCGTCTGGAAGTTGAGTCATCCGTCACCTGGACTTTATATGTTGGTTTGAAGTGTCACTACTCATCCAGAAGCTTCTTCTAAGTCAAGAAGGGTTGATTAGGGGCACGTAACCCTACTCACCATCGTTCTCAGCTTCTCCATCGTCCATGGTGAGCCTGTTCAGGTTAATGGAGGATGTACAGTATCGGGGCTCCCTAATCAACCCGCCCTAAACTAAAGACGACGCTACTTGGGTGAACTTTCAAACTAGAAAAAAAGTTGACTTGACTCGACTTGCGTACAGCGCTGTTTGCTTCTCTTTTTTTTTTCCGCATATTGACTACGACTTGCGTACAGCGCGGTTTGCTTCTCTTTTTTTTTTCCGCATATTCGTCACACTTATACTGTAGTAAATGAGATATTCAAACTAATTTTAATGTTACACAAAAGATAAGCTGAGTAAATACAAAATCCAGTTTTTAAACGATGATTTAATTAATTAATTTATTTATAAGTAATTAAATTTCACTTGCCACACACAGGCCTGTCGAGTCAAGAAATCAATTACGTAGGACCTAAAGAGATTTATGAACAGCTGGGAAAGAGCATAATTGACATGCATCAATCTGGAAAGCCATTTCTAAGGCATTTGTGAACCTTTTAAAACATTTTTTTTTGAGTGTACAAGTTTTCGACAGGAATCTTAGGAGTCTTTAGACTTTGGAGTTACGTAGTGCATGGCGCGTTAAGTACAATAACTTCGCCCCACTAGTGAGCAATGGCAAGAGTTCGCCTTTACTGTAGCTAACGAGGCAAAGCATCATCATCATTGTCATCATCTCCAGTGGAGTATAATTAGGTGTGGGGTCTCGTCTGATGAAGACACCAGCTCTGTAGCACACTGAAGCCCTGAACATTAACATTTACACCCTAATAAATTCCAGCTGTAACTCTTCTCTTCTTCCTGGTAGTATATCATCTCGACACACACACACACACACGATCATCACGGCGCAAGTGGTCATTGGAATTTGTAACCAGCGTGTGGGGTTGTTTTTTTTTGTTGTTTTTTTTTCCATCACAGCAAGCGTATAATTATTAACTATCTATTACATGTTTTTGTTCTTATCTCAGAGACCACTATTGTGGCTTCCAAATGGAAACGCCTCCTGCTGTGTTGTTCTGAGCTATTTTTAAGCTAACCGTTGAGTGATGGAAGTAAAAAAAAAACAAAAAAAAACAACACAAGTGCCTTCCATTGAAAGCCGTGTGCTCGTTCAGCTCAGACAAATGGCTCGTCGGATTCACTCTGCAGCATGAACACATGAACACATGTCCACGTCCGCGTGACCTTTCAGCGAGCAGTGTGGTGGTGGGGGGTTAACGCAACAACGTCGCTGTTCGTCTCTCATCTCTCTCTTTTTTTTTCTTTTTTTTTCCCCCGCAGTTGACGGATGGAGGAAAAGCAGCCAAAGCGAAGATCAGCGTGGGAGACGTGGTGCTGTCCATCGACGGCATCGCCACAGACACCATGACTCACCTGGAGGCTCAGAACAAGATCAAAGCCTGCACGGGCAACTTGAGCCTCACCCTGCAGAGGTACAGTACAAGCACGCATGAGTAACAGTATATACAGTCAAAAGTATTGGCGCCTCTTGGTAAAGCTGGGTTTATAACATTTCATAAAAACTCCTTTGAAGTTAAATAATTTTTTATCTAAATGCACAAAGAAAACAAAAACAACCAATGATTCCAGAATCAGTCTGTCAGTCTGGAGTTAAGTATTCGCTTCTGGCTTAACAAGCATTATTATAGGGTGTGACCCAAAGAGTCCGTCATGATAAGGTAAAAAAATTTTTTTTTTATGCTTTTATTTATTATTTTTTTAATGTAATTTGTTTAATATGTCCACCTTTTTTTCCTCTCCCAAGGAGAATTATCAGGGTTCGTTCTTCAGTGTTCAGATTCATCATGGTGGACCCACGAGAGCACTCCCTTAGAGACAGACATGCTTTTTTTTCCCCCTTATACTAAATTTATTTCAGGGAAAGGTTAGCGTTCCATCATGTTTTTTTTTTTTTGTTTTTTTTTGCGTGAGATAAAACCCTTTAACTCTAAAGAATTTTTCATAACAGCCTTTTTGACCCATCTTTACTATGGGTGCCAATAATTCCTGATCTGACACAGTGTATACAGTACACACAAACGCACATGCTGAATGTTTCCTGTGGTTCAAGAAATATTTTTTTTAACCTAAAATCAATTGATTTAATAAATATGAAAAAAAAAAAAATAATAAAAAAATGTTTGCGGTAATTATTTTAAAATATTGCTTAAATGAGCCTAAATACCGCGAATTTATCTTGCTACGACGTTTTTGTCGCGTCGCCCCGGCCCGACTCCTGCGTTTATTTCAGGACGCTCATGTCAGGAATATTCCCCATAACGAAGATAAGATCAGTAATTGTGGGAATATGATGGCTGTGCAGCAGGCGGTGGAAAGAGTTGTTTAGTTAACAGAGCGGTCTCCGCCGTGCCGCTCCCTCGGAGGGCCTCTTTCCCGGGCATGCAGGATGTAATGCAATCATGATGTTTGGATTTCAGCGCTCTCTCTCTCTCTCTCTCTCCCGCTCTCTCGTTTCATCCCGGTCTTATTCTTTTAGAAGTGCTCATTAAAGCTGCTGGCTTCACCAAGTCAGGTGCTGTGAGACGATATGACTTTCTTTTTTACTTTTTTTTCTTTTTTGTTTTGCAATACGGATCAGTCGCTCGTTATCCAGTCAGACGATCATGCGGCAGCACATTAAATACAATCAAATACAGCTCAAGCACTTTTTAAAACAACTAGTCAGGTTTACATGATAACTACTTTTTTGGAGTCGAAATGGAAAAGAAGTGAAAACAAACCAAAATAAATATATCCAGTAAATGGTGGTTCAGCTGGCGGGATCATATTGTTCATGAGAAGGCCAAGAAGCCAGGTTGATCCGGACGAACATGAAGGCGAGAGATGTGAAAATCATGTATCGCCACACTGACTCCACGATGTTGTTGGGTGGGGGGGTGGGGGGATGGGGGTGAGAGAGTGACGCTTGGTGTCAAAATAAGAGTCGCATACGTGATACATGATACTCGGCGCTCGTAAGCTAATACTTGCTCGGTTTCCGATTAAACAATTATTACAAATCTTTGCTCAGTTTGCGGAACACCTGTAAACCACGTTACTCGCAATCCGAGGTTCCACTGTGTGTGTGTATATAAAGATTAATATTGTGATTCTGTTACGATTTTATAAATATTCTAATTTTATATATATTTAAAATCAAGATGTTTATCTTTTTATTATATACATATAGAATATAATATATTTTTATATTCTTTCTATTTATTTCTAAACAAATTTGGCGATTAATAACACAGGATCTTGTGCTGTCTGCCAGTGTGAATAGCTAAGAAGACACCACCTGCAGGAGCATAGAGGAACTGCAACACCCACTTAAATGCGAAAATATATAATAATAATAAAAAAAACAAAAAAAGTTTGGAAAAATCTCAATGTATTGATTTTGTAGTCAGTGAATTGTCGCACAAAACGATCAGGATAGATCACTGAGTCATTTTTTCCCCATCTCGACAAAGTAAAACTTTGGCCCTGATACAGAAGACAAGTGGGTTCAGAAAAACGCAGAGGCTCATATTCTAGAGTTATGGGCTTTTGGAAAGGAAATTGAGGCAAAGAGGAATGCGGCGCAATAACTCTGGAATGTCTCATTAAATGCTCTTAATGCGTTTTCATAGCTGTCGAGCATTTGTCAAACAATCTGCGAAAACCATCAATCCTGCCGCACTATTGACCGAATATCAGCTCGCCCTTCCAACACGTCGCGGGTTTATTATTAAAATAACATTGCGTTTAGAAGAGCGTGGAGCTTGCTCACGGGTCCCTGAGAGCTGCTTTCAGTGGCGTTAGGAAAGCATTAGAAATCGTCCAGAACACAGCTGCTCGGGGGCCATCGACCCGATTATTCATAAGCCCTTAATAAACAGTCTGACTACTGACTGGCTGTCGGGCGCTCGTGTGCGCCGAGACGTGCCGTAGCCTCTTTATAGCGCGGAGGATTTGTGAGTCGGTAGTACTGTACGAGCGGTGTAATGCGGCATACGATACAAATAGTGTAAACCCCAGTATAAATCATGTCCCTGCGCTTTTCTTCACATGCGTCAGTGCTTAGAAAGTGAATAGATACAAATCTGTCATCTGGTACCGAGAGGCCTTGTTAAGCCAAGCACCGTAAATCTTCATTTAATGGGAGTTTTTTTTTTTTTTTTTAAAGAAGGAAAAGTGGCATTTTATCTCACAGAGCGGAGCGTAGAACTTCAGACGCTTGTAATCTCCAGGATGTAAAATAAGCAGTAAAATTAGCCACATTGAGGCTTTTGCCTTGCTTACTTTGGTCAGCCGGACAAACTAACCATCAGAGGAGTTCTTATGGTCGTGGGCTCTAATGCAAACACACGGTCAAAATCCCCTCAAATTCATTTCTGAGAGCTGAGCCGTTAAAACCATCGCATCACGTTGAAGCAATATTAATGCGTCGTCTCGATTGTGTGAAATGAGTTCAACAGATTCCCGTCCGTCTCCCACCTCTGAAAAACCAAAATTTGTACCTGTTTTTGTCGACTCAGCAATGCCGCAGGATCACAAAAGAATTCTTCCACTGGTTCAGACCACAAGCGCTTCACTTTCTTGTTTTTTTTTTATTATTTTTTTCTTTCTCCAGACTCAATATTCCCAGGTTTACCAAGCGAGGTTTGTTTGGTGCTAGCCGCAAGGTTCTTCCTGTTTATGATCTGGATTTATGGTCCTTCTGTCAGCTCCACGTTCACGTCTTCGGGTGGTGGGATTTCTCAGTGTGCTGATCTTCGTCAGGAGCCAAACGCCTTGCCGTGTACGATGCATAGCAGAGACAAGCATGAAGCAGGGACGTGTGAATTTAAACTGGAAGGAAGCACTAAAGCGCCGCCGCATCGCTCTTTTCGGGTAGACATGAAACAAGGATTAACTCGGAAGTCGAAACTATGCCAATCATTTTAGCTGTCATGCATTTCCATATATCTCCATGTTCATCTTGTATTAGCAAGAATTTTACAAGCTGACAGTCAAGACTGATGTACATTTTCTTATCTTCACTCTTCACACATATAACTAGAGAATTTGCCAGAAGTATGTTTGGTCGTCAGAGCTTGAGGGAATGCTGGAGTGTAGAGTGTAACTCGTTCAGGGGAAAAGAAGCACTTCTTTAATATTTATGCTCTCATGTTGATTTGGGTTTCCAACAGCACTGTGTGTAAACTATTGAAAATACACAGAGAAAAAAAGGATGACTTGGGTTTTTAAAGGCCTTTCCAGATATCAGTAATAAAATTAATTTTTCAAGTCATTCGGGACGGATTTTTCCCTTAAAAGACCAGCCGCATCTCCTCGCTGCATTTTTAAAAAATCCTGACGTGTAGGTTTTAGGAGAAAGAACAAAGCAGTTCAAAGTGAGCATTTCGGGCCTTTTTACGACATAGAGGAAAACCAGCGTGACCACATCGCTCTGGAGCTCGAGCTCGTCTCTGTACATGAACTCGTTCCCTCTTCTGGCCCCGGACTGCGCTCCTGCTCGTGTTCTTGCTCCTGCTCGTGTTCTTGCTCCTGCTCGTGTTCTTGCTCCTGCTCGTGTTCTTGCTCCTGCTCGTGTTCTTGCTCCTGCTCCTGCTCGTGCTCCTGCTCCTGCTCCTGCTCCTGCTCCTGCTCTTGCTCGTGCTCCTGCTCGTGCTCCTGTTCCTGCTCCTGTTCCTGCTCCTCCTCTTGCTCCTGCTCGTGTTCCTGCTCCTGTTCCTGCTCTGAGCCTCTTCGTTTGCTTTTCTCCATGGCTGGATGAGCTACACAGCGTGCGCCTATTAAATGAGCTGGAAGACCTGTTTGTTTTTCTGGGATTGATGTACATACTCTGCTCTTGGAGTCACTGAAAGGTCAGCACGTCCAACTTGGGCCATTTTGTCAGGTCATGCCTGTCTACTTAGTATTTTTAAACTTCAAACGTAAGCAGGAAAGCGCAGGAATCGCATTTTAAACCCAGCAACCGCTAACGAGCCCTCGGTGCTCCATTGCCCCCGGGGATATAAATGTGAGCCACACTGGACCGTTCCACGAGGCCACCAAGACCTGTAACCATGGAGGCCAAAGTCTTTGTATTAATAAGCAGAGTTTATGATGTGATAGCGGTTCGGTATCCAAGAAACAGTCCTCATTTGGCCGGCTTTTGTGTTTCCAAATCGAGGTCTAAAAATTCATCCTTTCTTGTTGACATAATGAAGTAAATCATCCATCGATATGTTTAGCAACTCAGTCCTCACATGTACAGCTCGGGCCAGAAGTGGAAATCATTAACATGGTAGTTTACAGAGTAGAGCTTTATGGAAAAAAAAAAAAAAGTTAGCAAATTGCCTGCCTGCCAAGACAACTTTGCAGACGTTTGTAGCAAGTGAGTAATCGTATATGTCGTTCCTAAAAGCCAGAAAGAGTGCTGCCAGTCGGGTTCTGTCGTACGCAATGGGAAAAATGGCACTTTTCACGATCAACAAACACATTATTATTTGTCAAATGGAATTGGAAACTTGGAGACTCGTCTAATATTCTATAGGGCAAACGTGGCCAAGTCTTTTTCATAGATCCCGTCTTAGCAAAACATCATTTCAAGACGTTCAAAATTCCTTCAACTCTAAATACTGGGATTTCGACTTCTCACGAATCGCTCGAGGAGACAAATTGCAAGCGACTTCCATCAAAAGCGGTTAAACCGTAAAAGACGAAATGTTAAAAAAAAATCATATTCGATTTCCTCACATTTTTCTCTTTAAACAGGCAGCTTTCATCATCGTCTCTAGTTCTGCTCTTTTCACTCTAAACATCGACAAAGACTAACAAAGACTAAATTTACATTTTCTCTCGAACTCTTTCTTTTCAGGACAACTCTGATTATTTAAAAGCAGAATCCTGCAGAAGAGCGATTGTGTTCTACACGCTCGTCGAGTCCCAACAGGCTTTTGAGTCTAAATGAGTCTGTAGTGTTGCATCGAATTAACATTTTGCTTTCTGCATAGCAATCATGCACTTGAATTTTTCTAAACAGTCCACGTCCTATATTTTATCAATATATCAAAGTCTCCTGGATAAAACTTAAACCTGGATCATCAGTTGTTGCTTATAGGGTTGTTTTGTTGTACATCGTGTACACGCAGAAGAAAAACTGACACATCAGCGTTCATGGATGATCCCTGTAGCCCGTTGACGGATGAGGCTCCAGCAAATTTCTGTGGGATTGTTTGACGAGCCTGACGGGACGATATAATTCATCTGCAAAATCCTGGACATCGAGGACCCCTGCTTTCAGAGTGAAGAGAGGCATAACCATCCATTAGAATAAAATGACATGGAACAGTTTTTCTTCTCTGGAGGTTATTATACAGTACAGGGCTGTGCTTCACATACTTTCTGAAGGATCTTTGGTGTACTTATGAAAAGTATGAAAACTGTGCACCAGAGAGCACACATTAACCAACATGTAGCTTGTTGCAAAGCACACAGGAAAACTGTTGAGATCGTGACATGGGGGGGAAAAAATCCAATCAGTTATTGATTATAATTGACAAGCAGCCCACATTCAGAGTTTATTTGATACAATTTCCAAACCGCTCCAGCATGCCTGAAATACTCAGCAAGCACAAAAACTAGCATCTGTGTCCTTGGCACACGTCAAGATTTTCTGTTCCAACTTTCTGCAGACTGGAGCTGCATTAAAAAAAAGACCGTGCATTCTCATCGATTTCTTTATCTAGGAGGTTATTGGTAATCAATTGATCGTGTTTTATGGAATCTAAGGCTGAAGGTGAGCACGGAGGAATCTGTACCAGTGATGGCACCGATTTTTACTTTTTTTTTTTTTTCCACTGTTATTTGTGTGTGTGTGTGTTATTGATCTCAAGGCTGCGTGTACACATGGTGATATCTCCCGAGTAAAATAACACAAACCACATGGACCCGGTGGATTGAAATCTGTTTGTGATCAGGATAGAAAACTCTTCTCCTGCTTGAACAGTAACTCTGAAGGAGTTTAAGAGATCGATAAGTCAGACAGAGGAACCTCGGACATCCCAAGAGTGACGCGTGAGGGGTTTGTTAGAAATGCAGCACTGCTCATCGCCCTGAGAACACAATTTAATTTTTCAAACCCCTTTGAAATTCCAGAACTCTTCCATTTTGTTTGTTCCTAATTTAATAACAAGTTAAAACTCAAATCAATCAATCGAACTGAATTTACTACCAATCAATCATTTAGTATCCAACTCCATCTGTCACCAGAAAGCTCCCACACCAAGGCCACCACCAGTCAGGGAGGGCCGAAGCATCAACCCTCATGCACATCCACATCTACTATACATCTAGGCATTTGGCAGACGTCCTTATCCAGAGCAACTTACATTGTTATCTCCTTATGCATCTGAGCGGTTGAGGGTTAAGGGCCTTGCTCAAGGGCAACTTGGTGATTGTGTGATTTGAACCTGGGATCTTCCGCACCAAAGACCAATGCCTTAACCACAGGGCTACCCCTGCCCACTGTTGATGCACCGTTTGCTGGCGTAACGCACTCGGAGGACAGCACTGTCCCACCCTTCACTTCCCTTCCCTTCCCACCTCACAGATGCCCATGATCGGCTTTAGATGTGAGAGCGCTAAATAAGCTTCCCATCAGACCCTGCTGAAAGAGCTCGGCCAATCAGCTCTCTCCAGGCCCCGATAATGAGAGGCTACAGCACCACCCGGGAATCGAACTAGCGATTTAGAGGATTATAGAGCAAGGACTTTACACTGCGCCACTCGGGGGTCGTCATGGTTCCTTCTTATCGGAGCTGAATGCACCAGTGTTGATTTACGGGAACAGGCGCGCATTTCATTATTGCAATGACTATTTTCAAAATTTGTAAATAGTTTTGCAACTTTTCTTCACAGTTCAGTGTAATTGCATATTTCATAAAATAGTCAAAAAATAAAAGCCCAATTACAGTAAGTCCCTTCCAGTACCAGGTTTCAACACAGCAAAATGTTGAGTAACTCAACAGGGGCAAATACTTATGCAACCCACTGTGATTTATCTCTGAATACAAGCTGAAGTTCAGTCTTGCCAATTTCATCAAGCCCTTCTGCTTGTTTTTTTTTTTTTTTCCTCCCCATTTAAATCTGTACGCTTTCCAACCCTTTAGTGTCAGGAAATATATATAATTTACAGTAGAGCAGGAACTTAAAACACTTCTTTATAGGCTGCATAAAAGGTAACGGTTCCAAGCTGATGTCTCTGAATATCTCCTCCAGCTTTACGGCTCCTTAGCCCCGATGTTTAAAGGCGAGCTCGTGAGATCTGGGAGAGCCATTACGAAACATCTGCTAGTCTTTGAATGTGTGTGTGTGTATGAGAGAGATGTGGGGGCGTGTGGAAGGAAACAAGCTGACTGGAATCACTGGCAGCATGCTTCTAATCAGATTTCTGCAGCGCTGAACCGATAACCTTGGGGTGGGATATCAATGTCAAAGATGGCGGGAGCTGAACAAACATTTCGCAAGGATCTGCCCGCAGGAGTAGACGGCCCAGAACGCAAACAATACGGCGCTACTCTGAGGTTAACCCGGAGCCTGATTGTGTGTGTGTGTGTGTGTGTGTGTGTGTGTGTGTGTGTGTGTGTGTGTGTGTGTGTGTGTGTGTGTGTGTGTGTGTGTGTGTGTGTGTGTGTGTGTGTGTGTGTGTGTGTGTGTGTGTGTGTGTGCTGTGTGTGTGTGGAGCTGTGTGTGTGTGGAGCTGTGTGTGTGTGGAGCTGTGTGTGTGGAGCTGTGTGTGTGGAGCTGTGTGTGTGGAGCTGTGTGTGTGGAGCTGTGTGAGATGACTCGATACAATACACAATATACTGTAGTACACAGGTAGAAGATTTAAAGCCATTACAGTACAAGTGAAACGTCGTAGAGTTTGCCGTTGTTTCAGTATGATGCTGTTCACATGATTGAGTTTGATTGTGCAAACAGATTTTGTGCAATCGCTGAGACTGACAGGCACGGCCCAGGAATCAGGCTTTCTAATTTTAGCATTCTGATATCAGTAAGAGATGTATTTATATTAAAAACTGCACGTTTCTGGCATTGCTAAACTGGTGATCTTCACTCGGACTGACGCGTCTGGATTATGCCTCCTTTGCTGCGTCTAGGACTCAGACACCACGCCTTATCAACTGGTACTGACAGGCCCGAGTCATTCCTCCCTTACTGAGCTTGGCAGCCACATGGGCCACACCTCTTTTACTGGTACCAGCAGGCACAGACACGCCTCTTCTTTCACTGACTGGCACTGAGGCATGCCTACTTCATTGGAACCAACAAATTACTATACCTATATCTACACTGAACGGATCAGAACATACCTTTTTTTCTTTGGAAAAGAGAACAGGCCTCAGACTGACGGGCTTTATTCATGCTTTATTCAGTCTAGCAGGCACAGTGGTCGTAATTTCTTTACTCAGACTGGCAGGCTTAAAGGCCAAAGCTTAGATTTAGACACATAGGCCATGCCTCCTTTACATAGACCGGCAGGTACTGTATAAAAGATCACATCTTAGACTTACAGACACATGGGCCCTGCCTTCTTCACTCCGACTGACCGGCATAAAAGCCACAGCACAGAATTAGACACGTGGACCATGACTTCTTTACTCAGACTGGCAGGCATAAATGCTACAAACTAGACTTGCAGGCAGAGAGGGCATACCTACTTTACTTAAAGGCCACAGTATAGACTTGGACACATGTGCCATACCTACTTTACTCAGACTGGCAGGCATAAAAGCCATAGCGCAGACTTGGACACATGGACCATAACATTGATACTCGGGTGTAAAGACCAAAACTTAGAGTTACAGGCAAGGATACCATATCGTCATTATTTAGACTGGCAGGCATAAAGACCACAGCATAGACTTGGACACAAGGACCGTAGCTACTTAACTCAAACTGGCACACCCAATCGGCATAGAGCTTATAGGCATAGTGCTGATGTCTTCTTTACACAGACTGGCAGGCATAAAAGCTACAAGGTAGACTCAGACACATGGACCATACCTTTTGTACTCAGACAAGCAAGTGTATAGACCAGGCAGAGAGAACATACCTACAATATTTAGACTGGCAGGCATTAGGGCCATAGTGTAGACTTGGACACAAGGACCAAACAGTAGCTACTTAACTCAAACTGGCACACCCCAAGGCTACAAACTCGACTTATAGGCAGAGACGGGATACCTATTTTGCATAGACTGGCATAGCTTAGACTTGTAGGCACAGAGCCAATGTTTATATAAGATTATAAAAGACACAGAGTAGAATTGGACACATGGACCATAACTTCTTTACGAAGACTGGCAGGCATAAAGGCTACAAACTAGACTTGCGTACAGCCAGAGAGAACATGTCTACTTTACACAGACTGGCAGGCATAAAAGCTACAGGGTAGACTCAGACACATGGACCATAACTTTTGTAATGAGACCAAAACTTATAGCAAAAAATACCATACCTACATTACTTAGACAGGCCACAGCGTAGATTTGGACACAAGGACCATAGCTACTTAACTCAAACTGGCACACCCAAAGGCTATAAAGTAGACTTACAGGCAGAGAAAGCATATCTTCTTTACACAGACTGGCAGGCATAAAGGTTACAGCTTAGACTTATGGACACGGAGCCGATGTCTTCTTTACACAGATTGTCAGTTATAAAAGCCACAGGGTAGACTTGGACACATGCACCATAACTTTAAAGGCCACAGCGTAAACTTACAGTCACATGAGCCATGTCTTCTTTATACAGTCTGACAGGCATAAACATCACAACTTGGATCTACAGGCAGACAGACCATACCTACTTAAAGGTGACAGCTTAGACTTACAGGCACTTGGGCCATACCTTGTTTATTCTAATTGGCAAGCAGAGACCACACATCCTTGACTTAGACTGGTAGGAACAGGGACTACACCTTCTGTCACTGGGACAAATAAACCCTGAGGCCGCTCCACCTTTGCTAGGATTAGCAAACTCACAATCCACGCTCTGTTTACTCCGCCCAAGGCTCGTGTATCCATTTAATAATGACTGTGTCCCTCAGAATCCTAATGCATGCCTCTGAATCATACATTTCGAGACCCTAGCTTGTGTGGGCGTCGTTGTGGTTTTAGCACTTTCTTTCTCCAAATTCAATTGTATTAGTGGCTTATGTGATCACTCCAGTTCATGTGTCAGTGCTGACCTTTTACAGGCCTGTCTCTGGCTTACCATACTGAGAGAAAGACGGAGGACAGAGCCGGAGTCACTGAGTAAGAGCGTGTGCGAGAGTGTACACAGTCTGACCGCACTCCACGCTACTGTGGCAGTCCTGTGATTTTGACCAGAGGCCTGGCTGCAGATCTGTTACCAAAGAAACCAGATCCTCGTCCCATCAGTCTCCCTCTGGTTTGTGTTACGCTCGTCAGCTTTTTCCTAGAAGCGCTGTGAGGAGTGTCTCGTGACTTCGACGCAAAGCTTTTTGAGCTGCCGAGCTTCGCTGCTGCCCTAAACTCTGATCCAGAGTGCAGGTGTGTCCCTCCTGACAGGTTGTGACTGAACGCTTGAGCCAAAGCACGGACGGACTATCGTCTAGCTGCTTTTTAAATTCTGTCTGAACGGAAGGAGAACAGCATCAATTTCCAGACAGAGTAACCCTTCGCCCATCTCTTAAGTGCCTGTGTGTGTGTGTGTGTGTGTGTGTGTGTGTGTGTGTGTGTGTGTGTGTGTGTGTGTGTGTGTGTGTGTGTGTGTGTGTGTGTGTGTGTGTGGAGAATTACTGGGCACTCGGTGCTGAGTGATAGGAGTGTGGGTTGATGCTACCACTCAGACTCGTGCCATGTTGCTCTTGGCTCAGGCTGTGTGGAAACGTCGATGCCGCTCCTACATTCCAGCGATCCCCCTCTCGGTTTCTCACACGCGCAGGCACATGGGACGATTCCCCGTTGTGTGTCTGGGAAAAGCAGGATCCCGATGGGAATGCCGTCGCACTTCTTGATTTATCTTGTGCTGATTTTCCTCTTTGCAGCGCATGTTCACAGTGCAGAGGATCCGGATCAGAAGACATATTTCACAACAGAGCTTTGGCACACGTGTGCTGTATATGGCTTCAACTCGTATTGACCGCGGGCCAAGTAATGTCTGGGCTGAAACCTTGCACTCCTAAAGTTCTACCAAGAAGGAATTCCTCAATGGAATAGATCTCATATGTATGAGGCGGTGAAACGACTCGATCTGGGTGCACTCGTTTTTTGAAGCTTTTTAGATCGTAGATGATCTGGGAATTACACCAACTCCTTCATAAATGAATGTATTGGTAAATAGTTATCAGGAGCATGTAACAACATCCCTGTATGTTGTATACGACGCTTAGAAAAATGTTTGTGTAAATTTACTTCGTAGGAGTCTGAATTTTAACTGTACAGTACATACAGAAAGTGTCTCAGGTGTAGGTAAAGGTTGATAAATGAGGAACATATTTGCATTACAGGTTTCTTCTCCAGTTCTGGAACATACAGTACAGACCAAAAGTTTGGACACACCTTCTCATTCAAAGAGTTTTCTTTATTGTCTTCTTTATTGTGTTCTTTAGCCCAAACGCGTCTCTTCTGCTTGTTGCCTGTCCTTAGCAGTGGTTTCCTAGCAGATCTTCTAGCATGAAGGCCTGATTCACACGGTCTCCTCTTAACAGTTGTTCTAGAGATGTGTCTGCTGCTAGAACTCTGTGTGGCATTGACCTGCTCTCTGATCTGAGCTGCTGTTAACCTGCGATTTCTGAGGCTGGTGACTCGGATGAACGTCTCCTCCGCAGCAGAGGTGACTCTCGGTCTTCCTTTCCTGGGACGGTCCGCATGTGAGCCAGTTTCTTTGTAGCACTTGATGGTTTTTGTGACTGCACTTGGACACTTTCAAAGTTTTCCCAATTTTTCGGACTGACTGACCTTCATTTCTTCATTTCATTTCTTCACTCGTTTTTCTTTACTTAGCTGTTTTTTTCTTGCCATTATAATACAAATTCAACCTCTTTGAATGAGAAGGTGTGTCCAAACCTTTGGTCTGTACTGTACTTGCGGTGGTACAGTAGCCGTCATTACAACGAAAGTGGTCTACTACATACAAACAACAATCAAACTACATACACTCAAACAACAAATATGTATGACCTTTAACACCATATATTGATTTATTTGATACTTCTATTAATTTCACATTTCAGAGATGTAACTAAACTACTAACCCTCCCCTCCATCTACCCTTATTCTGTACTTCTGGACTAAAACACCTCTGCATTTTTTGCACACACAGAACAGACAATTATGTCAAACGCACATTTGCACATATATGCACATTTGCACACTTCAAGGACTTCTTTTCACATTTCCCTCATCTCATTTTTGTCAAATACTACCTCAATATTTGTACAGACTTAAGTTTTATAAGTTGTAATATATTATATTTCAGATTTTCTATACATTTTTTAAACTTTTGCTGGAATCTTGTTTTATAGTTTAACTCCTATATTTCCATTTGTAAACATTTAAGGTCACGGGGCGGTCATATAGGCATTTCACTGCATATCGTACTGTGTATGACTGTGTATGTGATAAAATAAAATTTGAATTTGAAATTTGAATTTGTATGTGAAGGGTGAGATAAAAAAAAAATAGAACTAAACGCTCTTTGGTGTACAAAGATGGCATTGTTTTGTCAACACATGTAGCCGTTAAAAACCAGAGCATTTTTTAAGCAAATTAAAAAATATGTATATTTATATAGTATACAATCCTGTCCACTTTACTATATATAACGTAAAGGGGACAGGATTGTACACTACCACTAAGAAGTTTGGGATCACGTGCAAATTTCTTGGATTTCCCCAAAAGAAAACACATTTAAACAATCTCATCCGTTTCACAAACAATTGAAGTTGAAGGAATTCTGACTGTAATAATACAGCGGTCAGCACGGTCTCCCTGGATCTGAACCCTTCTGAGCCTCTGTGGGAGCAGCTTGACCGTGTGGGACGGAGGAAGACTCCTTCATCAAACCGATCCATCTTGTTGGAGACGGTCCAGGAAGCACGCGGTGAAATCTCATCAGATTATCTTGAAATTGACAGATACAGTAGAATGTCTGCCAGGCTGTAATTGCTGTAATTTGATTGATGGCAAAGTTTGAGGAACAACATTCATCATTTCCATCAAAATCATTATTTCTAACTCTGACAATGTCAGAACGTCTTGTTCTTTGGCTATATTTTCTATTCACTCATTTCGTCTGTGTTTCCTTGGAAAACAATCGAATTTATAAGTGGTCCCAAACTTTTGAGCGGTAGTTTATATAAGAAACAGTGACGGTACACTTTCTGCATGACGTCTCCGGCGACTCGAATGCACAGTTTGTGCACAGGATGTCTGAAGCCTCCCTCGTCGAAACATATATTAGCAGCACTTTTGTATAAAAGCAGTTGTTATAATCGGTCACTGATCGGTGTTGTGCTGCTGGTGCAGATCCGCGGCGCTTGAGATTTATTAGTCAATCTTCGCTCGTTCACCGTGCAACACTGTTTCTCTGCAGATCGTATCAGTACGGCCTTCTTATTCCTTTTAACGACGACTGGTACTGTATGCGTTGCATTTACTGCCTGTCAGTACACCGCTCTCGTGGTAGCAGAATAAACAGGTACAGGCGCAGTAGCACGAGAGGGAACTGTCGATCCAGGTCAGATTTTTTTTTTTATGAGTGGGCAAATATACAGCATCTGGGGGGGGTGTCAATATATTTGGACGGCTCGTCCAGGGGAAACAGTGTATGGGGAAACACTACAGCTATAGATGGACTTGTCCTACATACACACAAGTAATTTTCCCTTTGATGTTAAAAAAAAAATCCCACAGAAATCGTTGGATCCAAAAAACTGTTTGGATGTTGTGGTTGATTGGAGTCCTGGATACACAGCATGTGAGCATGCACTTGGATACTCTGCGCTCAGCAAGCAGCTGTCTGTTATGTGAACGAACACACACACATATACACACTCTTTCTCTCACACACAGACAGAACAGTCTCACGTCTGAGCGCGCTGTCAAAACAGGCTGTCGGGAAAACATCAGAACCCAGATCGGAGCAGATGTTCCTCAGGACCACCATGACCGGACCGCAGGGAGTGTGGGAAGTGTGAAGGAGCGCTCACCTGAGATTCAGCCTCGTTCGGCTGTCGTCTTTTGTTACGCTGCCTTCCGTTTCTTCAGGCCAGGCCTGTTAAAGCGCAGCAGCAGTATGGCGCTGTTTGTACGGCGCTCTTTGTACTGCGCTTGGCTGACTTCCTTTTCCCAACAGACAGCTTTAGAGTTTTCATTGTGGCTTTTTCCTCTTGTCCTTATAATGAGGTGAAGTCTGGTTATAAAAAAGAGGACTGTTTAGTGACCTAGCGCCAGCCCTGTAAAAACTCCCCTCGTTTTCCTTTCCTAATATGGAAGAGTCTGCGGGTGAGACAGGAACATATCCCCATGTTTCCAAGCAGCGTTTTTTGCTAAGTGGTGTGAGGACAAGAGAACGCTGCTGTTGCCAGGAAGAAAGCTAAAAGATAGGCGTGGGATTTTATTTCGTACAGAGGGTTTTATCAGTAGACGTTGTCTCAGAGCAGCTTCGTAAGGAATCCAATCGCACTCTGAGGTCAGGGTGAAGAAACCGTGAGAGGAATGGAGCTATGAAGAACGCCACCTCGACTACTGCGTCTTCGTGACCAGACAGCCGGATCGGTTTAAAACCAAAAAGTCAAGTTAAGGGGTTTTAATTTTACATTCTGATGAACGAGGCAGTTCAACAATGAGTGCATACTGCGGAGAAAGGGTTAAAGCAATAAAAAACAGCGCCAAAAAAAAAAAAAAAACGTCTGTGGGCGTCTAACAAACATCTATTATGGTATGCTGTGAGACGAAGGCATTTTCACTACAGCTTGTTTGTTCAGCGTTGTCTTTACAGCTGTGGCGCTGTTTAATAGCAAACACCCCGCTGAGCTAAAAAGATAAAAGCCACAAACAGACGATACACGACAGCAGTAGTGTTCCTCATAAGCCGAGCTTAAATCAAAGCGCGGTGTATATTGACTCGGAGGAGGTCTATAGGCAAACTGCGGAAGTTCAGACACTCCTTCAGTCGTCTGACACGGTCCTGGTCTGTCTCAGTTTTCTCTCAACACTTAGCAGGAAATGTCAGATCTCTTCAGTTCACCTGACTTTGATCACTGATATCACTCAGCCGTTGCGAGCTTCCACTTTTTCCTTTATATATCCAGCGCTCCCGCTGGATGCCGCCACGATCAGGGCTTAAATCAGTTTGTTACGTTGCTCCGATTCCCCTCTCCAGGCGCTCGGTGCCTGGTACCCTGGCAAATACAGAACCGGTCTCACTCCAAAATCCTCAGCTGTTGTCGGTAGAGAACGATAAATGCTTGGACTTGGAATGGATGTTCTGCTGTGCTCCTATTTACAGCGTGTGTAATATGTCATGCAAGAAGGCCAGAGTGAGTTCAAGCTGCAGTTGATGTTTTTTTTTCCTAAGCCAGGCAGGAATGAATAGATTACTAGCACGCCAACAGTGTGGCGTTGTATTCACAGCGCATTAGAATGTTTGCCTTAAAGCGAGCGGGCGTGTAGATCGATGCCCGTCACATCCAGCCTTGTATTGTTGTTGTGTTTTCCTGGTAACCTGATGAAACGCCTGGAAAAAGGAAATCGATTCATTGTATGTTTTGTTTTTGTGTGTTTACAGAGCGTCCAGTATTCCCAAAGGCAACGCTCCCAAGGTAAGCAAAATGCAACGTTTTATAGTGTATAACGCTCACTCTAAAACTTGATTGATTGATGTGATTGTGACGGAGCATGACTGCTTCAGTACACACAGTAGTCTACAGTAGGGTCTGGAGGTTTGGGTTCGTCTTCAACTACTGGATTTATTTCATCAGTTTTCACCAGCACTGGTTATTAGGTGGGAAATCCATTCGGTTATTTACAGTATCATGATGAAATTGAAAAGCGATTTCGAAAAAAACGAATTAGATTTTTAAAAATAAATTTGACTTCATTTAACGTGGTAAAATGTTGTCGTTAAAACAACCTAACCGAAAACAAATGATCAAAAGAGGAAACACGACGACATCCGGAAACACAATATCAGATGAAAAAACAACGACGACAATTCAGTCGAACCGGAAGACGTAGCTATAGTTTGCGAACTGAATTCTTACTGCTGATTGGACGAGACATCTGCCACTTGAGGTCGGCGCCATGAATTTCCTTTGCAAACCACACCCACTTTTTTCGGTTAGTTAATACTTGGTGCTTATCAGACAAGACGTCTGTCACTCAAAACATACAGCTGCAGTAATTCTTGAGTGACGGATGTCTCTTCCAATCAGTGATGAATTTCATTCGCAATCGGTTTGACTGAATTCTTGTTTTGTTTTTTTTCATTTGTTATTTTGTTTCCAGATGTGTTGTTGTGTTTTCTGATTTGTTATATTGTTTTCAGTTTTATTTTGCTTTGCACTTCTTGGCCACCGTACAATCGTTCTTCTAGAATCTTGTTTGTGGTGTGCTCTAAATTATTTACACAAGACAGCATTCTGTGTGGTCAGGGCAAATCATTTTCTAATTTAAAAACAAAAACAAAACAAAAAAACTTTTTCTTTACTTTTTTCCCTCTCAATTCTGACTTTAATCTCATAATCCTGACTTTTTTTCATTTTGAGATGAAAGTCACAATTCTGAGAAGAAATAAACATCAGAACTCAAATACATCTTCATGGGTGACGATATGCACATCATCATGATCTCTGTGGGCCCGTGTGGCGCTTTCTATGTGGGAATGCAAGGACGCAAACATCAAACTAGTACTAGTCTTAAACCATTAAAATGGTCAGAATGCTCAGATTAACTACACTTTCTTAAATTGAAATGATTGTAGTTAGAGATTCCAACTTAACACTTAAGTGATCGGAGAGGTTCTGAGCGAAGAGGATCTGCTTGCTGTGAAGAGTTTAATCTGCTGAAAATAATAACAAGCCATTTGTTCTTCTCCAACTCTGTTTTAATTTCGTCGTCTCATCTTCTTCGATAAATCCCACCTTCTGCATTACAGTTGGTTACAAGAACTCGGTCTCGTCTCTGATCGGTTCGACGCTTTACAACATCCTGTATGAAACATGTGCGAGCCAATCAGAGCCCCTTCCTCAGTAAATGAAATGAGAAAGATGGATGTTGTTTTCAGGAACAAAACGCTAGCGTACATTTTCCTCCAGGAAGCGCGTCGCGTCACATGATGGTACCCTCACTCGGGGCAAACATGCTCAGAAAGGGGATATATATTTATTCTGATGAGAAATTTGATGGTATCAGCTGTTTACACGACTAATATTTCTGTCCTCAGGTGTTTACATGTTTATCCTGACTGTTAGTGGAATGTTCAGGTCCGTGTCAACACACCTAGTGATTATACAAAGGAGAGATGCAGATAAATGTTTATACAGGATAATAATAGAACACACACACACACACACACACACACACACACACACACGCGCACACACAGGGTTTAGTCAGTCTTCTAGGAAGGATCTTTTTTTCCATACAAAGGGTGTTAATTGTCCTGTTGCTGTTAGCAATGTCAGCGCTGCTTCCCTCGGTGACGAGAAGGATTTAACCAGCGCCAGCACGACACACTACCCTGTCATCAAACAGTCCGGCTTAAATACTCCTTCACGTGCAGCGACATGTGTGGAAACACACCTCCACATAAATAATACCTGGTCAGAAGTGGGTAGAGGACGGCAGACAGTTAGTACACAGAGTGGATGAACTACAGCCACTGGTAGCGCCGCTAAATTAGCAGTTAGAGTGTGAAACTGTTTTTTACTTCCTGATAAACTCCAGTAGACTCTGACGTTCAGATCCTCCTGTACAGTAGATGGCGCACTTTGCAGTTGTGTTGAATGGCTCTACAGAGCTGTGACGCACGTAGCTCCTGTCGTTCTAGTATACAGCACTTGTTTTGCTCCATCTTATTAAATCGTTTAATAGTTTTTGTTCAGGAAATAAATGCTGTATGCCAGTGATAGGAGTGCTGCTTTATCATGCACGAGTTTGCCGTGGTGTTTGCTTGTTCTGCATGTGTTGTGTGTGTGTGTTTTCCACTTCCAACAGGACGAACCACTTGAGATTGTGAAACCCGTGCCCATCAGCCACCCGCCTGCTCCTGCCCCTAGTGCCAGCCCCACGAACCCCTCAGGAAGTAGCGCCTACAATAAGACTGCCCGTCCGTTTGGAGCGTCGTCTAATTTTCGAGCCGTCAGCCCGTCCTCCGCTCCCGCGGCACCCAAAGCCTCCATCCCCTCCGCCTCGTCAGCTTTCACCCCCGCCGCTCCGTCCCAGCAGCCTCCGCCACAACCCGCACAGGGCCCTCAGCCTCCCTTCCCGCTAGCCAGCAGCTCCTCCACCTCTACCCGCTCGGCCTCCTCTCTCAAACCCAGCTCCGCTTACTCCCCCTTCTCTCACTCGTCCTCTTCTTCGTCCTCTGGCTCGTCCTCGCCAGCCAGAGTGACTGGTCCTGCCCCCTCATCCGCCCCTGCCGTCCCACAGTCTTCGGTCTATAACACGCCGATCAACCTGTACTCCAATGAGAACGCCTGCGAGGTGGCGATGGGTCAGAGGCGCGGCCTGCTGGAGCAACAAGGTGCAGTGGAGAATCAGAACGGGTACGTGGAGGCCATCGCCGCAAGTCCTGAATCATCTCCGTCACTCTTTCTTTCTTTCTTTCTTTTTTCCTTTCGTATTTCTTCAACCTTGTTCTGCTTCTGATCAGAGATTCTCGTGCTTTTCAAATAGACGAAAAAATACGTCCAAAACCAGGCAAGACCCGTTAACCCTTGACTGCTTCGATAAAATCGACTCGGCTGCAATTTTCTACGCACCCTAAGGATCAGTGCCATCCAGAAGCAAATATTATCTTAACTATAGACAATTGAGTGTTTTGTTCCTGAGCCACGGAGGTTCGAAATGCCTGGGTGGCACCGAGCAAGTCTGAATTTGCGTGTATTTAAAGTCCTTTTTTCTTTTTTTGTTTTTTGTAGAACACACACAAGCTCTTACAAGTCATTTGACTGACTAAAGAAAATGTTTTTTTCTTTATTTGCTTTAAGCTGCGAGTTGAAATAATTGAATATGAAAATAAAAAAAAATATATACATTTTTTTTAGGTTCGAAAAGGTTTTTGCCTTGGAATAAATAATAATAATAATAATAATAAACTTCTAATGGGTGGAAAATATTTTACGAAATTACATTTTCTGCTGGATAATTCTTTAAACTTTTAAACTGTGTGGAACAATCCTGCCTCATTCTTGCTCCGGAGGCTTTTGAAGTACAACAGGAAAAGGGAAGCGAGTCGATGCCCCTTTATGACTGCAGACATGAGAGGCTGCGCTCTCTGATTGATTATCCAGCAGCGAGCTGAACAGACCTGTCTGTCTTTCTTTGTTTGTCTGCAGCCAGGCTGTACATCTTGTCTCAATCTCCAGGAGTGGGTGCGAAACCCAGTCGAGCGCTCGAGGCTTGCTAATGCTTGCCTTCGTCTAATTGACGGTCTGAGTCTTCTGTGTCCTGTTTTCTTTTTTTTTTTTCTTTTTTTTTTGAGTGCATACACTTGGCTGTAATTAGTCAAGAACCTCGACGATGAACGGAATCTGTCAGATCTTTTCTGCGGCTGCTGATTAAGCGGCGAGTCGTGTAAGAACGGCGATAACATGCGTAACAAGGGAGAAGCAGCAGCAGCCGATCCGCTCAGGGCAAGCAAACACGTGTGACGCAGCGCCGGTGTGTTTAAAGAAAAACAGACATCCATCTGTGTGTATATAGAAACATCAGGGTGAGGTTTGGACGAGGCGACACCCATGTACTGTAGGTTTTCCTGAGGGACCTCATTTTGTCCCGTTTCCACTGTCGTGTAAAAACAGCTGGGAAACATGGGCATGTTTTTTTTCTAGTGGCCCCTCTGACACTTTCCTCTTTACTCAGCGTATACAAACATGTACGACAGGGTGTATGAGGACATCTGTTGTTCATATGTGGACGATAATGGCGCGGCATGGCGAGGTGCGGCGAGACGAACAAAAGAGATGGATGTGATCTCCAGCAGCTCGATTTGTCCCATTGATAATTGACAATGTGTTTTTTTTTTTTAAACCGCACCCTGTGTCTCTCATGTCTCGCGGTTCCTCAGAGACCAGGTTATACTGTATGTTCGATGCGTGCACCTTGTCGTCTCATCGTCGCACGGCGCTTTCCAGGAACGCATGTTAACATCATCTTCCAAGAGCTTCCAGCTGCGTTTACTAAGTCGGCCAATTAGTGTCCAGGGAGGAGCCACGGTGGTGATGTTCGACTCGTGCAGCCTCTCACATTAAACTAATTCACCTCAGATGTTCCCAGAGCTGCCTTTGTACTGTAGTGTGTGTGTGTGTGTGTGTGTGTGTGTGTGTGTGTGTGTGTGTGTGTGTGTGTGTGTGTGTGTGGGGCAGCACGGTGCTCCACAAGGCCTTGTTGCTGTTTTTGCTTCCTTGTTCCCAGGTCAAACAATGTGTTTTTTTTTTTTTTTTGTTGTTGTTTTTTAACGCTCTCACATGAAAAACAGATTCGAGTTAAAAGGATTAATGGAACATCTTTCTGTTCCTTTGTGCGATCTGGGAACATCCTGTACGCTCAGTTTCGTGAAGTAAAAGCATGTGTGTGTGTGAGAGTAAGTGTATTAACTCAGTCAGTTTGTGCATCCTCTTCCAACATCATACATCTTGTTCACATGTACGTCTTCTTCTTTCTGCTCTTTTCCCCCCCTTACAGGAGGAGCCAGTAACAAAGTCAGTGTTATGGCTATACTGGTATCTGTTTGTGCTTGTGCTTTTGTGTGTGTGTGTGAGATGTGTGACATCATCAACCGCTTCACCCCAGTTAACCCTCTAAGCATGATTGTACTTGTCTTGTCTTCAGCCCTGTTCCCAACAGAAATGATTTCTCTCCACCATTCCTTCCATCATCTCATTTGCTTCCCGTGAGGTCATCGCTTTTAGATTTTAGCTCAACATGTGCTCACGTCAATCCCTCTCCCTTGTCCCGTGTGCGTGTCTGTTTATTCAAGGCTTGCTATTTATTATAGTACACAATGTGTTATCACGGGTATTAATAGCGGAGCTGTTGAGCACTCTGACATTTCTCACTGCATGGTGAGCAGCGTGTGAAAGATAGAATGGAGCGCTGCAGGAGAGAGACAACAGGCAAAACTGCATGCCATGCTGCCCCCTTGTGGTTCCTGGCATAATTCTACCTTTAAGCGCAAGGGATGGAGCTTATCACAGGGTCTGTTTAAAATAAAATTAAATAGAGGTGGAGCTTATCACAGGGCCTGTTGATAAAATAAATAAATAAATAAACAAACAAAAAAATAGGGGGGTGGAGTTTATCACAGGGTCTGTTAAAAACAAACAAAGAATGTAAATAAATAAAAATTAAATAGTGGTGGAGCTTATCACAGGGTTTCTTAATAAATAAATAAATATAAATAAATAAATGCATAAAAAATAAGGGGTGGAACTTGTCAGGTTCTGTTTACAATTTTTAATAATTAAAAAATAAGGGGGTGGAGAATATCACAAGGTCTGTAAAAAAAAAAGAATTCATAAAATTAATGGGTGGAGCTTATCATATGGTCTGTTTAAAAATTTATAAATTAAAATAAATAAATAAAAGTAGAGGGGTGGGGCTTATCACAGGGACTGTTTAAAAATGTATAAATTAAAATAAATAAATAAAAGTAGAGGGGTGGGGTTTATCACAGTGGTAAATACAGATAAAAACAGATAAATACAATTGGGTAGAGCTTATCACAGGGTTTGTTTACAAAATAAATAAATAAATAATAGGGGGTGGAGGTTATCACAGGGTCTGTTAAAAACAAACAAAGAATGTAAATAAATAAAAATTTATTAGTGGTGGAGCTCATCACAGGGTCTGTTAATAAATAAATAAATAAAAATAAATAAATACTTAGCTTAAATACTAATAAATACTCCTAAAAAATAAGGAGCTTGTCAGGTTCTGTTTATATTTTTTAATAATTAAAAAATAGGGGAGTGGAGAATATCATAGGGTTTGTAAAAAATAGGGGGAAGTGGGGATTATCACAAGGTCTGTAAAAAAAATTCATAAAATTATGGGGTGGAGCTTATCACATGGTCGCTTTTAAAATGATTACATTTAAATAAATAAATAAATAGAAATAGAGGGGTGGGGCTTATCACAGGGACTGTTTAAAAACAAATGAATACAACTGGGCAGAGCACAGGGTTTGTTTACTTAAATAAATAAATGTATAAATAAATAAATAATAGGGGATGGAGCTTATTACAGGGTCTGTTAAAAAAAATAGTAATAATTAAAAAAAATAGGAGGTTGCACAATTGTTTTAAGCTTAAGTAGAAATGAAACCCCATGATTACAGTGAAGCCGTTTCATTATTAGTAGTTATTAGCTTGTTTGAATGCTCGTTTGAATAAAACCTTTTAAAGCTCCGTAATAACTCTAATCCATGTCTGTAATTAAAGTCAGCTTGATCCTAACGGGTTCTGTTGTTGGAAAGCTCATGAATTAAAAAAAAAAAAAAAATCTTTACAGCACTAATAAATCGACTAAACATTATTGCTCACATTTTCATAACATTTTTGAAATGAATCTGTACGGAGGGAGTCTGTGGGATTTATTTTACAGTTAAAAGGGTCCCTGGTTACAAAAACAGCTCAAGAACTCTCTTGGTCTTTGTTGAAGATAATGCTTCACAGTGAAGTTCACAGACAGGAAGTGGAAGTGTCCTAAATCACCTCCGAAAGTGCATCATAAATTTGCATTGCATGCTCCACACTGAGAGCGTTTATGGCTTTATAACTTCAGCACAAAACTAACAGATGAATCATCCAACACCGAATGCATTTCTGTTTCCCCGGGCTGCTGCTTGATGTTTGTTTTGAGCTCAGAAAGCAGAAATAAATACTGTAGGGTATTTTGATGAACTGAGTGTTGTTATATCCATCCTTTTACTTCCATAGTGGGCCTTTCAGTATTCTTAAGTAAGTAGCTGCAGCTTGTTGTACAGAATCAAAAAATTAATTAAAAAAAGAACACTTTTTAATAGACACTCTGATTTCTGACTTTTCTCATTTCCTTCTTTCCTCTTAAATGTCATCTCACAGAAAGACTCCACCCAGGTAACAGTGATGTACTGTAGTGTGTGTGTGTGTGTGTGTGTGTGTGTGTGTGTGGATAAAACAGGGCAGTTAGAAGATATTACAGAAGTGATTTATAATTTTTTTATTGTTACATTTTTGTATTATTACATACAATGGCATGAAAAAATATTTATATTTATAGTTATTCAGTTAGGGGCGATATTACTTTTTCACATTTGTTTGATGAGCTCATGAATCAAGTGTGACAAATATGCAAACAAATAAATAAATAATCAGATCAAATACTTTTTCACTCCATTGTATATAAATTATTATTTCTTTTATTTGAAGAATCACATGCCAAACTTCTCCCCCGGGTTTTTTTCTTTCTTCCTTCTCCTGCAGAGTTCCCAGGAAGCCCGTCACAGACACGGAGCTCGTAGTGAACCACGCCTCTCACGTGAGCGACGCCAGTAAAAAGCGTCTGATCGAGGATACGGAGGACTGGCGTCCACGCACCGGAACCTCTCAGTCCCGCTCCTTCCGCATCCTGGCACAGATCACGGGCACAGAGAAAGGTCAGTGTCAGGGTCAACTCATAACCCCGTCTTAAAGGGACAGTTCGGGTTTTCCGAGTCTGTCCTTAATGTAAATTTTATCATATAAAGCTGACCCAGAGCCCCCTGAGACTTTTACATGCTTAAGGATTTTTTATCATTTCCTATAGATATACTGTATGTGTAGAACAGAAGAATTTACAAAAAATTACTTTAAAAAAAAAAGAAAAAAGATTGTCTTCCTGTTTTAGATTTTTCTGTATTTGAGTCTGTAGTGTTGCTCATTGAGTTTCTCTTTTCTTTTTCGTGCAGAACAAGCCCACGAGAGCAGTCCTGGAAAGAAGTAAGCGTCTCCTGGTTTGTTGAGGTTAAGCATGTGGTTTGCTGCAGCGTTCCTTTCCACGTTTTACACTAGTGAACAACAACAACTCGCTCGTGTCTCTTGTAGTCGGTTCTTCTCCTCCTTACGTTTAAAAACTATCTAGATTTTGTTTAAATTAGGGGTGTCAATATGAACATGCTAATGCATGTGATTAATCTAGAAGTTTTAACGCTTTACTCTTTTACACAAATAAATCACATTGCAGTCAAAACCCTTAGAGCCAGGTCTGCACAGTGGACCAATGTGGACAATGGACAACTCAGGCCAACAGCGATGCTGAGAAACTGCGAGAGTGTCATGCTTCAACATTTAATGCTAACTGCAAAAGTGCAGATTTTTAACGTCACGTCCGATTATGATATGGCCGCTCCGTCACAAAGTGTAGTCTGGAATCCAGGAAATCTCTCATCACATATTGAGGCGACCAAGTTTGACCCTAATGGCTTTCCATAATGGCAGTGCGGTTACCCGGCTGTGTGTGATAATGGTACGTTTAATGGCGATGAAAAGGTGACTGAGGAAACGTGTTTTAAAAGTAGAACGTCAGACTGGTGGCACAGGCTCTAGGCTGATGATGTTTAAATCCGGGTTCAAGCCCCGCCCCCTGTGGGTTTGCCACACCCCCATACTATTCAGCCACTGCATGCAAGGCCGCTCCCATTGGAGAGATTTTATTTTAACATTTGTTAAATGTTAATGTTTGAGATTTTATAAAATCTCATTGTTTTTTCTGATTAATCAATTGTAATTTAATTGTGATTAATCTCGGTCTAGAACTGTGGTTAACTAGATTGAAAATTTTAATCGATTGACAGCACTAGTTTAAATGGTACTGTAAGTCCTCGTACCGTCTTCATTAGTAGATTAGTGAAGCTCGCTAGTTCAGTACACTCACTAGAGGCACAGACAATCTCTGCTTCTTCCTTTTAAGTCTTATTTTTCTATCAGGTCTCTTTTTTTTTTTTTTTAAGTCATGTTTTTAAACTGCAGTCCGCATACATTTTTCTCCCTTTTTTGTGCATTGAAGCAAATTTCACATTGAAACCAAAGTTCCACGAAGAAGTGTCCACCCAAAACCCCCAGAGTAAAAACAAAACAAACAAAAAAACTAATAAATTATCTGCTCTAGATGTTGGATAGAACTGAGGAAAATGTCCGTTTAAACGACGCTCGTCTTTTGTTAGTGTGAACACAGAGGTGTAACGTCAGCCAAGGCGAGCGAGTCCGCTGTCGACAGGCCTGGAATCTGCATCCTCACTAATCATCTTAATTTCTCCACTGACCAGAGTGGAATGCAAACCACACTGGAATAACCCCCCCCCCCCCCCTCACCACACCCCCTCGAGAGGCATCGTGGGTAAATAATTAGGATTGTGGGTAATCAGGGAGCCGTCCAGAAAAATGCATGGAAATGGAAACCATCATGAGTCAGTGAGTCTGAGGGCCAGAGTCTTGTAAACAACGCTGGCTAGTGTCTCGGCTGCTCGTTCTGACTTTAATTGCCGCTATGAAGAATTATAGGTGCTGGGAGGGCACGGAGAAGCACACACACACACACACACACGCATGCCATATATAGCAATAGGTTAAATTTGCTTGCCCTTGTTTTGCAGCATGCGAAATTTTAATTGCGTTGATGAAAAGAATAACATGTATTTCTTTCTGTCTTGCGTCTTTCACATCAGGGTGACCAAAGTCGACCCCGAGGTCGTACGGCCCAAGTACAACAAGCTGCGGGACTGGCATCACGGCGTCTCGGCTCGGGTGCTGAACGTCCAGTAATCCTGCCCCCCCCCCTGTCCCCGTCCCGTCCCGTCCCGTCCCTCACCCCCGATCCTGCTGTGCTGTGTGACGCACTCGCCGCCTCTCCTCTCCTCTCCTCCGTAGAAGCACGTTAGTCCGACGAGGCGGTTTCAAGTTTGTTTTGGTGACTTGTCGCGTAATTTATGTGTGAAAGTGAATCAGTATGTGTTTGGAAAAAGGGATGCAGTATGTCTTGTTCTTACGAGAAAGAAACAGAAAACAAAAAGGTGATTAATAGATCTTGTCATGACGGCACCGTCCATGCATGAGTTACATCTTAAACTGCTATTTCTTGTTTTTTTTTTTTCTTTCTTTTTTTCAGGGCTTAGGTTTTTTTTCTAAAAGTTTTCTGTTTTTCATTTTCCTCCCTGATCTCTTCTGCTTTACACTCTATTTAAAAAAAAAAAAACCTGTTCTGCTTTACTGACTTCTGTATCTGATTTAAAATAGTAAACTTTTATTTTAAATGTCTCAATAAAGTTTCTTCTTGTGTCTGTCCTCCTGAGTCACCTGTCCTCTCTTTCTCTCTCACACTTTTTTCCCCGCAGTTTCTGTACTGTTCTTTCTTTATTTCTTTCTGCCTTCAGCGCTTTTGCAACCTCTGACTAAATCATTGCATCATTAAGGTCAAAGCCCTTAGAGGAAGGTCTGCACAGTGGTAAACTTACTTGCGTCCCTCTACGAGGATGGACGAGTCTTGAATATGTAAACGGCGCCTGTAATTGCGTTATATTTTTGATTTCATGTTTGATTAAATATGGACGCTGGTTTCTGGAATCCAGGAAATCGCTTGTCGCATACTGAGGCATCTTTCTCTCTCTCTCTCTCTCTCTCTTTCTCTCTCTCACACACACACACACACACACACACACAGAGCTCGTCACATGAAGACCTGCCACCCACTGAAGATATACAACATTTATTTATTGTCATGGCTGAATAATAGATGAGCTTTCTCCTTTGGGCTGAACCGCTCCTAGCTCTACCTCTTTATGCTCGTCTCTCTCGCCTTTATTCTCTCCTCGTTCCGTACCCCGGGCCATAAGGAACATAAAGAACAAAATGGAACATGCAGTGCAGGAGCGAAAAAAGAAAAAAAAATGGAGACAAGCAAAGCAATACATAACGTATTGGTTTGGGCAGAGGTGGAACAGAACTGGAGGGCGCATTATATATTAATACTCCATTCTCTTTAATGCAGTTTTGCTCCGACAAGCCACAGGGTGTCCGAGGGTGGATGTTCTAGGGTACGGATGTGCAGTATGTAAATGTCCTCCAGATGGCAGTGTGGTAAAAAGCTTGGTCTTTCCCTGGTCTAGAAAATCAGCTTTTCGAAGCGTGGAACTCAAAAACAGAAGAAGCTGGATAAAAAAAAAAAAAAGACACGTATAATGTGCTTTTCTAGACATAACTCAAAAATAAGTCTCATCACTGGGACAAGATATTATTGGAGTGTGGGGCCATGGAATGAATTTTCCTACTTAAAGCCGTCCTTAACATTGTCTACTAAACATTTGGTATATTGGAGTGTATAAAAATCCAGCAGTCTTAATCCGGACTCGAGTATATAAATGCTCCAGTGGTTTGCACTCAGTTCAGAAATGAACTTTTACCTTTTTTTTTGTTTAACTTGACAAAAAAAAAAGAAAGAAAGAAGAGGGAACCCCAATTTGTCTTGACGTTCTGCAATACAAACTGCCGAACTGTTGTCCATTGTGTTGGTTTCGAAATGAAGTCATAATTTATCATTTTATTCTTGGGAAATTCTCCCAGGTCCTTGGGTTCTGTAATCGGAAAGTGTGCGCTTTATCTTGGAAAACTCCTGTAGTATCAGGGGAAGGTTTTACGACTCAAGGACAAGAAGATTTGAGCAATTTCTCATTATGTCCACCTTTTTTTTTTTGTTTTGTTTTGTTTGTTTTTTTTTTCTTTCACATTGGAACGTTAACCTTGGAAAATGTGATGAGTGGATCATCAGAGTGGATGTGTGGATTCTTTGATGAATTCTCCTAATGAAAGTCCACGTGAACCCTGTGGTGATGGCAGCACCTCACGTAACCAGCTTGCCCCTACATATGGGCACTACACGACCAGGCCCTTCCTTAAACTCGGCTTGATTTCTCAGATATGCATTCCCCTGCTGGCGTTGGGCGTGCTGAAATGTATTTATTTATTTATTTATTTATTTATTTCCTTTCCTACTCCCATCTGTTTACTCAGAGCTGTAGATTTCACATAATGTCTATTGGATTGGCGCTCTGATCTAAATCAGGCTATCGCTTAAATGGTTTTTCTTATTTTATTACATAGATGATAAAAGGTTGTAAGGATTGCAGTATTGCAGAATAGATTTTGCAAGGCAGGGGGTGGTACAGCGACATTGGGGAGGGGGGGGGGGGTATGCAAGAAACTGGGGCACTGTACGGCTGGAGCGAAGGCGGTGCCAGCCATTTTTTTGCTGGCACCCGTTTTCTTCATTAGCAAACCATCTGGGACTGCTGCGCCTATTGGCCAGCTTCATTTGATCAATCTGGTCATGCTTAGATTCCTGAATGGGCTTAATCCAAAACACATCCCCTGTAATTGGCTAGATTGGTATTAATTGCTTGCGTGGAGACCGTCTCCTAATTAGGTTCTTAAAGTCCAGGGTTGATGTAGATTCCCGTCATAGGTAATTGCTTTATGGTCTCCTATAAGTAAGTACTTAATCTGTTCCTGTATCGGCGCAGACAGTCGTCATCTGTTACTCTTCAATTACGAAAACCCCCAAATGCAGTTCACCTCGCATGTCCTCACGGTGCCATTTCATTACGTTGAACGAGAAATGAATGAATAATTATTTGACTTTTCTCATCTATTTCTTATTCCAGCATTAGTAATAGACCGTGTTGAAGAAGTACCTGAGTATATCTTTTAAAAACGGTGTTTTGATTCCTTTTCATCACAGAAATTTCTACTTTTTTTGCTAAACGTTATGAAATGCTGTCTAATGGATTAAGATTTATTAGATGGATGGGTGGATTAAATAAGAACATCATATATTTGCAGATTTCAAGTGCAGAATGCAAGTTCAATGCAAAATGGCAGTTATGCAAGTAACGCAAATATACAAGGGAACCCATTATTAACTTTTTTTCATCAAACATACAGACCGGTTTAAAGTGTGAGTTTACTTCTTTTTTTTTCATAGAGTGGAGTGAGAGAGAGGGTGGAGTGAGAGAGGTGTGGGCTAGTGAGTGGAGGGAGTGAGCGAGTGGAGTGAGCGAGTGGAGTGAGCGAGGTGTGGGCTAGTGAGTGGAGGGAGTGAGACAGAGTGGAGTGAGAGAGAGTGGTGTGGGCTAGTGAGTGGAGTGAGTGACTGAGTGGAGGGGGTGAGATAGTGAGTGGAGTGAGTGACTGTGAGTGGAGGGGGTGAGATAGTGAGTGGAGTGAGTGACTGTGAGTGGAGGGGGTGAGATAGTGAGTGACTGTGAGTGGAGGGGGTGAGATAGTGAGTGGAGTGAGTGACTGTGAGTGGAGGGGGTGAGATAGTGAGTGGAGTGAGAGGGTGGAGTGAGTGACTGAGTGGAGGGGGTGAGAGAGTGAGTGTAGTAAGTAAGTGAATGATGAGTGTATTCAACTCACAGCTTGAACAAGCCGATTAGATTTCCCCCTCATGTGACCTCATATTAGGGGAAACCCTCCCCCAGCATGTTACTCCGCTCTATTGTCTTCCGGAGGGCCATGGCTCAGCAGTAGCTCATTTACCTAAACGCTGATGCATGACATTTGGAGGAGGCGTGAAACAGAGCGAGTTTGAGGCACAAAAAATGCATTGAGCGATGCGTACAGTACCGTGCAAGAGTCTTCACGCATGCAAATAACTACTGTAGAGCAAGGAACTGTTTAATATATATATATTAATTTTGCTATATTGGGAGAAAGAAATTATAAAAAGCAGTCAATAGTAATTAATGAAACAAAGCCAATAGTTGGTGCTTTGCTTAAAACTGTCTTATAAGAATCATAAGAAATATAATTATATATTAGGTTTAGTTATATAAGGAAATTAGCTGCTTAGTTTTACTCAAGCAGCCGCAGTCCTTCAGCATTTTGTCGCATTTTGCCTGCTTGTTTTTTCCTGCAGCAAAACCCAGAAGCTTTATTTCTTTTTTCTTTCTTTTTTCTTCTTTTTTGCCTGCAGTGGTCTTTTACATAATATACTGCTTTCATTTCTGGCCTGCAGATATTTTAGTGTAAGATTAACAATCTTTTTGCTGGAATACTAATGTTAGAAAATCAGACGTTTTTTTTAATTAATAATGATGTCATAAAATAAACATGTATAACAACGTAAAAAAGAACACGGGGTGCCTAAGACTTTTGCATAGTACTTTATATTTCAACTGGAGCTTAAACAGACAAATATTGCGGCAGCTCTGAGACTGGTGTTAACTTAATAACGTAACATATGGGACCTTTAATTTACAGTTAATCCAGGGTTTTATTCTTTTTTAGGTTACATAATGATCATATAAAAATTTGTGATGCAACAACGGGTTTAATTGTTGTAATATAAACATGTCACATACACGCATCTAGTAAAGTGTTGAAAGATGATCAGGGTTCAAAAGAATACAGTATACAGAGCAAGTGTGTGTGTGTTACTGTGGTCAGTAAAAGGACAGCTGTCCTGGCTTATGTTTAAACCTCCGCGTGTGTTCCTGCTTATGGTTACCATAACAAACCCTTCCCAGTATCTCATGCAGCAGCTGATCGGTCGACGTATGCAGCCTGCGAACGCGCTTTAATCCTCTCGAAAGCCGATGTAGAGTCCGAGGCCTTTGAAACTAATAACTCGGTCACTAACATGAAACGTTTCTGATTGAGTTCTATCTGTGGTGAAAGTCCAGCTAATGACTGCGCTCTCTCTCTCTCTTTCTCTCTCTCTCTCTCTCTCTCTCTCTTTCCACAGTGATGCTGTAGAGGATTTCCATGCGAACACTCATGCCACATCCATGGTTAAAACCATGCCCAAAGGGTCACGCACTGGGAACGGAGTCCCTCCACCTGCCACTGGGCCCGCAAAGAGCTGGCAGGCCGGAAACACCTCAGGTGAGTTAGAGACAGAATCAGAGTTATGACGCAACGGCTATTGTATCAGATAAACATACCATAATTACGGACATAATCCTAGCGCAATTAAATAATTGTCGGAGCAGTGAGTATTCGGCACAATGAAATTAATCGTTAATTATAATAAGTGTTGGGTGTGTCAAGGAAGAGTTTATACAGAGTCAGTGGAACAGTCCTTTGATCTCTCCCTTTTTTTTTTTTTGGTAAAACAAGCTGGTCGCGTTTCTAAAGTAGGAAACCTAAATGTATCACATTTTCCCTTTTTGCCCTGTAGGTGGCAACCTCGTGCTTCTGAACGTAGAGTACGCGTCAGCAGCGTTTATCACCACAGAACACTTGCTATGCTGTCGTTTTTTTTTTTAATTTTTTTTTTTTAGCGCTCCGAGTTCACAGTGCCAATAAAAACAGAGTGATATTTCCCTAAATGAGCTCAAATGATACGCGTTAACGGTCACGCTGTCAAATCGGGTGTGAAATTGAAACTGCATCTTTTTTTGCTACGTGAACGAGCGCCTGCTCAACAAAGACGTTTTTCGGGTTCGTATCTCGACCCAGAGTGCCCGAGGCCCTGTGCCAGCGGCTAAATATTTACTCGGGGGACTGGATGATCTTATTATCGTGTTCACTGCGTTCCACAGCGTACCTACAACCCAGCAGTTTCGGTCTGTAGGCGCAAGTGGGTGGGGGGTGGGAACGGTACCAAGTTTAAAAAAAAAATTTTATCTAGACCGAGATGCTGACGGGGATCCTAGAAGAACAAGTCTCCCTCTCTGTGAAAATATACATGTCCGCATATCGCCTGTCTCTAAAACAAACACTCAGGGCCTGGTTGGAGCTCGTGGCGTCGTCTTTGTCTTTGCGTGTGCGTCTTCGCTGGGTGGCTGAGGACATTAAGATTCCCGTTCGTCTAGTCCATCCAAGTGGTGAAATTCTGATTAGGGGCATTGCGAGGGTGGCTGCTAGTATAGACAGTGAGGTATAATTACAGTATGTGGTGCAGAAGGTCATCAGTTAGACTGAGGTTCCAAAGATAGGACAAGAGGGGGGTTGATGGAGAAGATCCCTCCAATCAGACTGAGTGATTCCAGACTGCGGGCAATCAGGATGAACCGTCCACCAGCCATGGAGATTAGTAACGTTCAGCACGCACGACGGTGAAGCAGGAAGTCCGGTAGTCTAAAAAGAAAAAAAAAGCATCTGGACCTCATTTCTTTTCTCTAAGCGACCTGTGAGCACGTGTGACATCAGCGTTCAAGCAGCCATGTTCCGCTCACGGGTTTCCACTGCCGTTATTCAGCACCAGCAGGGAGGTCTGATGGAGATGAAGCGGGCTCGAGCGTGTACTGTACAGCATGCGAAACAGCACAAAAGTTCCGCTCCAGGAAGATCGCTTTATGAGTCATATGGCACACGCTGTCAAAATGGTACACGTACAGTATAGCCGTGTCTCGTGTTTTGAGGACGGAGCAAATAGGAGGAGGAGCTCACTTTATTCAACTTTAGCCTCAGGATGTTGCAAGGCGTGCACCAGAGGAAGTAGAAGAACTGCATTATGCGTAACCAGGGGTTCGTCCTTGGACCGCGCTTCCACTGCAGTATGTTCCCACGTCCAGACTGATAACTGGAAGGTGTAGAGTGGTGCGTCTCACAAAGTGTAGAAAGGGACTTTTTTCGAAGTTTCCGATTCACCCATACCAAGTTGTCTTATTCAAATCTGTATTGAGCGTTCGGACTGATTTTATTAAGTCACAGTCGTCGTTACTCACTTTTCAGAAAGTAAAAATACA
Organism: Clarias magur; assembly: GCA_013621035.1. Classification (NCBI taxonomy): domain Eukaryota; kingdom Metazoa; phylum Chordata; class Actinopteri; order Siluriformes; family Clariidae; genus Clarias; species Clarias magur. Next base: position 3,861,642 of record QNUK01000027.1, on the reverse strand, counting down.
CAGCCAGGAAGTATTCATATCAAGATGATGGTAGGGTTGTAGCTTGTAGCATTGCGTCTTATATTATATGGACAACGTAAATGGAAAGGTTTTTGTTGGTAAAAAGGTGTGTTTATACATATAATAAAACTGGAAAGTTGGCGTGTCTCTACATTGAAAAGATATTAATTTGTGGTGACGTAAGATGAGAAATAAAACAACAGATCAAGATGGTTTTTGGAATTTTTATTTGTCTGTTTGTGCACGCATCACGTCAAAACGACCGACGGAATTTTAATGGGGTTTTCACAGGTGCACTTGGTCGAACTTGAGGTAACATATCCTGCAGGCTTAGTTTCATCGCAGTCGGCCTACGGGAAAAGCAGACTTTGAAAGTTTGATATTTAAATGAAAAACACCCTTGAAAAAAATCATTACTTCATCCTAAAATTCAACAGATGGCGCTGTACATTTTTTTAATACACACTTGTGTACGAGTGTGCAGCTGAAATCTACTACATAAACCCGATCTCACACCTTCATTCCACGCACGTAAAAGATTTTAGTTGGATCTAAAATTCAGCAGATGGCGCTGTATATTTTTGTAAAAACGTGTTTGAGTGTGCGATTAAATTTCACACGAGCAAAGTAGCGGGCACATCTAGTCACAAATAAATAGTTTCTGCTCTAATTCTTGTTGGCTGCATACTGAATCGATTTGCGTGTTAACAAACATCAACTCAAATTCTAAACAGATGCTTGAAGTGAAAACGACAAAAGTCAGACTTTTATAAAAAAAAAAATCTTAGGTTAACTTTGCCAAATTTTTTAGCTAATAATAAAACTACTATGAGCTAATAGTTTATGCTAAGCAGTATGTTCTCTGCAGCTGCAGGATGGATTTTATTTACTTTGGTATTCGAGAGACACTCGATGCTCTGAGGATCGCAGCAAAGCCTGTGAGAGACGACACATTTCACACATTTCATTTGTATCTCTTGGAACGTAAGACGGAACCCGTAGAGCGTCAGGACGGAAATTTCAGCCTGCGCTAGTCAGTGTGAGCTGTGTCCTTAGCAGGACGTCTCTCGTCCTCGTCAGATGAGATCTGTGGACACATCAGGGAGATGTCTATCAGCTGCAGATGAAGACCCCGAGACTGTGATTCTCCTCTCTTGCCTTGCTGCCTCGACGGCGCCACTGGTGCAGGTGTTACTTTAGCACCAGGATGACTGACACGCCGCGTTTTGTTGCGATTTGTTCCCATTTTCCGTTTGAGTGAGATCCGCTCTTTGGGCTCGTCTCACAACCCCGCGAGTACACAGCACTCTGTTGACGGTCCGTTCTCTCGGCCAGGAGGAAATCCCAGGGCTTTGATTCCTGCGCCGGACTGAAAGGCTGCCTCTGTGCCTCCCTCAGCGGCGTGGCGACCTCTGACCTCCCCCTGCCATGGTCTGAGAGAAGGAGAGGATTGTCCTTCTCCTCTCTGAACAGGGCGATTATTTTGCCAGGTGTCTCCTCTAACTCTGGGAATGTTTTTTTTTTTTTTTCCTCCCTTTCCCCTGAATTTGGGTAAACCGATCCTTTGTTTTGGACCCGGGCGGTGTGGATGTCCCGGACACAGATGGCCCCTGTCGTCCGAGGCCCTCCGATGAACCCGCTGAAGAAGCAGGGACCGAAGATTTATCTTAACGAGGGGGCTCGGTCACGCTGCACAGCCATGCACAATATTACCCGATCTTATTACCTCGTCCGTGGCACTGCCACGCAGCTTTGTGCGCAGTAATTTAGACACTGTTGTGGGTCAGGTTCACATCATGGTCAGCCAGATTACAATCTTGTCTCTCTCTCTCTCTCTCTCTCTCACTCTCTCTCTTCTTTTCTTTGATTAGGACTTCCTAAAGCAGGTGTGCCAGCGATGCATACAGGACGGGTGACTGGCGGAGTTCCAAAGGGTCCTGACCGCCCCGCGCCTCAGGCTCACCCCAAAGACCAGGACTCACTCGTGCAGAGAGCAGAACACATCCCTGCTGGAACCCGCACTCCCATGTGTGGTCACTGCAACATGGTCATCAGGTCAGCATTTCCTTTTTGGCAGAGTCGTGTTGTTTTAACACATTTGTTGCCTTGAAATTCCTTCAGAGCCGCATAAATCTCCTCGCATCTCTGAAGCTTGACAGGCCGTGGTGTAAGAAAAAAAAAGGTGTATATGTTTTTAATATAAGCTGGGAAAACCGGACCACCACTAAGCAGCGTCACTGACGTCATATAGTAGCATGTGTGGTGCTATATTTGTACAGCAACAACTATTTATTAATAAAAATTTGTATTAAAAGTGTAGAAAAAAAAAATCTTTGGCGGTTTAAACGCCAAAGTGTTCAATTTGGCAATGTGTTATCTTTTATGAAATGTTACACATAGTGGAGACGTGTCTGAAGGGATCTTTTTATTATTATTATTATTATTAATCCAAAAAGAAGAAGCAAACAAAGCAGCAGCAATAAAATAAAACGGTTGTTTAACAAAGTTTAAAGACGGCATACGGCTGTTGAGTTAGGTAAACTAAAGACGAGGTTTGTTGGTGGAGGGGGCGTGTTCAAGCATTGCACGCGAGAATCAGCTGGGAAAGAACGCAACCACACAAGGAGAATGTAGCTAATCTGTGTGTTAGTGTGAGCCGGGTGGGGGAAAGAGGAGAGTGTGTGTGTGGGGGACTGCTTGTTTTCTTTCCCACTTGCCTGATCCCGAGTCCCGTCCCTTACGGTGCCGGTCGACCACGCCCCCTCCGAGGTTTGTGGTTGTGAAGGTGGAACTCCGGCGAGTTCTTAAGGTGAAATTTGTATTGCGAAATGGATTTTCCCATAGGAAATAATGTAAATGCAGATAATCTGTTCCAGCCATCCAAAAATATTAGCTTCCACCACTATAATCATATTTTTTTACATCTAAAACCATCCAAACATTTGAAAAGACATGTGAATGAAATAAAATATATAATAAATAGACACTAAACTTAATTTAACCTTAATTTATGAATCCTCCTGGCAGCGGCTGATTTAAAACCTAAACTCATCTGAAACGGCAGCTTGTATGCTGAAAATCCTCCAAGGCAAATTTCTACCAATATTTTAGTGCTTAATGTGAGAATTGGCGAGGCCGTGGTGTCCGTACTATATGCTGAGGTACCGCTGTATTTTTATTTTGCTCATTGATTTTAGTCGACTATGTTGAATGCTTGCTGCACTCTTAAACTGAAAAATAAACATTTGCTACAGACAGGTATTTAATGCTGTATAGATCCACCATGTCTTAACCCGATTCTGCAAAACTGACTTTTTACACATTCTCAGACGTACAGATGGATCTCCAGTGCGTGTACCGAAACAAAAGTGAGAGGGTGAAAAAAACCTTTGCCTGCTTTTTAACCTTTTTCCCATTTTTTGTATTAGACTTTTTTCCCCCTATTGTGACCTCATATAAGATTATATCCTTCCCCAGCTTGTTGCTCAGCTAGTCTGCTGTTGTGGCTTCACCATACATACTGTAACTCTTATTTACTACAATGTCAGACACACTTTTGGGGACCCTTGAGACCTTTATAAAAAAATTATAAAATATGGGACCTTTAAAATAAAGATTTGAATAAACAAAATGCTACATGATGAGCTCCAAAGTTGGCTAAAATGTGGCATTTTCTTTAGTGTTGTTGAAGAGCTCTTTTTAACCTTTATGATGCGTGTGTGTGTGTGTGTGTGTGTGTGTGTGTGTGTGTGTGTGTGTGTGTGTGTGTGTGTGTGTGATCGTACAGTATAATGTGAGCAGTGGATACTCCCCGGATAATCATCAATCTTATTGGCTGCACAGATTTAGACCCCTGATGTTCAAACAGTACGTCTGTACACCAGTTTCCGTCACGTGTGTCACATTTTTCCGCGATGCACATCGTCACATTTTGCCACCTAGATGAATCATGTCATAGTGTACAGTACCATACAGCTACACCCCTGATGTATTCCGTTCCCTGACAGAATGCTGGCGCTGCTAACGACTTGTCCATGGTCCATGGTGCGGTCTGTTGACCCATTACGCTAAATGAAAGAAGTGTGGTGTAACGCTACGACAAGGCCAAGCCGGACTCGGTGTGACTGGAACATGTGGTCCGAGCTTCAATCTACGCAAGAAAGTAATTGCGGATTAATATGGCGTGACGGCCAGAGCCAGAGTCAGTCCGGGCCGATCGAGGTGTATCGGAGCAGGATGAGAGTTCACTGCACTCACCCTAGGCTTGTTATCGTTCAGTAGCTCGGAGGAAAGCGCCGCAAAGCCCAGGAGCTGGTTTACGTTACACCGCCGCGACCCGGGGATAGACTCGCAGACTCCTGGCAAAAAGTGGCCGTGACATCCAAGCTCGAGGGCTCTGTTTTCGGCATTCGATACGCTCCGAGCCCTTTGTTTTCCCTCTCAGCTAATCATCTGATTTGTAACTCGCTTCCCCACTGACAGAGTTGAAATTTGCTCTTTGCGTTGTTTCCACACATATCGACACCGTGCCTCGAGGTCCGTAGATGTCCGTCTTCACAGTTTGCTCGTAGATACGGTTTGTACGAACCATGATTTTTGGAATTCTTTACATAAATACAAAAAAATATATGAATAATGAAATAATTATAACATCTGAAATAATTATAAGGAATAAATAATAAAAAGTAAATCATGAAGTCATTGTGTAAAATAAAAAGGGAATAATAAAAATGCAATGTTCTAGATTTCCCTTATTTCATTAGTGATGTATTCTCCGCTGAAACAACGCAATGCCGCTCTTCAATTCTGTCAGCAGCATCCGTCAATACCAGTGTGTGGACTGCATCAACTAAACCACAGTCATGACTAATCAATAGTAGTGTCAGTAATCCTAGCTCACGTTCTATATGAACAGACAACAACAGGACTTGTGCTTTCACATACTGTACACGCTGCATCGGGGAAAAAACCCTGATCTCTTATAGCTTTCCTTATACTGTATATTTTATTTTAGATAATTCAGAGAAGCAGCTCAGAATAACTACACAGGAACAACCACCGAATCAACCATCAGGTCTTATGGACAAATAAATAAATACAATGAATATCATTTTATTACTTAAAAAAAAACATTTCATGTTCTCCATTATTTATCCATTACTGCAATTATTACGGCACACAATGTAACGAACGGAGCTCTTAGTGGTGAGCGGTTATACAGTAGGAAAATAATCCGTAATGACGGGGTGATGTGTCCCGGTGCAAGTGTAATTACTTTGATCATCATTAGTACAATAACTCTAACAGCACATCCAAATGTGTTTTTAGTCCTCTTAGCGATTTACCAACAGATTCACTATTTACTATTTATTAATTCATTATTAAAGTAGAAGATGTACAGCACTTACTGTTATAAAGTGCTGACGCTGGAGACTCCTTCCATATTTGTTAAATAAATCTCACCTTGTATAAAGCCTCGCCTTTTCAGGCATTGCTGTTTTTCTTTCTTGTTGTTAAATAGCAACACGTTTAAGTGAGCTCCATTTTAATCATTATTGCTAATATAAGTTGATGTGGATCATCCACTAGATAAGTACTACTGAAGATCAGCGCTAATAAAACAGTTCTGATTGATCAAAATCAAGCGTTTAATGGTGGTATTGATTGATTAATTAAATATTTATTAGAGATGGAGACAGAAATAGATTCAGTTATGTTTCATGACTCTAAAATCTATATAATTTATATATGTTTGCATATGTTTTTATGTATGTGTTTAAGATCAATGTAAAATTGAAGATGAACCTGCGATCATTTGACGTGCTGATTCTACATATGTGCACCCACCTTACAAAAAGATGTGACCACTATAATCTCTCTCTCTCTCTCTCTCTCTCTCTCTCTCTGTGTTAGGGGTCCGTTCCTGGTGGCTATGGGGAAATCGTGGCACCCGGAGGAGTTTAACTGCGCCCACTGCCGCAGCTCTCTGGCCGAGGTTGGCTTCGTTGAGGAGCGCGGCTCTGTGTACTGCGAGCATTGCTACGAGCAGTTTTTGGCCCCCACGTGCTGCCGTTGCCAGCAGAAGGTCCTCGGGGTAAGGGACTCGACCGAAAGCTAAAAACCCAGCCCGACTGCCTGTATTTCAGGAAATCTGTCTATTACCGGATCTCACAAGGGAGCAGGTCTAAACTAAAGCAGATAGCAAAGTGTTTGAACTTGGACTTTTCATGATTCTCTGTTGGTGTGGTGTTCCCAGCCTCTCTGCGCCGGGGCCTGTGGGAAAAAAAGCGTTTTAATCAGGATCATAAGGGCTTGCGAGGCCAAAGGAGGGCGGGCTGGCAGTCGCGTCTCCGATGTGTGACAATTAGCGCCGGTCGTGGCTCTGAGGCATCAAACGGGCAGCGGCGGCGCTGGGGAGGTCAGTGCCACGGAGAGAGGCGATGAAGCGTAAGGGGTGGGGGTGTGGTGGTGGTGGTGGAGGTTGTCGCTTTGCTAATGAGCGGCTAGGCTAGGGCTCGTCTGGGACATGAAGGCACCGTCTTGTTTACGGCTCAGCTTGAGATCCTGTTTAGTTGTTCAGAGTGTCTCAAGGTCCTTTCCAAGGGATGGTGTGATTTTGTTTTTTCTTGGTTGCCATGACGATTTCCTTCATATTGATCTCCTAGACTTTTTTTTTTCCTCCTTAATTCCTCCTTGGATCCAAACATGAGAGTGTCTTCTGATCTTGTGAGCTAGACGTAATTAAGATAGGAAATGATGTATTTTTATGCATGGATATGTTTAAACCTCTGAAGATGAGACACAGCTGAACTAGTAGCTAGAGATGAACTTATACAAGTTGCATAATTGTTCTATGCTTTAGTAACATTGCTAAAATTACTTAAATTTCAGTATTGTAGAAAAGCCTCAAATGCAATTAAGCAGTATCCCACATGAGGGAGTGCTGTTGTACTGGATATCAGCATAGCTTTGATGCGGTTGTCAGAACAGTGATGCAGCCTACAGAGTACTGAAGGTTTCCCAGCCGTGCTGATATTGAGCACTACAAGCACGACTTCGAAATGTGATATTGCTATTATACACCAGGTGGCGTAGGGTTTAGCACAGTCACCTTGTACTGCCAGGGTCTGGGTTCAATTCCCGGCCAGATGATTCCCGTCTCTGTGTGCATTTGAAGGCTCTCCCCGTGCTTGGTGGGTTTCCTCCAGGTAATCCGGTTTCCTCCGGATTGGTGTTCCCAAATTTCCTGTAGTGTGTGAATGAGTGTGTTCCCTGCGATGGATTGGCACCCTGTCCAGGGTGTACCTCGCCTTGTGTCCTAAGATGAGTGAGGGAGTGACACCAGTTCCACAAACCCCCCTTTTTTTTTTTTTTTTTTTTCGTTTGTTGCTCCACCAATACGCATCTTCCCGCAACTGGTGGAACTAACTCACCGCGACTGAGAGTTTTAAATTCGAATTAACCCAAAAGCGAGACGGATAAACCGTGGAGGTGGTGGACGGTCCCGAGAAACTTTGAGATTTACTTTTTATATTTCAACTTTATTCCACTCCGTTTGAAGCAGTGAACAGAACCACGCGGGAGATTCAGATTCAATTCGGAGCGATTTAGAAGCGATTCCTGAAAGTGTTGTTTAAGATGACATAATGTTATCAGATCTCAGTGTCTCAAATGTGGGTTTTGGCATGCAGCTGCGCTCACCACTCTTTCCTAAAAGTCCTAAAGACTTTACAGACCTACTTACACCCATGCTGGGTTGATTAACGATTATTGGATTATGATACAGAAATTATCATGGTGACATACAAAGTTCAGTGTTAAAGAGCATAACAGCACTCGATCAGCACTCATAGAATGCTTCTCCAATCAGATTACTCGTATAGCTTTACTTTATATTATACTTGGGGTTGAATTGATCATTGCTTAACGAGTAATAACACAACATGCATTGCGCATGCAGGTTAAGTAGAGAACATGATACTGGTAATAAAATTTTTTTAAAACTAATTTGTCCTGTTTTTTTTGTTTTTTTTTTCCCGTTACAGGAAGTCATCAATGCCCTGAAGCAAACCTGGCATGTGTATTGCTTCCTGTGCAGCTCTTGCCAGCAGCCCATTCGCAACAACACCTTCCATCTGGAGGACGGACAGCCCTACTGCGAGAGGGGTGAGAGTCCATAGACCCCACACACGCAAAAACACACAGTTACACCCTTCCCATCTTCACGGGCACACCCAGACAGGCCCGGCCCGCACAACTGGCGTTAGTTACAGCCCAGTAATTGAGTAATCTGCGCTCGTTAAACAGTCATTAAACAGTCGGTGACCTTTACAGGTTATTGGAGAGCCATTAAAAGTCATAGGAGGTTTATAGCCCTTTAATGGCGCTCTGATTACTATTGCTATTTACGGTCGACATCGGATCGTGAGGTGACTGTAAATCACACCGCGTCTTGTTTACGTGTCTTCCTCTTTCCCGCCAGACTATTACAATCTTTTCGGGACGAGCTGCCACGGCTGCGACTTCCCCATCGAGGCAGGGGACAAATTCCTCGAGGCCCTGGGCTTCACCTGGCACGACACCTGCTTCGTGTGTTCGGTAAGACGATGAGAGAGATGATGTAGAGCACACTGATGACAAGTGATGATTATTCTGAGACACCGAAGAGTTTTATTCTTTCTTTATTCTCTTTTTAATGTTGTTTCCAGCGTGTAACCTTTTCTTTTGTTCTTTTGTCCTCCAGGTGTGCAGCACCAGTCTAGAGGGTCAGACTTTCTTCTCCAAAAAGGACAAGCCCCTGTGCAAGAAGCATGCGCACAATGTGATGATGTGATCGGCAAGAAAAGTGGACAATGGGTTGAATTATAAAAGAAAATAACTAAAATAAAAATCAGCTTTTAGTGTTTATTATATGAGAGTGATTTTAAGGTATTGATAAAGACGTTACTGGGAAAAGTGGTTAGTTCTCTGATACGCTGATGGTTGGGGAAACCTACCGTATGCCGCTTATCTTTCTGTTTTGTATGTTTGCCCTTGTGGAACGTTATGAAATAAAGTATTGATGAGACTCATGTTGCTTCCGAAGACAGTAATATATCGTTTGCTATTTGCTACAGTATGTACGAGGCCGGGATTGAAAGTACTGCAAAAGTCGGAGGTAAACTTTTTTATTACCTGACGTACAGTAGGTTGTCCAAAGTGCCCATGTTGGTAGTTATTATATTGCTCATGTTACTCGTCCCGTGTACGAAAGTATGACTCAACAAAGTCTCCATGCATTTGCCCAACTCCTGAATCCCGTTTGTTGTCGTTGACGGTCTCCCATCTCGCTACAGAATAGTTTACAGAGACAAGACCATTGACGAGAGCGATGCGCACAGATGATGAAGTTGAAAGAAGGGGAAACCAGTATCGAAGACAAACCACACAGTAGGAGTCCATCAACTGTGATAAACGGAGAGCTGGGTCCAACACGGGTGCAAATGCATGGCTTGTGATGCTGAGTAGCACCTTTGTGTAGAATTTAGTGCAGTTTGAGCCCCTTACAGTACTGTGCAAAACTTTTACACACCTTAGTACAAACTTTCAAAGTTTTTGTCTTTTTTATTGCTTTAGTACAAAAATAATTTAGATTTCCAAACCTCAGTATTAAAGCATTATATGCCCGAAAAGAAAAGAAAAGCAGCACATTATATTAGCGACCACTTTTCAGACGAAAACAAAATGGAAGCTGCCGGGGAAAAAAAGAAAAAGGTGTAAAAGTCAATTCTCAGAAGAACTGTAGGTGGTTCTGCAGGACACTCAGTAAAACTTAGTACTAATTTCTCTATAAAACTGCACAAATTGTTCCTGAGTCCTCAAAGCATCTTCACGCCAAATACTGACGTCATTCATTACTGTTTTTGTATATAAAGAATTTAAAAAATAAAGATTTTTAAGGCATGCTTACATTTATTCGGCTTTTGCTCAATATTGTATGGTCAATCCATTAAAACAAACAAACAAAAGAGGCACCCCATTTCTGCACTACTTTCAGTTCAGTCTTTTTATATTATCTGTCCTGTTCAGTCAACATACTGACGAGGGCTGTTTTTTAAAAAAAAAATTTTATGTGTGGTCGTGTCATTTTTAAATGTCTGTCCTCATGGGGTTTCCTTATAGTTTTCTATTTTTAATACTTTTCTTATAATGATATGTTTATTTAATATATATATATATATATATATATATATATATATATATATATATATGAAGTCAGATTGTTTTTTTTTTTTCTTTAAGAAATCTGAACTTCACTGAAACTAAATTGCAAAGAAGTTTATCCACATGTTCTGGACCTTTTCTCACAGGCTTCAGTAAATTTTTTCTTTTCCTGGTCAGCTCTTAGCATGCTGTAGGTGTTTATTCAGGGCTCCTGGTTTGACTAATCTCTCTCTCTCTCTCTCTCTCTCTCTCTCTCTCTCGTGCTACTCTGTGCTCTGGAACGTTTCCACTGTATATTTATTTACCCGGGTTCCTGATGGCTCCGCACATATCTCACATACTTTCACAGAGTGTCAGGAGGAAAATTGCTTTAACGGTTAACAGCCATGTTTTACAGTATATAAGGTGCGTTTTAGAGCTGTGTGTTAAGTCCGGCGCACGGCCGCTTGTCAGTGTATCACATCAGCTACAACGAGCACGGAAGATTTCTTAAGATGAAACATTTCATTTTTATAAGCTCTAGTGTGCATTCTGGTGTTATTTAATTATCTTTTTTTCCCCTCCCTTCCATCTGTTATGCTTTAAAATGGGGAAATAAACACTGTCCTTATTAAGCTCTCTGCCTCAAGCAGTAGTAAAGATTTAAATCAATTCTGTTATAATGAATGGTGTTAAAAAAAAAAAAAAAAGATAAAACCAAAAATGGTTCTTTTCTATGTTGGTCATCTTTTTCAAATAATTCAGCATTGTTTAGTGGCATGGTTGAAATGCACCTCATTTGGGGGGGTTTGAATCACACCTCTGGTCTGTGTGTGTATGGCGTTTACATTTTCTCTTAAAGTGTGTGTGTGTCTATACCCTGTGATGTGTGGGCACCGGATTCATGGTGTACCCCACCTTGTGCCCTCAGTTCCCTGGCATCCAGCACCCTTGCAACCCTACACAGGATAAGCAGGACAATGATTAAATGAATGACTGCTTACTATATCTAATGCATACAGTAGCTAGGCATCACACACCGTTATAGGACCTGACCTACAATGCTGAATTTTTACTTCTTGAAACTATGGAAACACTTATTAGTGTCTTCACTATTATTTGTGAATTTGTACCAATTGGCTTTTGCATTACAGTATTCTTAAACTATACACTACTGTGTTCAAAGATCCCATGGTTTAAATTGTTGTTATAGGCAACTAATCAACAATACTATAGTGTGCTGTGGTCCAACACAAAGCAAAGTTACTGAAATCGCTCTAAAGCAGATGATTTTCCAACAGCGTCAGCACAGAGGCTTGTCAATTTTATTTTATTTATTTATTTTTTTACATTTTAAACACCACCTGGCATTAAAAACTCTCTCTCTCTCATCCTTCATTCGACTGCCTTCAGCTTAGATCATGGCACGCAGTATGGTCACTAAATCACATGTAAAAATTAGTCCTTGACATGCAGATTAGGCTAATTGGTGTTCCCAAATTGCCCGTAGTGTGTGTGTGTCCTGCAATGGCTTGGCACCCTGTCCAGGGTGTGCCCCGCCTTGTGCCCTAAGTCTCCTGGGATAGGCTCCAAGCTTCCCGTGACCCTGAATACAGGATAAAGCGTTATAGACAGTGAGTGAGTGAGTTTGCAACTGAGTGTGATGGAAAACGAATATTCACAATGCGCCTCAAATTTATAATATAGTCTGGAATTCAAATGACCATATACGATTTCTAAATGTTTCACAATGTCGAAGTCTTTATTAGGAGTGTGTACGTTTGAGTTAGGGCTTGCTTATATTATACGGGGCGTCCAAAAGTCTAGTACCGCTAGTAAACATGCTGGGTTGACATTCTTTTTCAATAATAACGCAAAGGTTCTCATTACGAATGATGTTATCAATAACTACCTGAATGAAAATTAGAATCTTGGAAATATTTACATGAATTTAGAATTTTTCAGTATTTACTAGATCCTCATTTTGCTTTATTCACGATGCGCATTTACTGTAAGCTGTCACAGACTCCACAAACTTGTGTAAAACCTGATTATTCATGGTGGGACAAATCCAACAATTTATTGTCTGAACACGTGTTTGCATCAATGTGAAGAAATGGATTAATACAGCAAACTACTGGATATGACCTTTTTTGCAAAGATGATGACATGGTCCATATCCCAATTCCCTTTAATTTAAATAGTAACCTAGAAACTGTGCAACACCATAAATACTGAGTAGCTGATTAGTTAATTTTTTTTATTACTAGTGATTTTTTTTAAAACTATTTATTAATAGTGGAGTCCTAAAACTGTTCTTTCAAAAGTTTGAAATAAAACTACCTCAGATTTCCAGTGTGGTCTCTGACTTTTCGGTCCTATACAGTATATGCACAGGGTGGCCTAAATGTCTGAATACATAGGATGCTCATATGGAATATCGACAGCCTCTGACACTCGTGTATATGATGAATACAAGACGGCTCAGTATTCCTTATTGTGTGATGACAGCTGTTACATGCAAAGATGATGTCCTTCTTTAGCGCAGTGACCGATCTGGGCTGAGTGACCCTGAAAAAAAAAAGTCAAGTCACCTAGTTAGATCTAAAATTTCATATAAGGGAAAAAACAAAAAAAACATTTTGGACCACACTGTATATACTGTATGCAGGTAAACTTCATGAAATTTGATGGGGGAGTGGTGGTGGGGTGAGGTGTTTGTTTTTGTTTGTTTGTTTATTTGGTTTAAACTCATTTTTGTTAAATTTAGTTTCATTTAGTTAAAAAAAACTCTGTGTAACAGCTCATAATTGCTTAGTTTTACTGCAGCACTCTTTTTGCTAGGAGTTTGACTGTGAGTTTACATGTTACACATATCTGGCCAAAAAACAGTCACACATACTAATGCCAGTGTGGGGTCCAATTCATGTGTGAAAACTATTCCTCTTGCTCCCACAACCACTCTTTCACAATCCTGAAAGAGTCGTGGAATCCACCCTTACTATCAGAAAAAAACACTCCATAAATGTGATAACCTGGTCATTCAATACATTCAGCTGACTTCATTTAATTGTCACATAAAGTTGCTGAGTCTAGACCTGACCAAGTGAAGTAACCGCAGATCATGTACTCGCTTCATGTACTCCCTTCTTACCCTGACACACACGTCACTCTGGAATAGGATCAGTCTGGACTCATCCGACCACATGACCTTTTTCCATCGCCCCAAAGTGCAATATTTATGCTCCCTAGCACAATGAAGCATTTTTTCCTGATGAGTTTCACTAACAATTGGTTTTCTTATGGACACAACTGTTTAGTCCCTATCCTATGAGTATTCATCATATTGTGTGTGTGTGTGTGTGTGTGTGTGTGTGTGTGTGTGTGTGTGTAAATGCACTTACTTTCACTATTAAACATAGCTTTGATTTTTACTGCTGATTTTTTACAATACAACTTCACCAAGCGTAAGTGATCTCTGATCACGTTCATTCATATTTTTTTTCTGACCACGACAGTTCTTAATACAATGATAGTCATTTTAATGGTTTCTTTGCTCAGTGCAGGACAATAATTTGACCATTATGAAACTGTGACTTTCTTTGGCCTGGCAGATTTTCTTAATTTGCATCATCATTAAGTATCGCAATACAGTATGTTTGTCAAATCATTCGGCCCTCATGATATGAATGAACAGAATAAGATAAGAGATTTTTATTTTATCATTGTTATCAGAGACTGGTATAAAGTCTGTATAGACATTATTATTCCCTGAACTATTATTTTACTATTATAAAAGCTTTCGTATTGTAATATTGCTTAGTTCTGAGCATTATAGTAAAGTTTTTCAGGGGAAATTTAGTGTCTGTCACTATGGTATACAGTAGGTACCATGGTAGTACTGATATGGTACAAAACCATGGGACATAAATTGCTAAAACACTACATGTACAATAGGTCTACCATACTGTACCGTTGTACTGTCAAAAATATATTATACATGACTATGTACCACAATGATAAAATTTATATAGTAACCTCTGCAGTGACATTTTACCTCTTATGGTACCCTCTAAAGGTTATACACAATACTTTGTTTAATACTGTGGTACTACAGGAGCTACCAAAGATCAGTAGATATATAATATCGTACTGCCTATACTATACAAGAATTATGTGCTAACATATCTAATATGGTACAGTGTGTACAAACAAACAATATTAGATACTCGCTGAACTTTAATAGACACTGTAGTACCCATTTGAATCTTGGATACTCGGATACCATGCGATTCACCAAAGTACGGTGGTACATGTCATGGTACTACATGTACATGTACACTGAAGTGCCAGAGAGAGTACTGAACATGGGATTCACAAGGGTACAGTGGTACATACCATAGCTATGTACATCCCTACTAAAGTGGCAAAAAGAGCACTGTCAACGGAATTCACAATAGTACGGTGGTACATACTGTACCATAGTACTTCTATGGTACTCACTGAAGTGCCAGTACCGACCATGGGATTTATAAAAGTATGGTGGTACACACCATAGTACCCACTGAAGTGCCAGAGTGAGTACCAACTATGGGATTCACCAAAGTACGGTGGTACACACCTTAATACTACCTCGGTAACCACTAGTGCCAGAGTACTGACCATAGAATTCACAGAAGTATGGTGGTACATACCATAGTACTACCCAATGAACAGCCAGAGTACGGGGGTACATACCATAGTACTACCACAGTACCCACTAAAGTGCCAGAGCGTACAGACCCTGGGATTTATGAACGTATGGTGGTTGGTGGTACACACCATAGTACTGTACTACCATGGTACCCATTGACGCGCAGAGAGGGTACTGGCAATGGGATTCATTAAAGTACAGTGGTACATACCATAGAACTACCACTGTACCCACTGAAGAGCCATATTACCTACCCTGCTACTCCTTAAAGTCCTGCGGTGCTTATTATGTTAATGTCTGAGGTACCACAGTGATCCTATGGTGTATTATGGTATGCACTGTAGTTTACCGCGGTGCACTGTGGTACATGGACCAGATGTTGTTGTGTTTGGGATGGAGCGCTGAGGTGTATTTCTCGCGAGCGTCGGTGGACGGAGCCCTTTCCGTTCATCGCGCGAGACCCACAGTTGAGTGAAAGCACGGCGGAGAGAAGGCTGTCTGACTTTGGAAGTGAAGAACAGCTGAAGTCGGGTCCCAGTACGTTTGGTTCAGCTCGGTGTCCCGTGAACGCGGTGTCCCGCCGTGTGTCTCATGCTGCGATTGGACGGACCGAGACAGAGGAAAGTCCGTTGAGACAGGCGCGTGCTGAGGTGAGCGCGCTTCTCTCTCTCTCTCTCTCTCTCTCTCTCTTCTTTCTCGCTGAAATTTAAATATGACAGGCGCGCGCGCGGATTCCGACTTACAGCAATTAAAAATATTTTTCCTTTTCAGTCTAACCTTCGCGTTTATTCCCTTATATTCCCAATAACTGTGTCGTATTTGTTAAACTAGTCGAACATTTATCGCCACAAGATAAAACAAAAATCGCTGAAAGTTTTCTGAGGACTCGGAAGCATCGATAAGTAACTCAGTTATGCCGTGTTAATTTACCTCAGGTTATGCTAAGCTAATTTAACTTACCTCAGGAGTTCATTCCAGAACATTCGGAGAATAACCTAAAGTTTGATTCGGTTTTGAACGAGAATTTGTTATTATTTTTTTTCTGCGAAAAAGAAATGAGTGAACAAAGAACTGTAGAAGTATCGTAAACGTAAGTTAGATTTTATATATATATAAATTGTACTAAAATATGGTATATCGCCATTAAATTGGTAGACGTAGATATACAGAAACAAACTGCTATTCCTTACTGTAATAAGATTAAGTATTCTATCTATCTATCTATCTATCTATCTATCTATCTACAGTATCTATATCTGTCTGTCTATCTGTCTGGCTATATGCATGTCTATCTATCTGCCTACCTATCTGTCTTTCTGTCTGCCTGTCTGTCTGTCTGAATTCCAATATGTTAGGAACACAGTATCAATGTCTCCCCCCACCAAGACTTTTATTATACATATTTTATGGTTTCCTAATGTATCCTGAGTCCAACCTAAACTAAAGTGTTATTGTGCTTGCTCCTTCAGATGTCCTGCAGCTTGTTGCCCCGGCCGAGGCTTCCATAATTCAATCAGGTGCTTGGCTTTGCCCTCAGATGTGCCATTGTGTGGACTAAGGTACGCTCCTCCTGCTCTCCGCCTCAGGAGATAAATCAAATTATACAGCTTTACATCACCACAGATGTTTACTGCAATTTGTGACAATTAAGACTTTGTTGCAGACGCAAATGCTCAGCGTAGTCTGACTTCAGAGCATAATACACGCCAGAGAGCATTCGTGTCACATGAAAAAGCACGCAGATACCTCGCATGTTTCCTTTAAAGTGCGTTTTGTTCAAATCTTCATGTTATCACAGCACTCTGGGATGCCTTGATGTTTTTTTGCTGCGTTCTGTTAGCTAAATTATCACACCACCTTTTTTCAGTGGCGTGATTTCAAGAGCCTTGATTATTCTCTGTGCAACTCTAGGGAACGAACCCACTTGTTAGTGCATTAACCCATCAGGGGGTAAAAAATTTATTCAAGTGCCCCCTTTTTTAAAATGTATTTATTTATTTATTTAAAGTGTGCTTAGTCCGCCTCTTTAGTATTATATGACATAATCAGAACACATTTCTGAACAAAGCATCATAGCTTGTACATTTATATTGTTTTTGTTTGTGGTATTTAAAAATGTGAAGACGTTAGAAAGGGTTGAAATCGGATAGAAAGATGCGGTTGTGAAAGGATCTTTAGTGTCTGTGTGAGAGTGCCTGGGAGAGTCGATTAAACTCTCTCTGTGCTGGCTGTGCATCACTGCTGCTCCTCCTCAAACCGCCTCTTTCTGCAGCTTCTGTCATGCTGACACTTTTTCTTTTGCATTTTTAGACAGTTAAAGTAGAAGTAATATGTTTGCAAACAAAAATAAGCTGAGCACTGCTTTTCAGAAATTTGAGGATGGTGTTGGATGACGTTACAAATTCAGTGGTTGTGATCGCAAGACATAAATGAAACATACTAGTGGACAGAAAAATGTAATTCTTCGTCATTTTCTTTATTCACAGGTATATCGTTTGCATAGCTTCATTGTGTACCCTAAACCCATGTCATATACTACAGTTTGTTATAGAATTCAACTAGGCTTTTTAGACAGAGCCAAATAATATAATCCTTAAAAAACAAAAATTGAGCGTGAGAATATTTGCTTAAGAAAGCGGCTCATTGACTGGTTTGGAAAAAAGTGTGCTGTTTGTTTGTCTAAGGTGAAATAAAATATTACTCTATTAAATACAAAGCAAATATCTATTTCTTTCTTCGTTATAGGATGATCAAAGTATCTTTTTCATGTGCCTGATAAACAACACCACCTAAAGTGATCCTGGTGCTGGATTTTGGTTTGTGCTTTATTGTGCAACGATGATTAGTCTAACTTGGATTTCATGTTTTGGGGGCCCAGACCTTGTTGAAGCGTAACTTGTTTCAGATTGAGATGTTAATCACATACAGTGTACAATGTCGCTAGTTTAAAACGTCCCAACTCAGAGTTTTGGTTGTCACATTGATGTGGCAACATTATTGATATGCTGAACGATCAGACAGTGATCGACTGATAATCAGGCAATCAGCCTCAGGTCTAACCAATTCTGTCCCAGTTGTGCACAACCTTGTGAGTGGCGCAACAGAAAACTGTATGCACTATCATCCGGAGATCGGAAACGTGATAGTTGCAAGCGTTTCTCCGTCCTGGCAGAAGTGAGAGACTGGAAGGTTATTTGTCCAGTTGTTTTCTAAAATACCACCCAATCAGTGGCGTCATGTGTCTCAAAAAGCTGGCGTCATGTGGCTCAGAAGAAGCACCTGAATGCCTTTGTGTCTCTGGTAAAAATGTTTGTATTCAGTTGGATTTTATTTAGAAAAATGTTTGTTTATGCTGTCATTTCTACTTCTTAGAAAAAAAAGAAAACCGTAATTGGCTAGAATTGGTATCAGCAGGTCAGACGTTTGAAAAAAAATGTCCGTATTGGCCAAGAAAATTGCAGTCAGTGCATTTCTAGTTATAATTGGAAGATAGAATTACTTTGATCAAATGACGTTGGACCAAAGATGACTTAACGACATTGGGATAACTTTGAACATGAATAACCCCAGCACAATGCTGCAAAAACAACTTCAGATCAACATTTATTTATATTTCTCAACTAGAACAGAGATTGGTTCTGTCTGTCTTTCCACACATACAGTACCAAAATCTGTGGATCATCTCTAGGTTACTTATAATTGGTAAACGTAAATGCTAAATTATTAATATACAAATTGTTAATTTAGCCAAGCTTAACAAGCACTCATTTATTTAGCTTTTTAACTCACTTTTAAATAACTTGGGAGCTTTTCTTTAATAATGTTCAAGCTCATGCACTTTTCATAGTGTGTGTCATGCTTTAGGTTGTAGCATTGTTAAACGGTGTGCCTGCTCATGTAGCTTCGGCATGATGCTATGCATGTGGCAAACTGCAATTTGCCAAACCACTAAATCAGGAAATAGCTTAAAGATAAAAACAATTGCATCAGCAATACAAGTCTGTCAAGGATGTATTTTAGTTGAATAAAAGCTACAAACATACGTTTATATTCTCTTGTTTTGCAGTTGGGTTTGCAGCATTGTGTTGGGACTATTCATTTAACATTATCATAAAAAATAAATAAATAAATAAATAATAATAATAATAATTAAATAAATAATAATACCATTGTTGGTCTGATGTTTTGGGTGCCAAAGTCACAACCTAATCACAACTAAGTGACAACGCCGGATGATGTTAGAGTTTGTGCTGTGGTCAGAATCTTGTCGGCTGCATTTTTTTTCACAAAAGGATAAAAAAGAACTGTGACATAGCAAGAGTCAGAGGTTGGATTTTGTTGCAGGATTTTGTTTGAAGCCGTTAGAGGGAAGATACATACACACGTCTGCTTAAACGGTGAAATCTGGTTGGGTCGTATGCAGTGTCATTCAAACGGCTTAACATCCAAGAGTACTGACCAAACCTACCAGACTCATCAGTAGTTAGATTTCTGTCTTGCGAAACTACTATAACACCGACTAAGCTCCCCCCTCCCCCCAGCTGCCTCACCTTCCTTCCTGCCATGCAACTACTCACTTTGCTGCTGTTCTTCACTCCCTCTTCTTGCTGTCTGTGGAAATGGGAGGGCAGTTCATCCAGCTGTTTGCAGTCCCTCTGGACTGTCTGCTGTTCACTTTTTTTTTTTCAAACGAGCTCCATACTGTCCATCTCGGTTCAGAACAAAACAAGCGAACTAGCCTCAGACCTTCTCAGCCTCCCTCTTAGTACAATAACCAGAACCAGCTGCATGTAAGCATTTTGTTATGAGCGGATATTTATATGAGACAGCGTCGCTGAGAGGTTTCATGTGCTATGTAACTTTACACTAGTTCTATGTTATATTCTGGGGATTGCATCACGGGCTAAGGTCAGTGAAAGTGATTGGAATGTTATAGTTCTGTAGCGGGATTTATTTGATGATCTGGTGCTAAATCTTAAGGATTATTCTTCTTTGCTCTTGTGTGTTGGGGAAGATTTATTTGATGACAGTTTTTGTTTTATTTCTTTTTCATTTGTTTTAGGTCATCAGGCAAATCTGATACTTGTGTAAAAGCGCTTTGCTTTATAATTTTGCACAGTGATTCCCAAATATTGGCTGTTGGGTTAATCCAAATCAACTACTGTGTGGGTGCTGTCAGTATTGTAATTTGCCCTGCAGCGTTCATATGACATTCTATGCAATAAGCACATCAACATGAATGTAGACTCTGCCTTTTTTTTTTTAAATACTGCAAACCTATAGATCTATAAATCTGCAACTCCCACTGGCTCTTGCTCTTTACATTTGAATAGAAACAAAGACAAACTTGAGTTCATGAGATGATTTCACAAACCTGGCATAGGATAGGCATAGGACCTGGCATAGATATTTAGACAGCTTCAGCAGTGTGAATGCACCCTACCATCCACCAGTCCCCTCATTTGCATCTTATATGAATAGGACACACCTCAATTTAACATCATGACATTTACATCTATTTTACACGAAACACACCCTAATTTAGGCAGATTATGTGATATCGAGCCAATACTAGGAAAGCATTAAGCTGCCTTTGAATGTCCAGGGAAATTCTAAGAAAAGAAAGAACAGTCCAAGAGAGTAGGAAAGAAACTTGTCCGGTCAGGTTTAATTTTATATTTATTCATTAAATGAATAATGAAATGGCAGGCCATTTTTGCACCATGAGCATTGAAGTAAATTAGTACATTTTTAAATGTAGACACATACGTTACATTAATGTATAAGTAAAATCATAAAACACCACAGCAGACTGTACAAGTTTATGAATGAGAACCTTATTATTGAAACGTGTCAGACTGATTGATTTTATAAAACCTCACTGATAAAGACAGCTAATTATGTTGAACTGATAAAGTAAAAACAATTAAATTGTGATCAAAATTAAAATACAATTAATTGACCACCCTTAGCGATTAATAAAGCTGTGCTGTTTAGCTTTTTAAAATTTTTTTTTTTTTTACAATATATATAGTACTGTATAGCATGCACAGGACTGTTATTGTGGATACTGCCTAGGCTGTGCGCTGTGCTCCTAATGGGAGGAGGCTGTCTAGACAGAATAGACCAGGAGTTGTCAATTGGCAGGGTGAACTGCGTACTGTATGTGGGAAAAAAAAAATAAAAATTCAGAGCCAATAAATATGTGTAAAAAAAAACTTGTTGAGAGACTCATGAACCAGTTCAGCTTCTGTACTATAGTAGATCTTGTGTTGCGGTTTATTCGAATTACATGTGTTTATGTAAAATATTTATCTAAAGGCAGCTCTTCAGACAAGAGACAGATCAGAAAGGTCATAAACCAAGATCTAAGGTTGGATTTTTCATAATATTTACTCTGGTCTGACTTCAAACTGCTGACGTGTCTTGTTTAAGAAATACCAACAACTGAAGCAATCCTTGAAGATGTTTGGACAGTACACGTACACGTTTATTGTCAAGTTCAAAATCGATGTATCTCATCTGTCCATGAAGCCGGTCAGAAGAGCCACTACAAAACAAGCCGTAAACACTTCAAATTGTTTCATTTATAGCCATGAATGAATGTAAAACTAAAATATCTACCTGTATTTGACACAAAAAGAACACAAGTGGTGCTGTAATTGCACAAAAAGGGCAGAACTGTTGATCAACTTGATTACATTGACTCATTTGGCAGATGCTCTTTATGTTTATGAATATATAGCTGAAACTCTCAGCAGTAATTGCACTAATGTACATGAATGTTTAATGCTGGCAAGTCAAATGCACCGGCACAGTTCATTAAAACTGCTGCTGTTACTTAGTTTTGTAACTGATCAGCAGTTCCAGTGCAGAGTTTTAGTGCAGGCTGTTGTTGATGCGGTATGCGTCAGCAACTATAGCAGCTCACATCATTATAGCGCTCGCTAACAAGAGAGTGGCATTACGCGGCCGTGTCTGTGTGTCTTGGGCAGCCTTCTGGCACCCCTCGTGTGAGAAATGCGTCTCCAGCAGATCTGTGTGGTCTGGCTCCGAGTCTTGTTTGATTTAAGTCGAGTCGCACGGCTTATTAAAGCACTGTTTTACCACTTATATTTCATTGTAGCAAAAACATGGAGAAGGAGAGTGACACAATGCCATGCTCTGTTCTTTGCCTTATGCAGAGCGTTGCTTGACCATGTAAGATCTTCTTACAGCAGATTTCGGGTCTAGTTTGACCACACAGACCACAAGTCAAGACTACTGTCTTATAGAAAGTTATATAAAATATAAAGCTGTTGGACTTGATTAGCGTTAAAGTTCAGTCAGTTTGTGTTAACCCGAGGCTAAAAATCGATTTTGATGTCGATTTCATTTGCGAGTTCCTTATCTTTTACAGTCCTGGAAGCAATCTATCATCCTTCACACTTGTTTCAACACAACATTTTAGAGATTAATGTAGGTATTGTGGGTCCCCTAACAGTGTTCCTTTTGTTTTGTGCTCGAAAGTAAAAGGATCTACCATTGCCCCGTCCCTCGACTCTTGAAATCTGCATACCCCAAGGGTTGCCGGGAGAGTTTAACAAGCTTCTGATGTCGCTGGAGCAGGGGGAGCCGTTCGAAATTCCTTTTGTCGAGGTAGAAGCCGAGCCTAGAGCATCCTGCCAGAGAGCCGCAGAGGTCAGAGTGTAAAGCAGGAATAACAAGGAGGCAGAGGCCCGCTTCGCATTGCCATCTTAAGCTCCAGCTGCACCCATAGTAGACATAAAGAGCTCAGTATCCTCAGGGACAAGGTTTGCCGATGAAGCTCTAATTTTAGTGCAGGTTTTTTTTTTACTCTTTACAGAGTTACTTTTGTTTGATGAAATTCCAAGCACTGATGGATTAAAAAACACTCACGTTTCCCAACGGCTTTTTAACTTTCCCAACAGGAGTGTTGTTCTAGGTCATTCTCTCTATTTCACTTTCTCTCTTTCACTCTCTCTCTTTTGCCTTTTTGCTAGCTGTTTGTGAGGAACCCTTCAAACCCAAACAGCCTGTGGAAAGATTTTGTTCTGGCTTCGAGGTCAGCAGCTGCAGTCGCGGCCCTCCTCCACACATTTGGAGTCTGTCCGGGGGGTTTATGCGTGTGTGTGTGTTTCTGTGTGTGTATTTATGTATATGTGTGTATTGGGGGAGGTCTAAGCTTAGCTGCATTAGCTGACCCTTCACCTCTGGCTTCCGCACTCGTAATTGCAGGAAGTGAGCCGACCCAATGAGAGAAGATCGCTGCCTTGCATTAATGAGCACAGAGGTGCCAGTGTTATTAAAGTCCATCGGTGACCATGTTGTCTGGACCTTAGGTGGGAGGGAAGGGGGGTAACCCTGAAAGGTTATACCTGTTCCCAAACTGAGGTTGTTACGATGGCTCGTTAAAGCCATATGTTTGATGAATGGAGGACAAACAATGAATTAGGGAGTGTTTTTTTTTTTAAACCAAATGTTTCTTTAAATAGCACATGCAATAAAAGAACTTTGCAGTTTGTGGTAAACGGCATACTAAGTGAGCGAGACATGTTTAAAAGTATCGAATCCCAGCCAAAATCATCACAAGAGTGGCAGAGTGAGTAACAACGCTGTGAAACTGTTTATGGGGCATATGGCACCGAGTGTTGTGTGTTTGCGCCCAACAGTGATGCCATTTTTAAGGAAAGTCCCCTTAAGTGAAAATGTGTGATCAGCGCGTCTGCAAAAAACGAAGAAAGAGAGTAAGTCTGAGCTGGGTTTCTCTCACCCTTCCCCAGATGACTTATCTCCCGAATGTGTCACACGCCGCAGACTAAACGTGTCTGCCTCCTGCCATGCGGATGCTGAGACATAAGAGATTTATGGCACGTCGGCCTTTGATATCTGGCACGGCCGCCCTCGCATAGGGAAACAATTGAGCATGAAGTGTAAGTGTGCTCCCTGAACCCATCCGGCGTTTCATCTCCATCGCCGCTATTTGCGTGTGCGCGCACACATTTTTTGTACGTGTGCGGGGGAGGCACGTGACGCATCCGTGTCTGTTCATCTTCTACTTTTTATGAACTAATTTCTGAGGGTGCTGCATGAAGGATTAACTCAATGTCTCTTACTCTGTGCCAGGAAAAGGCAGAGCACTTTAGCTGCTGGAAGTCGTAGCGGTTGAAATCTCCATTAGAGGAATATCAAATGAGGCATGAAGTATAAATTCTTTATTTTTGCACCATGATGTATTACTAGATTACTTTGTTCAGATACGGCGTGATGATGTTCTCTAGGATACGAAATCCTAAATAAAACGCAAATTCTCAACCACAATGTTATATTGTCGGTGTAAAGATGCAGCGCAAGGCAGGTATAACAGAACGCGGTTTTACCAACTTAACTTTGCTTTTTTTTTCTTCTGTTTTTAGGACTAATACTCAGAAACAGCATGGATTACACACACGTATTTACTTATAAGATATAAAGGCAACATTTGAGATTCAAAACATCTATGTTCCTTAAACACATAAAAACACTAGTAGACTCTGTTTCTCTAAAGCTTTTCTACTGTTGGTGTGATTGTTTACATGAGCTACTGTACGTCTGAAAAAAAAACAACAACTAAATCCTTACATTCAAAACTGTTTACTACCAATAATTTGGTAGGTTTAAAGTTTACATGAGAGAATTTTACAATTGAAACATACAAAATATAAGTCCAGGGAAGTACTTAAGTGTTTCTCTCTCAGTTTTTTTTTTTTAAGTATACTAGTGTAGATTGTAAGGATAGTTATAAAAGACTCAATTGTGGTTCGTCTGAATGTGAGTCTCAGACACATTTCAGAATATCAGACCATGTAATTCGTCATCTGTATTCCAAATAAAACAAAAGCAGAGTTTCTCTTGCGACACCATTTATAACTTGAGCGACTACCTGTGAGCTTGTAACCGCCCCCTCCTAAGGAAACACTGTGCCATAATTATGAAAAAAACGCATGGATTCCAATCTTTTTCCAAAATTACTTAACGTTTCGACTTCGACAATGTATGTCCAATTATGACGTATAAAAACTACGCAAGATGCTGTAGCGACTTGACCTGCTATTTATTTCAGAGCACAGTTTGCAGTCTGGTTTAATCATCGTCATTAATCATGAAAATTAACCGACGCTTAATGACTGACTGGTTGACTAACTTAAATTGATATGTGCTAAACGTGATAAACGCTGATAAAAACAGATTTTTAAAATACGTCATGCAAGTGTTTGTTTAAGTCTCTTAATAAATGGGTGTTTTTGTCTTGAGCTCATTTGATGAAGCTCCTCTTAGGAATGTTCATCTAACACACAATAGCCCTTATTCATCAGCAGCGCTTATGGGTAAATGTAATTGCAGAATGAGCGTATACAAATTATATAAATCCTTACACATTCATTTCATCTTTGCCATGTCGCTGTGATCAAACTCACATTTGGGTGATGCTTGTTTACACACAGCTGCTTCATTCAAAATCATTATCATCAATAATTATAGCCAGTGTCGTTATTAAAATGGTAGGACTATAAATTAAATCAAATAACCGTAATTGCACACACATTTAGAACATTATACTAAAAATATAATGCAGGAGACGTAGTTTAGTGTCAACATGAAATTTGTAATGACAACCAGGACTTTATCTGCAGCTACATTGGGAGGAGAAAAATATTCTCCTTTTTTTGTTATTCCTTTCATTTCTCCATGTGTTGGCTCACTAACACACCACCTGTGTAAGTTAGCATGTGTCCGTTTTATAAATTAGATGTACTGTATATGGATACATGCAATTTTGAAATGATTCATATTTTCTTTTTGTAAAATTATACAATCTCTCTCTCTCTCTCTTTCTTTCTCCTTCTGTTCCACTCGTGACTAGAGTGTGAGGCCACACTCCACATTCCCTCCATCCATCACCCCTCCCTAAAGCTGCTCCCAATAACTATTGCTCTCGAACACCTACGCGTTCACTCGACCGGTCCGTCACACACCCAGAGGCCCACGGCAGCTCGTATGCGGTCATTCTCTCGAAAAGTTTGTCACCCGGACCTCAGCTCGGATTAAAAAAAAAATCTGGGTCCTCATTCTTTCAGAAGAGGGAGCTTTCTCGTGGGCTCAGAAATTATGAATCCTGTCAGTTCACGATGCTGAAACGTATTTATTTGGATAAGCTGCCCTGAGGCCCTCTCATTTCTCCGAATATACACACACTCGAATGACTTGGCCGGGTCCTCAAGCGCTTCGTTTTTACAGAATGTTTTTTTTGCGAATAAGGATTTATTTATTTTTCTGCCTCGCAGAGACACGGCATGTCATATTAATTCGCTTATGTCAGAAATTTCATTTCGCCACGCTCGGGTGGTTTTGCCACTTGTTCCTTGAAATTTAGCAGGAGATTTGTGAAGGGCATCTCCGGTGTAATTAGCACCAATACATGTGCTCATTAAGTGGAGATTTACAGTTCTGGCCCTAAGGGTGTTTTTAATGAACTCATGCATAGTTGATAAAGGAGGCTAAGATAATTAACCAGTACTGATTTTATTAAAGAAGGGAAATCTAAACAAAATGTATATAAAAAAGAGTGAATACCTATCTTTGGAAATACACTCCCTTTTCATTCTGTTGTGTTGTGCATTCGTCATAGAAACGCAAGCGGACAACGTCAGCATCAGACACCACAGCTGCAATATTTTACCCAAAAACCTTCTGATAGCTCACCATTCCCCCCATGTAGGATTGTGCAAACGGCTTTATTGTTTTCTTAATGACAGACAGAAGACTTTGTCATCTGGAATCATTTGTAAAAAAAGGAGAGATTGTGAGGCCCGAGTTTTAAATAGTTTAACGTTTATGCCCAGCTCCTAGACGAGAAAAAGGTGTTGGCTTAGAAAGGATCAGCACTCTCCCTCCCACTGACAACTGTTGGTCATTTGCAAATTGTTGATTATAAGCATGCTTAAAATAGGTTCTGGTGGAAAATGTGTGTTTCGGAGGTTTTAATGGATAATGGTTGCAGTGAATTTACCACAGACTGATTAATGGTGTCACAAGACTCTTTGAAGAGAATTTCTGATGGACATGTAGACAAGAAGCTGCACTGAGAGTAATGCATGGAGTCTCTGTTTACTACTTAGGGCGGTATTTCCAGATGCTTCGCTTACCTCCATCAAATAGTCTTTTAATACTGTGTTGGTTCTTTTTTATTTTATTTTTTTTATTGAAAGCAGTTTCCATCATGTATTATTATATTATTTGTCTGTGGTCTGATGTTTTTATCTTCATAAAATAATTACCTATATTACTTCATATATGAGACTGAGCCAAAAATTATCCGCACTCTGGCTGTAGAATTTATTTTAATTAAAGACAAATACATAGTTTTTTTAAATAGTCTTCTTGTACATTTTGTAAATTTTTTTAGCAAGCTTTCGTATTCTCTCTGAAAAAAAAGTTTTAGGATGAGCTGCGAGCCACGTATCTTCATTTCTTCATCACAAGTGAATCTTCGTCCTCATAGTGCTGCTTTCAGAGAACCAATCAGGTGAAAGTCTTAAAGTCTGTGTGCAGAAGCGTGCGGATTTACTGTACATTGTCATGCAAGATCACACCGCTCTTGGATATCAGTCCTTTGAGTTTGGCTTCAGCACCTCAATAAGCACTCACTGTAATGAGCACTGTTGATTGTTGAACATTTTTCCTGATAATGTTCCAATTGTAAGCGTTGATGAATTTTCCGTGGTTGACTTTTTAACTCAGTTGGCGATGAGGATGTTTCTGTTCAATACACTGCCCTTAACTCTCAGGCTCGTAGTGATAAATCCATGTCTCGTCACCAGTAATGATTCTCTTTAAGAAACATTCACCTTCTTCAGAGTATTGGTCCAAATTTTGCTTGTAGATGTCCAAAGACTTTCTCCATACTGTGCACATCAGACCACAAAAATCTAATTTCTGCTCTTGTTTTGTGCAAATCACAAGTGGGGCATCTATTTTTGCCCTCACCTTAGTTACAAATGAACTGATGTAACACATTAACACCTGCACAGCAGTGACTGGGGAGACAGAGGTCTTGAATGGAAAGCGCTAATGAGACAGACGTTGTAATTAGGGTTGGGTACCGAAAAACCGGTGCCAATACGGCACTGGTACCTATATAACCGGTATGTACCGGACCGAAACAGAACGCGAATTTCGGTGCCACTTAAATGCCTGAACTGTCGATTAATATATTTGTTCTCTGGGGCTATGATGACAGTTGTAAATAAGCATTAGATTCATCAACACACATGATTGCTATAATTTATTTCCGTAATTAGAAAAATCTTGAGGACTTCAGAAAGCTTTGATGATACAAATCCAAAACATTGTTGCAGTAATGCTACTGTCCATTTTATTTTTGTAGATTTAACGTTTATTAGATTAGATAAAAAAATTAAAAGAGCAAATTATCGGGAAATGAGACCATCCGAGATGCGCGTGAACGCATCTTGCGTTACACTTGCTCTGACGGCAGCAGGTGGTCTACCGCTATCTTAACTTGCTAAATTAACTTTCGTTAAAATGCCTAAAACTAAATGGTTGAAAGTGTGGCTATATTTCACAAGAAAGGATTTCGACACCGCAACATGCAGTAAATGTTTTATAGCAGTTGCGGGTAAAGGGGAAAACACGTCAAATCTAATGAAACATTTGAGGGCACACTGAATAAACTTAAAGCAGAGGGATGCGCCGTGTTTGACAGCTTGCGGACAACAGCTGGCACTGTCGGTGTGGATGAGCCAAGCCCCAGTCATACCAACCGTAGCAAAAAGGATTATAATGACGTCAGCAGCCTTTCCGCAGGTTAGTAGTAGGCTAATGTAATGTTAATTGCAAAATGCAAATCTTGCATTCAGGCTAATATGTAACATGGATCCTGTTTATAATTATGGCTTTCCAGCTAGTACTTTTAATATATTGTTCAATTTTAAGCATTTAATTTTTTGTTCAATAAAAATGTATTCTTGAGTCATCCACTATCATTTTGTGGCTTTTGCAAAGTATCGGTTCAGGCACCGTTTTGGCACCGGTACTGGTTTAAAAGTATCGATTTGGCACCGGTATCGAAAAAAACCCAAACAATACCCAACTCTAGGTGTAATATAACAGAAGTAATGTAAGTAATAATACAGTTATTAACCCCAATTTCAGTACTTTAACTCTACAAGGAAACTGAAATAAATCTCATTACGCGTGTTTACAAGGACCTTCATATTCCACTAACAACTGGAATAATAGCTCAATCAGAATAAAACCGCATCATGTAAAAACCTCAGTTGGAACACTGACCTGGTCCAGACTAATCAAAATTTATTTCCAATCGCAATGAGAGTGAGGTGATGATAAACCTTTGATATTCTGTTCAGTAAGTAACTTTCACTTGTGAAATAAGAATAAATATATTTTTTCAGCACGTTTGACAGACATTACGTGACGTGACGAGTTTCCAGCTATGAAATTTTGCTTCCATTGCTAATCGACCTCCCTTCCACTACCTCTATTGTGTCTTTGGCTAAGGAATTAGCAGCGATTACTTCCTTGTTTCATATGTTACAAAGCATCTAACCAATCATGGATAAGAATGAATTCTTGTAACCAATCAAAACACAGTAGGTGGAAATTATCGGACAAAATGAGAAGATGACCCAAACCTCAGGGTTATATCTTTGGCAGATTAAATGCTTCACAGTGAGCAGAACTACACTGTCAAACAAGTTATATTTTGATTGAAATGCTTTGATCATGAAAAACACACATCTTATCAGATCAGCGTCAGTGTAAACGATGTCAATCAGTTTGAAGCATCTTGTCCATGTAAACGAAGCTATTGACTTTACTTAATTCAGATGTGCGTCAGTTCCAAGTAAATTAATAACCTACAAAAACACAATTTAACACTTTTTGTACAACTCTAGCCTGATCATGTATTTTTTAAGCCCTTAATAAAATCAAGTTCTGCTCCAGTACTCCGAAGTCAGCCCACATTTTGGTTGGATTAGTCATAATAGTTTAAACAAAAATAGGTTGTTTGTTCAAATTAAATTTAGTAGAAGCAAGAAAATTATGTTTTGATGAGTAACTTTGTGACAAAAACATTTTCATGTAAACTATGTATTCTGTTCATATAATAAAACTTTTAAATTGTTGTGTCCATAAATTGAAGATATTTGCGAAAAAATAATTTGGGGGGGATGTAGGATGAGTAATAGAACAACACATCAAGATGTTTTTTGGAATATTTGTTTGTCTGTTTGTCTGTTTGTTTGTGCATGCATCATGTAAAAACTACTAATGGGATTTTCAGGGGTGTATTTGGCAGAGCTTGAGGTAACAAATAGGTTTTGTTTTAAGAGAAAATATGCTAAAAAAAAAAAAAAAAAAGTAAATATGATCCTTCATTCCGCGCACTTCATGGTAACACGTAAAAATTTGAAGTTCATTCCAAAATTCAACAAACGGCGTTGTACATTTTTAAAAAGTTGCTTATGAGTGTGAAATAAAATTCCATGCACATCTAGTATGTAATATGTTTTCCTAAATTTGCTCAAGCACATATTCCCTGTTCTTCCCCAGTTGTTGTATATACTGTACATGTACCCCATGTATTTTCCATGGTGGTAAAGATTACATTATTTCACTACATTCTGTGTGAACACACCTGGTGTTTCAGCTACATACTGTGCATGTTATGATCATGAGCTTGACCAAGCACAACTTGTGCCAAACAGTAAGTCTGTATTAAAGTTTGTATTGTGATGGTCATGGATACACATTGAACAGTTTGGTTTATCCAGAGATCACTAATCCCAATTACAACTACTCCAGACATCTTCTGGCAATGTTTCTTCACAGAAAATATTATTCAGGGCGAACGGTACTTTAGCTCTAATTTGAGGAGAAGGGGGTCATCTTGTTCCACTTTTGTTTAGCCTCTCTTTCAGGGCTCTCTCTTCTCTTTGATAATTGCAATTAATCGGGCTGCAGTCAAGGGACAGGATATCCACTGTCTTTAGGCTGATGAGAGCAGGCCAGGCAGAGAAAGCAAGTGAGGATGAATTACTTCAAGCTGCCAGGCCGATGTGATGTTCGCCTGGAAGGTCTCACACTCGCAGATAGCCGAAGAGCATTCGCTTCCTGCTATTAGAGGTACGAAGGAAGGGAGCGAGGGAGTGGTGAGTAGAATAATGGAGGAAGAGCGGAGAGCAGAGATGGTCTGGAATCTAATTTTTGTGAGCTCTGGGATGACTAATTAGATTGGCCTGATGCTGGAGTTCCATATTTCACGTGCAGACTAGAAGGAAACACATATAGACGAGAAAAACATTAAAAATCGTGTTGGGTTTTTAGGCGTGCATAATGTCAATTGCTGTAAGGACAACAAGTGACAAAATAGCAGTGTTATAATTTGTTCAGAAAAATTTTCTGTACCTGTCAACTTGGGAGCCTCAGGGCATGATGCTGATGATGGCGTGAATATGTTTTCATGCTGTTACATTGCAGCTTGTTACATTGCCAAAGAAATGAAATTTGCTTGTGTACAGAGAGTAATGAGAACAGATAGAGGGCAGATAAAACAGAGCCGTGTCCAGAGACTGAAACCTATTGATTCGTACTTCGATCCATTTACAGACCAGGTCCCTCTACATTATTGATATATTTTCATTCTTCTTTGGCTGGTCAGATTTATTTATTTATTTTTTTACATTGATCTGAATAAAGCTAGTCAATAAAGCTAAAGCACCCACTGGAATGATAGAAATTTATGATATTTGCATGTGTCTTTTAATATTCAAAGCTATAATGTTGGCTCATGTCTGCCTTATAATGTAATTTAATTTGTGTTTCATATACTCTGGCGTTGCCATTTCTCGAGCTTTAAAAACAACCAGCTGTCCTCATTAGTGATGATAATTATAAGGCTGAAGGATCAGTTTACTACACGACTTCCTTACAAAAGTAGAGAATTCTTAACAGTGAACACGTTAAAGGTATGTAATGTTTTTTGTTTGTCTCTTTTCACTTTTATTATTAATGATTCTTTCTAGATTATACCTAAAAATATATATATAACAAGGCCCTGGATCAATTGAAAAAATCAAGCAATCATATGCAGGATTAATTTTTTTTTCGTGTCACATTTCTGCCGCATTTCCTCAATATTTCTTCTTTTGGCGACCGAAAGGTGGGTTGAATGAAGCTCCATGCTCTTGCCGTCAGCCTGTCAGATGTGTCTCCAGACAAAGACAAACTGTTGGCCTGGGTTATATCAGACCTTTCATAGAAAGACAAGCAAAGTTAAACAAGGTTTCTGTGCCAGAGCAGGCTGGGGATCACTCAGGATATCGCGGAAGGAGCACTATAATGGAGTGGGAAATCCTCTCAGTTGTTCCAATTTAGATATCTCAGTGAAAGCTCAGCAGGTCTCAGGAAAGCAAAGAGAGACGGAATTATGGTGCACAGTGTAAGAGGAAAACACTACGGAGCTTTGTCGTAATCTTTGAATATGTGACTCCTGACCATGTTGCAGATTTAATTAGCATTCCTGAGCAGTAAGCTTGACTCTGCATGATCCACGAATAGGATAGAAATCAGTTATTGTGAGAAATCTAAGTGTATGAGATGCAATCTGTTGTTTCCTTAAGGGTAGTCTGGAAGGTTATTATAACTCGATCTACAAATTATTTTTAGGAAAACAGCTCTGTGTGGGTGTGGGTTTGGATGTGGGCGTGTCTGTGTATGTGTGCGTTCATCCCCATAGAATAATTGATACTCGAATTGCTATAAAATTAAGTAATTGCAGGTACAGTATGCGCCAAAATATATAGTACTGAAATAAAAGGCCAACAATATTACCTCGTTGTCATCTGAGAGTTTATTTCTCCTAAAAGAAACTAACATACACACTATAAGAATGTTGATTTATCACAGTATGTAAGTATGTACAGTACAGTAAGTGTTCTAAGTGTGTGTGCACTGCCTGGCTGTAGATGAGTGTTCATATCGTTCTTGCAGATTAATATCAAACATATTCTGGAACAAAGGTCACCGCAGACTCCTGCAAAAGGAGATGATTTTCTCCCGTAATGCAGGTACAGTTCTAGGCAGATCTTCACAGTTGAACACACGCTCCTTTAACATTCCCTCCAAGTAGGCATCAGGTGGTTTAAGAATGGGGGAATGGTACGGGTACGGGAAGGAATTGTTCTGCCACCTTTTTCAAACTCGGTCCCCGTTCACAATCGCTTCCGTATGAGCGGAAATAATACTCAACTACGAATACTTTTTCCTCCGTTGAGAGACTCATTTTCAAAAACACAACTTCCTTTTCACTACTGGGAACAATCGTGGACAAACCACATATCGTATTTAATCTCTACATCCATATCCATACATTTTCTGTCTGTTGTTGCTGCAAAGTCACTGCAGGTGTGCAGCGACAGGACTACCGAGCGTGGCGCAGTGTGAAGAGCTTTAAAGAATCCTCCTGTTTGTGTAGAACAATGGGTGATAATGGTGGAAGCTTAGAGAGACCCAGATGCGGTGTGTGTTTACAGAAGCTGTCAGAAGAGCAGATCTGCCCAAACTCTAGGCCCAAGGCTCACACTCTGTGTTCCAGCATGAGCCGGATTAGTTTGCACTGTTAAAAACACCTCTCAGTCACACGAGTATGGCGTATCTTTTTTTTTTTTTTGTCACGTATCTTCAGAGGATCGGACAAGACTTTTTTAGCCGCCTTTGTTCTCTGTTCCAAAGCTTCTATTCTGGATGCGTTTGTAAGTTTGTAACACAAGCCTGCACACTTCCTTTAAACGCTTCTGACAGTGAGTGCCATTCTGAGCAGGGAAAGGGGGGGGGGGTTCAAAAAGGAAAAACAGATGAGCCCTGATTCCTTCGCACCCACTCCGCCCGTCTGTTCCAGCCCTGTTTTTTTCTGATGGATTTCAAATGTGTTTCACATGTGCCGAATGTTTTCCACATGCAGAAAGAAGCACTCATGGCCGTACCTATGTTTCCACATGGACACAGGAACTTTGCATGGACTCAGATTTGTTTGCCCCTTCATGACCTGGTGGTGATTATTAATTCTTTTTTATTTGCATAATGCAGATGAGATCACACAGGTGATGTTTGTAAGAAGCAGGGTGTTTTATATACAGTCGATCTCTGCGATTCAGTGTACGCAGATTTTCCTTAGAACCTAACTAATAAATGTTTGCGGAAACCCCTGCGATCCCACGGAAATTGCAAATATCCTCTGTAATATTTTTTATGTCTTTTTGTGCCAATATGTAATTTTTTATAAGTTTTAACGCTAAACTATTAAAAACAAAATAATTTACTAATTTTGGAACATAAGTATTAACATACATTCAGCTAATTTAACAAATTTATTCAGCTAATGTATACATGTTTTAGTAATGTAGAGAGAATACAAAGCAACCGTAGAAGAAAATGTGACTTTGGACGGTGAATTATTACTTTATTTACCTTAAAGTACTTTTACCCAAGAAAACTACAGTGCATACCAAAGAAAATGCGCTTGCATGAATGACATATAGTGGGACTGTATCATCTGTATTTTACATTTTAGCAACACGGAAGTCACAGCAGTACAGTACTACAGTGTACAATGTGGATTTATCCAATTTCTTCCTGGCCAATCGTCTATAGTTCAGTCACATTTGGGATGGGGAGTGTCTGTGTAAACTGCCATCGTCAGGTCTCTTTACAGAAGTTCCATCAAGGTTATGCTTCAGCTGGTTCACTCACAGACATTAAGCGCCATGTAGCATTATATTTGCTCTATGCTTTGGGTATGCTGAAAAATGCTGAAAGGAATTCCAGTTTTCTTTAAGGATGTCTTTTGGCTGCATTCATCCTAGCTCAGGTTTTGACCACTTGTCTCATCCCTGCTGCTGAGATACAACCAGGGGTTATGATGCTTCACCATGAACAACGCCTGGTGTTTGTCAGATGTATTACATGAGGTTGGGCACAAAAGGTTCAAAGTCTTATCAGAGCAGCAATAAAAACATGATTGACAAAAAGGAATTTTATTTTAAATCACATTCAGAACACAATACAAAAAAAAGAAGAAGAAGGTGCCTGAGTACTTTCTGAACCAACAACGAATTAGTATCTTATAGAACGTCAGATCACAGATTTACAGATATAGATCAAAGACTGAAAGAATTAAAGCCCCCAGGTGAGGTGTATGGCTTGGAAATAAGAGCATTTCTTTGGACTCCTTCAACAATGAGTCCTGTTCAGTTCTGACCAAACTCTATTTCGGGAGGCGCTGATGGAAAATGGGCAGCTGGGCAGGTTCTCCTTCGATCACTCTCAGTATTAATAGCAGACAGACACTCGGGTCTTTGCGCACAGGCTGAGCACCACTGCAGTGCCTGGCAGGTTTTAGCGCATATCACACGGATTAGAAAGTCAGCCAAAATAAATTAAGCCTCGTGAGCACAGCATCCACGATTGACAAGCTGATTTTTCTTCTCCTATCATTGATTAGAGGCTTTATTTGGCTTCGGTTGACACTCAGTATCGCTTGTCTTTTAGTTTGCAGTTTGCTGTTTGGTTTGTAGATCTTGGCAGCACTGTGTACTGGTGCAGCTGCACTGCAAGTGAATACTAGACTAAGAAGGAGCTACTCAGTTTCAAGCTTTTAAGCCAAATAAAATGGACTTTTCCCCTCACCAGGATTCATGGCATGTGGTGCTGGTGGCTTGTGTGTTCGAGGTCTGTAGGCTTGTGTGTTCGACATCTCTAGGTTTGCACCTTGCAGTGGTTGGCAGGTGTGATATAAATATTTTTTTTTGCATGCCTCATGCAAGTACAATGTACAAAAGATCTAGAAGACTTCTTCACCCTGAGGCTCGCTGTTCTTCAGATGGATTCATATCACTAGCATCCAGATTTAACACAATCCAAAGATCACAAAGTTGTAAGAATTCTCACAAGCCAACACATATGGTTAAGGTTAGAGTGACGAGCGTGGGTAACAGCAATAGTTGTTTTCGTGACGTTGCGCTTGCTTGTCGAAATCCATATAAATTTTTGTGCGAGAGTGGATTGCCAAACCACAAGCACGGGATTAATGCTGCTGCAGGAGCATCATAACATACGGTTGTATATATTGGGTTATTTTACAGGTCCTGTTTTTGCTTCTACACTTTTTTAGACCTATTTAGAGCCAGCTGCAGTGCGAAGCACAGTCTGAGTCTGTGTACCTCTCTTATCAATCAGCTCCAGATTTTATGGCATGGGATCACTACTGGCTGTTACCTTTCATTTTCTCACACTCAACCCGAAGTGAGAGACGCGCTCTTTTTTGGCTTTGTTATTTTGTCTTCTCAGCATGTCTATTTAAGGCCTTTGTTTTTTAGTTCCTTACTTCTCTCAGCTGGACAGAGGGGAGCTTTAAGCCCTAGAGATATTTATAACAATAACAGGGGATAACGGTGCTATAATTCCACATCGTTTTCCTGGAAGACAAGTTCAGGCCCAGGCACAAACACAGAGACACACGGCTCTTTCCTTACAACCTCTGTGTGCATCTCTCTTCCTCTCTCCTGGCTGCCAATCGGCCAATTCTGTCGCAATATCACATTTTGGTTTTGTATTTATTTTGATAATGTTTCATGGACCAGAACATTAAGCATGTTGACTAAATCGTCCTGGAGTGGATTACATAGCTGTGAGTAAAGAATGACCCCCTATGTAGAGATCCGAGTCCGCTGAGCAGGTGGAACATCTGATACCGTGTGATGGTTTATTAATTAACCCTTTCATCTAGGGACCTGCAGTAACGTGTATTCAGGAACCGAAGCAGTACTCAAATGGAAACGTTCTACAATATTTGGACAGAGCAGCCATAATATAGACATAACTATATGCTATTTATTCCTCGTACCACACACGTGAATGTTTCATGTTGGTTTTGTGCACGTGCCATCAGTTCTGTTTAAGTTAATGCATGCTTATAGCCTTGTGTATAAGTTGGCAGGGTACGTGTGTAAGGATGGATGAAAACGTTCAAGTTTCTTACACCTCACGTTACCACTTCCTCACAGATGACTCCGCTCTCCAAGCTAAAATTTGTCCCAAACCTCTTCTGTCAGCCGCGGTTCTGCGTTTAGTGGTAAAACAAATCGCTTAGCAATCACAGAGCTACAAATTCTGGGCAAAAAGCCTTTATGTTTGAGTGTATAACATGCTGTTGCTAAGGGGAGGAAGGGGGAAATTTCCTTTCTCCTTTTGCACTTATTTTGAATCGGGTTTTGAGTTTTTGAGTGAACAGCTGTTTTTCTTGCTTTCCACCTGCCTTGTACAGTGGAACTCTTTGTATATTTTATAAGAGATCGGCCATAATTAACAAGGGCTTTGCTGCTAAGCATTGGAGTTTGTCAGGAAATTGGATTGCTTTTGTTCCAGAGTTTCAATACTCAACTCTCATTATTATTTTTCCGACTTGTACAGTGACAATCGTGGCTAAAATTCTGCGCATATGTTTTAGGCTTTTGCAATAATTTTACTAAAGGCTGTGCACAGAAGTCTAAACGAAAGCAAGAATGAGTCCCAGCCCTTTCAAAACACAACCCAAGATTTAATTACACATACCTGGACAACTTATAGCATGGAAAATCCCCCTGTGCCTCATGTGCACCTCACCCCAAGGTCCAAACGCAGCTGTGCTCTCTCTCTCTCTCTCTCTCTCTCTCTGCCTTTTGGGAGCAATAATAACAATAATATTAGGCACGTTGAGAAACCCTGTGCGCCTTACTTTCTTCAGCGCCTAATGCATGTTGGCTTCAGAAATTTGCTGCGCTAAGTAAAAAGGAGGTAATTCATCAGTCGTGGTAGTCAAGCCGTGTAGGGTTTAGGGAAGAAGCACCCTCATTTTAGCACCGGTATTATTCTGGACTGAGGTTTCGAGGAAAAAGTTAATGGTGCTGGTGTTTCAGTGTCATGATGTTTGCTTGGGTGGTTTTGGAACACAGTGGACATGAGAAGAACAGAGAGGCTTTTTTTTTCCAGCAACACGAAAGCTGGCTCTCAGCCGGGGCCACTGCTGTAGGTCAAAATTGGGCTGTTCGCCCGCTACCAGCAACCACCTCTAAATGGCCTCTATTTTAGCTTTTCTTAAGTTATTAGGCAGGAGAGCTTGTGAGGCAGCACATAGTTTGGCGAAGGAACCTCATGTGGTTCCATGCAATGGGACTTTTCTCATCTGGTAAAACTGAGATCTACTCAAAACCTCTTCTTTAATCCTTTGCAGAAAGCGAAGCCTGTCTATGCAAACAGACCAGGAATGGAGACCAGCTCCTCTGTGTGTGTGTGTGTGTGTGTGTGTGTGTGTGTGTGTGTGTGTGTGTGTGTGTGTGTGTGTCTGCAAGATTAACATTCCTCCCTGCAGCATGCAACCATCAGTAGTGGTCAGGGCTACTGTATTACATTATCTCATCTATACTCTTGGTATTATCTCTCAAAACCACCGGTCATTTATGGAGTCTTTCGTTAGCACAGGCTCATTCACTCACTCGCTCATCACATGGACTGTGGACAGAATGATGCATTCCCACCCTCTCAGAAATAAAAAGGCAGAACAGCTGTCCCTGGCTGTCCTGAATAGTCTGCCCGTGCTCGTGTCTTGGCATCGGGAAGCTGTCATGTGTTTTGTTTTACGGATCGTACTGTTAACCTTCACCCATTTTAAATATTGCCATTCGACCCAAGGGGTAATCAGAGAGGATTTTGGTGTGGGGGGGGTAAGGGGGGAGTCTTTGAACCCCTGTCTTTTTTCGATGAGCAGTTCCATGAAATGGAATTCGATGAGGATTTCACTGAGTTCATGTTCAAGCTGGGGGATTGGGGCCACTTAATGAGTGGGGGATAAGAATTGGAAAATAGTGATCAAGGAAAAATGTTCCTGTGTGAGAATAGTACATGACAAATCACCTTACATTACAGTTGATGGTTACCAAGGATGCCCCTTTATTAACATTATCCTAAGCATTATCTCTTTATATTATAGTATTATTATTAATACACAGACAGCTCTTACTGACTATAGAACAGACCCTGTATTAAAACTCAGGGCATTTTAGCCAAGGGCTCAAGATTGTGCAGTATAGATTGATATATCCTTTTTTTTTCCAGCACAAAATAGGCAATATGATGAATTTCCATTTAAGCAACTTCCCCCAAACATGACTGAGTAAAAAATTTTAAACACATAGGCAAAGAACTATCACAGATGACACATAATCACATGTTTCCAAAGATGTTTTTCGGTTGTTTCCATGACCAAAAATAATAAATGTACCCTTACTATAAAAGTAATGATGATTTTTGTTCAACCTGACATTTCCGAAACCCAAATACACTGTTTGAAGTCCGAAGCCTCCCTGTTAACACACAACGGTAAGGTTTCTATATAAGCACACATATCGTCATTAACCTATGCTGTGTTGTCGGCACGTATCTGTGCCGCTTTGGTTTTAAGGGTTAAAAATCAAACGGCTCCTCAGCTAGTTCATGGCTTACCTGTACTGTACTTCCTATAACAGGTTGAATGCTAAACCGTAACAAAGTTTAATGTTTAATAAAAAAAAAAATAAAAAAAATTAAGTACCTCACTTAAAAAAAGTGACCCATGCATGAACCATGTATTCAGCTCTGTAACGAGAGTCACTGTAGTTTGTTCCTTTCCACGCTCTCTGTGCTAAACAGAAGATTTTCCCAGGTCTGAAACACAATGTCAGTCTTTCCCTCTCCACTGCACCCCGAATTAAGCTTTGTTTCCAAACGTTAAAGGAAAGACCGTCAAATCAGTTTCACATTCTCCCCAGTGCCTGAAAGTCGTCTCATGGTGTATAAATGAAAAATGGTCCGGGGAGAGAGAGAGGGGGGATAAAGGGGCTCCCGAGTAGGAAAGTATGGGCGAGAGGCAGCAGCAGCGGCGTTGGGTGCCAGAGAGGTTGTAAAGAGAACTTTTTGTTTTCCTTCTACACATGTCTTAAATCTTACCCTTTTTTATTTTTAGAGCTTCTAATTAGTAGTGGAATACAAATAAAATAAAGAAATACAGGAAGATCATGATAACATAGGGAGCAGTTGAACGGCCTAGTGAGATGTTTTTCTGATTGCTCTTCAGCCATAAGCTGTTTAGCTAATTAATCATTGATTACAGTGGAATAGAAATGCACATCATATAGCCTGACCCAGTGTGACCATGTCAGGTTGTGACAGGTCCGCTTCTGCATGGGAATCCTCAGCTGCTCTTCGGCCTCTTCTATGAAGCTTTACAGAGTGGGGCAATGCGTGTGACGATTCATCAGGGATTCTTTAGCGAGCTTCTCTCTCTCTCTCTCTCTCTCTCTCTCTCTTACTTTCTCACGCTCTGGATAGAACCCAAGAGATCAGGGATTAGGATGCAGTCCTCACACTTTTCTCTGCTCTTACTGTGTCGAGCGTTCTCCATTACAGAAAGTCTTTCTTGCACTGACGTTAATCAAGTGCCTTATCTGTGTTTGTAGTAAGCTAATATCTGAAGGTAGTGACCTTTGTGCTTAGGAACACATTTAAAGACAGAGATATGGAAAAGGAACAGAGTGGATTTGACTGTAACACTAAATTAGATAGAAATGAAGTGAACTTGAATGGATACAAAAATGAAACGAGCATGCTCTAGCACAGCACTGGGTCCCCTCAGAGCTACAGCAGCTTTTTTTTTTTTTTTTATCAAAGGAGTCCAAGCCTATTCCAAATAAACCTCCTTTCTGTAAATACGGCTCACCCCCACCTTAATTGAGCAGTGTTGATTTTGGGTTCGTTGTGTACCGGTAGCCTGAACTCTCCTTCCATGACATCAGTGGTTTTGTGCTGCTTAATTTCCCTAGAGTGTCAAACCAGGAGGAGAGGTAGCCATGCGGAGAATGCAAGAAAGGAACACACCCACACCGTTCTTTCAGATATCAACCATCAGCACTTTTTGTCCGGGAGAAACACATTGATTTTTTACGTTTTAGTTGTGTGTACTTGCACAAAGTTTGTGCGTATTCGTATAAATGCTGTGTGTTTGCAGTGTTTGCGCTCATTGCCTGCTGGATTGCCATCAGAATGCACATATTGTCTCTGGCTGTTATTCTGTTCTCACTTAGTCACATGAGGCCTCAGCTCCCAGGGTGGGAACATGATTACATCATCATTCCCTTTTTTTTGCCTTCTTACAGACATTTGGCAGGTGGTGAAACCGTGCCCGAAAACCTGGACTGTTTTGTCATCGTGGTGTTTAATTGGAGAAAACCTTCAGCAGTCAAGGGGTATTTTTGGTTTCGTGGGTTTAACTGGTGTATGTCTGATTGCGCTGTGGGTTATTTCAATCTCAAAATCTTCTTTTTAGCAGGGTGAGAATACGCCATGCTTTATGTCTTTAACACCCAGAAAAAAAAAATTTTTAGACGTTAGGCAGAGACATGAAGACAGTGGGCCTTGTTGTTTTCCACCTCAAAGTTGTGTTAGGTGAGAAGGTCTTTAATTAGTGTTGTGGAACCAACCGTCTGTGACCTGGGCTTCACCCGGAGAGAGAGTCTGAGAGGGAGTCGTGCCCCCTAATTATTTTGGCACCTGCCTAGTGGGAGGCCATGTCCAGAAAATCCACCTCTTGCTATAGAAAGAGTGTCTGTGAACCTTTGAAAAGGTCAGCTTCTCTCCTCACCCACTGAAAGAGAAATTCACTCCAGTGAATAATTTTTTTTTACCTTCTTTTTTCTAATAACATCATTTTTAGGGTTACACCAGGTGGCCAGACACAGATACTCTCATCTTCTATTTTAAGTTCCTTTGTGCCCAGGCTTTATCCAAACTCCCTTTTGTCCTTCCCTCTTGACAGATACCATCTGGCAAAAGAGAAGCACAGAGACAGGCAGTTTGTTAGAAAAGTGACACATCTTTGAACACAGCACTTTTGATTCCTATTACAGCAGTGCGAAAGTTCAACCGTCGAGCCATTTTTTTAATTCGTTCGCTTTCATCTCTCGCGCCGGTAACCAGATCTCATTAGCCGAGACAGTCACACTGTATGACACAAACACTTGCCTTCTGTACGCATCTGATTTATCAAACATTTACCAAACATTAAAAAGCACTTACAATCCACTTTGGCGTACTCCAAATAGATATTGTCTTAATGTGAGAGCTGTTAATGTTTGGCACAGTGGAAAGAGGACCCTCCAGGGACATTGTCTCTACCGTTAATGTGTATTAGCATGGAGTTGCTGGAGCTCACAAATTAAACATTGTTTTGCTGAAACTTGACTTTGCTAGCTATACGTGTTGGAAGATAGTGGTCAGAAAAAGCAAAAACATCACGAGCACAAACTTTGTGACGGCTCACTGGGTTGGTACAAGCCGAGTCCCTCTGGCGTATAGTTCCTGTTTACTTTGTTTGGCGCGACTCCAGCTACCTGCCAGCACTGACACCTCTTCTCTTGTTAAATCAGCAGCACGTTGAAAGGAGGGATTTACCTGTAATTCTCCTACCAGTTGACGTGTCATGCCTGCTCGAGACTTCTGCTGCAGGCAGCTAACGTTTCAGTGTGTCCACCTGAGACAAGAGTATGCACAATAAGCTGTTATGTCACAGTATTAAAACAATTAGACGGCCTTTCCTCATACTACACGACACACAATAGCAAGGCTAAGCTCTCTGTCTGCGTGTCAGCCGAGGCGGATTGGGTTCCGATGTTGCAATCGAGAGCTAGTACGAGGAGAAACCCAAAACCTTTCACCACAGCTTCAGCCGTGACACGTAACACAGTATGCCATAAGACCGAATAGTATACATGCTGTGTTGGTATTTAGATTTTTGACCTAAGTGAAGAAGCTTGGAATGGAGCAAAGCGTCCTTGCAGTGGTCACTAGCCTTAAAAGGGCGCCGAGGGAGAGCAGAGCTGCAAGATTAATCCTGCCGTCAGGTGGTAACATGAGCCGCCGAGTAGCCCCTGCTAACCGTGTTTATGAGATGGGTCGTGTGTTCGTGCAGTCGGAATGTGGGAGGGGGAGAGAGGGCGAGTGCGAAAAAGAAAGAGAGAGAAAGAAAGAGAGAGAGAGAAGGAACATACTGTGGGTGAAGAGTGAGTTATACATACATACACACACACACACACACACACACACGCTTACAAACAGACTCTCTGTGGGAGCGTGTGTGGAGATCTAGGCGTTCACACCCACCCCTGCAGGTTCACAGCCTCCGACGTCATTAAACTCACTGACAGACTAATACGGCTTCGTGCAAGTGGATGGCAGGGATGTTGGATTGCTGTTTAGTGTCTTTATTTGTCTTCATGTGTAAAATGTAGTGATTTTTTTTTTCCTAATCAAAGGCCATTTAAGACTAAACCATAAAGGAGAGTGGCTACGGTAGTTGTCCAGTATTAATCATTTTCTATGTACAGTCGTGGCCAAAAGTTTTGAGAAATACATAAATATTGAAAAATTGGAAAAGTTGCTGCTT
Organism: Clarias magur; assembly: GCA_013621035.1. Taxonomy (NCBI): domain Eukaryota; kingdom Metazoa; phylum Chordata; class Actinopteri; order Siluriformes; family Clariidae; genus Clarias; species Clarias magur. The sequence continues at coordinate 3,818,176 of QNUK01000027.1, read as the reverse complement.
AAGTTTTTATAATAGCAATTTGCATCTACTCCAGAATGTTATGAAGAGTGATCAGATGAATTGCATAGTCCTTCTTTGCCATGAAAATTAACGTAATCTCGAAAAAAACTTTCCACTGCATTTCATTGCTGTCATTAAAGGACCTGCTGAGATCATTTCAGTAATCGTCTTGTTAACTCAGGTGAGAATGTTGACGAGCACAAGGCTGGAGATCATTATGTCAGGCTGATTGGGTTAGAATGGCAGACTTGACATGTTAAAAGGAGGGTGATGCTTGAAATCATTGTTCTTTCATCTCAAGATTGCACCTAAATCAACAATTTATAGGATCATTAAGAACTTCAAGGAAAGAGGTTCAATTCTTGTTAAGAAGGCTTCAGGGCGTCCAAGAAAGTCCAGCAAGCGCCAGGATCGTCTCCTAAAGAGGATTCAGCTGCGGGATCGGAGTGCCACCAGTGCAGAGCTTGCTCAGGAAGGTGTGAGGTGTGAGCGCATCTGCACGCACAGTGAGGCGAAGACTTTTGGAAGATGGCCTGGTGTCTGGAAAAAGACTTGTCCGGAGAAGAAAAGGTGAGCGCTACCATCAGTCCTGTGTCATGCCAACAGTAAAGCATCCTGAGACCATTCATGTGTGGGGTTGCTTCTCATCCAAGGGAGTGGATTTTCTTTTTTTTTACTCACAATTTTGCCCAAAAACACACCCATGAATAAAGAATGGTACCAAAACACCCTTCAACAGCAACTTCCTCCAACAATCCAACAACAGTTTGGTGAAGAACAATGCATTTTCCAGCACGATGGAGCACCGTGCCATAAGGCAAAAGTGATAACTAAGTGGCTCGGGGACCAAAACGTTGAAATTTGGCAACTCCCCAGATCGTAATCCCATTTAGAACTTGTGGTCAATCCTCAAGAGGCGGGTGGACAAACAAAAACTCACTAATTCTGGCAAACTCCAAGAAGTGATTATGAAAGAATGGGTTGCTATCAGTCAGGATTTGGCCCAGAAGTTGATTGAGAGCAGCCCAGTCGAATTGCAGACGTCCTGAAAAAGAAGTGCCAATACTGCAAATACCGACTCTTTGCATAAATGTCATGTAATTGTCGATAAAAGCCTTTGAAGTGCTTGTAATTATATTTCAGTACATCACAGAAACAACTGAAAGAAAGATCTAAAAGCAGTTTAGCAGCAATCTTTGTGAAAACTAATATTTGTGTCATTCTCAAAAGTTTTGGCCACGACTGTATATGTAATACCAGGTTTCATATTGTTCGCATTTTGGTCTTACATAAAAAAAAGAATATATTTAGAAATACTTTTGCTTGTTGTTTTATCTGATTAGCAATATAAAAGTCTGCTTAAATTCTTGTTTTTATGGACGTTAGGTGGCTCCTTTTGTAAATATTAAGAAAAACATGTTTTTGACAGCCCTAATAAATACAAATAGAGAAAACCATTGCTTTTGACACGTCACTCAAAAGGAAAAAAGGAAAGCTATGGATAAAATTACACTTAAAAGCTTTAAAATCTTTCAGAATAATCCAAAATCCACTTCCCTTCACTAATGTCCTCTAATTACCCACACTCATTTCCTACAGACGGCACCAAAACATTAAATACGTTCTTTGGTAGGAGGGAAGTAAATGATCTGTCAAATAATAATTATGGTACTGCTGCATGCAACTGTTCAAGAAATTTATTAACATAGCCACTTAAAGCTCAGTCTTTGAAGCGTAAGTTCTTGAACTTTCAAAAGACAGGGATTGAATTCAGTATAAAAAAAAATCCATATCTCTTATGGACCGTGACAAAAATAGTTAAATATTTACCATCATGTGTATTTATTGAAAACATGGAGATTTTTTTTAAATGGCTGAATATTTAATTCACAGAACACCAGGGGGAAATATAGATTTTGTACATTTTATTTAAAATAAAAACACCATTAAGCCATTTTCATTAAAATGGTATTAAGATTCAGGTTGAAATAATTTATACATTATTTAAAGTCATTGAGATTTAAATTTAAGCAGTTCATTAAGCTTGGAACTTTCCAAACTTTTACTTCCCGAACTTCATCTTTAAAAATCAGTTTGGCTGCTAATGACAAGTAACAATCTAAGTGAAGAGGAGATGGACGAGAAGACTGACTTTTGTAACTTGGACTAATTTCATCTAAAAAAAAAATTTCTAATCTTTCATGACAATTCCACAGCAATAGATTTAACCCTAAAAACAACTCTTTTAGCATCGCTAGCGGTTGGTATATCAACAGAAAAGAAGAACATCTCATCTGCATTCGTTCTATGATTTTGTTTTCTGTGTTACATGTGGAGCTTAAAAAGCACTTAAGGATTCACACATGTACTAGATTGAATCCTGAGTCCTCTTCTCTTTGCGTATTTTTTTAATCAGGTGAATACACAGGAAACAAATTCAGGTGGGAAGCAAATATCCACTCTGAGTATGTCTGAGCGAGGTGGTCAAGTTCTAAGTAAATGTTGAAGGCACTGATTCGATTAAGTGATTTGACTCTCAATCAGCCAAAATACAGGAAGTATATCAAGTCAAAACTAAAAATCTAATTTTAATTGGATATGCAAAATCTTTTAAACCTACTCACTTTGTGTAGGAGGAAAACGGATTACCTATACGATAGGTACGATACGATAGCTCAGGACTGGAATCTCCTACAGTCTACCTGAGCCTCCGGGAACAAACTGGACTCCTTTTAATTTAAATTTTAACACATCTCCTGTTACACTGAACTTCCAATACACATTATTATGCTGATCATTCTCTGCTATCCGTTATCACCCAGATGAGGATGGGTTCCCTGTTGAGTCTGGTTCCTCTCAAGGTTTCTTCCTATTACCATCTCAGGGAGTTTTTCCTTGCCACCGTCGCCCTCGGCTTGCTCATCAGGGACAATCTTATCATTTTGATTCATACACATTGCATAAAAACTTACTTCTTTTTATTGTGTAAAGCTGCTTTGCGACAATGTCAATTGTTAAAAGCGCTATATAAATAAATTGAATTGAAATACCCTGAGGAAACTCGCCAAGCATGGGGAATGCAAACTCCCGGACGTGAATCAAACCCTCGGCCCTGGAAGTGCGAGGCCACAGCAGCTAACCACTGCGCCACCATCCCATCTCTTTTAAACTAGTTATTTACATTTAAAGGGCCCATATTTTTTTATTTCTCAACTTCCCTTCATTTCATTTCTCTTTCATCACGCCATTTCAATGTCTATGTAAAAAGAGCTGCTGTTGAGACATACTCCACCGGAGAACCGCAGAGCTGAGAAATCTTCTTGTATGAGGTCATAATAGGGGAAATCTAAATAATTTGATGGAAAGTGAATTCTACATAATATGTTTGCTTTAAATAATAACTGACTTTTTTATGTTATCCACACAGATTTGTTTTACTTTTTATGCTGATGTGTTTCCGACCAACACATTTAATATTTGTATTAGTTTGTATTCAGTCCTGCACATTTGTTTAATTAGGTTTGATGTGAAAACAAACTTAAGCATCCTTAAAAACACAAGGCACATGAAAGCATCTGTAATGTTGTTTTTTTCCCCTCTATGTTTTTACATTTATATTCTGTATTTGTTCAAATGCGTATCTTTAATCAGTTTCCTGTACCTGAACTGAACCCAGTTTAGGTCGATGATGCCAGAGTAGCTCAGCTAGCAATGTCCTTGTTGCAGTGTTTTGTTTGAGATCCGGCGGTGTCTTGTTACACATAGAACCACAGCCCGTCACACCTCCTTGTGAAGTAAAGCAGGGCCAAGCCTTGCTCAGGTGGGCTGTCAAAAGAAGTTTTTAGCAATTCCATCATCGCTTTTTCCTTGTTGATCCACAGGCCGGGATTAGTCATCGGGTTTGTGTCCTGAGCTGTTTTGCAGAGCACGTTATCTCTCTCTCCCGAGTATCCACTTAGAGCGATGCCTGATAGCGTTACATGATTTGTGAGGAGAGCGGTTTAGTCACAGCACCCTGCCTGTAGGAGTGTGCTGCTGTAATTTCTAAGCGCATTAGTGTGCAGGGAGATAAGACCAATAGAGATACAAACTAGCACCCTCAAAAAAAAAAAAGAAAAGGTGGAGACAGGAGTGTATCGGGGGCTGACGCTTTGATTACATTTGTCCTTCTTTTCTTTTTTTTGGCGGCATGACAGTTGCTGCAGATGCAGGACAAACTCTGAACAGCTGTGGAGTTCCTCCTCATTCTCCCCGTTCTCCTCTTACACGGCCTGGCTGCTTCTCTACACGCACGCCGCCGAGAATAGAGCTCCACTCTCGGAGCAGACAGCTGCTCAGACGGCTCTCTGTGTGTGAAAAGTGACCCTTCCTTTTATCTCGGTGCATTGCACAAATTCAATTGTCAGCCAGTAACCTTTAATAGGCCCCTGTGATCTTTAAATGCTACTTTATATAGCATTCTGTGCTATCAGCTATTATCTTTCATACAAAAGCTTAATAGTGTCTATATAAATAGCATAAGAGAAAAAGAAATATATGTTTTTTTTGTCCTCGTAGGAATCAGACTGTTAATTAGCAGCCTTCTTGGAAAACGTTTGTTTGTGTATGTGTGTATGGAAAAAATGCTCACTGTGTGGAATGCTTTTCAGGCTTGCAACAATGCAGCATTATTTCATTTATTCTGATGTCGACTCCTGAGTTCAGTCACACATTGTAATTTAATTGCTTGCAGCGTATCTGTAGTTTCTCACAGTATATCCGCAGAGTTTTAGTGGCCCCTAGGGGACAATGTTCAGCCAGCAAGCTTGCACACTCAGGCTACTGATTTCTTGCCTCTTTCTAGAACGTTACACTAAATTATGAGCAAAGCATTGTTTTTTACTGCTAAAATATATTCTGCTAAAACTCTATAACCTCTAAAAACTTCTTAATAATCGAATTGTTTTGTCTAATTCATAGCATCGCTATGATTCATTGCTGATTTCAACCTGAGAGCCAGACAGGGTGATGCACAAACACAAAGTGTCCAAGACAGCATAAAGCCAACCTAAGCATCTTTCACAGGAAAATGCTATCTACTTTCTACGAATCGAATGAGTTGTGCTCCGGGAGCTCGTTCGTAAGTCAGATTTGTTTTTAAGTCGGACAAAGTGAGATTTGGACGTCTTTGACGTCTTTGACGCAAATATACAATGTAAAGCATTCTAATTCACTTGACTAAATCTCTTTCCCCTTTCCCCACACTGCCGTCACATGGCCAAAAAACATAACCGCCCCAAAGGAAAAGAATCTCATACATGTCAAATGTAATAGTGTTGTCTCTGCACCTTTAAATTGCGAGGGGAATCCTGGATGTCATTTTGTCCCAGAGCGGTATACAACAGTATTGGACTGCGAACTCTGTTTGGTGGTAGACATTTTCTATCATCGTGCTTCTGGACTGATCCATTGAAACCTATGAGGCTGACTCATTTCTCCCACACCCACACATGCACACACACGTACAATATACCCGATTTTGCACATTTTATATATTCACTCACACACTGAGAACATTGCATATAATTGTAAATATTGGTATCAGGTGCACTGTAGTGTTTATTTTTTGTACAATACACGTGAACTATTTCTTCGATTGAGCCTGTGGAATCTGTGGAAATTCACAACTTGAATGTTCTTAAGTCTGGGACTAGTAGGTTTTTAGCTTAAAAAAACGTTTAAGTCGAGTATAATATCATACATGCATTACGTGATGGCAGCCAGAAACAATCGGTGTGTTCTTGAGGATTAGAGCTTTAGGGCTTTAGAAAGGGGCCGATATTTGTGTGATGATAGTGGTGTCTTCTCCCTTTGTGCTGCTCACTGCCTGTCAGTGATCAAGCCTCTGCAGACTCCTCACTCTCGTGTCTCTCTAATCCTGCCAGATTGCATAATTACAGGCTGTTGGGCCCGCATACAGTATAGTATCTTGGTAAGTGGAGCTTTGATTCTGCACGTCCATTTCACCAGCCTAGAGCAATCGTGTCATAGAAGGGAGATCAGCTATGACAATTCTCCCTCATCTTCAAATGGTTAGTATTGTCTTGAAAAGACAAACAAAGCTACACCCATATGTGGACAAACAAGCTATTATTATTATTTTTTAATTATTATTATTTGTGATTGCAAGTAAGTTTGACAACCATGATAAAAAAGAAGAACCTAATTCCTTTTGGATGAGAAGTTTTTGTAGCTGTGTTTAAGCAAAAAGTGCTTTAGAGTGATGTGACAAACCTCGAAGCGTTAACTCTAGCACTTCTTGTTCCGCACAGTCTGCTGCTCCACTCCCATCGGCTCTGACGCGCATGTTTTAGAACTTGTTTACTTACTACATGCAGCCACTTAACTGCGGTTAAATGAATTCCATGCAGCTGTGTAGCCACATCAACAGCAATCTGTGAGGTACAGTGTGTTCTGACACCTTTTTAACATAACCGAGCTTTCACGTATCAGCCCAAACCGGCTAGCCTTCTCGCCTCACGTGCATCAATGAGCCCATGATCCGATCGCAGGTTCACTGCTTGTCCTTCGTCGAAATGACTTTCACCCACTGCTGTTTTGGAGATGCCCTGGCCCAGTCGTCTAGGCATTACAGTGTGGCTCTTGTCAAAGTCGCTCATATCCTTACATTTCAGTAGATTTCAATAGATCAGTTTCAGTTTCAGTCAGTTTCTGACTGTTAGCTTGCTGACTACGATATTCCACTCCGCGACAGGTGCCGTTGCAGGGATATAATCAATATTATTCAATTCACCTGTCAGTGTTTTTAATTGTTTACGTCTGCTTGGAGTATACTCCTCCATTTTCCACAGACTAGCATTATGTACATATACAACATTTGTAGGCTAAGTTTCTGGGCAGCACATTGGAGCTTTTTACCGTCCCACTGGGCGAGCTAATGAATTCATGCTCTGTCCAACACGATGAATGCACACCTGAAATGATAAGAAACAAATTACACAGGATTAGCTATGATAACACAATCCATCGCCCTCTGGCTTTATTTTGATTTGACATGGTACTCTGTGTGCAAAAGTGTTTTTTAAGCTGTTTAAGCCTGACTGTTGAGGTGTTACATTGAGGAGATTTTAACACCAGTGTGTCTTACTTATCATTGTGTAATCAGGGATTTTTAATTTTTTCTTTTTCCTTTTCTCCCAGTGCGTCATAAGCTTTTGTTTGCTTTGTCACCTCTTTAACGAGCATTCATCTTCTGATTAATGTGGTTTCCTGGGAAAGCATACACTGGCACTCTCTTTGCAGTACAAAACAAAATAAGATGTATCACCTTTCTGTTAGAACAAGCTCAAGGGCACAGCGTGGCATCAGGCCATGCAGAGATCAGCAGAGAAAAGATAACTTCATGGCATTAGACGCACCGCTTGGACACGCCAGGCCCCGCGTATTGTGTCTACCGAGCTAGCTGATATTCTCCAGTAATCTGATAAGAAGCCCAGGCGATTTACGACCTTACTGTCTGGAGTTTTTTTTTTCTTTTATGAGACACGAGGCTGCCGGAGCAGTGTTACAGACTGACTCCTAATGTCTTCGTCATGACGAGTTTATAATAACGTTTTACAAACATCTCTATTTTGTCATGGTCTCTTCTGTTCTGAGGTTATTTTGGGTGTTATTTATGTCTTTGGGTCAAACATGACTTATGGCACATAACGGACTACCTTTAATTAGCTCTGAGAGTAATATGAATTAGTTTCTAAGTAATAGCTACAAACTAAAGGTTGTAACGTCCTCTAACTTTTGAATTTGTTTTCAGGATCAGTTGCTCAGGAAAACATCCTTCTCAAAGAGTTCACTCTTTCAGAATAAACAATTACCATGTGGCGCTTTCAGAAACGTCCGAAAATTTCGATCATGGTATTTTAGTCATCTGTTGTGTTTTTGGAGGAAATGAGCAGCTTAGAGCACGTAGCTCCTTAATGACAGACATGTGATTGCGAAGCAGCGGGGAAAGAGAGGGCCTCTGACTGACACGGTCATGCATCAGGTGCTGCTAATTTAGCCAGCCTGGTCTCCGAGAACAGGTCAGAAGGGTCAAGGGGTAGTGTGTGTGTGTTTGTGTGTGTGTGGTAGTATCTGCACATTTAATAGAAAGTCCTCTTTTTTACACTGGAGTTTTCTGAACCATTCATAAATCCAAAAGGATTAAGTGTGTATTCGTTTATCGCTGTGACGTTCTGCTTTTAGGTTGCTAACACTCCATCGGCAAGCCTGTCACACTCCTGTGATTAATGTGTGGGTGGAAATCATTTGTCAACTGAGTATGTACTTTGCAGACAGCTAGCCCTGTAAAGCATGCTAAAAATAATTTCTGAGCACACACATGTGTATATGTATATATTAGAGATGGGGAAAAAACAATACGGTAAAGTACAGTTAAACCTTGGTTTGAGAGCATAATTTGTTTTAGAAGTGTTCTTGTAATCCATAGCACTTGTATATCAAAATGAATCCACGTAAGAAACAATGGAAACTGAGATGTTTTGTTCCACAAAAAAAATATTCATATAAAAATGATTAATACAGAATATAAAGTAAAAATAAAAACAAATTACCCTGCACTTTACCTTTGTAAAGAATCATAGCTGGTGTGAGTGAGATGAGAGAGAGGAGAGGATTGGGAGGGGGTTGTGGTCACGTGACACTCAGCAGACAAAGCATATACGTACTGCTCGTAGTGCAAAACCTCGTTTATCAAGTTAAAATGTATGAAAAAGTTTTGCTCGTCTCTCAAAACACTTGCAGACCAAGTTACTCCCAATCCAAGGTTTTACTGTATCGCGATTTTTTTGTGTGGAAATTCAACTCAAAAATCGATTTCTTTCAAATTAATTTAAAATGTGTTTTTTTTTTTTGCATTTGATGTAATAAATCCATTGGCTGGAGGTGCTAAACTGTTCAACACATTGGCAGGCAGCACTGCATCCTGCGTATTAGGAGATAATTATTTGCCGAGTTTGTTTAGAATTGTAACAAAATCAAACAAAAAAACAATTTAAAAAATAATTATAAAATCATGATACAGAATCGCAATACAGATTGAACTGCCACCTAGGGATCATGATAGTTTCATATCGGGTGATCCCTGGTGATTCCTGTTGCTAATATACAGGGTGATTCACTACGAAAGAGGCCCCTAAATATTCTGTAATAACTCTCGCCAGGACGAAGCATTCTGAACGGACAATGTACAATGTGCTGCTCAGGATATGAAGCTTCAAACACGCCCCTGAGTCGGACCGATATGGTAGGCGCCAGACAACCATCACGCCATTTAATACCACACGTCTTCTCTCAATCACTTGACTTAGTAATGAGCAGCGTGTGCTCATAGTGCGAACCTATTGGGTCACCAGTTCGTTTAAGTGATGTCAAAGTAAACAGAAAGAAATATGGTGTTCTTGACGTACCCTCGAAGAGTGTTGGAACAACAGGATCAGCGAGAGTTATTACAGAATATTCGGGTCCTCTTTCGAGTGAATCACCCCATATATATACTACCAGTTAAAAGTTTGGACAAATATTCTCCTTCAGTGGTTTTTCTTTATTTTTATTATTTTCAACATTGCTCAATGATACTGGAGACATCCAAACTATGAAAGAACATATTTGGTAAACAAAAAAGTATTAAACCACAAGAATATGTTTTATATTTTCAGATTGTCCAAAGTAACTACATTGAGCATTGATGACAGCTCATGTCATTCTCTCATCAGATTCACGAGGTAGTCACCTAGAATAGTTTTCAGTGCATAGCTTTGCCTTGTTAAGAGTTCATTTGTGACCCTCCTTGCCTTATTAATGTGCTCTAGACCATCAGTTGTCTTGTGCAGAGGAAGGGTGAGTCAATACTGCTATACAGCTCCTGTACAAATCCATATTATAGCAAGAACTTTGAATATATCCGCACGTTAAATTTGCCAAAACCATCAAACATATGATGAAATGCCTCTCACTAGGACCGTCCCAGGAAAGGAAGACTGAAAGCTACCTCTGATGCAGAGGATAAGTTTATTAGTATGAACTGCAGATTTACACACTGTACAGCACCTCAGATTAGAGCCCACACAAACACTTCTCTGAGTTGAGAAGCGACAGACATACAGTATTTCAACATCAGTGTTTCAAGAACACATTACAAGTTTTGCTTGGGCAAAGAAACACAAGGACTGGACATTAGATCAGTGGAAAACTGTTCTTTGGTCTGATGAGTACAAATTTAAGATTCTTGATTGTAACCACCGTGTCTTTGTTAGACGTAGAATATGTAGAGAGGGCCAACAGAAGGGTCTTGAAAGTGTGGTTCCCACTGTGAAGTCTGGAGGAAAGCCCTCTTACCTACAAAAATATATATATATAAAAAATTATAGAACAATTAGATCACTATTCACAGTTTTGCAATGTACTATATACACAGTGATACATGTTTGTGCACAATTTCTTAGAAGTAGTGCTGCATTAATTTTTTTTTATTTTTTTTTTTTTTACAAAAAACACATAACGGACACAGTATTCATTTAAAAGTACAGTATCAGTATGAGGCCAATACCAACAAACAATGGTAGATCAGATGTCAGAGAAAACATAGGAGATGTCAGATCCTTGTTTGAAATATTTTTAAAACAGTATTGGAAAGGACTTGACATTGACTAATACTAAAGGTTTTAATAGAGATGTCTCAAAAGACTGGTAACTAAATAAATTTCTTCTCTGCAGCGCAGTTAAATTTTGGTCTTGCTTTCCTGGTTGGCAGATGCAATAGACAATGATGCAAGAACTGTCCCAGAACAGCAACTGACTGTTGTTGTTGTTACTTAATTACCTAATGCCATGAGAGTATCAACTACCGCTCAAAAGTTTGGGATCATTTTCTAACTCCATGGTTTTTCCTGATTTTTATTTCTCTCTCCATTATAAAACAATGCTGAGGGAAGGTCTTCATGAGAGACAGTATCGTCATAGTGCTTGATGGGTTTTGCAAACGCACTTGAGAATACTGTTCTTGATCTGACCTTCACGTCTTAAAATAACAACTGACTGCTGTTGTTGTTGTTGTTACATAATTACCTACTTTCTTATGTTTTATTTGACAGTTTTAAAATCCCTAGTATTGTTGTAGAATGTAGGAAATAAATCATTAAACAAAAACAAGAAAATTGCAATTTGATCCCAAACTTTTGATTTATATATATAAAGTATATATAAAGTTCTTTTTTTAGCATTTTGCGTTCATCTCATTATCCCCCGTCATGTTGTGGGGAAGCTGAGCCCCGAGCTTTACAGTAAGTGCGGGAGAGATCTTTTAGAGATGGATAGCGTTTCCAGTGTTTATTGACTGCCGAGAGAAAGCTTCAGATGGCAGGGATATAGAGATACATTAGCAAGCCAAAAAAAAAGCACAGCCTTGACGAGAGGAAGAGGAGAGGAAAGCATCACGCTCCACAGACAGCCAGACTTATCGATCACCCCCCGACCTGCCACTCTCTTGAACCCACTTCCTGTGTTTTCAGAACCGGGCACAACAGCAGTGCAAAACACACATAATTGGGTTTTATAGTCTGATCATCAGAGCCTTTTATAGTCTAATCATTCCAGGTGTTAGAGGCTGCACATTACAGCCTGATGCCGTATCATATTAAAGCGCTGCAGACAGAGAGAACTGCAGAAGAGGACAAACGCGAGGTTTGCTGATGCACTGTTTTTTCCGACGCCCGATGTCAACATGATGTGCAAGTCAAAGCACTTTGCTAATTTATTGACATTTTTCCCCCTTTGTAAGACAAGCTCATCAGTGCTCAGACTTGTGAAAGGCTGAAAGAAAAATGGAAACCGATCTGTCTAAATGATCAGGTTGGCAGATGTCACATTGCAAATTCAGGATGTTTTCAATTTAGGCAATTACTTGCACAGACTCTCGTCATTAGATACAAAGAAAACCTCTTCCGTCTTGCATTCTGCCTCAATATCATCGCAGCCTGAGACACGTTTTAATTTTTCTTCCTGTGAATGTGCACGGCTTGAATCAGAAAACACCTTCAGCATGCAAAACTATTTATTATCACTATCACTATTCACAGTTTAGCACTGTACGATATTCATAGTGAAATTCATGTACATATACACATAAAAAAATCATATAAACAGAGAACAAAACTACAGTATCAGTAGCAATGGATCAGATGTCAGAGAAAACAAAGTAGGTATCACATCCCGTGACAAGTTGGAAGGTGAAATAGTTTTGGGTCTCGATATTGGCTCCTACTAATGGTTTTAGTAAAGATGTCACAAAAAGCAAGCTTTTGTTAATTTTAAATCAGCTGCCTTAATTTAAAATTTACATTTGTAATTATTTAAATAAAAAAGACTAAATACATGAACCATATCAATGATATATTTGTGTGACCTGTGGTATATATACAGTATGTTATATATAATCTACCGTTTAAAAGTTTCACTTAATTTTTTTTTTCCCGATTTGGCAGAACAGCTTACCTTTGTGTCTTAAAATAACAGCTCAGTGTTTTTGTTGTTGTTACATAACTGCCTAATTACATATGTGTTATTTCATAGTTTTGAAATCCCCAGTATTGTAGAATGTAGAAAATAAATCACTGAACAAAAACAATGAAATTTGCAAGTGATCCCAAACTTTTGAGTGGTAGTGTATAAATGAATATAAATAGTATTACTATATAGTACTATATAACTATATAAATACTATATAATAGTACTATATAAATAGTAAATATCATTATCCTATCATCAGATCGTCACTTGCATCTGACTTTTCGGACACATTGTTTGGTCACATTATTTATTTATTTGTTTGTTTGTTTGTTTCGCCACACCTCAGTCTAATGTTCCAAATGTTCCTCCAATTAACACGTTAGCGAATTACATTTTCCAATTCAAAGTTAATTGGATGCAAGAACTATCTAGAAGCTGATTTTCAGTTCAGAGAGAGTCCATGTGACATCAGTAATGAACACAGTCACGTTATTTCCACCCCATTGCACTTCAATGATGTAGAACGAGTGCCTCTGTGATTCGACGCAGATGTGAGGAAGTGAGAGCGCAGGGCTTTTCCCCTATCGAACCCCACACGATAGTCACACAGAGGGAACATGGGAAATCCTTACATCATGGCTCTGTGTTGTGTACGTGCGTAGAAAATAAACAGTAGAACACAGGGTTAAAGTACCGTAGGATAATATTTTCAGTAATTTTCTGTGAATTGCATGAGGTTGAATTAAATGCAGGTCTTTTAAAGATTTAATTTAATTCCTTCATAAACCCGTGACCTCGTGTCACAAACTCCCATGATATACGTTAAAGCTGGCCGTTTCCATCAGGTCCTTTGTATATGGGGATCCCACCCGCCTGCCTGCCTGTATTATGTGTCTTGGCAGAAGCATACACATGTTCTGCCTTACCCACTGCATTCTTTATTGATTTCATGTAAATGCTGCATATCGTTTATTATCTCGCATGAACGCCTCAGATTCGGCAGATTTAGTCAGCTTTTCTTTTTTCTGATAAGCAACTACAGGAGTTAGACAATGAAACTGTAACGCCTGGTTTTAGACCACAGTAATTCATTAGGCCAATCATTAGGCCAATCTCCTTTTGCGGCCAATGCAGCATCAGTTCGTCTTGGGAATGACCGAGATAAGTCCCGCACAGCGGCCAGAGGGATTTTGAACCATTCTTCTTGCACAATAGTGGCCAGGTCACTACATGATGCTGGTGGAGGAAAACGCTCCTCCAAAACATTTCAAAGTGGCTCAATAATATTTAGATCTGGTGACTGTGCAGGCCATGGGAGATGTTTAACTTCATTTTTTCATGTTCATCAAACCACTCTATCACCAGTCTTGCTGTGTGTACTGTATTGGTGCATTATCATCCTGATACATGGCACTGCCTTCAGGATATGATGTTTGAACCATTGGGTGCACATGGTCCTTCAGAATGGTTCGGTAGTTCTTGGCAGTGACGCGCCCATCTAGCACAAGTGGCCTAGGGAATGCCATCATATTGCAGCCCAAACCATCACTGATCTACCCCCATGCTTCACTCTGGGCATGCAGCAGTCTGGGTGGTACGCTTCTTTGGGGTATGCTAATATTACACTTGTCACAGCTGCGCCAACGAGACACACACCAACAATTTGTCCTCTTTTGAACTCTGATATGTCACCCATAATATTGTGTGCATTGCAATATTTTAAGTAAAACTGTGCTATTACTCTGCTAATTAAACCTTCACATTCATGCTCTTACTGGTGGAATGAGCAGTCAATCAAAATTGGTCACCAGGCTGCTCAAATTTAGCTATGATACCTCCAACACTAAATTGGCCAGTGTTTCAGTTTCATTGTCTAACCCTGCATATCAACTATAGATAAACGCTCAGTGCACGTAAAAAATTTTCCCCTAATTAGAGAGCGTGCCGTTCATTAAAGAAAGCAGCTTCGAGTTTGACTAGTTTGTTTTTCAGTAACATGCTCACACACTTAACACACACTCACATAGTGTTCCTTCCTAATCACTGCATTTAACTTCACATTATCCTGCTGTTTCATGAGAAATCTTGTAATATTTGGTTTTATATTCACTCATTACACATTATAGATTTGTTACGGCAGGCTTACGCACCACTATGGCTGCTTTTAACAAAAAACGTAGATCCTCACTTCACTGGCTGATTCTATTGCCTCTAGCTGACGCAAATTCTTTAGATCTGATTTTTGCAAGCCAAGTCAATTAAGTAAAGCTTTTGTTTAAATGTTTTTTTTATTATGTGTATATGTACATGTATATTACTATGAATATCGTACAAATGGCAACTTTACAGTTTTATTATATGTATAGATTTATTTATTTATTTCTTTGATGTGGCATAATTAGTACTCAGATTCTTAATGAAGCAACATTTTGGCGATTAACAAGTTTAACATAGATTCTGTTACAAGATTATGGAATTGCTTTGATTGCCATCTTTGTATTAAAATATCATTGTTTTGTGGTCTTAATATTTTTGTTCATCTTTAAGATGACACAGTGACTTAGTGTCTAGGACTGTCGCAGGCACATTGGGGGTTCGAATCTTGCCCCGAAGTCTGTGTGCATGGAATTTGCATGTCTTTGCTGTTATTGGTGGGTTTCCGCCAGGTACTCGATTTTCCCTTACTAGTCCAAAGACACTCAGTGTCACGGGGGCGGGGCGGAACGAGGTGAATCCAAGCGCAGATGAGTGACAGCAGCGTTAAACAGGCGAACGTTCGGAATGCGGAGGTCAAATACCGGGAGATCAATCAACGTAGCGTCGAAGCCAAATCGAAAAGCAAGCGCCGTAGTCGAAAAAGGAAGCTTTAAATCGGTAACCGGAGAATCAAGCAGCGGAGCGACAATCCAACACACGTAGACAAAAGCCGTGGTCAAAAGAAAGGAAGCGAGAGATCAAAACCGGGAGATCAAAAGAACGAGGCGAACAAATCCGAGGCGAGAGACAAAACTCGAGAATCGAAAAACAAAGCGACTTGGCAGCGTGAATACGAGAAAAAAGGAAACGCGAGAAAATCAAGGTACGTGACACACAAGATAATCCAGCGATTTAAGCAGCATTCAGAGCGTGCTTAAATCGCTGGAGTAATCAGTGGAGGATAAGAGGCAGGTGCGCAGGAGGGGCGGAAACGGGACCGTGGAGAAAAAAAAAAGAAAACAAAGGCACATGTCCGCGGTGACAGCGTGGGAAAAAGTTCATGAATCATGACAGTACCCCTCCCCTTATGAACGCCTCTTGGCGTCAGGGCGCGGGGCCTCTGGGTAACGTTTATAAAAGTCAGAAATTAACTTGGGGTCTAGGACAAACTTGGCAGGGATCCAGCTTCTCTCCTCAGGTCCATAACCCTCCCAGTCTACCAAATACTGGATGCCTCTGCCTCGGCGACGAGCTTTCAGGAGTCGGCGGACGGTGTAGGCTTCACTGCCGTCAATGATACGGGGAGGAGGTAGAGGGTGGGTGGGGGGATTTAATGGGCATGCGGTGAGACGGCGTAACTGGGACACGTGGAACGTAGGGTTGATCCGCCGCATAGTTGAGGGGAGCAAGAGTTTAACCGCGCAGGGATTGACTATTTTAGTGATAGTGAAGGGACCGAGGTATCGAGGGGAGAGTTTGCGGCAGGTGGTCTTTAGGGGGATGTCTCTGGCGGCGAGCATGACTCTCTGCCCCACCCTGTACTTGGGAGCCTGGGAGCGTTTGCGGTCGGCCTGTCTCTTGTATCTTCTGCCGACCCGTAACAGCGTTCTCCTTGCTTGTAGCCAGGTCCTTCTGCAGCGTCGGATAAAAGCCTGGGCAGATGGGACACTGACCTCCTCCTCCTGCGATGGGAACAATGGTGGTTGATAGCCCAGGCAGCACTGGAAGGGGGACAAACCAGTAGATGACGATACCTGGGAGTTGTGGGCGTACTCCACCCAAGGCAAAAACTTGCTCCAAGAGGTGACATCTCTGGAAGCCATGCACCTTAGGGCTACCTCGAGGGACTGGTTCTTTCTTTCAGTCTGACCATTGGACTGGGGGTGAAAACCTGAGGACAGACTGGGCGTGGCTCCAATGAGTCTGCAAAATGCTTTCCAAAATTGAGAGGTGAACTGTGGCCCGCGGTCAGAAACGATGTCTTTGGGGAGCCCGTGCAGCCTGAAAACGTGCATAATCAAGAGGTCAGCAGTTTCCTTAGCAGTTGGGAGTTTGGGTAGTGGAACGAAGTGTGCGGCCTTAGAGAACCGATCCACCACGGTCATGATGCACGAGTGGCCGTCAGAGGAGGGTAGCCCTGTGACAAAATCCAGGGCAATGTTTGACCATGGACGGGATGGGATTGGTAATGGCCTGAGAAGACCTGCTGGTGCGGTGTTAGTGTGTTTGCACCTAGCACAGATGTCACATGCTGCCACGAAGCTGGATGTGTCCTCTTTTATCATGGGCCACCAGAAGCGCTGCTGGACTTGAGCCAGGGTTCGAGCTGAACCAGGATGGCAGGCGAGCTTGGAGCTGTGTGCCCATTCCAGGACCTGAGAGCGTAGAGAAAGCGGCACAAATAGGCGGTTAGGTGGCACGTTACTTGGCCCGGGTTCATGAGACAGGGCTTGCTGGACCTTAGTTTCGATATCAAGCTCGGCTGCTGCGAGCAAGCATGAGGGGGGAATGATGGTCTCATTGGCAGCAGAGTCGTGAGTAGGGAAAAACTGCCTCGAGAGCGCATCTGGCTTGGAGTTCTTGGACCCAGGGCGATAGGAGAGGACGAAGTTGAACCTGGCGAAAAACAGTGACCACCGAGCCTGGCGAGAGTTTAGCCTCTTGGCGTTCTGTAGGTACTCCAGGTTTTTGTGGTCGGTCCAGACCAGAAATGGGATCTCCGTCCCCTCTAACCAGTGTCTCCATTCTTCGAGGGCCAGCTTGATGGCCAGTAGTTCTCGATCGCCGATGCCATAGTTCGCCTCAGCAGGGGTTGGGCGATGAGAGAAGAAAGAGCAGGGGTGTAGCTTGTTGTCATGCGCAGCTCTCTGGGAAAGTACACCTCCTACCCCTGTGCTGGAGGCGTCGACTTCCACGACAAACTGACGTGACGGATCTGGAATGGTCAAGATTGGGGCAGACGTGAACCGCTTCTTGAGTTCGGAGAAGGCTTTTTCAGTGTTCATGTCCCAATGGAAACGCGTTTTGGAAGAAGTCAGGCCTGTTAAGGGGGCAGCAATGGAGCTGTAGCCTCGGATGAAGCGACGGTAAAAGTTGGCGAATCCCAAGAATCTCTGAAGCTCCTGTCTTGTAGAGGGTGTGGGCCAATTTGTGACTGCCTGGAGCTTAGCAGGCTCCATTTTGATGCCTGAGGGACCAATGACGAACCCTAGGAATGTGGTGGTCGTTGTGTGAAATTCGCACTTCTCCGCTTTGACAAACAGATTGTTCTCTAAGAGTCTTTGCAGCACCTGTCGAACATGAAGCTGGTGCTCCACTAGGTTTCGAGAGAAGATCAGAATGTCGTCCAGATAGACGAACACAGATGAATTTAAGAAATCCCGGAGTACATCGTTGATGAGGGCCTGAAAGACGGCCGGGGCGTTGGTCAGGCCGAACGGCACCACCAGGTATTCATAGTGTCCTGTTGGGGTGTTAAAAGCAGTCTTCCATTCGTCACCCTCCCGGATTCGTACGAGATGGTATGCATTACGTAGGTCTAGTTTAGTATAAATCTTAGCTCCCTGGAGGAGTTCAAAGGCGGTCGCCATTAATGGAAGGGGATATCGATTCTTCACCGTGATCTCATTAAGGCCTCTATAATCGATGCACGGACGAAGGGAACCATCTTTTTTACCCACAAAAAAGAAGCCAGCCCCCGCCGGGGAGGAGGAAGGGCGAATGATTCCCGCCGCAAGGGATTCCGAGATGTAGTGATTCATTGCCTCCCGTTCCCTGGGTGACAGAGAGTATAACCGACCCTTGGGAGGCGTGGTGCCTGGGAGCAGGTTGATGGCACAGTCATATGGTCGATGGGGGGGCAGAGAGACAGCACGAGCTTTACTGAAGACCTCCTTGAGATCATGGTAATCTGAAGGGACATTGGCGAGATCTGGTGGTTCCTTCACAGATGCAGAACTGAGACAAGGCGTGGCTGCAGCCCGCAAGCAGGTCTTAGCACATGATGGGTTCCAAGCTACGATTGTGTTCCTGATCCAATCGATTTGTGGGTTGTGACGGGTTAGCCAGGGCAGACCTAGGACAACAGTGGCATGTGATCCCTTCATCATGAACAGTGAAGTCTGCTCTAAATGATTGCCCGAGACTCTTAGGCCAACGAGGGGAGTTCTGTGGGTGATAGATGGGAGCGGGCTACCAGTGAGTGCCTGAACCTTAAGGTGGGTCTCCAAGGGGAGAGCGGGGATTCCTAGGGCCTTGGCTGAAGCCGCGTCGATCAGATTGCGGTCTGAACCTGAATCAATCAATGCTTGAACCAGGTGGGTTGTTGCTCATAGGATAGGAAGACGGGGAGCAGACGGCATCCTTCTGGGAATTTTCCTGGAGTCACACCCTCCAGTCCTCCAAGCTGGACTAGAGGACGCCTCCTCTTTACAGGACAGGTCTTGAGTTGATGACAGGATCTCCCACAGTAGAAGCAGGCTCCCTCCACTCGGCGGCGGCGGCGTTCTTCAGGGGAAATCCGGGTTCTGTCCAGTCGCATGGGTCCCTCCTGAAGGTTAGTTCGTGGAGAGGGGGGTCGTGGGAGGTCTCTGGGTGGTGAGAGTCTGGCTGAACTTCGAAGGCGGAGACGTGAATCCACTCGACCAGCTAGATCCATGAGCTCTTGGAGTGACGAGGGAAGTTCGTGGGAGATTAACACGTCCTGGAGTGTCTCAGTCAGTCCTTCGAAAAAGGTGTCACTCAGGGCCCGACCATTCCACCCACTGGAGAGAGCTAGGGTCTGGAACTCAATGGCGTAGTCATAGGCTGAGTGTGAGCCTTGGCGGAGCTTTAACAACTTGTGACCTGCCTCCCTGCCGTGACATGAGCGATCGAACACTCTCCTCATCTCTTTAGCAAAGTCTTTGTAGTTGGAGCAACAGGGGTCGTGAGCATCCCAGAGTGCAGTGCTCCATTCCCGAGCTCGTCCTGAGAGGAGAGTTATCACGTACGCGACCTTTGAGCGTTCAGTGGAAAATGTGGAAGGCTGGAGCTCAAATATCAGCGTGCACTGAGAGAGGAAGGATCGACAGGTGCCTGGATCTCCTTCATAGGTGGGAGGGGCGGGGAGCTGTGGTTCTCGTTGCATGCAGGAGCCCCCACTTTGCACTGGAGAGAGTTGGAGCCGTTGGAGCTGGGACGTGACGTCAGCGAGGGTTAGCTTTGTGTTGAGCAGCTCCTGCTGGTGAGCTCCAAGAAGTGCACCTTGACTCTCCAGCGCTGATTTCATGCGGTCCACATCTGCTGAATTCATATCGCTGGCTGGATTATTCTGTCACGGGGGCGGGGCGGAACGAGGTGAATCCAAGCGCAGATGAGTGACAGCAGCGTTAAACAGGCGAACGTTCGGAATGCGGAGGTCAAATACCGGGAGTTCAATCAACGTAGCGTCGAAGCCAAATCGAAAAGCAAGCGCCGTAGTCGAAAAAGGAAGCTTTAAATCGGTAACCGGAGAATCAAGCAGCGGAGCGACAATCCAACACACGTAGACAAAAGCCGTGGTCAAAAGAAAGGAAGCGAGAGATCAAAACCGGGAGATCAAAAGAACGAGGCGAACAAATCCGAGGCGAGAGACAAAACTCGAGAATCGAAAAACAAAGCGACTTGGCAGCGTGAATACGAGAAAAAAGGAAACGCGAGAAAATCAAGGTACGTGACACACAAGATAATCCAGCGATTTAAGCAGCATTCAGAGCGTGCTTAAATCGCTGGAGTAATCAGTGGAGGATAAGAGGCAGGTGCGCAGGAGGGGCGGAAACGGGACCGTGGAGAAAAAAAAAAGAAAACAAAGGCACATGTCCGCGGTGACAGCGTGGGAAAAAGTTCATGAATCATGACACTCAGTGTAGGATGACTGGCGCATCTAGATTGCCTGTAGCATGCGAGTATGTGTGCTTATGTACCGTGATGTGGTGGTCCCCCCATCCAGGGTGCACAGCATCTTGTGCCCCTGAGTTTCCTGCGGTTTTTATCGTTTTTTAGACGTTCTCACTATGACATCATCGCCAAGCGACGATGATCGGCCCAAGCACCTGCGCCATCGCCGTGATTGTTGTTGTTGTTACTTAATTACCTAATACCATACTGTATATTATTTCATAGTTTTGAAATCCACAGTATTGTTCTAGAATGTAGAAAATAAAAGGCACGTCCAAGTGTCTGTCTCACTTTATAAACCATAACAAAAAATTTTTTTTTAAATGCTTGGACATGCTGGTACTGTTTGGTTAGAAGCGACACGTATGTTTTTGTAAAAAACACCTAAGGAGCGTTTCTCATGGAGTTCTGAAGAACAAAGCGGCCAGACGAGAGGTTTGCGAGCAGTATCAGATGTGCCACAGGGGCTGTAAAGTAGCACACACATCTCCGGAACGTTCTGCTCTGCTAACACAATCTGGCTGAAGTTTGTGGGAGAGGGGAGATACAAATAAAGAAACACACACACACACACACACACATACACAGTGCATTTAAAAAGTGCCTCTGTAGTGTACACATCTGCTTTCTCAAGAGCTGCCAGGTTCATTTGGAAGAGCCAGGCTTATCTACAATGCATTATTTATTATTGTTGCGGAAGGAAGATTCTCAGACTTGGTGATAAAATAAAGGTCAGGAGACAGGTGTGGGTTCAGAGTGTGTAGGGAGTCCGGTCGATTGTGAGAATCACACTGAGGCCTGAAGAGGACCTGATGAGGTTTTTATTTGGAAACATTTTTAGAATTTTTTTCGTGTCTTTTCGTGCTCAAGTTTCTCACAGAGAAAAAGGCGTGGCCTGTGCCACTTTTTTGCCTAAGAGCTGTTATGGACTGTGAACTCTGTCTTGTTGACGATTTTCCGAAATGGATTATTCACCATCAGGACAGCTTTACAGGACAGACATTTTCCATCATCGTGCTCCAGGACTTATTCTTTGAAACCATATAATTGTAAATATTGGTATCTGCTGTACTGCAGTGTCTATTTTTTTGTTTGATACACATGAGCTACGTCATCTCATCTACGAATATTTGTAGAACCGCGGTCCATTCGAATCTGTGGAAATTTGCAACTCGAATGTAAGTCGGGGACTACCTGTAAATTTTTTTAGCTGACTCTGTAGACTTAATCTAAGGATTTAAAAGTCAGGTTTCGGGCAGAAGGGTAAAGCCTGAGGTGACAAACACATGCACGCACACACACACACACACACACACACACACACACACACACACACACACACACACACACATACACACACACAGGTGAGTGAGTGACGGAGATGCTCAGCATTCCTCCGGGCGGTGAGCTTTGCACTTAGTCAGTCAAAGAAAGGTTAGCTGTAATTCATGCTCTTGATCTTTTCTTCCGCTGCTGTCCAAAGCAGCCTTCCTCCTGCTCGGTTTCTCCTGCGCTTCCTCTCTCCCTCTCTCTCTCGCTCTCTTTCTCTCTCTAATACACTTCAACTTAAACTGACCCAGTCGGGGGTCTCCCTGCTTCGTGTTTCCCTCCGCTTCGGAACTATCCATCAAGGGCCCGTCTGGTTTCTAGAAACCCGAGAGAGCTCTCCCGAAAGCTTTCTTAGCTTCTTGTGTATATGTGAGTTTCTATATATGTGTGTGTGTGTGTGTGTGTGTGTGTGTGTGTGTGTGCGTGTGTGTAGGTGATGGAATCCTTTGACCTGCAAAATGCATCTCAGAGTACCTCAGGGTCCCACATCCTCGTCTAATTCGCTCACTCACTGAAACACACATACACACACACATAGCACTCATCTCTCTGCACTCTTAAAGCAATCAGCTTTTTTTTTTTTCTTTTGGCTTTGCTTCTTCTTTATGGTTTCCTGCAGAGCTGCTGATCCTCGATATGAGTTTCACAGGCGCAACACAACGTGAGAAATAAAAATGTTTACATAAAAAATATGCTTTGCCGCACAAAATTGGCGAATGTAATGATATAAATTAGTGTAAAAAAAATAAGAATCACTTTGTTTTGTAGAAGAAACGTAGTGCTGATGTGATTGAGTTCATTTCATGTTAAAGCTGTTAAGATACAACCGTAATAGTCATTGTTGTTATACATGAAGTACTGGGTTGGTCCAACGTTTGCCTAACCCTTTATGGCGAAGATTTAACAACCTGCTGAAAGCATTCCTAAGAGATTTCAGGCAATATTGACACGACCACATCGTGCAAATGTTGCAGATTTGTTGTCTGCACGTCCATGGTGCGAATCTCTTGCACCACCACATCCCCAAGGTTCTCTGAGATCTGGATTGAGACCTACTGTGGAGGCGATTTGTGTCCAGTGTCATGTTCAAGAAAATAGCTGGATACGATTTTAGCCTTGTGGCATGGTTCGTTAGCCTGTGTTCATGAAGCGATCAGCAACGATACTTTAAACAATGCAGAATTTAAACAATGCTCAGATGGTACTAAAGGGCCCAAAGTGTGCCCATAAAAACTTTTGCGAGGACTGGCAAAATGGAAAGATTGGAAACATAATCACTATGCCAAAACTGAAAAATCTTGCGGTGAATCGCGATACTTACCGCCTCCATGCGAAAACTTTGCTGACTCCACGTGGGTGAGATAGGGGTGTAAGACTCACTTTGTCAGACTTACAAACGAATCCGACTTACGAACGTGCTCCCACCTACTGTGTTTACATTTTTCACAGGGTGTTATATTGCTCTCTCTCTTTCTCACTCTCTCTCTGTACATTACATATGATTTACAAGTGTCACTTCATCTGTTTTACTTTCCAATTCAATCTGACTCTCAGTTGTTGTCGCTGTCTTATAGACTGTTGGACCGATCTTCAGCATTTCAATATAATTTCAACATATAACAATGTAATAGGCATAAACCGACAAATTCTAGTTGTTACAAATAATTGTGTGTGTATGTGTGTGTGTGTATAAGGCAAACAGGGCTTGACTATATTTGGGAAGCCAAGCGTGCTTGATGATCCCTACACACCTGCTGTGGGACAGGAATTGTGTAGCCTCACTATGTTCCTGTTCTGACAGAAGCACACACACATACACACACGCACACAAGCATGTTTGCGCTCACACACAGACAAAATTAATTAAAATTAGAATCAAAACGACAGAGGATTAGTTGAAAAATGCAGACAATGCCCCTGTTGTCTTGTCACGTCTGCACAGCGGGCTTTCTCTGTTCAGGGCACACAGGACAGCTCTCTCCTCCCTGTCTGTTGTTTGCTGTACTACAACACAAAGACTATACGATCCTAAACCTAACCCTAATTCTTTTTTTTTTTTTTTTACAAGTGTTTGTCAGATTAATGTTTGTTAGAAAGCTAAAAGACTTCTGGAGAGAGAGAGAAAAAAAGCCAAGCATACATCACAGCTTTTTTTTTCTTGCTAATTTGACATAAAACATATTGTCAGTTGAATAAACTTCTGTCTTGTATGAACTCTCCTCCTGTAGCCTGGCCACATTCAGACATTCCTGCACGCGCACTCTGCACACACACACACACACACACACACACACACACACACACGCAATTACCGCTTGTTAGAAAAAGTGTGATATTGTAAACACACCAACCCATCCCAGTTTTTCCCCCCTATAATTACAGCTTCTGTTAACCCTGGAGGACACGTTCTTTCCAGACCCACCACCGCTCCTCTAAGAAGCCTCCGTTGTTGATTGCTCATCTTTATACCACCCAACAGTGTGAAGAATTGTGTCTCTACACGGGCCTGTGATATTTAACTCTGCTTACATTACATTCCCCCAAACTCTCAAGCTTTATGGCATTATGTATTATAAGTAAGCTGGTACAGTAAGAAAGGAAACATTCATCATATGGATATGGGGCGTTTTTTTCTTTCTGTCAGGGTAGCTGGAGAGAATATTGAGTTGTTTAATTAGGAAAAAAAAAAAAAATCTAGCCCACTGTTCAGTGCTGTATTTTCCTGACATTTCTGCAACCAGAACGTCACACCTTTCTCAAAATCTCTCTCCCTCTTTAAATCCTCATTCCTGTTTGTCCCGTTTTCCCATACCCGGGACGTTTCACCTTTCTGCGGGTCGTTCACAGCTCAGGCCGTTTTGTCCCTGTTTCTCTAATTGGCGAGGGGAGACAGGTGGCGCCCCCGGTTGTGCAGGGACCTCGTTAGTGCGGTCTCTGTGTAATCCTTTTGTTTTTGCAGTGTGAACATAGAAGCGAGGGCATGAACTTGTGACGCCAGGCCTGCAGTGTAGTGCCACTCACCCATGCTGATCTCCCTCCCTGCCTGCCCCTGTTATTATAAGAAGTGTCATGGGGTCGAGACCACAACAAACTCTAAACGCTACGCCCCTCCTTTTCCTCTCTGGTGTTGTCGGGTTCATCTGGAAAATGTAAAAAGCCCGAAAGGAGCTGAAACACTTTTGTTTGGGGATTTATTTTTAGTGATGGACCAACATCATTTAAGGAAATTAAGCACTGGATCGCTGTGTGACTGTGTTCAATGTGGGAATTTATGGAACCAAACGGGACGTTGGAGTGCAGATGTCAGAGTCACGTGGACACACATCTTTGCCTAATCTAGCCAGACAGCTACGAGGGTCAGTAAGGGTTAGTGGGTCAAAGCAGTCACTCCTGGTGTCCATGCTGCTATTTGTCACATTTAATCAATACATCTGAGTAGTATTGTCATTTTGAGTACAATCTACACCCTTCCTGATTCATTCATTTAAAAGCTAATGTGCATTTGGCACAACTGTTGAGGTTTTTTTTTTTTTTTAAGAGAGATTTCCCCTCCTACTGTCCTCTTTTTATTTTACCCGAACACACCTGTCGCTGTAGGAGTAGCGTAAAGATTTATCCTTCCTATGGGCTATGAACTGTTCGGTTAATTACACAGGATCAAAAATGGGGCTTTGTCTAAAGTGTGCAAATCCTCCCTATTTTCTTGCTCCGCTTGTCTTGTGTTCTCTTGGCACACCATCCAAGCCCTCATAGGCAGGTTGTGTATGTGTGTGTGTGTATATGTGTGTGTGAGGGAGTGTTGATTCCTCAAGTTCTGTAATTATTCTTTTTTTTTTTTTTGCAATATTGTTTTACAACCATCTGAAACAGGAGCTTGTCTGTTTCTCAGTTCCTTCATGTGAAAAGCCTGGCGTGATCCGAAAGCCAAGCATGACATGGGCTAGTGCTGCTATATTAGCGGCAGGGGTCTCTTATCCAACCCCTTTAGTAACTTTTTGATATTTCGCATTCACAGCAGATAATTATTCAGTGCGCTCTCTCTCTCTCTCTCTCTCTCTCTCTCTCTCTCTCTCTCTCTTTCTCTTTCTCTCTCTCTCTCTCTCTCTCTCTCTCTCTCTCTTTTACACTTAGTGTGGGAGTAAAAGAGTAGAAGTATTAATGCTCCATGACTGCTTACTAATGCTCTGCCATAATCGCAGTGTCAGACTTGTTATTTTCTTCATGAGTTGCCGGGTGGTCTTGTGATTCACTCACTACACCACACAGACCTCTATTTGCCCTGTCTGTACTTCTGCTTCTGTTACACCCAGGTTTTTCTGCTTGTATTTGGCTACAAAGTTTCAATGTTCCATAGGTCTACGTTTTTTTCCTTAAATTCATGACCTTTAAACAAAAAGGAACACAAATTAAAGACAAATCTTCATGTACGTGTTTGCTTAAGTTCAGCTTCTCCAAATCGTTCCAATCACTAATTTCAACACTACTACTAATGAAATACTAATTACCTCTTTTGAACGGCCAGTGATTTTAAAATGTCTTTATCGTCACAGATATAAAGCAATGTTACGTCGATGTTCAGCGCCTCACTTAGCTTCCATAAAGTGAGCATTGCACTTGGTAGTAAATATACACTGTGTTAAATATATACTCCATGCTTTGGGGAGCAGCGGCAGACAGAAGAGGTAATGACAGGATTGTCTTATAGCAGTTGTCGTATGGTTTTATAGCAAAGAATCTGAGACAAAGTGCCAAAGTGTCCAGAGAGTGTATTCATGATCTACACGGTGGAATGGAAAGGCGGATTATGAGGTGGATAGTATCCATGCGTCAGGAAAAAAAAAAAAAAAAAGGATGCAAATTTCTTGGGCTGATTTCAAATTTTTTAGGGATGGAAATTGAACTGAAAAGTGTCATCCCTAGTTAATAGTATTACCTCAAACACTGTGCATCAAAAGGAGGTCTAAAACCACTCTGTATAAACTGTGGTCTGTAATGCTAGCCTGTATGTTTTCTGTCTGTTATGGGGTTACTCTAAAAAAAATCAAGGTACTAGTCTGTAGCATAAAGCAATCATGAAAGCCTATGAAAATATTTTAGTTCGAGGCTACCTTGTTATTTATGTCAGTCTGCCCTACCACTTGTCAACTGCCTTGCTTTTCAGCAGTGTTTAGACAATACCTTCTGCCAGATTAATTAATTTAATCAGCATGACTCTGTAGATACTCTAGCATGGGGGTTGTGGATTCTGGAACCATTAACCTTGAGGAAATACCTCTTATTTAACTTTCCAAATTGTAGCTCTTAAATCTCAGAGCACTTTAGCCATTATTTATTGTGCTGTTTTTTTTTTTGTTTGTTTGTTTGTTTTGTAAGAAACATATAGGGCAGGATTGTGCAATATAGAGTGGATTCTTTTTTTTTTTTTTTCAGAACAAAATAGTCAATATGATGAACAGAATTTTAGTTAATTTTAAACAACTTCCCCCAAACATGACTGTCACATAGGCAAAGAAATAGCACAGATTACACATAATCACAAGTTTTCATGGTTCTTTTCGGTTGTTTCCATGACCAAAAAATACTGTAATTGTAAAATGCTCATTTTGAGAGTTCTAAATTTTTCTGACTTCAGCTTTATAAAAGTAATGATGACTTTTGTTCTACCTGACAGATGCGAAAACCCAAATACACAGTTTGAAGTCTGACGCCTCTCCGTTAACACACAAGAACTTATCAATATAAGACTTCTTAAATCATCAATGACCTATGTTGTGTTGTGTTGTGTTGTGTTGTTTTGTGTCTGTTCCACTTGGGTTTTAAGGGTTTAATAGAAAGTAGTGTATGTAGTAGCGTTTTTCTTGAAATAAGCACAGCAACTCTGTGCATATCTCCAAATGGTGGTACCTCGGACTCGGGCTGCCTTTTTTCCTTTGGGTTAATCCAACACCGTGTTCCAGAGTGAGGAAAGCGAGCTGTGGTGATTTGGCAGCCAAGCTCGACACAAACAAGGTGTTCCTCTCATTAGTGTTTAGCGAGTGAGAGAGGCTTAGTGTGGTGCAGAAGGGACGTGGAGGAACACCAGTGCTGTTCTTGGCTTCTAGCTCATCTTGCCATAGCTATATGGAAAAGTACAGCTCTCTCCCTCTTCCTTTCCCTTTCTGGATGAGGCACTTCTGTCACAAAAGTGAGTGATTGTGTATATATATATATATATTCCACTGGTCCACTGGGTCATCAAGAGCAGCAGGTGAATTTGAAGGATTTGCTTTGAACAGGTACTTTGGGTCCCATAAAAAATGCCAGTAGGGGGAATGATTTCACTCCAATATTCCCACTTCGCACAAAGCATTCTCTTAAAAATACTGAGAATACCACAGACATGAATGAACGATGCTAAAATCATGGGACACAGACATGAGACGACTCATGAAACTTTCTCAAGACTTCTCTCATAGTGCAAGTCCAGAGTTCGTGACTTTTCCTAGACGCTGTAAAATAACTGGGGTTTTGAGCATCGCAAAAACTCCTTCGTTTTGTTTTAACTGTACATAAAGTCAAACATAATCAAATTAATATGGCACCCCGTCTTCCGCCACGTTTACTTTGACAATGCCGACTTCAGCTCGAAGGCCGTTTTCTCTGTGCTCGAGTAGTATATTGGGTCTGACAGCCTGGAGTCCTGCCACAGGCAGTATGGTTTATTTGAGAAATGGAGATTCTCTAAAGGTTCCACTGCGATGCCCCAAGTCTGCACTTGTGAAATGGATGGAATCTGGCATTTTTCAGCACGACACATTTGAAAGAACTTCCTCTTTGTCTTATGCCCCCTCCTGGGACAAAGCACATTTTTTTCACAGTTAATGGAGCAACAAACAAACAGCTTTAGGTCAGGCTTGGCCCTGTAGAGTAAATAGTGTTAAATTGACTCTTTTACTGTGTATCTCTATCTGCACACACACACACACACACACACACACACACACACACACACACACACACACACACACACACATACAATATACAGGCTTTATACATTTTATATATTAACTTACACACTGAAAATACTGTGTATAATTGTAAATATTGGGATCTGGTGCACTGCTGTATCTATTTTTTTTTGCACAATACAAAAAAGCTACTTCCGTTATTGAACTGGAAGTAAAATCGTGGAAATTCATAACTCAGCGTTTGTAAGTCAGTGTTCTACTACATGTAGTTATGTATCATGGAATATGTGATTTTATGTAACATTCAGACCTAATTTAAGTATAAGTAATTGATTGAACCTACAGGTTTGCCAGAATGATATCTTGAGAACATTATCCATGAACTTCTTTTACGCCTTTGTCGTAAAATGTTGATGTTTGGCTTGATCACAGTTTAGCTTATTCCTTGCTCTATTAATCACAGTCCTACAATTTTATTTTAAATATCTATTTATGTTGCCCAAACTATCCTAAAGAATCTTTAAGCATTGCAAAGAGCTGCTTTTACTTCACCATGAATGATAGAGGCTGAATGTTCGACTGGATTTGTGGGGTGAGCCGAAAAATGACAAGATCCAGAAATTCTGAGTTGACTCCGCATCAGATTTCAGTGGGAACGCTGCAGTCTGTAAAGCTCCTCAGAGCTGAGTACCAACCCCAGACACCCAAAACTCTGACAGCTGCTTCTCCATTCAGCGTTGTTCCAGACCTTCCTTTATCAGACATCCGGAAACCTCATTAAAGGTCGTCTTCAGAATCCTCAAATTCGGGATTTTTGATTCTGCTTTTTTCTTGCTCAGCTATTATAAAACAAAACAAAGAATACACTCTTTATTATTTTTTTTTAACAGGAAGCAGTTTTATGGAGCTTCATCCATTTATCCTTTAGACCGAGCAGTATCCATATCCTTCTTGCATGAACGTAAACAGTCTGAGGTCTAGCTTTAAGCAGACCTTAAAGCTAAGGTTTTTTTAATGAAAAAAAAAAAGGTTTTATGTAGTAAAAATGACCACCACACCAGACAAGTCATAACTTTATCCATGCCTGAGAAGCCTTAGAGGTGATTTTTCACATTTTTACAACCACAGGCATTGCCCCCCCAAACCCCATCCTCCATCCCCCGGGTTTCACCGAGACACCGATGTGTATGTGATTCAGTCTGACAGCGCTTGTTTTCTCGACTTCCGTCCGAGTCCTTTCTAAACGCTGGCAGCAGCAGCTCAGGCCCAAGCATGACCACATCACAGCTAAAGAGTCAAATTGACAGTTAGGTTTTCCTTAAGTGTCAGGAATCTCAGGAAGCGCTAAAGCACTTGCCAAAAAACAATCAGCTCTATTTTATTTTATTTGCCGCTAATCAGCAAGTTTGCCTCGAGCCGTGTTTGCTTTGGTAACGGCGGTGTTTACTGTCTGTGAGCGAGCATGCTAATGACCTGAGCAGCCTGCAGGTGAGATGTTTACAAGCGTCACAAATGCGATGGCATTTATGCTTGCCTCAGTTGGCATGGCCACACGGGAACTGTGTGGGCCTGTAGCTATCCCTCACACACATATAATTATTAGTTGTGAATCTTTATGCAACTGAAACTGTCATGAACTGAAATATGAAGATGCTTCTTTTTTTCTTTTTTTTTTCTTTGTTGGCGTGTGCTCAAGCTCAGATGTTTTTGATTTGCAGGCAGCCTGTTGGATAAAGGTGCATTATGATGTGGTTCAGACAAAAGCATGGACATTTACTGAATTTGGGATTTCCACCTGTTAAAAATCACTTCAAATTAGCTTGCAATTCAAATAAATGAAAAACATAATCATGCAGGGATAGAAAGTTCTGCTCTTGCCGTTTTAATGATGATGTAATTCTCAGTGTGGGGTTTCAAAGTCTGTTTTATTATGCTGCGTTTCCCAAGGCGAGGCAAGCTGACACTTTTCCCTCATTAAACTACACACTCTAGACAACACCTCTTTCTCCAGAAAGATCGAGAGAGAGAGAGAGAGAGAGAGGGGGAGAAAAGCCTCTTTGCGCTGTCTACCTTTTTCGTTGTCTTCCTCTTCTTTTCACAGCCATTCTTGCTGTGACAATTTCTTATTTTTCATTGGGAGTTTCTTTCTTTATTTTTCTAAACCTGGCATTCTTTTTCTTTTTTTTCTGACTTCAAAGCTTCCGTCGTTCTGAGAATGCGTTTCAGCTTCTCATTGTGCTGGCTTTGCATATTCATGACGGCTCTCTCTTTCTTTCTTTCTCTTTCTTTCTCTCTCTCTCTCTCTCTCTCACTCACTGCTGGAGAGCAGAGAGATTGAAAGCGGAACAGTAGAGCCAAGCTGTCGCGAGAACCTGTGTGCTGCTGGGCGTGTGTACATGGGGTCACGGGGGAAATGACTAATCTCTTCAAAGCTCTTTTTAGGTGTTGGATGTTTTCATTTCAATTACGTTACAAAAATGGCTAATGACGTCTACTTAATATTGTGGTTTCTGTATACAGTATACTGTTAAAACTCTGTGAAAAATCTCGGTCATCTCAAGTGATGTTATCTGAAAGTTGCGTCATAGCAACTGTGTTTCTTTCTTGTTAGGTAGAAACGTTGCTTAAACTTGCTTAGCAGCAAAATATCTTCATATTGATGGTGAAAAGTGAAATAACAAACACTCAGTAATTTTTTTTTACAGGTAAGGGTGTTTTCCAAAGTTTTATTCAAAGCCTGGTTTATTTCCAGTAAAACTGACAGGCTGTGTGTGTGTCTGTGTGTGTCTGTGTGTGTCTGTGTGTGTGTGTGTGTGTGTGTGTGTGTGTGTGTGTGTGTGTGTGTGTGTGTGTGTGTGTGTGTAGCTTCTGCTGATGCGTAATTACCTCACATCATCTAGCTTGTTTTATAGAGCTGTTTCTGTCCTCAAAGTCTCTCCATCCCTCTTGCCTGATGATGTGATCATGAGTTGTTGTCTGGGGCCTGAGTGCTTTAGAGGGCACATGTGTAAAACGGTGTGTGTGTGAGTGTGAGTGAGGTGTCTTTCAGCAGAGCCAGAGGTGATGAGTGCAGGGGACAGAGCCAGAGGAAAGCCACCGATGATGTCAGGCCTCTGGGTGGCAGGAACCTGATTGTGTTTCCCAGCTTTGTGCAGCTGTTGGGCTCAAGGAAGTGCATGGTTTGACACACTAACCCCCCCCCACCACCACCACCAATATCCCCACCCAAAATCTGCCCCAGTGAAAAAATTCACAGTCTTAGGGGTTAATTCTGGCATGAAGCAGAACATCGCTGCTAGCTTGCATTCCTTCGCCGGCCATTGTAACTTAAGAATCTGTGCCTTCATGGCTTTTTCAGGGTTGATCTTTGCTCTTCGGTTGAGTGCCGAATTCTGTGCTTGTCAAGCCGATTTTCTCCTAGTATGAGCGTGATCAGAGTTAAGAAAGCATATGCTGCTGGCTGTCTTAATAGCCTGCCACTGCATCATTACTAACTCCACATTATGTTATATATCATACGATGTTAAAAAGAGCAGAAACCTTTTTTTACTCCCGACTCAGTTATAGTGCAAGGCTACAGACAGGTGTTATTTCAATTAATCCAGGACAACGTTTCATAGAAAAGAGTTTGTACAGTAAGTCCCCGACTTAGGAAACATTTGAGTTTTGAGTTGAGAATTTCTGCAGATGTGAACGGACCGTGCTACTCATTAGATCATCATTCATTAGATGGGAATAAATCACAGCAGTAGCTCACCGGTATTGTACAAAAAATGGAAACTGCAGTGCACCAGATACCATTATTTACAATTACATAGAATATTTTAGTGTGTAAGTAAATAGAAAATGTCTAAAGTTCGATATGTTGTATGTATGAGCGAGTGCCTGTGAGGGTGTGGGAGAAATGACTCAGCCAAACCTGTGTGTATTTTTTTTTTTTTAATGCTTTACATTGTATATTTGTGTCAAAGGCATATAAGAATGTGCTTCATAGAATTTGCTGTTACTGTAATTGTTGTCTGTACAGTTTTCTGGATTGGTGAGAGCAAAAACCGTTGAAATTGTGTGTGTGTGTGTGTTTTTAAACAAACATGTAGCAACAAAAATTCCAGTTGGATTTTTTTTTTATGTATTACATGGAAATCTGCCAGTTTTTGTTCACATACACACATACAACAGATGCAGTAGAGATATTTCTTTAATAGGCCCGTGTGTGTGTTTTTTGGCCCACGTTTCATAGATTATTTGCATCAGTAATAGAACCGCTGACGGTGACATTGCTGTGCTGAACAGATCATGAAAACAAACATGTTCTCTTTTCTTTGCACTGCTCCACTTGGCTTATTGTTTTTCCGCTGTGTAGGTTTTTGCTTCTGCTTAACATACGTCCAGCCAAATGTAGCCGTGTGAAGGCTGTAAAACTGGCCATTTAGGGACTGACTGGCCCATTTGCTGTTTGGAGTAAGGAAAGATCATTAGGGAGTATAAGCAAGGAGAGGAGAGTTTATGGCAGTTCCTTGAAGCCCAAGTGACCGGTTTGGACGATTCAGCAGGGCAAGCTGATCTCACACTGGTCTCTCGCAAAACGCACCACGTGAGCTGTGTTCCAAAGAGGTCTCAGTGATGGTCACAGTACCTGAATAAGACCACAGAACACATCAACTGTTCACATGAATTCCACACAACAACAACATTCCCCACCACCACCACACCCCCATAGCGACTTTTTCTTTTCTCTCGCTCTCTCTATTCCGCTCTCACACATACACATCTCTCAGTCATCCGCCTCCACAGTGGCTCCACAGAGCACCATGGCCAAAGAAGAGAGAGAATGGCAGGCGACGAGGGGGCCGTAGGGCACCCAGCAGGCCGGAAAGGGGATAAAGCCAAGCGATTCATCTCCGTGTGGAGGTCTCTGAATGGAGATGATCAATGGCTCTCGAAGTGGGAGATAGATGCGTGAGTTGCACACAGAAACCAGCGATAAAGCATAACGATAAATGGGATACGCGTCAAAACGACGTGAACGCCATAACATTTTCCTACGGTAGTGTGTGTGTGTGTGTGTGTGTGTGTGTACGCTTCTATGCGTTATGGACTTGGACAAAAGGAGACAGTAATTTAAAAAAAAAAACGTAAAATTTCTATCACTTATGAACCCATGAAGCACGGGTGTGGCGTTCGCCGGCCTCACTTTGGCCACACCGCGGAAAGCGTCAGCCCAATTATGGCTCCATGCTATATAACTGCTACGGCTGACTTGATGTAATCTCGGTAATAGCGCACTTAATCGGCTTAACTTGTAACTCCCAGAAAAATCTTTCACCGCTATATCCGGGGAGCGGGGGGGGGGGGGGTTTCCAGCTGGGGAATTAGCAGCAGTGGGGGGGCGGAAAAAAAGGAGGAGGGGTGTAGTGACATGGCCTGGAGGTGAAGCTTATAATCACCTGACGTGTGAATGCCTTTTGTTATGCACGTTGTGTGTTTTCACTGGCTGCTTTTGTGCACCATAATAACGTGTCACTCAAACGACAGCGAGGTGAAAAGCCGGGGAGGAAATACCTAACCGAATGTATAAAAACAGCCCCCAAAAAAAGGAAACTTCTCTATAAGGCTCTGTGGCATGCAGGACCTCACTTGGCTTATGTTCTCTTCCTCTTAAATACATACACTAAGTGTATTGGATGGAAATGTATTAATTACAACACAAACTTTGTTGTTGTCTTTTTTGCATTTGCAATTAATCGAGCTCTTTAATACCTAATCATCATCCTTGAAGCTGTCAGTGGGAGTTGCATTCACATACATGAGAGCTTAGCATTCTCTTTCTCTCTCTCTCTTTAAGGGTCAGAATTTCGACCTCCTCCCCTGGCCTCCTTTTTTTTTCTTTCTTTTTTTTTTTTGTTTAGCCCTCCCCAGGTCTGCACCCCAGCGAGAGGTGTGCAGGCAGAGTGGGATGGCCCAAACCTACAGGGGCGACACTGCTCGTGTGTGTGTGACGGTATGTTTGTGTGTGTGTGTGTGTGTGTGTGTGTGTGAGCAGCAGCTCAGTAACAGTAACACCCTCCCTCCTCTTCTCTCTTTCTCTCGTTTCTCTCCAGCCAGGCCATCAGTGTGGAGTAGCGGAGGAGACAGTGCAGTGCAGAGGTGTGTGTGTGGAGGACAGAGTTTTGGCCGGAGACTCACACACTCATGCCTCGGTTGTTGGAGGAGCCGCTTACTGAAGGCTCTTTGATGGCCCGGCCTTTGACGCTTCTTTATCTACTTCTTCTGGCATTCAGCTCTAACTTCACTCACGGTGAGTAGCAGCAAAGCATCGTGGGTGCATGATGCTAAAATCTTGTAGAAGTTGTATCGCTTTAAGCATTTTTTATATGTTAAATATTTTGCATCTGCACAATATTTAACGTCAGAAAGTTGTATTACTCGAGCTGACAAGTTTGAAGTAGAGATAATCAGTCTGTAAAATCCTGATCGAAAATCAAAAACCGATCGTCAAAACTGCAGCCATGATCGCACCACACTTCACAGTACGTTATGTGTTATGTGTTATCGGTTCCATCTCATGACGTGCCCATGTGGCATTTGGCGAACTCTTTGAAAACCGATCAGTTGTCAGACACTTGTTAAACACACAGTTGAGTGTCAAGCTGTGAAAAAAAAAAAAAAAAAAATATATATATATATATATATATATACAGTATATCTGTCTCCTCTGTCCAGCCAACACAGTTGAACACACAACCAACACATGCACCATTTAAAACATGTAAAATAATTGGCACTCAAATGTGACTCTATCAGAAATATCCTGCAGCTGGTGGAGGTTTTTTTTAAAATTTTTATTCAGGCTTGAACTTTTCAGCTGCTCACTACTGATGTGGCCTTTTAGGTGAATGCAGTTGTAATTAGATTAAAGTATAAAACTTGTGAAGAGTCGATTATTTTTTTATTAAATTTTTTTTAATGACATCACCTACTTTTCCTTCATATCAGTACTTGGTAGAGTTTTGTTCTGATCTGTAAAGTATTTAATACTCGTTTAAAAACAACAAACAAGTCAGACTTTTATGGTTTTTGACAAAATCCTACACGCCGACAAAATCCATACAAATCCTAGTGTATGCAGACAGTTGATCACGTGTGCGAGCGATTTTATGATAAAACGGTGAAATGAAAAGCAAAACAGCGAACACACATCTGTGCTGAAGAGGTTAATGACTTTAGCAAACACAGTGACAGTGACAGCTCTTTAATACATTCCTCACCTGTTCCCTGAGTAATTACTCTCTAGTCTTGTTTGGGTTTCTGGGTTTGCTCTGGGCTCAGAGAGAGACCAGAGAGAGAGAGAGACAGAGAGTTATTGACTCACCTATCTTATGTACATGCTTGCATCAGTAATCATAACCATTGTTTATTGTTTAATATAAATATCAGGGTTTATCACAAATATTAGGGTTTTCTTCTACTATACCATGTGCTATTTAAATACATTTCATTCAAAGACCACCGTTATTGAAAGTTGCTTTCATTGTGAAAGACAGACAATAACAGCAACTAGTAACAAGAGCTTGGAGCAGCTTCTTCCACATGAGCTTAAATATATTTATGTAAATGTTCAGACATGCTTACTGTATGACACGCTTTCTATCTTGCCACAAAGCCACTGGGAAACATATCAGACACCAGAAGCATCTTTTATCGCAGTATAGACTCTGCAGTGTGAGCGAGGTCAACTCAGCCTGCTCTTATCGCACCCTGTCCTTCATTATGGGAATTTACTCAGAACTCCTTCAGGAGATCAGACACTCTTTCTTTTGGTGTGTGTGTGAGAGAGAGGTTGTTTAAGCCCCTTAAAGTCTCAGCATTTCC
Organism: Clarias magur; assembly: GCA_013621035.1. Classification (NCBI taxonomy): domain Eukaryota; kingdom Metazoa; phylum Chordata; class Actinopteri; order Siluriformes; family Clariidae; genus Clarias; species Clarias magur. The sequence goes on along the minus strand of QNUK01000027.1, from coordinate 3,781,352 downwards.
AGTTATTCACCTTAAGTAAGTACCTACAATGAGTTTCCTAGTAAATCCAGTGAAACTAATAGGAAAGGTATGTAATAACGAGTGCCGGGAATGTCCGTTCCGGACCTGCTGACAGGTTGAGGAAGTTTAAGGAGTTACATGTGAGTTTTAAGTATGTGTGTGGGCATGTGTGAGTCACTGAGAGAGAGAAAGAGAGTTGAGATAATAATAGGAATAATATTCTTAAACCGAAGGTCACATAATCACAAAATCACATAATGACACGCAGTTATCAGGGAGAAAAGTTTACACGCGGCAAATAGTGCAACATGTGTCGAAAAGCAATCCGAGAAGCGAGATGAATAGAGAGGGGAAGTGACAAATAGACGAAAGCGATAGACCCGAGTGATGTGTTGACGCGATATCGTTGACAAGTTGAGAAGTTGTGTCACCAGGATTGCCTTGCCCAGTTGCAATTTATTTTTAAATCCGTAGGATGAGAATGAATATATTTTTTATACTGAACCCAATTCCATCCAAATATATTTTTAAAAAACAAGTACTCGAATGCCTGCATGTTAGCCGTAACCTCCGTCCTGTCCCGAAGCATCGTCTTGTTGCATCCCTGACAAGAAGTTAAGGACCTCGGGTAACTTTGCTCATTGACATTAATGAAATGAAAACATGCTGACTGCGTATCGAGCTAGCGAGCATTAGATCTCAGTTTAGTCTCTTACTTTAGTATTCGTATTCTGTACAAATAAAATGCTACTGTGTAACTAAAAGAAGATCTGTAATTTAAGTGGCTTGGGATAGTAATTTTCCCTCCAAATTAAAAAAAAATATATATACCAATTTCTTTTACTCTCTGTACATTTAAACACTGATTTTCCAACACCCACAGACTAAATTTTAGGACCAAAAAAATAAACCAAATGAACTATTTCAGCACATTTCTTCATTATTCTGTTACTTCATCATCGCTTCGCTTTATAATAAAAAAAACATTAAAATCTTCTCTTTGCAGAAATCATCCTTAATTAGAGTTCGAGTAAAATTGAAACAACGTTTTTTTTATTCTTCTGTAATTCAATCAAATTGCCTGTGGGCGTACCGAAGAAATAAATAAACTAGATGTAAATCCGGTATGAAATTCAATTCTTGACAGCTCCTCTCCAGTGAAGTTCATGCTTCAAAGTTTTTTTTTTTATATATATATAATAAATTTAGCTTGATTGAGATATTTTACTGATTTTTCCAGGGCGCTCTGTTGTTGTGCAAAGTGGCAACACCATGGAAACAAGTCTTTCTTCTTTCTTTAACAAGTTAACTCTTTTACACAAGGCGCTAGCACGAACAGTTATCTTTTGGGAGTATTATTGAGAAAGACGTCACCCTCCTTCTTAACTTCGCAGATGTTTTCAAGGCTAAGGCTTCTCTGCCAACATGCTAAGCCTGTGCGTCTGTGTGTGTATGTGTGTGTGTCATTCACTTCAGAAAAGCCTGAATTTATTTTTAAAAGAAAGTAGAGGTGCTTTCTACTTTCTACTAATTTTTATGCCATCTTTTTCTTTTTTTTTTTGTTGTATGTGAAGAAAGCTGATGAGTTTATAAGGTGTTACTAAATGAACAAGCTGTAGGGAGGGAGGAGGTGATAAAAGAATCCAACAGAAGCGAAGCAGCAGCAGCAGCCGTGGTCCTGCTATGCCGGACAACTTCCTGACAGGATGTGGATCGGGTTTCCCCAGACAGAACCCGATCCTCCGCTCAGATGTTTTTTTTTTTTTTTGTCCAGCGGTGGGTCTCCTGCACCTGTGCCTAGACAGGAACATGTAAATCCAGCAGGAGGCCCGGGAAGGGACAAAAGGAACGAGGGTGAACTCCTCCCTTATTATACACAGCCATCAGATAATTAAAGAAGGCAACAAGTGGCTTGTAGCGTAAGAACGGAGGAGCACAAAGTAGGTGGTCGGGACACATATGTTCGGTTTGATTTGTTTGTTGAACCTGTTGAGGAAAAAAAAACAAAAAAACAAGTAGGCTTAATTAGCACCTGGTGGTAACAAATGGCAAAACAGTGTAAACTGCGAAGTATATAAACATTTGTATAGGAGTATATGTCAACACACCATAAAGGGGGAAAAAACATTTGCTTCTAAAAACTTTTGAGCTCATCAAGCTTTTCTTGCACAATACTCCGTCTCACACTCGGACACATGACGGACGAGGAACAGGTGGACGCCTACTCTGGCACTTCATGAAACGAGAGGCTTTATCCGGGATCCCTGCGGCATTGTGTGTTTGTGCGTGAGAGAGAAATATCAATGGAAAGAGCGAGCGAGCGAGAGAGAAGCATCCACCGTGGTCTCGTCCCAGGTCTAAACATGGTGTGGAAGACAACACGAGGACAGGGAGAAGTCACGCATCAGCTGCCATCATCACATGCTCCTGTCCCAGTCCGCTATAACGGGAGGACAATTATTGTTATTATTATTATTATTATTATTATTATTATATTGAGCTGAATATGTGTGTAGCTCGGGTTTATCGCACATAAATTCAGAAAATCTTGAAACACTTGTTTCTGATGCATATAGAATCTCTAAAATTTTTATTCTGTTCAGTGGTTTTTCTTTGCACAGCACAAGTACAGGTATGGAAAAGTACTATACTGGATATTTTGGCATTTTCTCTCCTATAGCTCCACTCAGTTCTTAGTCGTACTGCTGATTTGTAAAACTAAATGAGTCAAATTAGGAATGTTGGGAGCACAAACAATTAAATACAAAATTCAAATTCAAATACAATTCAAACACAAGATGTGCTGCATAGAAAGCAGAATAAATGTTTGAACTACACGAAATAACACCAAGGCTCAAAGCTTTCTATTCTTTTTATCAATCAACACTCTGATTTTTTATCTGTTTGCAGTTTAATTTAACGTTACAGCGTGTCTATGTGACAAGATATAACAACAAGTATGTCACAGCAGGTGTTTTTCTCCCTCCTGAAGTTAAATTGTGTCAAAAGTGGTTAAGGCTTTGGACTACAGTTTGGAAGGTCAAACCCCACAACCACCAAGTTGCCGCTGTCGGGCCCCTGAGCAAGGCCCTCAACTGCTCAGATGTATAATGAGAAAAAAATGGAAGGATGTCAGTGTAAATATTTAGGAGCTCAGCTCAGTGGTCTATAGATCTGAAGGTCCCAGGTTCAAACCCCACTATTAAAAAGTTGGCAGTTGTGCAATAGAGGTTAAATGCGTCTGGCAAATGCCGTAAATGTGCTGAAGATTATTCTATATTAGAAAACTCTGACACTGGAGACTCCTATTAATGTTAAATAAACATCTTATTATAGCAAGTCTAACCATTTCACAGAGATATCAACATCATTAACCTCATTAAACATAGATGGAGCGAGGTTACTGATTGTTAATTGGATTGAATTGTTAATGCAGAAACAATGACATACTTGATTAAGCGCAATAATGTCCATGTTGTTTGAATTTAGAGCTGTAACTTCTAGCTATGTTAAAGATTTTCTCCACATGAAAACTTCCTTTGCCTCATCTCGGGGTCGGGCCTGGTTCTACCCCAAAACCTTTTCTCATCATGTTGACCACCCTGGCAGCTGGAAGACGGTCAAACGGTACAAGTACAAGCAGCAAGTAATGAGCAGGAAACGATCCCGTGAGCGGCGGAACCCGAGGCTCAAGAGTTTTTATCAGTTCGCATCAACGAAAAAAAAGGACACCTGCTCAGCTTGTGATCTTTTGAGGAGGGATAAGCTTTTTTTATCCAGCTCTGCTCTAAATTAGAAAGACCGCACTTTATCAGATAGACTTTTACAAATGCCTTTGAAGTGCAATTAGATGGCACAGGTGTTTTATTTTTTTTTTTTTCCAGGTAAATGAGCTTAACAACCCGGCGGGGGAGTGATGACCCAAGCTGAGTCCTCCCCTCCGGCTCCAGCTGCTCCCCTCGATAACACGCTCCCGCTCGTACGGTTTCGCCCTGAATGGGAAATGAAAGCGTGTCCTGCAGATTATTTTACTGAAATGCAAAGTGCGCTGGGATTTTGTCTCACCACAGTTACTACAGGTCTACGCTGACTTGTTCAAGTGTCAGAGACTACCTTCCATACAAATTCATTTTAGTCGAATGCCGGAAATACTGCAGTGCTACTGTAGGTGTCTGTAGACTTAAGGACCGTATTTAAGAAGATGAACGATTTGTTTATAACCAGATGGTTAAAAGATCAAACTAGAGTTAGATTTTCTTTTTCACGGATCGCGAAAGCAAAAGTGTGCATCAGTAAACCGCAGACTTCACTTAAGATCCCATGTATTCGGAGGTTGGTTACAAAAACGGAAACGCTTCATTAATTAGAGTATATTGTAGTAGTTTAGGAAACATTTTCATAGTTCAATGCTGTGAGGGATTGGAGGCTCTACATCGCCTCCTGGTGGCTCAGAAGATATTTACAAGAGCAGAAGTTAGCTAGCTTAATTCTCTAAGGCTGTGGTCCCCAGCCACCGAACCGTGGATGATTTGGTACTGGGCTGAACTGAAAGAATAAAAAATTTATATTTGATTTTATTGACTATCAGTGTCTGCAGAGTGTTTTGTTTCGAAAAAACGATCAGATCATCCCCCGTCTGCACATCGCAACATGTGAGTCACACGCTCCAAGCCCACTCTGTATAATAAACACGGCCTTAAAAGTGTTTGAAGCAACTTCAACTCTTCTGACGTTCTGGATTAAAATCAAGGCGGAATATCCTGAAATCGCCACAAAAGCAATAAAAATCCATTTCCATTCCATTCTGCTTCCATTTCCAAGAAACTAGCTTTGTTAGACGGGATCGTCTGCAGTGACAGCAACAAAAATTAAATTCCCCAGCAGACAAGACATAAGGATTACACTTCAGGTCTCTGTCCCCCATCACTCCTAGATGGCAACGTTTAGTCACATGGAAACACGATCAGAGCTCACATGGATTCTGTGTTATGCAATTTATTATGCTTTGTTTCAAGCACATACAAAACTTGTAAAGTTTTTTGCATGTAAAACTGCAAAAAAGGTTGCAAACCACTGCTCTAAGGGTTTTGTTTTGCAACTTCTGTAAGATTATTCCATACCACTGTGATCATGATATCACGTGACGTACCGCTAATAATCAGACAGCGTAAAAATGATACGGAACGTATTTTAAGACGATTGACGCCAGTCAGGACAAAGTGTCCTCAGAGAAATTATTAAGAAAGAACCTTGAAACATCTGTGTAAACATCTAGCGCATAAGGAGTTTATCACTGGCAGCAAATACTATCTAGGTGAGGTGGGGGGAGGGGGGTACTATACAGAGAATCCTAAATGATTGAAAATAACCACATGTTGTTCTGGACAAGTCATTTAAGCCAAAATGTTTTTTTTTCTTCTGTGAACTGTACCAAAGCTCGTAATGTATTTGTCTCATTTGACAATGAAAAAAGAGTTTGAACACACGCGTGGCCACATCTCTTTACTCCCTACACAGTAATCATGTCTTTCTTGAGTTGCTTGAGTGAGGAAAGTCTTGGTGTCCCACAGGACCAGATAGACTAATAAAAGATTGATGCATTTCTGCATGCATCTTAAACTCTCCCTTGATGTGAAACCCCCACAAATCCTTCAGCCATTGGTCACGGCCACTGGGGGATCCGGTCTGGCCACGAACACAGCCATGTCAGGCAGACGTAAGCGAACAGAACAGCGGAACAGATTAGTCTCTCTCTCTCTCTCTCTCTCTCTCTCTTTCTCTCTCTCTCCATCATCCCGTTAACCCAAGCTCTGTGAAAAGGAGAAGCCGTGAGTAGTGAGAGCAGGACAGTGAGCGGCCTGAGGTTGGAGCAGACAGGGAAGATGGATAAGAGCTTTCTTCTGGTTTGTCACGGCATCTCATGATTTAGCCCCTGTTTGTTGGCGGCGCAGCAAATGCTTTGAAGTGAATAGCGGGGTTAAAGGGAGCGAGCGGGGGGATGGACGACGGACGGGTGATGGATAGACGTGTGATCCAGGGGGTCAGGAGAATAAGACTTACTCTGAGCACCTGGAAAATCTGTCCTCCATAGTCACTTCTTCACACAATACCTTTATAAAAAGAAATTAAGTGTTTTTCAAATCTTGAATCTCATCAGATATGTGTCAGTGGTGTCAGTGTGTGTGCAGTTTTAGTTCGAAGCACTTCACAGTGATATGATCTGCCACATGATGTCAGAAAGATTCATACCCATGTTTCGTTGATGTAGCGCCGAGTTGTGTGTGTGTGTCTGTTTTTCTTTTGTGTGTGTGTCACTTTTGTGAGTCAGGTTTCTGTCCAACCTTGCCTGGATGTCATCGCTGATCTCAGCAGGTTCTTTTAGTTGTGTGTGTGTGTACGAGACAACAACGAGCTGACGGACAGATCCAAAGTGCTTCGGTGCTCTGAATATGAAACCTCGGCCTTGGGTGCAACCTGTCTGCTTATTCATTGTGTTCTGCTGCTAATCAGTGGCTTTTCCTTGATCCTAGATTCCTGGCATTTTTTTCCTCAGGTGTTTGTCTTTTGTTTGGGTTTTTTTTTTCTTTCATGCTATGTATGTGGTGGATTAACCTATTAATCTTCACGTTATACTTTACATTTTTTATATATATATATATATATATAATTATAATTATTATTATTTTTTTTTATAGCGATCTAAGCGACATTCATGGGCATAGGAGTTAAAATGAGTGAAAGGAAGAGTTACTTCACACAGACACTGACTAGACATGTTTCTTTTAATGATTTTTTTCACCTCAAGGCAAAACGAGCCTTAACGTAATCTAATTATTATAAACATTCTTCTGTATTATAGTCATAATACGTAGCGTTCACAGGCAAACGTTTTGTTTTAAACAACGGCTCTCGGATCATCTTTTTTTTTTTTTTTACCTTTTTTAAAAAAAAGACTCCAGCGATCCACTAGGGACCCTTTAAGTCCCCGTGAAGACCCCCGTTCAAAGACAGAGTGAAGTGCTTTACCCACTTAAAAAGCTCAGCAGTGTGCACAAAGTTGTTTTGTGGTGGAAGTGGCGTTGCCTTGGTACGTTGATTAACCACAAGACTAATGGTACAGATCATCCTCCAGCCCTGAGGGGATCGTGTGTGCGTGTGTGTGTGCGTAAATCATGACCTCTCTCCTCCTCTGCCTCTCTTACTGTCTCTCATTTGCTCTCTTTCTTTCAGTAAGAGAAACTTAAAAAAAAAAAAAAACATGAAGGATGGTTCAGTTGATTTCCAAGGATTATAAAATAACTCAATAGCAGCGGAGACTATGAGGTCATATTTTTATCTAATTTTGAAAGAATTTGCAGATCCAACACTATGTCAGAGTGTGTTATCAATTATTTTGGCATGAATTTAGGCAATCTAATTTAATAAAATAAAAAAAAACAACAACACGAAGCACTCGATTTTATTTATGACAAATGATCCTGAGTGAGTAATTGAGGGAAGGAAAGAGAGTGAGGGAGGGGCCCTCAGTTGAAGGCGCTGGAGTAAAAACGACGGAGCCTCAGCCTTTGTGAGGCCCCTGCTGTGTTTACATCTTCGTAGGTCTTTAAAAGGCCTTCCTGACAGTGCGGGTGTTATTAATGTCTACTCTCTCTCAGCTCAGTTCCGGGCAGGACTGCCTGTAGGGCTAGAAATCTAACCACACCCCTCGTTATGGCCCTTCCATTTTTCCTTTTCCCGTCCTCTGAATAGGGAACCAGGCCAGAGATCAGCACCTAACCCTGTCTCCCGTCTAATCCAAAACACCGGCAGCCATCTATCACAAGCTGAATAAATATAGAGAGGTGGGTTTACACAATGTGTGAAGGGTAAGTGTGTGAGTTCTTAATGGAGGAGGGAAAAAAAAAGGAAGAATAAACATCATGTTAAAGATGGATATTTATTCACCTTATCATTTTCTTCTTCCTCTTGTCACATTTTATGTTTTATCAGGGACTTGCGTAGATTTTAATCTCTTTACTTAATCTTTTAATTTAAACTCGGCATCGAAAAAGTTTTCCACGGTCCTCGCGGCAGCGTCGAGTCTCGCAAAAGATGCGGGGACTTTCAGTCAAGATCGACGCCATCTGGCCGTGTATCACCACGCCGCCTCCCATGTCAGCACGACACGGAGTGTTCCCTTTAAAGATACACACCAGCCATGTGGTGCCAGCGCCTGACTCATTTACAAATTACTCGCCCACTCTCAACACCAACAAGCTGTTCTGCCTAATGCACGCTCTGCACAATGCAACTGTTGATATTAGCGTGAGGAGATTTCAAAAGTGCGATGAAGGTGTTTGAGATCCGCCATGCGATGGCTGTTTACCTGGACGCTCTCGGCCGTTCAGAGACCTGCAGTAGACTTGTGCGTACAGCTGAGAGTCAAATCAAATAACTGGGGAATTATGGACGTTTAAAAGCAGTTATGATATTTTGAAAAAAGTGCATGTATAAAGAAAGGTTTTTGTCCTACATGTAGCGGTTTCGTTCTTTCTTTCTTTTTTCCCGCCATGCCAGCTTCTGCAGCTATATCCATGGCGAGAGGCATTTTTGTGGTATTAAGTATAAAACTAGATAAGATGTTTAAGATTAATTTTCAAGAAGATAACTTCAAAACTAAATTTCTAGTTTAAGAACTTTTCAACAGAATAAAACACCTTCCTCACTGGAGTAAAAGTATTACAGTCAAATAAAAAATGTTTGATGGTCAGATGAACACTGCGGTGAATTTTCTCTTGATAGTAAAAATGTGTGTGTCTTTCGAGTGTCCTGTCCTGCATCTTGTAAAAATGACTCTATCTCAACCACTATTAAAAGGACATGTATGTTTTGTTCCAACATCAGGATTCATTTCATGTAGTTTGTTATTTAAACTTTGATCCCATTCTGATTGCCATTTATTTTTATTGTATACTTATATTTGCCTGTATGCATTCAATTTTGCTCACGTCAGATTTTTTAAAATTCAGTCTAGCTGTAGGTTTCATCCATGTTCATGAGGGCTTCTGGGCTGCGTTGATGTATACATTAAAAATTGGTTTCAATAAAGCGGTATAGAGCATGTAGTGGTTTCTAAAGTATTGGCACTACCGTAATTTAGTTTCATTTATTCATTTCACAAAGATGATTTGAAGTTATATAAGTCGTTTATATTCTTATAACTTGTGCAGCCGGAGAGAGCTCTTCTCAGTAGCGTTTGTATTCTCACAGGAGTTTGTGTGAATTTAGAAGCCTGTCTCATTGTGTTTTAAAACATGTCTATGCACCCAATTCTGTATATAACCTCCTTGAAGTAACCCTAAAACAGTATCAGTATCTTTTTGAACTTTTTTTTTATAATTATATTTTTCAATGCTTTTTAATAATTTTGCACTTGGAAAGTAATTATTAATTTTAAATTAATAGTAATGAATAGTCCAAGTTGTTCATCTGGAAAGATTTTATGTTTTTCTTTCTTTATTCATTTTACAGGCGTTAGGATGAGGTTTACTTTTGAGTAATTATCTTTTTAGTTTTTTTTTTCAGTTTGTTTGTTTGTTTTTTTGCTGCTGGTCATTCACTTGACATTATTGTGTGTGTGTGTGTGTGTGTGTGTGTGCGTTTAGCGGCAGTTCTGTTTCTTGCGTCCAGTGCGATGGTGAAATAACCGAGTGTGCCTTAGAGCTACTGAGAGAGGCAGCGGATCAATGTTGGCTTAGTTTCAGCCACGCCGTCTGATTTATGTCCTACAATAAGTGAGTGTGAATAGCAGGCTGGGGGTGGTAGGCCTGTGGTGCCTGCAATGACTGCTCTCACACACACACACACACACACAGACTTGTGCAGCCGATCTTTCGATCAATCTTTTACTACGCTGTCATCGAACCAGGGTCCTCCGAGAGGGTGTCGGGCCGCTCGCCGAGTCTATTTATACGCAACTTCTATCATCAAACTCACCGAAGAGATCCCTCACACCACCATCCAGGCTAATACGTACAGGATTAGAAAATCTATTTCGGCATTGTTATGTCTGCTCAGACGAACTAGACATCATTATCGCCGCCCGGATTATCTTTCATGCTGTTTAACACCCTGACTCGCTCACAAATATTTAGCTTTGAAAATGACAACAACGTTGTTTTGTGATAGATTTGTGCCAAAATATTAATAAAAAAATTTAAATAAATAAATAAAAGCTGTGATTAGAAATTCACACACGCATCATTCTCGGACAGCTTGTTACAAAAATAAACGTCTTTCCCTTTTTTTTTTTCCTTTTCTTTTTTTATGGTGTGTTAGAAAGCTTTTGAAAACCATGCAGTACAAGATAGCCGTCAAATTTCCAGAGTGTAATATATACGAGGCAGAGCTTTCGCTTTCCTCTGTGGTCACTTCAGCTGTCTGTTATTCTAGCACAGCCAAACTCCATTAGACTCCAGGTAGCACTCAGGCAACCCCATTTAAAAAGCCTTACTGATCATTTGTATTCCCCGAAGCCACGGTTATAAAAATGACTAACCATCGAAGCCGTCTATTGAACAAATTGTCCGGAATCGTGCAGCGTAGAGGTGCTATATAAAGTAGCACTTTAGAAAAGAAGCACAGTGTACAAAGACACACACACACACACACACACACACACACACTCACACACTGTTTATGTGGAGCACAAAAAGGCCTTTCTTCATGATTGTGTGCTCTGATTCGGGGCAGGTACCGTACACAGAGCACACAGGTTCGACTTCTACAAACACAGCAGCACTGTCTGGGTTCCTGCCATGACAGACACACATAGTGTGAACGCAACACGCTTAACGACGCACCCTGATTTGATTTATTCATCTAGCTAGAGTTGGAAACATAAACGTCTCTCTGCCTTTCTTTTTTCCTCCGAGCAGCGAACGTGCTAGACGCAATGTTGAGGAATTCTGGAAAGGTGACGCTGGATAGCCGAAAGGAGGACAGCAGGAGCTCCGCGCCGGTGATTCCTGAGAGGACGCTGTGGTGCCAATGTTACCACCAATGTCCAGATGACAACGACATCTGCAGGTTAGAACCGCATCTTTGTAGTTACTGTGCCAACCTCCAGGTGTCAAGTTAGAGCCACATCCCACTGTACTCATTGTGTTTTTTTATAATGTTTTTTAAGTGCTAAGACACCAAATCTGTGTTCGTTTTTTTTTTTGCTTTACATTGTATATTCGTGTCAAAGGTATATAACCCTCACTTTGTCAGACTTATGAACAAATCTGACTCACAAACATGCTCCTGAAACGGAACTCGTTCATACGTCGGTGACTTAATGTAATGTAAAATGTATGTTTGACAAATAATAACTTTTCTCTCTCTCTCTCTCTCTCTCTCTCTTTTTCCTGTTACAATTCTACCTGAAATGTCTGTATGCATTCACTTTTGCTTGCATCAGATTTGTAAAAATTCAGTCCAGCTGTTAGGTTTTATCCATGTCTATGAGGGTTCCTGGGCTGCGTTCATGTATACATTCTGCATAAGGCAAATTTTATTCAGTTCCTGCATCAGTGATTTCAGCAGTGGTGCTTTCGTACCGGTGCTGATGATGATGAGAGTTTAAACGTTGTTTACTGTGCTGACGTTTGCAGAACCGATGGCTACTGCTTCACCATGGTGGAAGAGAAAGATGGGAACCCCTCAGTGATCACGTCAGGCTGTTTGGGATTGGCGGGCTCTGAATTTCAGTGCAGGGTGAGGAAGGTGTTTAGGAAATTTTATTCTGATGCTTTGTTTTTATTTTTGTTTTAAACGTCAAAATCAATTTGCTTTTCAGGATACAGGGAGCCCGAATATGAGGAGAGCGATGGAGTGCTGTAACGACCGTGACTACTGCAACCGAGGCCTTCACCCAACCCTGCCTCCAATTAAGATGCCTAGTAAGGGTCCATTAAATAGTGTAATACTAGGGCTGCGTGATTTGATAAAAAAATAAAATACATCACACAGCAATTATTGTGATTGTGGTTTAAACTTCGATATTTAACTATTAAATGATAACTGAACAAATCATCTATTTATGAGGTTGTTTGGCAATTTTATTTTATCAACTAAAAAGTTTGGGAATAATAATAACTGTCAGTTTGGGACAGAACTGAAAGCTTAACATCATTCCACCTCGTATGTTGGAGACTTACCGTATTTGCTGTCCTGTATCTGCCGTATTGGTCCTAGCTAATAATTATTATCAAAGAGCAATGCTGGGAATGCGAAAAGCTTGTCGAGGTCATTTAGAGGATATCTCAAGCACCTTTTCGAGCCTCACAGTAAGAAACAGGACACCCTACGGCCTTGTGGATCTCAGAGGCACGCGCAAATATGGACCGCAAGACCGCAAGGGCCATTTGGGATAAAGATAAGCACAACATTTAAGATAACATCTTGCCCAGCTCATCAGAAGCTGTACGTCTCTCGTTACGTATGTGATTTTAAATTGTATTGAAGAATAAAAACCATATCAGAGCAACAGAAATATCTACACTATTAGGTTTCCACACACACAAACACTCCAGACAGAGACGTTGAAACGCGCTCCGGTTCCTGTGTCTCACTGACTCTGCGCGACTCTGATGTCCGCCTCCTGGCTGATGGTTTGTGACAGGTTAAACCGTTACAAACCACACATTTTAGGCCCGCAATGAGTGGAGCGCGTGATGGGGGGGATTGGGGGGGGGGGGTGGCAGATGAACCAGAGTCGTTCGTCTTTGCTTGTTCTTTCACTCCGTAATGAAAAGGACAGCCGGGCTCCAGGGAGCGCTTGGGTTTCCAACCTCAGCACCAAGCAGCTATCTGTCCATCTATCACACTGCGAGACATCCCGGCTCTCACATTCTGACTGTGTGCGGAGGGGTGGAGATGAGCAGGTGGGTGGGTGATTGTGTGTGTGTGTGTGTATGTGAGAACAAGGCTGCACTATTTCTGTAACGGTGACACTGGAGACAAATTAATCAGAGTTAGAAGGACAACATTCTTCCTGAGATGAAGCACAACATGAAAAAGCAGCAGAGAGGTCTGCGTCAGTTAGCTTTGTGTTTGTATATGAGGCGAGAGAGTGGGTATTTTTGTATGTGTGTGTGTGTGTGTGTGTGTGTGTGTGTGTGTGAGGATGGGGTCCGCTTGCACCCATGACAGCCAGGAGCTTGGCAGTAAAGCTAGAGTCCCAGAGAGCAGAGCCTCGGGGCTTCACTGGTGTCGTCAGGTAGAAACCTGATCACACTGCTGCAGGAAGGGGATGTGATCGATCACGACTCAGTTTCCAATGCCCGTGTTGTTCTCCACACACACACACACACACCCGAGCTCTTGTATAAGAATAGAATAGAATAGAATAGAATAATGAAGTCTGCATGATGTCTATCATGACTAAAAAGCTTTTCTCTCCCCTTGACTCCTCCGCAGACGACGAGGACAACAGCATCCACAAGAGGGCTCTGTTCATCTCTGTAGGAGTGTGCAGCTTTCTCCTCATCATTTTCTTTGTGTTGTGTTACTTCTGGTAAATTTCCATCTATAGTGATTATACGGATGTTATTAAGGACTTGTTATTATATCAGATCACATATAAGAAGAAATTATTTAGGCCACATCACAATTTATTTAGAATACACTGCCAGTTTTTAAAGTTTTTAAACTCTTAGACACCCTGTATTTTGTTTATAAAAACTTAATTAAAAAAAAAAAAGAAACACTTCTGATTTCCACTCATTTAGCATGTCTTTTTTGTGGCAATATATAATTTTTCATGCTGAGTTTTAAATTAAATTAAAGTGTTTTGGGAGCATATTTAGGGTTTACACTACCATTTATAACTTTTATAACCATTTATGACTTTTTTTTCACATCCAAGAGTCTCGTTTTTTTTTCTTTTTTATATATATAAAAAGAAAAAATATATATTCTTATATATATATAATAAAAATAAAACTATATATATAGTATATATATATATATATATATATATATATATATATATATATATATATAAAATATATATTATATATGTAAAACTATATATAAAACTATATAAACCTGAGACTAAACTTTAAACCAGTCTTAATTGAGCTCTAAATGCTCTAAATGTGTTCTTTGTTAAAGACTGATAGTGCTAAGATTTTATCTGCTGCAAGTGTGTAATTAAAGTGATCAGTCAAGCATTTATATCATCCTATCTCATACCCATATTAAAGTATATACAGTGATTACTTTTATTATTTTATTTTTAACCAAAACGTAAAAAAAAAAAAAAAGTTTATTTCGGCATATATATGCCGATTTCTATTTCTTTATAACAGCACATTTATAAAAATATCAAATGAAAATATGATGATAATCAGCTCAATGAAACCGAACATAACTTACAGTATGTATTTAAACAGTCATTAATATTTGATAATTGCTTATAAAATTAAACTAATGCAGACATGAAACATCAAGGAAAACGTTTGTATGTTTGTGTTCTGTATCTTAGGTACAAGCGTCAGGAGCTGAGGCCCCGCTATACTATTGGTCTGGAGCGGGATGAGACATACATCCCTCCTGGAGAGTCTTTGAAGGATCTGATCGAGCAGTCACAGAGTTCGGGCAGTGGCTCAGGACTCCCCCTGCTGGTGAGATACATAAATTGCACCTCAATGCAGTTGTTCTGTAGTCAGCCAGTTGGCCTGTCTTTTCCACTTGCCTTGTCTTAATAACATGCCTTGAACAGTATACCAGTAGTCAACAGTACAACACAATACAACAGTAGTCCAGATGTCTTCTTTAGAAATATGAAATATTTACTTTGATGAGATCACAAAACAAAATCTGAAAGCAATTTATATAGCAGTTTGGAACTATGTAAAGCCAGATAAAGTAATTCTTGCAATTTTTCTACAATTATTCTAAAGACTGCAATATTCCATAGTTGTGTGATTATCATACCGTGTGTTTATCACGTTGCAGTGTGCCGAGGAATAAAATCTGTGCCATGTTGCTTAAGATCATAGCTGCTAATTGAGTTTAATTCACCATTCAGCTGTAAGACTCTGTAAGACTGCCTGTTCTCGGCTCTGCAGGTGCAGCGCACCATCGCTAAGCAGATACAGATGGTGAAGCAGATCGGAAAGGGACGCTACGGGGAGGTGTGGATGGGCCGCTGGAGAGGTGAAAGGGTGGCCGTCAAGGTGTTCTTCACCACCGAGGAGGCCAGCTGGTTTAGAGAGACTGAGATTTACCAGACCGTCCTCATGAGGCATGAGAATATACTAGGTAAAGTAGTTTATTATACTCATCATGTTGATCCTTTGTTTGTTCGCAATCCTAGCTCATTAAATCCCCGTTCTCTTCCCTCAGGCTTCATCGCTGCAGACATAAAGGGAACGGGCTCATGGACGCAGCTCTACCTGATCACAGACTACCACGAGAGCGGCTCTCTCTACGACTACCTCAAATCTACCACGCTGGATACACGGGCACTGCTGCGCCTGGCGTACTCAGCTGTCTCAGGGCTCTGCCACCTGCACACCGAGATCTTCGGCACACAGGGCAAGCCGGCCATTGCTCACCGTGACCTCAAGAGTAAAAACATTCTGGTGAAGAAGAACGGCACGTGCTGCATCGCTGACCTCGGCCTAGCCGTCAAGTTCATCAGGTACACGACTTCAAGGAAAATCAGAGCTAGAGTCGATGGGACTGTGAGGAAACACATTACTTCACCATGAGGGAATTTGTAAAAGAAAAAAAAAACCCACCAAGGGCAGTGGCAGTGGAGCGCAGCTTTAATTTCCATGATTCATTTTCATAACTCTTTAAATGTCTGAATGATCTAAATGTCCTTCTAGCCTTTTTTTTTCTTGAATTTATCTTTTTTACACAGCCATAGTACTGGTAGGCAAATATTTTACTAATTAAAACATGCTGCTGGTTCTTCAGCTTTATTGTTAAGACACAGTGTGACTTTTTTTTTTAAAGAAACAATTATACAGTGGCGCTAAAAGCTGTGATGTAATGAAGGAAAGCACCTTGTACAAGAGGAATAACTTTTTGCAGTCTACTGCAGTTTGGGATGATTTTATAAAAAAATTTAAAAACTGCTGAAAGCTATGCAAATGTTGTTCATTAAACTTATACAGACTCTCTGCTATTTTTCCCTCCAAAATATATTTTTTTTTAAAATGAGGTCATTCATATAAATGAATAAAATACTTGAATACTCCTAACACTTGTCTCTTGACTTGTCTTCACAGTGACACCAATGAGGTGGACATTCCTCCTAATACACGAGTGGGCACCAAACGCTACATGCCCCCGGAGGTACTGGACGAAACCCTGAACCGCAACCACTTTCAGTCCTACATCATGGCGGACATGTACAGCTTCGGCCTGATCCTGTGGGAGATCGCTAGGAGATGTGTGTCAGGAGGTCAGTGAGAAACAGCCCATAACATAAACGTAATCATAAAAAATAATATAACACTCGAGGTCATGCTGCTGTACCAAATACCAAGTATCAGCACCGTTGTGATGTGGTTGTAGGCATGAGGGCGCAACCAGATATCACAGCCATGCTGATATTCAGTACATCAGCACAACCACGAGTTTGATACTGCTTTTATGCAACTTTTATACAAGTTCTTCATATGACATTTATTATGAACAGATTATGATTTGTGTATTTAATCAGATATTTGGCTCTATACTCACAAATACACTATATTGCCAAAAGAATAAACTTATGCATATGAACTTGAGTAACATAGGGTTCCATAGGGTTTAATATGATGTTAGCCCTCCCCTTTAACTCTTCTGGGAAGGCTTTCCACCAGGTGTTTATGGGAATTTCTGCCCATTCTTCCAAGAGTGCATTTGTGTCATGTTGGATCGTGACGGAACTGGTGTGGGGTTGTTTTTCAGGAGTTCCAGTGAAAGGAACTCTTAATGCTTTAGCATACCAAGATATTTTGGACAATTTCATGCTCCCAACTTTGTGGGAACAGTTTGGGAATGGCCCCTTCATGTGCCAACATGACTGTGCACCAGTGCACAAAGAAACGTCCGACAGAACACCTTTGGGATGAATTGGAGCGGACACTGCCAGCCAGGCCTTCTCATCCAACATCAGTGTCTGACCTCACAATCGCGTTTGTGAAAGCCTTCCCAGAAGAGTTGAAGCTGTTATAGCTGCAAAGGGGGCGGGGCCAACCTCATATTAAACCCTATGGATTGATAATTGGATGTGACTTAAGTTCATACGCATGTGAAGGCAAACGAGTGAATACTTTTGGCCATATAGTGTAATACCGCAATGTCCATCTTTTCAGTTATAAGGGAGCATTAACCCGGCAACCTTACGATTATGAGCAGAGTAATACTATGGTTAAACATCCCAGTGCTGTTGTACCCTATATCAGCACTCATGGAATGCATCTTTCCAATCAGATTACTTGGTCCAACTGTTTTATAATCCTTGATTATCGTATAACCGTATAGAATAAATATTGCAGACGATTATCATTGCCATATTTTGATCACCTGACTCAGTGGTAAACGGACACGTTTGTTTGATTTGTACAGGAATCGTGGAGGAGTATCAGTTACCTTACCATGACCAGGTACCCACAGATCCGTCCTATGAGGATATGAGGGACGTCGTGTGTATAAAGAGACAGCGGCCCTCGTTTGCCAACCGCTGGACCAGTGATGAGGTACTTATTATACAAGCAATGTCTCTGTCCTCTCCCATCCTCAATTATACTTTATTATAATCATAATTAGGTGAATTAAAGCTTCATATTATCCACGGCGCTTGAATGAAGCCCACAGATGAGTCGCAAACACGACAAGGAGGCTTAAAAATGTTTTTGTTTTTTTTAAGCTTAGGGTAATTAAGGTTTGTTTTTGTATCATTTTTACCAGCCAAAAAAAGAGCAATGAAATTGATTTTACATGTATATGTACCTCATGTTAAATATCCATATTTTATAAATGAGGTCCCTCGAGGTCTCATGGCTAGACTAGCATACTTCTGTTACACAGATGTGCACGAAACAGCAGGTGTGCAAGATTAGAGATTAATTATTAAACTGTCAAAATTAAGTATTGAAAAGTTTGTTTCGTGTGTGTGTGTGTGTGTGTGTGTGTATTTGTGTCTAGTGCCTGAGGCAGATGGGCAAGTTGATGAGTGAATGCTGGGCGCACAACCCTGGCTCCCGTCTCACCGCCCTCAGGGTAAAGAAAACTCTGGCCAAAATGTCCGAGTCGCAGGACATTAAACTGTGAGAGACACTCAGACCGCTCCAACAAACTTACAGAGACG
Source organism: Clarias magur (assembly GCA_013621035.1). Taxonomy (NCBI): domain Eukaryota; kingdom Metazoa; phylum Chordata; class Actinopteri; order Siluriformes; family Clariidae; genus Clarias; species Clarias magur. The sequence continues at coordinate 3,763,015 of QNUK01000027.1, read as the reverse complement.
TGGTGGAGGCAGAGACAGACAGCCGTCCCGCTCTTCCCCGCTCCAAGCAGAGCGACCCAATCCTGCTTTCTATGAAAGCTCCCAGCCAGCAGAGCACAGGACAGAGTGCGCCCCCTGCTGGCGCCCACCAGAGAGAGAGAGTGAGAGAGAGAGAGAGAGAGAGAGCCTCCTCACACACTGATATGCAGGACACAGGAGGCAGAGAGCATCCACCGGCCATCACGCCATCACTCACAACCTTTTATTTAATGTCACAGCTTTTTGCTACCGTTCTGTAGGTCTTTATTTTTGTTTATTATTTAAAGCTGTTTTTTTTTTTTTTCAAAGAAAGGTAAGATATGCTTCAATGAAAAAAGGTTGAAAAACAAATCCAAATGCATTAAGTAAAATTTCTTTTACTTAAAAAAAAATATATATTTCACTGATGTTGAAGAAAGGGTTACGGCAGATATACAATTACTTGAAGATGAACTTCGTATTAATTCTTAATTAAATATCTTATATATGAAATTTGTGTGTGTATATACACAGAGTCAGCCAAAAAACTTATACACACTCTAAAAAGTTATATATATTTTTTGTTATATATTGATATACAGTATAAAGTAATATTATGATAATAATAATATTATTAATAATATATTAATATAATATACATCATACAATTTTTTGGCTGATATATATATATATATATATATATATATATATATATATATATATATATATATCCTTGCGTTTCATGTCAAGAATAATCTCTGTGATTTTGAGGACAGAACTGGCGACTGCATTTTAACATCCTAACACACTTCCTCCCTGCAATCTTTGCTCAAGGCTGTGTACTATTTGAGGCAGGACGGTCAGGAACCAATGGGAGCAAAATCCACCAAAACATGATACAAGGTGTAAGGGTGAACACATGGACATGTTGTACTGTAAGTAATAAATATAATAATAAATAATATAGATGCAAGCAATGATGAGTGAGCCCAAGCACCCTGTGCCATCGCTATGCGGTCGCACCAGAAAGACAGTGGGCACACCGGGCACATGATTTAAAGGGGACATACTGATACCATTATGACATAAGTTAAGAAGAGAGGAATTTTATGTTTAGAGCTCCAAAAAGCCCCAGATGCTGGAAAAAAAGCATCACACTATGATGTCACTTAATGTGATGTCACCCAATGTGATCTTTCTGCAATTTTGCATCCTCAGTGTCTTTAGATCACATAGGCCCGGTTTGTTGGCGATCATATAGGAGTATATCTAAATCCATTGGATGTGATTTGCAAACGAACCAAAATAACTGACGTCCTGTTGAGTAGAGCCCAGGACATGAAATGAGAAAGTTGTTCAGCTCAATGAGCTCTAAATGTGTTCCAGGGTTAACATCTCAAACTCTCATGGCAGTAGATTCCAGCCCATCTGCTATGTGTTTGCAGGAAGAAGAAAAAAAGCGATTAAAACGCTCTGAGATTGTACACTAAGCTGCTGTTGATTTGGTCAGTGTTGTGAAGGTACTGACCACATGTGCGCTAGTTCAGTGTAAATGTGTATTGTGACGCAATTTTTTTCAGCATTGATCATTGTATTGCCCAGTCCTACGCTTCGATTGTGAAATATTAAAGTAAAGATGCAGACGAGACCTACTGTAGGCATTGTTGTTACCTTTCAGGCCATTTGTGTTTTTGCCCTGTACATAACCGGTACCCAAAATGTAATATGAATGTAAATAATGATATTGTTAATTATGGATCGAATAAGTAAAAGATGTTTGTTTTCTTGTGTTTCTGTTAACGACTCTGTTTTGTTGGTTTGTGCCTTATTTAACATGTACATTTATTACATCGTGAAGTTAGAACGGTACACTGAGGGAAAGAAGACACAGCAACTGTTTCCTCCAGAGTCAAAAGGTATATCCGGTGATCCGGTGATGTTCATCTGCTGTCGCTCATCAGGAAACTAATTCTATCCTGCCTGATTGAAGTTTTTCCTTCTAGCCGGGTCTCATTAGGTATAAGTCTGTTGAGGATTGCTGTGAAAGGTCACGTCGGTGCTTTTCTCCTGTTGCATCAGTACGTATGTAAACGGAGTGATTTAACAGCTGTGTATCAGGCTAACATTCCAATTCCCCTTTAATAAAAAGGCTTAAAAGTCGTACGCGCCATGTCCTTTCCTGTAACTTCAATCGACCAACAAGCTTCCAGATCAAAGTTCTACAGATCAAAAAAAAAGAAAAATACTGTTGTATTGCTTGAAGGAGGGGAAAAAAAAAACTCTACTCTAGGCAGCTTATTTTTTCCCCTCAGCAGGACGGCCAATTATAATCAGAGTAAATAACCGCAGCCAGAGCTTGTGAAATGTGCCGCAAAATCCGCAATAACAAGAAAGATTAAAAGCGCTATTTTGGGCCAAGCAGTGAGCAAGACAAATGTCGTCCATGGATATTAAAATAACAGCATAAAGCCCGGAGCTCAGAAAATGAAAAGTGCCAATATTCACAGAATGTGTGAACAGTTGCTTTATTACTGAGGTGGGGGGGGGGAAGTTATCTGGAACTGTGAAGACTAATGAAATGTTTACTTTAAAAAGGCACATATTTGAGCAGAACGCAGCACTGCATTTAAAATCCAGAGATGAGTTTGCTGATGGGTGCTTTGGTGTGTGTGTGTGTTTGAGAGAGAGACAGACAGAGTCAGTGAGAAACACTACCCCTTGTAGAGTCAACAACTGTCAGATGGTCGCTTGTATTACAGGAATCTATCAGCATCATCACTGTGCATCATGTGGCAGCATCAGGACGCTCGGAGAAGAAGAAGACAAATAAAAACATTTCCCCATAACAAACCAGAGACGGTGAGGCCTGAGTTCAGTGTTGCATATAAATATAATTTATTACTTGTTTAAAAATTCTTTCTTACATTTTGTACAGAAAATTTCACAGAGGAGATGCAAGCTTTTTGTTTCTTTTTTTTTTTCTGTTTGTTTTTGCAAATTACATCATGAACGTGCCATAAAAGAATAAGTAACATCCTCACTATAAATATAATAATCCAGAGCTATGGGAACTATGGAATGCAACTGCTAGACAGCTTTGTATGCATGTACAAGTTAGTAAGTTTTTTTTTGTTTTTTGTTTATTTGTTTGTTTTTAGAAAGGGTGCAGAAGTTGCATAGACAGCTTTAGAAATTTTCGACAACCAAAATGAGTGAGAAAAAAGAAAAAGGCAGTGGCGACTGTAAAATACACTGTTTAGAGGGAGTCATGCACTCTCGTCTTATTAGCAGCTCTGGCTCGAACTAAAATTCCAGCACCGGAGTCACCATGAGCCACTCCTAAACTGCAAACCGAGAAACAGCATCAACAGCATGTCGGGTCACCTCGTGGCTACGTCCGAATTTTTCTAATACCAAGTGGGAAAAGACAAAAAGGATAAAATGATATAATACTAAAAAATATAATGAACTGAACCAGTTGTACGGTTGCTATAGTTACCGGTAGTGTGTTTAGCTTTTGAACAATATCATGATATAATATTGAAAGTGTAGTACATCACAATACTGAGATCTGACGGGTAAATGAAAATATATATATTTAATCATTATAAACAGATTGATAGCAGCTAATGTACTCTGAAAATTCTGTATTTATTTTTTATTTACTTACAGAATGTATTACCATTAAACAATTGTATTTTTATCGAATTGAGCGCATTTTTGATTATTGTGCATCATGTAAATGGCTTTGATATATATAGAGGTTTTTAATATTTTATATATATATATCGTCCACAACTGGTATTCCGGACGTAGCCAAGGTGTTTTATTTCTGTGTACAATATTATTATCTATTATGATAAACTGTAATCATCAATCTGTATTATTATTATTATTAATAATAATAATTCTCTCTGATATGGTTTAGTGCATTAGTATGCGGTTTTTATATATATAAAAAAACCTGTAACTAAATCAGTAATTGATCTGTGGCTTTTTTCCTCTGCGTGCCTGTTTTCCTGATTTCCTTTGTCAAGGTCAGATTTCTCCCAGCAGACTAAAACAGAGAAAGCAGTCACAGTAACGGTGGAGAAATGTTTACAAAACCTCCAACAGCATGACCTTGGTAAAAAAAAAAAAAAAAATAGCCAGCAATTTTAGCTGCTATTTTTCTTTTTTTTGTGTCTTGATTAAAGTTACGATTAAATACAGAGCACAAATGCGAATCGTCCGAAAAAATAAGAACCAGAGAACGATAACACTGTTAAACTTTACATGTACAATGGTCTTGAGTGCTTATTTACAAGCTGCATAATTTTTTGGAAGGAAAAATAAAAATAAGAAACTGTAGTTGCAGTGACCGCCCACTGGGTGGCACTGTAAAAAAAAACACACAGACAATACAGGGTTTGTTTCCTTAAAAAAAAAAAAAAATAGTAGAAAAACGATTAGGGGAAAAATATATAATGGGCCGCTGCATGAGGGAAAATAGTAATAAATGAGTATAAATAAAGGCAATATTAAATATCATCATCATCATCATCATCATCATCATAAAGGGAACATTTTTATCAACTATAATTTTTAATGGGAAGGCGTTAAGGACTGACACGGGTTGATGGCACTCGAGGGGTTTCAATGCTTTTAATTCCTTTTTCCTGGGGCCTTGCCTAAACACACACACACACACGTGCGCGCACACACACACATGCGTGCACACACACACTCACACCCAGCGCTCACTGTCTATTACTGATTATCCCATATGTCAGAGAAAAAAGTGGACAAGGTCCAATATCTGGACAGCAGAAGTCATGCGTTTCCTAAGAAACTGATTTGACAAATAGTAAAAAAAAAATAAAAATAAAAAATAAACAGGAACCGAAAAAGGTAAAAGAAACAGGCTGTACCAGGAAGTGTACAGACAGGGCTTAAAGTACAATATGTCCTGAATTTTCTCCATTCCAATCCTCAAGTTTTTTTTCCCCTCAATTTCTTTTGTAGTTAGTTGTACACATCGCCGTGGTAACGAAAGCGTTTGTGAGTCGCCGGTCGACCCCTCCCTGCGCTGGGCTGCGAGGGACAGGAAAAGCCACCTTGTCCATGTCCTTGTGTCCCGCTGCAGTGTTCCAGTCCTCTGCGCTCCTTCACCCACTCACCCCCCCCCCCCCCCCCCCCCCCCCCCCCAATATTTATTCACCCGTCGCTCCTTCCATCATCCGCTGTGGCTGTTGGGCATCAGTGCTCGGTTGCCATGGGTACAATGTTCTCATGGCGACCCATCTCTTCCAGCACGGCAGCCAATCGGTTCAGGTTGCCGTCGGGGAAGTGCTGAGCTTCCCACAGATCCAAGATCACACCGGTCGGGCTGGACTTAGTGGCGAAGTAGTTCAGGTACCTGAGAGAGCGAGAGAGAGAGAGAGAGAGAGAGAAAGTGTGAACAAGAGAGAGAAATGATCTTCAAATCCACCATCATGACTGCCAGCTAAATCCTCTTAACAGTATTTTTGCATATAATTAGCATATAGGACACCGATTGGTCCCAAGCCGTTCTGAGCATTTAGTGACATCACAAATCATTTTCCCCATGAAGAGGGAACCAGGAGACAGGAAACAGAAAAATCAAGAACGGGAGGAGAGAGGGGGGGCTTCAACGCATTATGGACACACACACACACACACACACACACACACACACACACACACACACACACACACACACACACACACACAAACACTCATACACCACTGGCCTAGGCTCCTGCTGCTGCTGAAGATAAGACGCCTCCTGCTGAGATGTGAACTCAATAACTGAAAACACAGTTTGCACTTCTCACACAAGCTGTCAGAGGAGCGAGAGACAGAGAGACAGAAAGAGAGAGAGCGGTGCTGCAGGAGAGCACAGGAATTTAGCCGCACTTTTTTGTAAGCACCTTTGCCTGTCTTTCAGCACACACACACACACACACACACATGCACACATTGCGGCTGACCTGTCCAGGTTGAGTTTGTGTGCCAGCATCCTCCAGTCGTTGCCGCGGGTCTGAGGGGCGTCCAGGCTGCTGCACAGCTTCTGTCGGATGGACGGAGGGATGCGGAAAGCGTTGGGACCCACCAGCGTGGTGATGTTACTCGCCGGGTCCAGCAAAGACGTGTCGATACACTGCGAGTCCTGCAGGGGGCGACAGAGATGCAGCACCTCAGCAGCTGTAATACTTTCCTACTGTGATTTTTTTATTTTATTTGTTTGAATAGAACCATCTATACTCTGTTAGTGTGTGTGTGTGTGTGTGTGTGTGTGTGTGTGTGTGTGTGTGTGTGTGTGTGTGTGTGTGTGTGTGTGGGCATGTGAGACCTCAAATTAAACGTTTTAACACCATTTAAATGTGATTTAAGACCCAATATAATAGACTTAAAAATAAGGAAAACGATTTGAAAAAAATGATTCACAAGTCATTAGCAGTTGGAGGTTTTAATTAGCGAGTGTGTTTAAATTCTGCAGACACGTTCGGGTGAATTTCCATCTGAAATGGGCTCAACAGAAAATTAAATAACACACACAACTAAATAATTTAGAAATAAAAATACAACTAAAATGAAAAAGGAATAATTAAAATACAAGAAAATGTAATTATACTGAAACCGAAAAATTAAAGTTGATATTGCGTTAAGTTTAAGATCTTTTTGTAGATGAAATGTGGTGGAAAAAAATGACTGGAGATCACTTAAACACTTGGTGAAGTTGTATGGTAAAGAATTTACAGTAAAATCCAGAGCTACGTTTAATAGTGAAAGTAAGACCATTTCCATACACACACACACACACCTACACACACACCTACACACACACCTACACACACACCTACACACACACACACAATGTGATGAGAACTCACAGGACTGGGTAAGAAGGGAAAAGAATAAATCGATGCCCCCGTCATACATAGTGTCCACTGTACAAGTCTCACTGTACAAGTCTCTCTGGAGACAGAGTTAAGATCTGGAGTTGCTTCAGTCGCTCAGGTCTAGACTCAGTAACGTTAATAAATGAAGTCAGCTGACGACCTGAATGTACTGAATGTTCAGGGCCTGTATTCACAAAGCGTCTTAGAATTCTCTCAGAGAGCTCCTATCTTAGCCTTAATAGTCCTAGCTGGGAGTCCTAGACTAAAAGTGATTTAGGAAACTTCTCAGATCAACTCTGAATAAGGAAAGTACAAAAACCTTCATCTTAATGAGGAGGTGTGGTCGACCCCGTTGCTAGGGATGACGCAGCAATTCAAGGACTGTGATTGGTTGATAAAACTTCTGTAAAGGTCTTAAACGGCCCTCATTGTGAAAATAAAATATATGAAAATATAACAGAATCTATTTGTATATAAAGAAATTGTATAATCATAAACGCAGGCTACTGTATGCAAAGTTTCTTTTATAGGCTAAATATCTTAAAGATAATTAAAAAGCCAAATGTTGAAAATGTCTTAACTTTTGAAGCAACCAATTGCCACACAGTAGTTACTATATTAAAGTTCTTTCTGAAATTGTGAAATTGGACAGAAGAGCAGTGTTTACTTTAGGTTTTGCAGTGTTTGGAGAATATTTCTTCTTTCCACCATTTTGTCCTCTGCTATAGAAACTCTTAAGCCTCTTAAAAGTCCTCCTCTCTACTCTTAACAATTTCTAAATTAGGAGCTGTTTTTAGAGCTGAGTTGTTTTGTGAATCATTTTTATCTTTGCTAAAACTTTAGTCCTAAATTTAAGGGGAAATTCTATGAAAATATCATAATTCTAAGAATTTTCTAAGAATTTTGTCACTAGGAGCAACTTTTAGGCTTAAGAAGCTTTGTGAATACGGGCCCCGGATGGTATGTAGCCAACAATCCAAGAGAGATGGAAGGACGTAAAACAACAAGAAAACCAAATTAGACAGAAGAGCAGTGTTTACTTTTAGCTTTACATTCAGTGTTTGGAGAATATTTCTTGTTTCCGCCATTTTGTCCTCTGCTGTTAGAAACTCTTAAGCCTCTTAAAAGTCCTCCTCTGTACTCTTAACAATTTTTATCTTAAGAGCTGTTTTTAGGTCTAAGATGTATTTATTATTATTAAAAATATATTATTTTTATCTGTACTAAGATTTATTCCTGAATTTAAGGGAAAATTCTAAGAAAATGCCCTCATTCTAAGAATTTCATCGTTAGGAGCAACTTTTAGTCTTAAGTAGCTTTATGAAGCTGGGCGTTTCACAATGTGTTTTTCTTCCCTGATGGCACGGTGTAGTCCAGGATTTCCTCAAAAAAGCTAAAATGATATCTTACAGAGTGTGTGTGACTCTTAACCTTCCTGTTAAAGACAACACTTGAAGGAAGTAAAATGAATAAATAAATAATTAACAAGTAAAAATCATAATAATAATAATAGCTCAGGACACCACTATGAACTCTATCCTTCACATCTGAGTGTTATTTGTGGAGAGCTGCACGATGAAGCGATGCATTGTTTGGTTTTGGATTCACTCCAGGGGTCGGCGCTATGGTTTTTTGTTTTTTTTTTTATACTCGCACACATTCAGATTTAGTTATTCCGGCACAAAAGGTCCTGAAATGCTAAACCGCAACAACGTTTTCGCAGGCTGTCAATCAAATCGGACGCAGTTAGAGGTTTAAGATGAAGTGGTTACGGGTGGAGATGAGGACGCGCGGCAGCACCTTCGCAGGGTTGAATCAATGCTTGGTGTGAATCTTATATTAGGACTAACAGATATAATGTAGTACAAATGAGCATTTTGAGACAAAATGAACTGACTGGATTAAACGAGTGAAGTCACTGTGAAGCTTTGAAATCATGTGATAACTATCATCTGGAGATCGCGAGTTCGATTCCCGGGTGATGCTGTAACCTCTCGCAGCCGGAGGCCTAAAGAGAGAGCTGATTGGCCGAGCTCTCTCAGAGGGGAGGGATGAGACGTGCTTAGTCCTCCCACATTAATCACGACTCTACAGCCAATCAGGGGCGTCTGTGAGCTCGCGCAAGCGGAAGGAGCGGATAGCGCTGTCCTCCGAGTGTGTTACTCCGCCCCCAACGGTGCGTGAGCGAGCGGTTTGAAAAAATGTGGTTCGGAGGAAACACGTGATAGCCTTCGGCCCTCCCGGCTGAGTGGTAGTCGTAGCCTTAATGTGGGAGCCCCCTAGTGACGGGGAGGAATTGGACACGACTAAATTAGGGAGAAAATCTGGAAAAATATTATTAAAAAAACATCCAACATATTAAATTCAGTGCTCTTATTAAATTTCTCTGCTCCGAATGGATCAATTAGGACGTGTGTTAATGGGAAAATAATCAACTTCAGCATGTTATCAGTAACTGCACCACACCACGGTCTATCTTCACAATCTGTTCATCTGTCGGAGTGTGTGTGTTTAATTACGCCTAAATACTCCATAAGACAGAGTTCCAGTAAGCTAACTTAATGACTGAAGCATCTCCAGCTACCTGACAAGTAAAACACACCTCACAATCTATAAGACAGCTGACAGAACAGATTTGCAGATATATTTACTAAAGTGGAAATCGTGTGTACCGAACCGGAGAGATTGCGTTATGTATTAATCAGTTTATCCCGGAATATTTCTGATGGTTTGTGAAGTGGTCGGTGGCGGCGTGGCGTGTTGAACACCGCGCCTGAGCAGCTGCTTTTGGCAGCGGCAGTCTGCGGGAGGTCCTGCGGGAACCAGGCAGCGAAAGTCAACAGCAATCGAAAAAAACGTGCAATCTCACAGCTCTCAGGACTTAATGACAATTAGCCGAGTGCCCAGTCACTCATGGAGGTCCTCTCGGGAGCACACGCAGAGAGACCGACAGAGAGAGAGAGAGAAATCAGATGGCCTGCCATTACTGGAGACACGGCGATGGAGAGAGCAATCAGACGGCTCCGGAGCGATGCGCAGGAAGCCGTCCACACCTTCGTCTCTCCTCTGAGTCGCGTGCAGATGTGAGCTGCAAGGGCAGGAGGCTGATTAGTCTTCATCCTCTCACAAGGAGCTTCTCCGAATTTTTGCCGAAGGAATCGACACAGTGCTGAGGCTAACAAAACGCCGGTGCGTCTCACTGTGTGTCCAAAGTCGCCTGTCTGACCAACAACTCATTTTCAAGAGGATTATTCATCTGTAATCTCTTCCCTCCGTCATGGTGCTGAGGCAAGCTGTGCAGCACCTCTCCCAACATCTGGAGGTTCACATGTCTGTCTGAGGTGTCTACGCGAATAAGTGGGAAGTGGTGCCTGGATGGGGCTTTAAAAAAGAAACAACTCTTTAAAATCCAAGTAGAAATCCGAAAACTCCACCTCTGCCAACACTGAAGAGGAGAATAGAAAACAAAACAAAAAAGAAACAAAGCTGGAACTGTGAGTATCTTGGCACTACGAGTTCCTTAACCTCTCTGCTCCTTTACTCGAGAAAAAATAAATAAATAAATAAATTCTTTGTGCTTATGAAACACTATATGCCTCCACACTTACTCTTCTTCTTTTACTTGTAGCTCAAAGGGACAGTTTGGGTTTTTTCAAGTCAAGTCTGCTTTAAATCAAAAACAGTTGAGACGCCTAAACTGTACAGTAGGCCTTGGTGGTTATATACTGTACACCGAGCGTGACGTTTGTCACACTGAACACGAGTACAATGGAAGTAATCAGGGCCAAAATCCACATCCTTTGTTGAGCTAAATTTGTACTAAATACACCGAAAGGTACCAACGCCGCTCTGACGTAGATCGAATGCCTTTCTTGTATTCAAAGGGGCAGCAAAGAAATCAAGCTTGTTGATCTGGTGGAGACTGACCAAAAGAAGAGCATTATTATGTTATATTTCTTTTTATCATAACATTATTCGAATCACTTACTAGACTTTGTCTTTAATTAAAATAACATTAACATAAATTTTAATTACAAACGCTCCTAGGCTATTTAGGCTTCGGCAATAATCAACCTCTCCTCCATTTCGCTTGGGAACTAATGTAGCACGGTAAGAGCGTAATGGCGTCCCATCCGGTGCCACCTAGAAGAGCAGGAGCTCCTTGTTTCTTTGGATTACGCTCTAGCCTGAACGGCTGAGCCACTGACCTCCAACAGCGTTGTGTTGAGCTGGAAGATCTGCCCCTCGCCCTCCACCTGGCGCACGCACAGTTTACAGGCCAGCTCCACCGTCAGCGCGCTGAAGCGCTCCAGAGTGAAGGTGCAGTGCAGGTTTCTCTGAGAGCCGCTCCATACCTGCTGAAACGCCAGCTCCTGTTGTAAAAGAGTTTTTACATTTCATTACGCGGTTTATATTACAGGAATGAAATCAGGGCTCCCGGGCGGCCGCCGTAACGCTTTCTGAATCCGCCGGTTAGCGCTCGTACCTGGTACTTGGCCAGCAGTTTGCTCTTCCACTGCGTGTGCGGGACGTCGTGCAGCGACAGACGCAGGTTGTGGGTGCTGTCCTTAAAGTTCAGGGTCTTTGGTTCGTCCAGGAGCTTCCCACCCATCTGCTTCTCCATCTGCAGCACCTCCTACAGGTCACACACAAACATTACACACTCTTGATAACAGGTAGCACGTTTCAGACACACCGCCACACGGGACCTTCAGAGCCAACGCCGTGCTCGTGTTCCGGTATTTTTAGACCGGCCCGAGCGGACAAGAGAGCGAGAAAAGGCGTGAATGAAATCTTCCCGAGCTCCGAGTTCTCCGTGTGCGACAACAACAGTTGGCTGATGGACTTTCTATTCAAATGAAATGCGTTTCTCTGCAGCATGGATGCGCGCCTGTAGCCTCCTACCACTCATCTGTGCTCTCCCACACACGCAGTACTCTCTCTCTCACACACACACACACACACACACACACACACTAAATGTATAAGCGTGAGAAGAAATGCATAGATATGGGAAACAGCCATAAACATACGCATGAACACATGTATAAAACATGTGCACAAACACACACGCACACACACACAATTCAAAATGAGGTAATAATAATAATAATAATAATAATAATAATATACACTATACACTCGAGTGTATGACAACAGTGTGAGTTTGTGCTGCCTGAGCGCTGTGTGTTTTGTGCTCGTGACTCACTTTGAGGGCGTCCTGCGTGTCGTCCAGGCAGTACACGCGGATGTTGTACTCGAGCGCGGTGCAGGTGACGGGCCCGAACACGGCCAGCTTCAGCCTCTTGGTGGTGGCTGCGCTCACCGACTGACCCACTAAGCAGTACGTCCCCAGCGTCTCGGTCAGGATGTGACACGCCTCCTCGTCCATCTGGATGTAGCAGGGCGTGGTGAAGTTCTCCTCCCCTACCACCACCACGTCCTGCAGACACACGGAGGGGGAACGAATCACGTAACCGCTGACGTGTCACAGGAATAACAAACATCAGATAACGCGGTGTAATAAAAGCGCTAGCTACTGAAGCGTTAGAGCGCGATGGTGTACAATGAGAACTGAGCGCTGCTGGATCTGGACAGATAAATACAGTATCTATAGGATACACTGTATCCAAAGTGAAAAGTTTGAACCAGACTCGTACTCTACAAGAACCAGGAAATGGGCAGGAAAAATCTCCACAGACTCGTCACACCCAGGAAACAACCTTTTTCACCTCCTGCCTTCTGACAGACGCTACAGAGCTCCGCAGACCAAAACCGCCGGGCGCAGGAACGGTTTCTTTCCGCAGGCAATCTGCCTTTAAAAACATTCGAACTGGACTACAGTATGTACAATCCGCTGTAACAAAACACAAAAAATGCACCAACAATTCTTACATGTACTAATGTACGTTACTGTTATTAGCACGAATATAGAGTGTAAACACACCAACATGCTTCCTACAAACTTCTTTTTCTACATCCTACTGCACATTACTGCTTGCTGTTATTTGCACTACGCGTTACAGTATATGTGATACACACTACTGAACTACTTGCACACTCACTCGCTCATCTTCTATACTGCTTTATCCTATATTCAGGGGGCCTGAAGCCTGTCCCAGGAGGATTAGGGCACGAGGCGGGGTACACACACACGCTCATTCACACACTACGGGCAATTTGGGAACGCCAATTAGGAAACCCACCAAGCACTTGGGGAGAACTTGCAAACTCCATGCAAATTCCTTGTGTGTGTGTCAACATACGTGGTGAATAAAACCCCATCCTGCTTGTGATCCTGAAAACGTTTGAATCTCAGTTGTAACGACGTTTCTGTAACGTCAAGTCAAGTCAAGACGAGTTGGCTTTTACTGTCTGTCACTTCAACCATAAACAGTTCAGTACACAGTGAAACGAAACAACGTGCATTCAGGACCAAGGTGCTACATACTGTACATACAATATAAATTCATAAAAAAAAAACTAACTAGCTAGTTAACTAAGCTAACTTAAAGACAAATTAGCCGGCTAGCCGAGACAAGACGGATTGACATTTTGACATGTTAACAGGGAACAAAAGAGACAACATACGTTGCAAATGTGAAAACAAGAGCGACAACACGACATTACAATACCTTTATTAGGAGTGTTCATGCTGATTAGCAATAATCCAAGTTCCGTTCAGAATTTCGATGTGAGAGACACAACAGCTTCTCGCACACTGTGTGTATCTCATTACACTCATTTCATCTTTTAGTGTTGTGTCTGTTTCAATTTCTTTCAGAAATATTACCGCGAGACGCGTCACACCGGAGTCTCGCTCAGCCAATCATTTTGACATCATTTCATCAAAGTCTTTCTAACTATCAGAAACAATCTAATCCCAATCTAATCCCAGCGATGTCCCAATGGCTAATTAAATTTCACTCGTGCCCTAACCCGCCTGGGATCGGCTCCAGGCCCCCCCGTGACCCTGGATACAGGATAAAGTGGTATAGAAGATGAGTGAGTGGGTGAGTGGGTGAGTGGGTGGGTGAGTGGGTGGGTGAGTGAGTGGGTGAGTTAGTGAGTGGGTGAGTGAGTGGGTGAGTGAGTGGGTTGGTGGGTGAGTGGGTGAGTGAGTGAGTGGGTGAGTGAGTGGGTTGGTGGGTGAGTGAGTATGTTGGTGGGTGAGTGGGTGAGTGAGTGAGTGGGTGAGTGAGTGAGTGGGTGAGTGAGTGAGTGGGTTGGTGGGTGAGTGAGTGAGTGGGTTGGTGGGTGGGTGGGTGAGTGAGTGAGTGAGTGAGTGGGTGAGTGAGTGAGTGGGTTGGTGGGTGGGTGAGTGAGTGAGTGAGTGAGTGGGTGAGTGAGTGGGTTGGTGGGTGAGTGGGTGAGTGAGTGGGTGAGTGAGTGAGTGGGTGAGTGAGTGGTTGAGTGAGTGGGTGAGTGAGTGAGTGGGTGAGTGAGTGAGTGGGTTGGTGGGTTGGTGGGTGGGTGAGTGAGTGAGTGAGTGGGTGAGTGAGTGGGTTGGTGGGTGAGTGGGTGAGTGAGAGTATTGGCACTAAAAAATGTCTGCTGGATTTTTTACCATAAGTGAAATTAACCCACATTGTCAACTAAAACGTAGCGGCGTCTGATAAAGCAAGTGTGTCATTGCTACAGTAAGATGTGCTGAAGTTTGTTAGCTAGCAAATGTTAGCGACTCCACACACAATACGTTCTGTGTTTCATACTGTAGGTTTGTCGGAAAACACGCTAACGGTTATTTTTTTAAATAATATTCTCTAAGCATGCTGTAGAAAAAAAAAATCCAATTAGTTTAAAAATAATATATTCTTGCTTCATGGAACAAATGCGATCCAGAACCGAGCTGACCCAGAAAGTCTTCAGATCTTCCTGTTTCCCGTTTGTTAGCTCTGTTTTTATAAAAAGATATGATTAAAAAAAACTTGGATCATTACTGTATGCAGAAATACATTTTGGGTGATTAAAATATTTTTAAATTGCAACGCCAGCACTTTGCCATTTTATCCTTTCTCTCTGTGTGTGTGTGTGTGTGTGTGTGTGTGTGTGTGTGTGTGTGTGTGTGTGTGTGTGTGTGTTTTTAGCAGAACTTCAGGCAACTCTTCTTCTCCTTGTTCTTGCTAGCGGCTGGTGAGCGACTGCCGACGCGGATCAGAACGCTGGTTCAACAACATGGACAAGACATAAACACACATGCATTTTTGGTAATAGTTATCAGTTTAAGTTCTCATTAACATATTAAAGACGTAACATGATATGGAGTTTTATGCTTTTGGAGCTTCGCACGCTTCAGACGTTCCTGATTTATAAAGCAGCTGGAGAGTTCGGACCGCACACAGTTAACCCCACTAATAACGCTCGTCTCCGCGTCTCGCTCCTGCTTTCATAACGGCCAACCGAGTCGTCGGAGCTCGAGCCCGAGCCTCTTCTCTCTACATTAGTTATAATTCGGGCGCTTCCGCAGGCTTCGCGCTGTCATTAATTTCATCCCATTATGAGCGAGAGAGAGAGAAAAGGAATTAAAATACTTTATTGTCGACTTGGCCATTAAACAGCAGCATTATGACTGGTCATTAGCCTCTGTAACAGGTCCTGTGGGAGCGGCGGATTGCACAGCGTTAGCGAGATAATGAGGAAACAGCACAGGGAAACTGGGCTAATGCCTTCCAGAACTGATTTATTTACCCAAGCCCTTAGTCAATCCATCACGACGCTCTTTACAAAAAAAAAAAAGAGAAGAAAAAAAGATGGATTTGAAAATGCACTTTTTTAATCTTTAATTATTTACTAGATGATTGTGATAGTAATAAAAAAATAAAAATAAAAATAAAAAAGCTTTGCACAAAAACACATTTCCTGTCAAGCAGTCAGCGGTGCATCGTGGGAGAAAAGTGGAAATGCTCGTTAGCATTTCTCATTCACATATATGAGAGGTGTTCGAGTCAAACCAGGACTCGTGAGGGTTCGACATTTAGAGAAGCACTCTTCGCCGCAGTAAACCATCAGAGCGGTGCAAAGGTTTTAACGATTCTGTGACCGCTCAGTGAGGGATAACTCGCGGAAGAGACGCTGAAATCTGTACACAATCACCAGGCGCACATGATCCACCATTTCCACATGTTCCACCGAACCATTTCCACATGTTCGGTCCGTTAAAGCAGTTCCTGGGAGGCCAGGGTTTCAGCCCATCTGATCATGGCTCTGGCGTACAGAGGAAACGTTCTACCTTAACGGTACTCAAGCACTAGTGAACCTCTGGGATGAGTGCATTTGTGCAGCATTCAGACTATATAGAGAAATAAAAGAACTGTGTTCTGTTATTCTGCACAGTCAAAAGTCCCGGTTTGACCCGAACGCCCCCTTGTGTATTCGGACACGGCCGACCTGAGAAAGCGGTATTTATTACCCGCTCGCGCGGCTACGTTTCCGTCCTCGGCACTAAGTGTAAAACCACGGCCGTGAACTCCGTCTCAACTCGCCACCGCCGGAGATCCCTCGCTGTGAGATCTAATCGATAGGCGTTGCTTTGTTTAAAGTGTTGAAATGCACGCTTGGTTTTAGCGCTCGCGCCACAACATCGCCATCCATCAACGTCACGCTGCCATGATGTCTGCTTATTCACTAACAAACAAAAGACTAAATAAAGACAAGAGGAAGACACATCTCGGCCGAGGCGTCTCGCTCTCTCTCTCTCGCTCTCCGGCGTCAGAGTGAGCTGTTCTGCAGAATCAGGCAAGCTTCTGAACGGAGGAGCGCGTGGAGGATTTATGGCATTGTGAGAGAAATGGACTTTGTGGAGTGAGTAATCTGCTGCTCAGTCAAGCGAGTGCAACAGCAGTCCCTACAGACCAAGCTCTTGAACCCTCTTTCTCTCCCTCTTACACACACACACACACACTCTCTCTCTCTCTCTCTCTCTGTTTCTTTCTCCATATGAGCTCTGCCCTTAATCACTCTGTCCCCAGTGACTCCTCCGTTCCTCTCCTCTCCTTCATCCCACTGCTTCCTCTCTTGTCCCGCTTTGTCCTCTCGGTCCCTCATGTCTATTTCTGATCGCCGCTCTTACGCGCCATTTTGTCAATTCTTTCTCATAGGATTAAAGAACACAATGTTAATCAATCATTTGGATTTCTTTTCTTTTTTCTTTTTTTTTTTTTTTTTTTAACTATACTGACTTTGAAATTTTCAGCTTTTGGCGTCTATGACCCTCATCTTTATCTGGTCAGTTTGGTCGAACCCGTTGCTTCCTGTTCTTGCAACTCGATGTGGTCTTCAGCTTTGGTAGCCCGTCCGCCTTAACGTCTGATATTTTAGCCGTGCTTTGCGATGCTTTTCTGCTCACCATGGTTTGTATGAGTCCTTACTTAGTGTAGTGGCCTAGTGCAGACTTCAGCTCAAACCAGTCCGACCTCTGACCTTTTGCATCATCCTTTCGCAGAACTGCTGCTTCGAGTTAATGTTGAAGGTTCATTTCTCATAATCAGCTCCTCCTTCGCTTCGTACAACGGAAAATCTGCACACGAGCGCTTTACATTCTTATCTTGTTTTTAGAAGATTCTGATTCCGGAGAATTTGTTTAAAATTTAACTAAATAAAATGAACACTACTTTTATGATTCCTATAATAACAACAACAACAACAACAACAATAATGTTTTTGCTATTTTTATAGAAATGAATAAATTAAATTTCAGCGAGCTCTTCTGGGAAATAGATTTTTACACTGATTGTGCTCATCCTTAAAAAAATAAGATTTTGCCTTTATCAAGTATGCAAATGTGGTCGCATATTTAATTAGACAAAAGCCTCATTTGCCTCATCAACAAATTTTCCAGCCATACTTCAGTTAAGAATTAATTGTGATTTCTATTGCTTAAAAAAAAAAAAAACCGACCCTATTCACCTCCAGTCCTGCCTTGAAAACTCATTTGAAATGCGTGTGTGTGTGTGTGTGTGTGTGTGTGTGTGTGTGTGTGTGTGTGTGTGTGTGTGTTTGTGTATCACATCCTGAAAAATCTTTAACTATGTTGGGAAACTATAAAAAGTGCATCTGTCTCTCAGCAACAGGGTCTCTGGAAGTCTTCCCACATTGTTAAAAAAAAAGAAAGAAAGAAAAAAAAGAGAAAAAAAGAGAAAAAAAAAAGAAAGAGTAGCTGTAAAACTGTGTTTCTTTTCCATTAATCCTTAAACGCATCTCGTTTAAGACAAAACAGCTCCGTGCCTTTGTGGTTATGTGCCCTTTTTTTGTTGTTTTTATTTCAACATCCAGGCCTTTGCTACTTTTTTTTGTTGTCTTTCTTCTGACCACCCAAGAGTGTTTTATGTTTGATAAGATGAGACAAGGTCACAGACTGCTGCTAAGCAGCTCGAAAGCGCTGTGGCTCTGAAGGGAGATGAATTGCGGATGCACATCCAAGCCGGAGCGAGGACTCTGACGGCTGCTCGCCGCGATCTGAAAGGGATCGGTCACGTCACGCGCGCGATTTGCTCCGGCTTCGGGTGTGTAGGAATGGAGTAACGGCGGCGATGCACGACTTAGCGGAAATGTACCTGAAACATTCTTCTGTGGTCAATTCTACACTACATCAGTTATAGTTAACGGACTCGTTCCAATACTGGACGTCATCGTTTCTATAGCAACATCACGATCACAGGGCATCCTATATCGACCGCTGGTGTAGTGATTAGCGCTGTCGCCTTGCACCTCCGGGGGGGTCCGGGTTCGACTCCCTCCTCACGTCCGTGGGCATGGGGTTCGCACGTTCTCCCCGCGCTTGGCGGGTTTCCCTTATAGTGTACTCTCGTTTCCTCCGACAGTCCGAAGACATGCAGGTTCGGCTGAGTGGCAGAGAGTGTGAATGACAACCTGGTGTTAAGCTTGGAAGCCTGATCTCTTAAGGAACTGCCACAAAAACGACATACACATCCCACGATATACAGAATCCCCAGGGTGGGTAGTGTCCGTCACCAGATGTGCCAAATGGAACATGGATGGACCAAAATACCCAAAAGATATAGATATATATTTGCTTATTATAAAAGTTCCAGAAAAGCTCAAAATGATGTTGTTCATTTCATTGCAAAACGCTATAGTGTCCTCTCATCATGCGATAATTCACGTCTGTTTCATCACATCAACCTGTTTTTGATTATTTTCCTACAACAGGACGTCCCGAGACGCTTTATTATTTTATCTATAATTCAACGTGCAGAGCGTTACACACTAGTTTGTGTGTATGTGAGCGAGCGAGCGAGCGAGAGAGAGAGAGAGCGGAGTGCTTGTTTCTGAGGGAAGCTCTTGCGTAGGCTGATTCATGCTTCATGCTCGGCTAATTAGAGAGCTGGTGTTGTGTTCACGTGTGATAACTATAAAGGGCAGTACCCGGGTGCTTTGTTCGCAGCTACACCCCTGGTCCCGTTCTCAGATAACTCGAGATAACTTTTCCGGTTAATGACAAGGCTAGCGGGTGGCCTGCGCTATCAGCAGCTCACGAGCCTCAAGCCTCAAAAAAAAGTAAAAAGCCCATCTTGTCCTCTCTGAAGCCTGGAGTGTGAGGCGCACGGAGGCACATGGAGGCGCGCGCGCCGTCTGCCTGATAACACACTGTTCTCCATTGCCATCTAATTAACTCTGGGTTCTGTTTACCGAGACTCGCCCAGCATGGTGCGAACAAACTCCGGCTCTCTTCTTCAGCTTGCTTATTTCTCTCCTTGCTCCGCATCGCTTCCGTACAAAACCCACCAGGTGTTGCCTATCTAGCAAGCACACACTCTCACGGCTCAACAGCTGGAAAAAACGCGGCCACCATGTAAACACTGGTTGGATGAAACGGATCCGCAAACGAGGCTTAAATACCCCGAGTCAGACGTACTCACCTCCCATTGGCCGTGCTGCGTCTGGCTCTTCAGCTGAATGAGCCAATCCTCGTTGTCGGCTTCGGCGCAGTGGTGCATGGTGATGATGACCGGCCGGGTGAGGAGAGCTCCCGGAGGCCCACAGCTCACCACAGGGCTCAGAAGAGTCTGAGTGTCGTCCACAGAAGGTCTACACACAAACACACACACACATACATACATACAAAACGTGTACACGATACACACTTCCATCAAAGTTACAAAATTCAGTTTTATGGCTACGTCTCGGATTTACGCGACCCTAGCACGAGCGATCTCTGACATTTCACGAACGCTGACCTTCTCCAAAGCGGCTCTGTCAGTTCTGTAGTTCTGTCTGCTCTCGTTTCCATGGTAACGGCGCAAAGAATAGAAAAAAAAAAAAGTCCAGAGACTAGTTCACTGTGTTTTGATTGGCTCGCGCGCTGATCTTGCGCTACGACACGTTCTCCTGCGGTTTGTCGGATAGCTGCGAGTCTTGATTTATTTCTTTTCTTGAAATCCTAAAATCATTTTTCCTGACTGTATACGTTGGCTCGGTTTGTTTAACAAACATGAAAAATTGTGTTTTCAAGTCATCTTTCTGTAGCAGAGATTATTTTCAGGTCATCGTGGGGTCGTAATGAGCCTCGGCGGTCCTGAGAGAGAGAGAGAGAGAGAGAGAGAGAGAGAGAGAGAGAGACGCACTTTTCGGCTACTGGAAACAGTAACTTGGACCCCGGCTCTCATTACGCTGTTTATTCAGGGCCAAGCTGGAGGAGGTATTGGAAAATGAGCGGAGCGTGGCGGGGGAGGTCAGGAGGAGGGGAGGTCTGATCGGCCAGACGATTTCCCACAATCCCGTCCGGCTGCGCTGATGAATGTCAGAGACTACAGGAGTGCTGTGCTTGTGGCGTGATTGGAGAGGGACGTTACCTCATTGTCTCCTTCCTGTGCACCGTCACGTACATCTCGTACACCCGGCCCTGAGGGATAGCACCCGCTGGCACCAACAAGCTCACGCCTGTGGGTAGACGACGCACACACACATACACACACACACAGAGACACACACACAGACACAGAGCAACTGTCATCAAACTGTGACCTCTGCCACGCGGTGCCCTCTGCCAGGCCTCGTGTCTGCCAGTGCTCACTACGGCGCCAGGCAAAGTGCAAAGAGCAAAGCACTGTCAGTGTCATTTACATTCACACACACACACACACATACACACACACATAGATACTAGGCCACACAGCACACATCCAGCCTGTTGTGGAAATTCCCTCTTCTGGCTTGGATGTGACACCGTAGAGAGGGTTGATTTTCTCCAGCAAAGTGCTGCCTGCTTCCTGCTCTCACACAGAGAGCATTGATTTTTTTTTTTTTTTTCGCTTGTCCTTCCACTGAACTCGACAAAGGAAAACTCCTGTTTTGACAACTTTCATGTTTTTAAACGCTTTTCAACACTCGGCGCTGTGATGGAATTAAACCCGACCTTAACTCGCAGTTCGTTTCGGCAGATTTCTCACCGCACGCTTTCCGGTTTAAGTGCCGAAGCAGAAGTGAAAACTCCCACCGAGGTTGGACTTGTTACGCTTTTCAGTTCACTCCAGGCCGGCCGCTCCTGAAATATTCATCTGCTGAAACGTACACGGATGCTATACGCGTATAAATGAAAGGAGGCGCCTTGGAGAAAACTCGAAACTTTCTCGACCTACAAACACCTGCTTGCACATGCGCTCCACGTGCCGGGAACGAGCCGCGCATCCTGGTGCTCGACGGGACCTTGGAAGAGATCTTTGCAGTCTGTGTGCGATGCTCTGGGAGACGCCTGGCACATCTGGATTTAAGCTACATTACACACTTTTTCTTTAAGAGCTCAGAGCACCGGTCCGGTCCTGTTGGAGTCCATGGCTAATCGAGCGCACGTTTTGAGTGACGTGAGGATGATCACTCGTTACGGCCTCGATCTGATAAGTGCTCTAATCCTGTTATATCACGCATATGCAGCATTTAGTCACTTTAAATGTCGTCCTCTTGCTCTCAAGTTTCCACAGTTTGAAAGGGAGGACTCGGTTAGCCTTTAGACGGACACGCAACAGAGAACTATTGACCCGGAGAGAGTAGGGGGCATCAAGCTGAGCACGGAGATAAGATAACGAGGCCGAGTGTCCCGCAGAACACGCCTTCTCATCACGGAAACTAGAAGAACTGAGCTGTATTTGATTCGCTTCGGAAGCAGCAAGACAGAAGAAAAAATATGGACGCTTTAACAAGCTAGTGTAGTATGGTGATTGATCTAAAGGAAATAGTTTGTGTATACAATATATACTGTAGCAGCCGTGTTGATTTGCTGAGGAAGACCGTCATGAGTTCCAATGGAATTCCGACATACTGTATTATACTGCACTGTACTGCATGGTCACTTACATTTATTTATTGTTATTTACTGTATATGCACCGTAACAAGCTGGATACGAATACATTTATTGGCGAACTGCAATAAAAATAAATAAATAAATAAATAAATAAATAAATAAATAAAATCCTACGAGTTTTATGTCGAAGCTTTTTTCTTTGGGGTGGATTTTCCCCTGATTTTCTCCAATTCCTCCCCGTCACTAGGGGGCTCCCACATTAAGCTACTACTTCTATTATCACATGTTTTCTCTGAACCGACCGCATCTTTTCGAACTGATCGCTCACGTTGGGGGCGGAGTAACACACTCGGAGGACAGCGCTACCCGCTCCTTCCGCTTGCGTGACTTCACAGACGCCCCTGACTGGCTGTAGAGCCGTGATTAACGTCGGAGCACTAAGTACCTCTCATCCCTCCCCTCTGAGAGAGCTCGGCCAATCAGCTCTCTAGACCTCCGGCTGCGAGAGGTTACAGCACCACCCGGGAATCGACCTTGTGATCTCCGGATGATAGGGCGAGCGCTTTACCCCTGCGCATGGGATTAAGACAAAAATAATGACGTCCTACACCGATAAGCCATGACGATACCACCTTAACACTGATTATCAATTATACACCCGGAGACCAGATCGTGGCTTATGATCCAAGGCAGATTCATGCAGGACACCCGGTCTGGACCGATCCTTCGAAAAAGTCGTTACTGGCCATCATGACCCGGCCTCCAAACTCCCCAGATCCCAATCTGAGACACAACATGAGGTGTCAGAACTGCCCTGGTGGCACAGTTGGAACCTACACAATAACACAATAAGACAACGTTTTCTCCCGGATGAGCTGTGTTTATTGACAGGTTCACGAGGCACCTTTTCACTGTTTAATCATCTGTTTAATGGCTGAATGTTATTCTCCAAAAGTGCAGGAGCGTTTAGTTCGGCCTACTGTACATAAACATTTGAAAACAAAGACAGTAAAAGATAAAGGAGTCACGCTGTACTCACATGCTTTTCATAACCGCTAGGCCTGACAGGGTTCGCGGGATTATTACCCTTGCGTAAGGCTTACAGTGATCCCTGGCACCCTTCCACACTCTGTCTCGTATTTGACTGGTGTAAGACCTTGATAAATAGCACCTCAGGCAGCGCGTGTGTACACAAAGCAGCTCATTTCTTTTTACACATGACTATATGGGTGTCAGAACAGGACTTTTTAAATCGATCGGCTCTATTCGAAGCGGACACGGCGACGGACTGAGGTTCGTGATCTCCTGATGTCCTTTGCGGACCCTGGAAACGTTTTGTAAAATTGCTGTAATCTCTGCTGTAAGTCGTACGGAGTCTCTCCGTCAGCAGTACCACTAATCCCCCCCCCCTCCCCCCCCAACCACTGCGCGGTCTGCTCTTCATTAAGCCATTTAGCATCAATCAGCGGCTGGCAGCACCGGCGCTACCTCCGTCCAGACTGCATGTGCTGACTCTCGCATATACTGTACACTCCACTCCACACCACTGGATCACTTCAAGATGTGCGCCAGGAGAACGAGTCGCCCTCGAGTCTGACCTTAAATACAATCATTCACGCTGAGAGGTGCGAATGCAGGACCTGTTTATGTCACAGCATGCCAGGTTCTGGCTCAAGCAGGATTTGACTTGATGCAATACATAAAAAGTTACTGGGGTAAAGCACTTCAGAATACGATGTTATTGGAAAATAATCAACGTCTAGCTGTCACACACCTGAGTTAGGCACGATGAGGTGTCCTCCGAGGGAGTTGAAGGAGCCGATGGCGGTGCAGGACGGGTCTCGGGAGCGCACCAGGCTCTGAGTGCGCCGGCCCATGGTGTCGCTGTCGATGAGCGAGTGCGCCAGCTTGGGAGAGAGCTTGGACGAGAAGTCGGAAAGCTCGTCCTGCGGCGTCACCGTGCCCGACGAGTTGTACACTTTGATCTTCAGGTTGGGCAGGGGGTCGAGCAGAGGGGAGTTAGTCATGGGGATTTTGTCGGCCACGTCGTGGAGGGCGTAAACCGGACCGCGGTACATGGCCGCCGCCGAGGTCAGGTCCGGAGGTGCGGTCAGGAGATCGGCTGGAAGGAAGAGAGGAGTTTAAAATTCTGAGTTGGAAAGTCAATCAGTACTCTGTGTGGTTTCTATTATCTAGTGAGTGTCGGTTTCATGGTGGTCTTTTTCTGTTGATGAATGAGAGGGGCGGGGGGGGGGGGGGGGGCAAATACATTTGGAATATCTAGTCTTGGTGAATATTTGGTTAGTGTTGCTGACGCAGTGGAAAAGGAGTGTAAGAAGGTGTAAGAAGATACAGAGTCAAAGTGTATCCTAATGTAAGCTTCACACACACACACACACACACACACACACACACACACACACACACACACACACACACGGTCTCTTCCGCACTCCTCCAGTTCTCTGAAGCAGAGGAAGCGTTCCTCAGAGGCGTCTTTAGAGCTCCGGGTCAGAGTTTTGGGTGCCGTTCTCCGCGCAGCAGATGGCATCCTTATTAACGAGTTAATCCCTTCGCAGGTACACAGATGACTCCGCGTGGGCGTGCTGAGTGGGAGTGGCGGCCATGCTGAGCGCTCTTCCTCCTCGCAGCCCTCTCCTCACTCACACACGCGTTTCATTCGTGCTCTCGTGCCACCATGACAACAATTACAGCAACCCGATGGGTGCTACGCTAGGTGTTAAGCGCGGTCTTGTGGAGAACACACTCGGCAACATCGCACTTCCATCGCACAGTGTGCTCTCCTCCAGGCTTGTGACGGACGCCGTGTTGTTAACCAGGTTGCTTCTGATACTAAATCGACTCTGTAAAGTTTGCTAACTACGATCCGCTGTGCGTTTGTCACTCTCTCCAGATGCTGCGTATCGATTCTTACGCCTCGGCGTGGGCGGAAAGCGCGTCAGGAGACCGCTGAGCTCTCGCGTTTAGCTCGGTGTGCCTACATTCCTTGGTGTTTACCTCGTTTCCACAACACCTTTCAGTCGGCCCGGCGCGCATGATATCTAATTATCATTGAACGTGCCTTGCAAGCCGAGCTAATTATGGCTTCATGATAACTCGCAGATTGCCTTCATATCAAAGTGACAAGCATTCTAATGGTGTCTCGGCAGAAACGTCGCCGACATGCCTTTTTCCCTCCACCCGGCTCCGTTCTTTCTTTTGTGCTCTCCCGTCACCGTGGGAGCAGAAAGAGAAAAAAAGAGTCACGCTTGAATTATTGAAATGTGTCATCACGGCTCCGGGGTGAGGCTTCTGACACGTATCAATTCTCAATCTTCCTCTGTCACCTCCGTCACATTCTCATTAGGATCAAGGTTTTTATTTTTTTTTTTGAAGAAGAAGAAGCTACAGCATTTATAGTTTTGCAACTTAATACAATAGCAAATAATATAGCATTAAAAAAATAATAAAAATGAAACGATCCGTCTCACCTGTGCGAGCGGTTTTAATGCTGACCGGCTGGAAGCCGCCGTTGAGAGCCGAGGAGTCGATGATGTCCGAGTCGAAGTCACGATGGTTCTTGCGGTAAACGAAGAGCGCCACGATGACGGAGATGACCAGGCACATGATTACGGCGATGACGATGCCCACATAGAGAGCCACGTCGTCTGTGCTTGGGGCGGCTGCGGGTGGAAAATTGAAAGAAGAAGAAGAAGATAAGTCTCGAAAGCTTTGAATCAAAAGGGTGTAGAGATAAAAAAAAAAAAAAAAAAAAAAAAAAGAATCATCGCTGATTGATAGCACTTTCATTAAAACTGTGTCGAATTAGGACGGAGATGCTGTCTGGGTGCCAATATCCTTCTCACACAGATAGCTCGGGATATTAATAAATGCAGGACTTCATTACCTTCTACTGAGCGAACGCCGCTCCCTGACTAGAATCCAAAGGCACTCATTTAGGATCAGTGAATGAGGTGTGGTGTTGTGTATACAGCAGGTGGAAAGGATTGAGAAATGAAAACCTAGATGGCTTCTGTCGCCCATAAATTTGCCCATAAATAACAGTCTCATATATATATATATGTGTGTGTGTGTGTGTGTGTGTGTGTGTGTGTGTGTGTGTGTGTGTATTGGATATACATATGCGCCTTAACCAAAATCAGTTTTCGAGGTGTTTTTAAGATTGAAATAATCATAAATTCACCGAGAAAAACATTTCAAATATTAACATCATTATTATCATCCTGTTTTCATTTTTATTTCTCTTCTGGCCTTGAAATAATCTCCAGCATAAACCAAACCATCCCGCTTATTTTCCCCTAACAGGCTACTGGTGACACTTTCAACACTGTATTTACCACAACGTAAATTCATTATTTCACCTGCGCATTGCTTCCACTATTACAACCTGCGCCTCTAAAGGAAAAAAAGATTTAATTTAAAAGATTTAAAAGATGTAATCCAGCATATCGTATTAAAGGGAAAGGTTCTCAGAGACTGTGAGTGGAGAATGTGCCTCACTACGGGGCATTTCTCACGTTCCTGAACTTGACTGTGATTCGGTACGATGTTAAGATCATAGGAGGTCGTCAGGTGTTCAGGATGTTGAGAAGCGCTTCAGGAGTAATCCAAATCCAAACTGTAGGTTTTAAATTAACTCGTATAGCATTTCTTAACCTAATTGGATGTAGTGAATTCTAGATGGTTTGAGACTCATCATTATGGATTGTAGACTATCCTGAATTCCTTATTTAGTGCTGATGTGGACAGCTTTAAGCTCTCAGTACTGGATCGCTCGGTAAGCCTTTCATACAGGAACTGGAGCAAATGTCCTAAAATGGCTAGATCCCCAACCCTAACTGCGTACTAAACTATTAAAGAATATCCTCTAATAAGCAAAACATGGTTAATTAGGCTGCTGGTATACGCTGAGAAATCATATCAGTTTTTGTTATCAGTTCAATTCACAGCAAGTTGTAAGGTGTAGTAGGTATGTTGTAACAGTTGGTAGGTAGATCTTGGCAATTTTTACACAGTTATTAGCCAATTCTTAGACGTTCTTAGCCAATTCTTAGACAGTTCTTAGACAGTTCTTAGACAGTCTTAGGCAGTTCTTAGACAGTTCTTAGACAGTCTTAGACAGTTCTTAGACAGTTCTTAGACAGTTCTTAGGCAATTCTTAGCCAGTCTTAGACAGTTCTTAGCCAATTCTTAGGCAATTCTTAGACAGTCTTAGACAGTCTTAGACAGTTCTTAGACAGTTCTTAGACAGTTCTTAGACAGTTTTTAGGCAATTCTTAGACAGTCTTAGCCAGTTCTTAGCGAGTTCTTAGACAGTTCTTAGACAGTTTTTAGGCAATTCTTAGACAGTCTTAGCCAGTTCTTAGCGAGTTCTTAGACAGTTCTTAGCCAATTCTTAGCCAATTCTTAGACGTTCTTAGCCAGTTCTTAGCCAGTTCTTAGACAGTTCAGCACGGTTCAGGGCAGAGTAGGTAATTCCTAAGTACATATTACAATTTTGTAGCTAATTTGTGGTCAATTCATAGATGATTAGAGCATGTGATGTTACAGTGTTGAACAACCAAGAACTGTCAAACAGTTAAGTTTTCAAACAGTTAAGTAAGTAAGAATCATGTAAGTAATAAAACGCAATATGGTTCAAAACCGCCATGATGATGGAGATGACTAGGCGTGTCATGCTATGAGAAAATATAACCAACAAGAAGTTTGTTTGTTTTTGTTTCTTATAATAACACAGGTATTTTTCATTTATCAACAAACACCACATTCGTGCGTCACTTTTGTGGAGCGTTTTCTAGAACCTAGAACTGTAAGTTCATGTTACGGTTTACATTACTGCAGCTGTTCCTTCACTAATTCCACTTTGTTGATGCCGACTGCTACGTACGAAGAACTCGCACTGGAGACTCCTTAGATACATTTAACATAAGCAATCAACAATGACTTTATATAGCTCTTTAGACGTGAAGACATGCCTTTTATGATTCGTGTCCAATCCCCTTCACAGAATTAGCGTCCCTTTGAATGAAAATCAATCTCACCAGTTTGTTTCTGAAAATTCATTAAAATATGTATAAATATTATGTGTATGTTTAGACTCTAAACACAAAGAATGAATCAGCAGCCTGGAGAGAGACCCGCATTTCTCCCTCACTTTGAATTTACTGATAAAATCTCAAAATAGCCTCCTGTTTCATATTCCATCCCGCTTTTATTCCCCCCCTCCCATCTCCCCATTGTTTCTTTCCAGCTGCAAAAATCTATTACTGATTATACGGGACCGCAGGCCGCAGCTATGCGCCTACTGACAAGCCGTGATTAGGGCCAACGTCAGGCGTGCGCCTGCGTCGAGGAGGCACTTTCGTCCTCGCGATAATTGTGATGAATGTGAATCGGCATCAAAGCCACCTGTCAAGTGAGGGAAATGGGTCCACTTTCAAAGTGTTCGAACGGCACAGGAGCGACACGAACAACCCTTTCGACCAGAACGAGGTGCGGCGCCGATGCCTACATGAACGAGCTGGTAAGGGCTATTGATTCCTCCATCAACCTTAAATGGGACATAATCAACCCTTCGCGTGTGGCAGGGGAAGGCTAAATGGATCTGTGTTCGCCCGATCCTTTTATTTGCACCCAAGTGGAGCGCGGGATTGTGGGAGTGCATAAATTAGCCGGGGACATAAAAGTAAAAGTAACTGGTACATATTGTAGTCAGTATCATTCGTAGTAGTTCCAGACATGACCACTAGGTGGAGGTAGCAACCATAAAAGTTGACTTTATGCAGTTCTGTTGCACATCTTTATTATACATTTTAAAAACGCTTATTGCCCTGTAAGCCATGTTTCCTGCAAATGCTTAATGTTGCATTGCGATGAAGATTTAATAGAAAACTTGAGGGTGGAGTGGAGGAGGAGAGGGAGGAACACTTTCGGTTAACATGTAGAGTGAATGACAAGAGCTCTCACTCGCTTCCCGGCCTTGTTTTTCCTGTCAAGGCTGCTCGGATTTTCTAGTAATTGCAGCTCTATTGAAAAAAACAGGGACGATGCTGTGTATGTGTGTGTGTATATATATATATATATATATATATAATGTGTGTGTGTGTGTGTGAAAGATCACATTATTGGGCCTTTAAAAAAAAAAAAAAGAATCAATGTGAAGCTCGTCACGTCACTGGTCCTCGCTTGGCTTAATCACCATGACATTTCAAATGAATCTTTCCTAATGGGAGCCTTGCCCTCTAAACCTGACTGCTCCGACCTCTACGCAACACTGCACTCACTGCTCTCTTGCTCACACTCTGGACCTTACATGGTCACGCACACAATCCGATATAGATTGAATTAATCGTATGCCGACCCCCCGTGGCGATCTTGTCTCTCTGGACGCAGGCTGTACGGTGGCACGGGTAAAGCCGTGACTCGTGAGTTTTCTGCTCCTGACTCAGGGTTGCCGATTTGGTCACGGGTGCGCGAGAAACTGATCCCATCGATCGGCCTGTGATCTCGGTAAGCCGGTGGAGGTGGCGAGAGGGGTGTCGATTATCTGCCAGATTTTAAGCCTAAGCAGTCTGAGAGTTTCTGCGGAGATTATCCGATGTAGCAGGAGGCAGGTTCGGGTTACGGGGAAGCTATTTTTGAGATGTGCAAATCTGACACGTTAACATTCCGAAACCCTGAAATGCTTCGTATCATTAACAACCTTCAGTCATTCAGTAGCCATTACACCTCTTACAACGTCGAGGCATTTTTTTAATTTGTTTTCGCTTTAAAACATCTCTTTACAAAGACACAAATTAAGCAGCTCAGATCTCGAGTAGAAAGAAAGAGAGGAAGCAATAAAAGCGCAGAGATTATGATCTGAATGCGGCTTTGCTGCACGTGGTAAATTATATCTCCAGCCTGCGAACGTGCACGTCGGATGATAAAGGAGGGCAGAGACGGTGAGGGACAGGGGTTTGGAGGAGGCTCGTGAATGTATCACTTAGATTAATACATTTCTTTGAACATGAGCGATCGCAGGTAGAGACAGAAAGAGAAATAATAGAGTCTGGAAATAAATAAATAAATAAAGCAATAGGGTTATTGAGCGGTGGGCTCTTGAGTGTGTAAGAGTGAGTGAGGATGGTGAAAGAGTCGGTGCTCGTCTTCCTCAGCCGGCGATCACAGCAGCCGAGTGTGAAAGAGGCACGCAGTGCAGCAACCGCTGCCCCCCCGGGCAAGAGAGAGTTACAGACAGTGTGTGTGTGTGTGTGTGTGTGTGTGTGAGAGAGAGAGAGAGAGAGAGAGAGAGAGAGAGGGAGAGAGGGAGGCTGGAGAATTCTATCACTCTTAACACATTCAGTGGATGAAACAAATGCAAAAGTAAAGGTGAGATGAAGGAGAGTGGGTGAAAACGTTGAGAGAAATAAAAAATATGAGTAAATATAGAAGGAAGAGGTGAATAGGAAAAAAAAAATCAAATCAAAAACTCACATGGATATCCATAATCATCACTCTTGCCTTTTGGTTCAGAGGACTTCTGATATAGGGAACCTTAGGGAGGAAAAGAAAAGGGAATAGGGGGGGGTGGAAAAAAAAAAAATCAAATTTAACACAACTTTGACTGAACAAAGCTCAGACACGGAAACAAAGGCAAGAGTAATGGTAATGCAAAACAGCCATCCTTCTCCATTTGGTGTCACTTTGGGCCGTTTCTCTGCTCCCGCTCTCCAGACGGATGAGGGCCGGGGGGGGGGGGGGGGGGGGGGGGGGGGGGGGGGGTGGGCGGGTGGGCGCGCGAGAGCCAATGTCACCATCCGTCAGGCACGTTTTAGTGCTTCATTAGGACTAATGATCGCGCGCAATGGATTGTCTTAAGCTGATAAACAGTCTGTGAGTCAATGAGTCAAAGGCACTTAGGGCCCAACATCTGCCAAGGAGGCCCTGAGAAATCGCTCCTCACTCTCCCTCACTCTCTGCTTGCTTTTCTTTTTTTTTCTTTCCTTACCCCCTCTTCTTACTCGCACTGTGTAGAAATGGACGCCATTAGCGCATGGGCCTCTCGCTAATGTAGCATGCTGGAAAGGGTGCTAAATCAAATCGGCACTGACTAGAACAGGCGAGCGGTGGGGCCTGACAAGCCCGCCATCTACATACACTCATAAAGAGAGAGAGAGAGAGAGAGAGATGATTGGGGATGCTTGTATTTATATATAAAATTAATTATTGTTTTTTTTTACAAATTTATTTATTTTATTAAAGACTAATGAAAAGTAAATTGGAAAATAAAATCTTGTGTGCGAATGCAGTGAGCAGAGAAAGGCAGGTGGATATACTGTATATATATATATATATATATATATATATATATATATATATATATATATATATATATCGATGAAGGGACGAATCGATGGCTCGACTTGACGGATGGTGAATTTACTGCCATGTAATCCAACATGAAGGACTGGGGAACGGGGAAGACTTCAGCGAGGTGATGAGGAAGCAGAAAGAAACAGAGATGCTCTAGATGTTAGATATGGAATGAGTGATGTGATTTATGGCCAGAACATGTGTCTCACACGCTGTGTGAAGTCCGACTCCAGTGAGGAGGAATCATCTTAAAATCTTTTTTTTTTTTTTCCCCGTTTTGGGCCAAACAGCTGTATAAATGTGGTCTGGGAGTCGTGTGACAGACGGGAAAGCCTCAAGAGATCAGGAAGGCTTTACGGCGGTCACGTCTTCCTAAACTGAAATCAATTCTGCTACAAATTGAAGAAAAATCAAATAAAATCAAATAAAACAAAAAAACAAACAATATAAAGCTTTTAATAAGATGCCAGTAAAAAAAAAACCAGCTTCGATGCAGCTCGGGGTCGATTCTTTTAAAGAAATGAACACATTTGTCCGCGAGATATTCTTTCAGTAGTCTCAGTTTTGATGACGGTTGAGACAGATGTCAGTCCTGAACTTCTCATCCCTTTCACGCTGCATTAAATCATCCAGTGAGAACTCGAGGCTGTGAAAAGGAGGCGTGACGGAAAAGACACCAGCCTGACGCGGATTGTTTCTTTATAACGGCACTCCACGCAAGTGCTCATTGATACCGGGGACTGGTGACGGCTTTTCGTTACAGATTTGCTTCAGGGATGACAAACCATCAGCATAGAAAACACAAACCCCTGCAAACACAGACTGAGAAACACAGACGGGAGAGACGGGAGGATGCAGTGCCTCGAGAAAAGGCTCGTATTTGCCCTTGTGTTCCTGTCTGTCTTGGCCTTTCTGTGAGATCGATATGTCAAGAAAATGTC
Source organism: Clarias magur (assembly GCA_013621035.1). NCBI lineage: Eukaryota > Metazoa > Chordata > Actinopteri > Siluriformes > Clariidae > Clarias > Clarias magur. Next base: position 3,730,540 of record QNUK01000027.1, on the reverse strand, counting down.
ATTTGTCTGTGGGTTGAGTAATCAAAGCCCTCAACAGGAACATCATAACAAACACGGACTGCTGAAGAAGCACAAAAGAGAGAGAGAGAGAGAGAGAGAGAGAGAGAGAGAGAGAGAGAGAGAGAGAGAGAGAGAGAGAGAGATCAGTCTGAGCGGGAAACCTAAAGCAGATATTTAACTCCGTATAAATACAACAATCCAGGAGCAGGAAATCTCTCCAGCATGTCATTTGCGAGGCCAGTCTGCGTGCGCCGCACAAGCGCTTTCCGGGAAGAGGACGTCTGAAAATTCTGCCGAAGCGATTAGTGAGGATGCCGACGGCTTGTGCCGAGGGTGAGATCAGGGTCCGTCTGGAGCAGCGCGAGTTCACATATCACGCAGAAAACCCTATTCGCAATGATATCTGCAATAATGTGAGCTTTTAGAGAATGTGGATTTCTCCTAAATGCACAGTGAAACGGTCATTAGCATGGACATAAGTGGTTTCACCCTTTTAACTCCGGGAGAGCGGAAAAAAAAAAAAAAAATCAATCAGGGGAAGTGAGCCTAAATCTATATCGTTATGGGTTTTATATTCTCCACAAACTGGTCATCAATCTGACACAGAACTAATGCTTTCGTAAAAGAAAAAGAAAAAAAAAAGGAGAAGGAAAAAAAAAAGGAAAAAAAAAGGAAAAAAGAAGATCACAGCCTATAAATCGAGCGTTTTGAATCGGCTTTCTTCTTCTTTTGGCATTTATTTATTTATTTGTTTGTTTGTTTATTTATTTATTTATCCGGGAGATGATTACAGAGTTATCGACCCGCCGAGATTCTCCTAATCGATAGCGTCATTAATATGATCTCATTTGCATGTAGGGGCTTTTGCGGATTAATCTGACATCATTAATTGGATTTCTGAACGTCGTTAGTGTAATTCGGCGTGTGCTTTTAATCAATCGGCTTTTGATGGCCGTAATAATTACAGCGCAAGCACAAACGTGGAAAGCTTGGATAAATAACGCGAATCAGAAAAGTGCTTTCAAAGTCATCGGCGTCTCGTATATCGAGTACTCATTCGCACCGAGAGGACGCGTTCGCAGAGTTCTGCCGGGAAGTGTGACGAAAAGGTATCGGTATCGTGATAAATTACACCGCAGTGGGACATCCAGACAGCAGAATCTACTGAACATTAACGGGTGATGGAACAGCGGTCCGGTCAGGATGTTTTTCCCCCCGCGATCCGAGGATCAGAGGAAAGAACCCGGATCTGATGCCAAAGTGAAGTTATAATGTGCTTACTGTGTGATTAACTGTAATTCATCATGAACTGAATAATAATAATAATAATAATAATAATAAAAAGAAACCCTTTCTACATCTTAAAATGTGGCTTTGCTGTTTTCTGGCACTGTTTTTCTAATCACATTATATTATTATTATTATTATTATTATTATTATTATTATTATTAAGAATGTTTTTATTTATTTATTTATTTATTCATTGCCTGACTGTACTTAGGGTAAAAATGCCAGTTCAGAAATGATGGGCAATAAAGCAAAGAATGTAAAAAAAATAATAAAAAAAAAATCCAACATTTCAATATTACATAAGGTTTTAATGCATGCAGGATTTTTTTTCTCCTTAATTAAATGTAAAAAGCTTCTGCTCTCATTGCATCCCATTTCCATCACAAACCAAAGAGCAAAATGTTATAGATAATTGAATTATTAAAAAACTTTTTTTTGTGTGTGTGTGTGTGTGTGTGTGTGTGTGTGTGTGTGTGTGTGTGTGTGTGTGTGTGTGTAGTGTGCAACAGAGGTAGGATTAAAAAAAAAAAAAACTTGACATATTGTCAACACTTATAATTGGCTCCTGTGAACCATAAAAGGAAATAAATCTCAAATAAAAAAATCAAGTGTGTGACTTTTGGCGCGACTTCTCTCTCTCTCTCTCTCTCTCTCTCCGTGGTCCCCCGTCTCCTTTCCTTCTCGCTCGCTGAATTCCGTGGGTTTTTTTAAATTAGACTCCGGATCATAGTAATCACAGATGCTTAGCGATTCCGAAACTTCTCTCTAAGTACAGTATAATCACTTATCGCTGTTTTAAATATAGCTCCTGAAAGCTGGGGCTGTGACGGGGGTAATTACTTTCTGCATTGCTGCGTAGGCTGAGCTGTGATTTAACACTCCTGTGTTCTATATTTAGTCTCCACGCTTGATTAGACTAAACAAAGGATCGGATTGTTTTTCATTTTCTGGCTACGGATCATATATCTATCCCACATCCAATAGCTATAGAGCTGCTTTATTGTTAGCGGTAGCGGGGGGGAAAAAAATTTGGAAATAAGACATTATAAAGAGAAAATTGAAATATAAGTACGGTTAGTCCTTTAATAGGGAAAAATGTTATAGCCATATAGTGTAAAAAAAAAAAAAACTTAAAAGAAGTTGCAAATACAATAAGTGAGCTGAAGAAGAAGAAGAAGAAGAAGAAGACGCGAGAGGAAGTGACGTGGCTACTCACTCTGCATGCACAGGCCGTCGGTACAGTTCTTGGATTGAAGCACCATGCCCTCGCAGTCCTTGCCGCCGTTCTTCGGGGCCGGTGCGCTGCACTCTCTTCTCCTCCAGTGGGTGCACTCTGTCCCACAGGTTGACCACTTACTCCACTCTGTCCACAAACCGTCCACTGGAAAGACAGGGACAGAATGTGTAAGGATGATGGAGCTGGAAACGCAATCGTTGTAGAGTACTCACAGCTCAAGCATGATGGCGGAGTCTGAGCTCTAGTAACTAGCACTTCTCAACGAATTAGGAAAGGTTTCAATGAATTAGTGAAGTTCAATGAATCAATAAAAGAAGTTCTTCGTGTTTTTTCAACATCACGGATTCTACACAGAATCTTTTCTCCAAGACTTGCAAAAACGGCGAACTGAATCGGTAATGAAGAAATAGAAAAAGGGTTTTGGTTTCTCACACACACACACACACACACACACACACCAAAACATACAGATATACTGTATTAGTGTTTTTGGTTAAGCAACAGCGTGTACTGTACATTTCTGAAAAACTGTAATCTAAGCCACATTACAGAGCACAGTGGTGGAAACGACTCTCCACTACAGATACAATACATGATCAACACGTTGCACAGACACAGACTAATAGAAAATGTCTTCTAAACTGAATCTCATTGCATGGACGAGCCTCGAGGCTGAGCACAAGCAGGGCACATTAACTTTCAGGCTGGCACGAGTGAATGATCAGGTATGAAACACGCCAGTCGATGTTAATTAACATTAAGGTCGAGCTTTCATTCACTCATCCATAGGAGCAGCGTCGGGTCGTTTGTCTGGTCACGTCTGTTACATTTTGTTCTACTCTGCAGAAAGTTACAGTACATTCAAAAAATCGTGTGAAAAGAAAGAAAAAACATTTCTTATAGATCTTCAGCTGAGGCTGAAGAAATGTCAGAGCCCAGACGCACACGCGGTGCTGAACCGGCTGCCAGGTCTACAACTCTGTCTGTTCCCAAGTGATTCCAAGGCAGCAGTGGCAGCAGTACAGGACTTGATCATAACATAACATTTCACGCTCCTACTACTCACCACACTCAAAAATATAATATATATTATCCGATTACAGGCGGCGTTCAAGTCAAACCGGGATTTTTAATGACAGAGTGTGGTGACGAGACTCTTAGCCGCAGTAACACATTCAAGTGGCGAAAACGATTAAAGTAGGCCGTATGCCAGGCATGTCGGTCCCGTCGTTCCAGTGGACAATCTGAGAGTAGAACGTCTGATGCTTAAAAATCGACAAATAACTCCCTCCTGACCTTTTACTGCTCCAAGCCGTTTTTGGGCCATTAATGGAGCTCCTGAGAGGCCGGTGGTTCAGACGTGACTCTTGACAATCAAAAGTCCCGGTTTTACTTGAACAATACTTGCACAATACTGATTCACCTTTTTAAACGCTCACTTGAGGTGAATAAGTTTTAATCCAGACATCAGCTTCAAAACACACAGAACCAGTCAAACGTTTGGACACATTTGGATCTGTTCTCTACATTCTAGGACAATATATTTATTTATTTTATTTTTTATTTATATATTTATTTATTATTTAATTATATTTTATTATTTTTTTTTATTATGAAATAACACATATGGCATCAGGTTATTAAATAACAGCAGCAACAACAGTGAGTAGTTACAGTATTTTAAGACGAGCCAGTAAGCTGTTCTGGAACCGTTCTTGTAAGAACAGTATTGATCATGATGAAACCGGCTCTCATGACGACCGTCCCAGGAAAGCAAAACCAAAACGTAGCTCTGCTGCAGAGGAGAAGTTCATTTAGAGTAAGTGTACCATACCAGCCCCAAAAATCACTGATTCAATATCGACTGTTAAAATAGAAATCAGGAAAGGCCATGGAATTAGAGAGGGTGTACAAACTTTTGACTGGTGGTGTATCTTTATAAATAATAGCAACTTGGAACTAATGTGTACTGTGGTTGGAAACTTTAGGACGAAAAAAGTCTATACAGTATCTGTGAAAATCGACAAAATATTATTGTGTGGTGTACTGTGGTTAGCACTGTCGCCTTGCACCTTCAGGGTCTGGGTTCGAGTCCCATCTCTGTGTGCATGCGGTTTGCATGTTCTCCCGTCCCATGTGCTTATTGGGTTTCCTCCGGTTTCCTCCCACAGTCCAAAGACATGCAGATTAGGTTAATTCGCGGTCCCGAATTGCCCGTAGTGTGTGTGTGTGTGTGTGTGTGTGTGTGTGTGTGTGTGTGTGTGTGTGTGTGTGTGCCCTGTGATGGATTGGCTGTCCAGAGTCTACCTGCCTCGTGCCCTGAGCTTCCTGGGATACAGTAGGCTCCAGGTCGCTGTGACCCTAAATAAAGTGGTATAGACGATGAGTGAGTGAGTGAGTGAGTGAGTGATATATAACTAATTAAAGTAATATTTGAGTATTGAAATAAATATGTAGGTTAATCTACCTAAAAGTTTTTGATATTCTTTTGCTCACGGTTTATTTGTCAGGTCTTTGCTGGTGATGGGGCATTTATTTAAATAAAATTTGGTCATCAATGGTCTGATAATAGTTACTGTCAACTTATAGACAGGAATAATTTGTGCCTAGTAGGAGATGAGCTACAACTAATTAACCGACCTAGAGTAAACAGGAAGTGTAAATAAACTACCAGTAACTGTAGGACAATACCTAAAGTGTTGGTCTAATGTGTGCAGTTGGGCATTAAGGCTCTATAAACCAACAGGGAGGCAGATCTGAACTGGAGATTTCCACTCTAGCTTGGATATAAAAAAAAAAAAAAACAATCCCAATTGAGCTAAAAATCCTTTGTATTGATTGTAAATCGGTACCTGGACATAACGGGTTGCAGGCCAGTTTCTGGATGGCTTGGCCTTCACATATGGCTCCCCCGTTGAGGGGCGCTGGGTTGGTGCAGCTCCGCGTCCTCTTCTGGAAGCCTTTGCCACACCGACTGTTACACACCGACCACTCGGTCCATGTCGACCAGCCTCCGTTCACTACCGCAGCAAAATAAGAACCAAAAGTTTATTTGGATAAACTTTAAATGCTTGGCAGAATCAAAAGAGCTTGCATTTGCTATTCATTACGCTTTTTTTTTTTTTTTTTTTTTCCTATTGGTGAGAGAAAAAAAACCCAGAAGATTTTCTGTTGCAGTGGCTATTTATGTACGATTGCTACGGCTCCCGAGACAATGGCGAAATCCATCTCACTCATCACAGCCCAAGAGACTGCGGCTGGGAAACACATTGCGGCTTTGGACTTCTAATGACTCGACTTTTTCTTCACGATGTGTGAGAAGTATTGTGCTTTCGGGTAAACTGGAATGAAAGACTTCAAGAAGCCAAAGAAGATTTTTTTTTTTGTTGTCGTTGTTAAATCCTGGCTTTCTGGTTTTTTTTCTTTTCTTTTCTTCAGACGCTTCTTCTTCTGCTTGAACTTCTGCGAGTCTGATCTTCCCTCCTGCTGGTCCTGGTCTAATCAGAAGATGAGTCTTTACTGTCCTTATCTCGCCCGTATTGAGCTCTGGTCTCGCCGGGAAAACGCCACGGTCGTGCCAAACGACATGGGCGCTGCAGGGATGCTGATTGCGCGGCATTCTGTGAAAGGATGAGCCGATACCAAATCCCTTCAAACACTGCCCTTGTGGTCTGCATTTTGGGCTAGAAAGAAAAGCCTGAATATTCTGGCCTCAGAAAAAAAAAAATCCACAGAAAAAAGAAAAACAGCCCCTTTTTTTTTTTTTGCAAATGCTTCATTTGGATTTGCATGAGCCGCACATGATGAAACCTCCCATGTCTTTATTTCTCAGAGCAATAACAAAGAAAGGTATAATGCAAACGGAGAGGGGGAAAAGCGCAAAATAATGGCGCAGGGATAATCCCCGGGCTTTGAGTGCTGTGCTTGTGATTTAGAGCTCCGTTGTGACTTCAGACAGGAAGTCAGAAGTGAGAGACCGAGGTGAAACTTGACCCTGGTGACATCAGCGGCTGCTGAGAGCCACCAACAACCACAGGCGCATCCGGAGGGAGGGAGAAGGACTTTTATGGATCCCCATTTTTGGACAAACTACAAAAGGAGAGGGTAGATGACTAACAGCAATGCTCTCGCTCCCTTGTTTTGACCAAAGCGAGAGAGTTTATTCAGATGTTTCTGTCTCTCAGTAATTGGAAGGTCGCGAGTTCAAATCCAAGCACTGATCAGCCCTTGAGCAAGTACCTTAAGCCTCAACGTCCCAGTTGTATCGTCACTCACGAATGCTTAAAGGTAATCCCCTTGCTCTTTTCCGTTTAAAGCCTGAACACCTCGCCACTGCTACCGAAGCACAAGTCTCCGCCATTCCCCCTATTCTCACACAGGAGGTCATTTATTCCTCAAGCTAGACCCGGGAGCAATTCCAGCGAGTCTCCAGCTGAGGAAAAGGAGGTGATTTATTGCTACTAGGGGGAGCGAAAACTACCGGTTGCAGGATTCTGGAATTTGATGTGAATGAAAACCAACTATGATAGCAGCAGGTGGGAAGCTCTGACTTACTGAAGATCTTCTTCTTTTTTTTTTTTTTCCCCCACAGAGAGAGAAACTAAGAGTGTGTGTGTGTGTGTGTGTGAGTGTCTTTCTGTTTTTTTTACAGCTATATGGTTCTGACTTCCTAACACATCATCCCATCAGAGGAAAAGTCAGCGGGGTCGTGTTCGACGACGAACTTCCCTCGAGTTTTCCTGCGAGGAAATGCCTGAGAACTTCAGCAGGAGGTAGTTCCAGCTTGTCAGCACGTCTAACACTCCTTATGAAAGAAGAAAACATCTTCCAGCTCTGGGGAACGGCAAGGCGAGATCAGACTCAGGGAAAAGTAAAAAAAAAAAAAAAAAAAGACTTATAAGACGAAGGTGCTTAGGAGACCAAGGACGTTCTTAAAAACATCAAAATATCAACACTAAAGGTTTCATTTGAGGGAAAGTGAGAGCATTAAACAAAACAATATAAGAAAAAAAAAAAAAGAATAAATCAAAATAGTAATGAGTTTTTTAAACTACCGTAGACTATAACAGTGGCTGTGGTGCTCCGTCTCTTGGCCACGATGTTCTTGGCCACGCAGGTGTAGTTAGCGGTATCGGACAGCCGGGCCTGTTTGATGATCAGGTTGTGATCGATGGTGATGTAAAAGTTCCGATCGTCCGCAGGGTCGATGACCTCCTCGTTCTTCAGCCACTCGACCTGCAGAAACAAGACGGTGAAAGGCGGCTCATGGTTAGCACCGGACGCTCGTATGGACATTTTCATATGGACATTTTTACATCGATCCAATTTGCCTCCATAAATCAAAGTGAAGCGTTTAAAGCCGCATTTGCACATAGCCTCGGCTTACATTTCAATAAAGTCCGATGACCGCCTCGGTGTTTATGCCTGTTAAGCCCGGACTTCTATAAAACGTCAATACCTATCATGTTCTCTTTTTATTTGCCCTCCCGAACAAAAGAAACGGTCAGGAGTGAAGGAAAAACGGTGTTATTCTTGGAGCTGACAGCCTCCTCGACCTTTCCTTATGAGTTCCCACTTCCCGGTGATGCCGATATTAGACCTGAGGTCGTATCCGAACTGTTCGGAGCTTTTATTTGACCATAAATCAAGCCATTTTTATTTTATTTTTTTTAAAGCCGCTCGTCCCTCTGGAGGCAGCGTTACAGATTGTAGCCGGTCAATACAGCGCTAGACCTGAGATGGCAGAAATCTATGGCGAGTTGCTGCCGTGTGTCTCTGGAGGCTGCTTGGGCAGACGGCATGCACGCTCAGCTCGGCGAGTGAAGAGAGGAGAAAGTGGACATGTCCAAACTGCTGACCATTACGGGTCATCGCTCGGGCTATATATTACTTTAGAGAACAAGGGATGGTTAAGACTGTAAAAGCTTTCAGACGGTACATCTAGACAGGACAGCTTCGGCCGAGCCAGGTCATAACGGTCGTTCGGACGGTTTAACTGACTAATAAAAGAAACAGAAACGTCTCAGGATTTTCCGACGACATTCCCACGTAGGTCTAATGGTCATAAGATAATAACCTAATAAGATCGTCACATGATGCGGATCTACAGGATAAGGCGGTTCTACACTTTTACAGGAATATTTATAGAATATCTAAGGGAAAGAAAAAAAAGTGCTGTGAGTCAGCCCACAGTACAGTTCGCTCCGGTCCTGATTCCAGTCCTTCGGCTGTCTGTAGTTTCCTCAGAAAACATGAGGAATTCTGGGTGGACGTGGAAGGTTTATTGTTTTTACTGCAATAATAATTCACCTTGCAGCCTTACTCCTTCTTTAATTTTTTAGATCCTTTCGATGATGTGTGTTCTGTGTCCAAATGAAACCCGGATCATTTTTTTCTCCCCCATCGGACAGTTTGCAAGCATTCGACTGACGTAAAAGATGTGATCCGAAGGTTGTAAAGATGCTTTTTTTCCCCCCTATTAAATTCTTTTTTTCCTTCCTTTTTTTTAAATTCTCTTTCTCTCTCCAATGTTCCTCTTTAGAGAAACAGCTTTATAAGAAAAGTCCATAAGAAACTTTATCCACTGCTAACCGAATCCCTTTTGTCCTCTGTGAGGCAAGGTAAATAAATAAATAGATCAGGTTTTCACAGAGACTTCTTCTGCACATTTCATGAGGTTTTGTCTACAGTTCTTCTTACTGAGACACTCGATGGCTTTCGGGGCGAGTACGAAACTCCTTTAAGATACGATCCGGCTGGACGAGCGATAATGAGCGTCACCCTTTGGAATGGAAAAAAACAACATTCAGAAACCGTAAAACTTAAAAGCTTGATATTAAAGTGAGAAGCGTGTGGCCTTGCTGCGGGGACTCTACAGCTTTCTGAATCTGCACAACTTCAGGTGCCGGCTGAGAACGAGCGGCCCTGCCGTGTGAGCAACAGCTGAGCAGACAGATTCATTGCTGACCCTGTTTGATTTAGCGGGACACTAAAAATACCAGTCTGCCTCGCCAAGTCATTAAAGGGATCAGCTTGTGATAAGAGCAAACTCTTGCACATAATGTGCAATTTTCAATTTTATCGCTTCCCATTACTGTTTATAAATATTTAATAGGTTTGCGTGCATGTGCGCGCATGTGTGTGAGTGTGTGTGGGTCTGCTCTTATGCAAGGCTGACCGGACTCTCGCTTCTGAGACGCTGGTGCAGAATCCTGCGATACGCAATACGCTCCAGCACTCCCATAACGCTGGGACTGATAACACCCCCTATAGACGCGTCCGTTCTTTCTGTCCTATGTTGCGCGTTTTCACACTGTGGGGACAAGCGAGGACGGCTGAGGGTTTAGTCCCCAGTCATGTAAAAAAAAGTCTGAAATAAATGTACAGTAAGTTTCCTACTGTACATACGAACGATTTGAGTTATGAACTTTCGAAGATATGGACATACGTTTGGAAATTAAATCACATGTCGGACGTACATTGTCACGCGGGTGCAGAAGCGGTGAAACTGGTCCTGCTGAGAAGCGCGAGCAATAACGATGGAGACAAAAGTGAAAATAATTGTGAGAATGGAGTGAGATGAAAAGCTGTCTTTAACATCATACTACTACGGGCATGCTAGTCCATAGGCAATGTTTGTTGGACTTACGAACAAACTGGACTTACGAACGAGCTCTCGGAACAGAACTCGTCCATATGTTGGGGAATTACTGCACTGCAATAGTCTAAGCATGATCTAGACCTATGCATCGTTCTCAACTCATCGAGATCAAGCAAGTATTTGTAAAATGCTGCTTAATTGAGGACATTTTTTGTAGAACATAAAGTAGTTATATAATAAGCGGCACGGTGGCGTAGCGGTTAGCAGTACGGACGCGCACCTCCGATTCCCACCTCGGGTCTGCGAACTTTGTGAATGAGTGTGTATGTGTGCTCGGTGATGGATGGATTGGCACCCTGTCTGATCATTCTGATTCATACCCAGTTTTCACATTTCTTTTTTTTTTTTTTGGATTGTATAAAGCTGCTTTGCGACAATGACAATTGTTAAAAGCGCTATACAAAAATCTAATAGAATTGAACTGTGCTGTCCATGGTGTACTGACCTCATGCCCGAAGAATGTAAATGTTGCTAATAATCATACTGTACATTTAATATTGTTTATGACTTCTGCTGAAGAGGAAATGATGTATAATCCCACTCTCCGGTGTTTATTGTGTCTGGAAGCTTTTCCACATCACTCCGCTCCACTCCGGTCTCTGGCTTGCTCATTACAGATCTAAATCTCTACATCTGGTTTCCTGCGACAACAACTTAAACATTCAAAGCTCCGCATTAAACCCATCTTTTTTCAGGTCGGCCGAGATATACTGTACTGTGTATACGGTAGGTCCTGAGTGGACCGCGAGACACCATGACAGACCCGCGTCTATTTATGAGCCGTAAATCTGGACGCGCTCGCCGGATAATGGACGTCCGTGGAAGTCTCCAGTCAGTCGCTGCCTCAGTCGAAGGTAGAGTCAGACAGAACCGGATATATCTGCACTCGGATGGCTTTGCTATACATTACGGCACCGTCGAAAGCTACTGTAACGTGACAGAAGTACAGTGCAGCAGAGGTTATTGCGTTAGCGAGAGGAAGTCGGATTGTGAGTGAAATCAATGAGGATTACGTATAAATCCACCGGACATCAGGCAGCCTGAAGTGATGATATGCATCACTCGGTTTACTAAAACAAACAGGCAAACCCGAAAGGAAGTGTTTAAGTGTGTGTGTGTGTGTGTGTTTCTGTGCATGTTCGTGATTGCCAGCATGGTGGAGCACATGTTTATGTTTCGGTTTGCCTTTGCGTGTGAGCGTGTGTGTTTGTGTGCGAGAAGAGAAGACCTCAAAAATGTCCTGTGATGGATCTAAATAATCCAAAATGCATGTGTGTTTGGATGCAGGTGGATGGTGTGTGTGTGTGTGTGTGTGTGTGTGTCACTGTGCTGTGTAACACTCTGCTGCTGATTGGAGCACGCGCTCCCCGCTGGCTCGCTGATCCTGTTATTTTTGCCATTGCTCCCCGAGGAGTCGCGAGTCCGACGCAGAGTCAGGCTTCTACCATATTCTCCTGCTTCAAGCAAATTCCCCCTCACCTTTCACACAGGCGGCAGCGGTGCCAAGCGCAATCTGTCGACGCTAACCGAAGCCGACGGTTTTAACTGTGAGGGAGCGCGCGAGGCCATGGGCACCGGCGGCGCGAGGGAATGTTTACCAGCCAGCGAGACAGCATGCCAGGCAGATATCGGGTTACTTACAGTCACTTTCCTTTCCGGGTTCATTCGGAGGCTCTGGGGCTTGACGCCAGTGTTGGATGAACAAACAACACGTGAGAAAACTCGTTTAAATTTTAATGAGACAATGAAAAAGATAAAAGGCTCGAAGCATCGGATCCGACTGGATCGCTCTGACTGGGAACCAAACTAAACAAATGCGTTTTAAGTCAAAGTGTGAGGTTAGGCTTCTTTTCATTTATCGTCTATACAGTTTATACTGTAAAGGGTCATGGGGGGGGGGGGGAGACTTTGGGCATAAGACAGGTGTAGAAGGTGCTAATCCATCGCATGGCACACAAACACACACTATGGGCAAGTTGGGAGGAAACCAGAGAACCCCACCAACCACAGGGAGAACATGCGAACCCCAGGCACACAGACCCAAGGCGGGAATCGAACCCTTGACCCTGGAGGTGCGAGCCACCGTGGTACAAACACAATGGTCCAAAATGGTACAAAAAAAAGCAGAAAGCCTTTCTGACACTAAATGCTAAGTAGAGAACGAAACATGGCGCGATTCCTCTTATAGTTAAGAGTATAGCAGATATTTATGTTACAAATAAACTGAAAAACTTTTATTTTAGCGTGTTTGTAGAAACTGTCAGAGCTGTTATTATAGAAAATTATCAATCATACTGTATTTAAGTCTAATTGTTAAGTAGATTTAAGATTAAAGTAGATTTAAGTAGGTAAGTAAATTTAAGCTTAGCAAGTTCTACTCTTGTTCATATAGTGTGTTGTGTTCACACTTCAAAAATAGCTTGTTTCCAATCTCCATCGTGTTGTAACTCAAAGTTCACACAGTTTGCACAACGTTTAACTCATTAGTAAACACTAATCGTAGCTCTGAGTCGTACGTAGACTATCGACGCGATTCGATTCGATCTGATTCTTGGCTATTGCGATTTTCAGTTTGATTAAATAGTTGAAATTAAATTTGATTAAATAACATTGTTTCAAAGTATTAAAAAATACAAAAAGTATCTAAGAAAAGACTTAAATGTTTTTTTTTTTTTTAAATACTCGTCTACACCACACTCCAGTCCAGTAGGTGGCAGTATTACATCGACCGGCCATGAGCTAAAGAAAAAGAAAAAGCGTTGATTTTGAAAAACTTGATTATTTTGCAATTACTTTGTATTATCTGCAACACCTGTTGTATACTGTACTTTCAAGAAATACAGTGATTTTAGATAATTAAACGGTTATACGTTTACCTAAATAATGTTCAAAATGATCAATTGAGAACTGAGCCATTGATACAATTAACTGAATCGCTATACAAACAAATCAATTGATTCAATCGCATGGCTCTAGTAAACATCGATTACAAATAACTCCAGTTTGATCGTCAAATTTAAGATTCTAAACACGTTCAAATTCAGGTTTAAGCAGAGTTATTTGTTAATGTAAAGGATGTGAAACTATGAACATAACTACAAGTGCCGGTGGTTATTGGAGTCGAGTGTTTAATTACAGCTGGTGCAGATGTTCACTGAAGCTGCGCGGATGGGGAGGGGAGACGTTACACCGTGCCTAAACGCCTCGGCTTCCTTTTCCTTCTCAGACTCAGAACGCTGGTGGAAAACTGACAGCATGGAGTCCAGTCTCTCTTTCTTCTTCTTGCTCTGAGCGACGAGAGTGTGTGTGTGTGTATCGCTGAATTATTCACGCTGTGAGTGTGTGTTTTTCATGAATCTGAAGGGTACGCGGTGTAATTCTTAAACACAACGAACCAGCTGCATCATGGCAAGTGGAAACTCTAACACGTACAAGTGTCACATAGCAACACACCCACGTGTACTTGCGGCCGCGTTTGAGGGAAAGTGACACTTTTCCGTCTTGTTTTTTTTTTTCATGCAACCCCCCCCATCTCCCCCATCTCCCCCATCTCCCCCATCTCTCCTCTCCCTCCCACACAGGTGATGCTCAAAATCCACATCCATCCATAATTGTCCCATTTCTTGTCATTAACAAAGAGGAAATTGCCACATGTCAAAAAAGCAGGATATTTACCTTCTACAAAACGAAAACATTAGAGTCGGGGAGAGAAAAGGTGAGTGTTGGAACAGCGCGCGGCAGAGCGGCGCCGTCTTTCGCTAAAGAGTGTGACGTCTTCATTTAGATAAGTTAGGAGACAGAGGAGAAAGCGGGCGTTTGATTATCGCTCGCTCAGGCACTAATATTCATGCAGGAAATTAAAACAAATGGTCATTACACAAATAGACAGAAACATTAGGAGCCAATTACTCCGTCCTGACTTCATCGACTGAGGCCGACATCAGTTTCATTTCCAGCACCTGCGAACGCTGGCGTCTTTCTGTGCGTGCGTGCGTGTGTGTGTGTGTGTGTGTGTAGGGCGAGTCTGCATTCAGACCGTCTGTCATCTTTTCCAAACAGATCTTTGCATGTACGAAAACCTGGACTGAACTATGGCCACTTTAATAGGAACATCTGTACACCTGATAATTCATCCATCCATCATTTATAGCCTCATTTATCTTTTTTTTTTTTTTTAGGATGGTTTGAGGGGGTTGGGCTAAAGTCTATTCCAGTGTACTTGGGGTACCCGGGCGGGGTACACCCTGGATGTGGTGCCAACAAGCACACACATTCACCAAGCGAATAATACACGGAATACCTTTAAGCCCGCCAAGCACAGGGAGAGCGTGCAAACTCCAAAAACACACACGCAAGCAGATCAGAAGATAAAAAAATCTGCGAATCTTAATTTTGAGGTGTTAAATTATCCTCCCTATAGTCCTGATATCACTCCTTCGGACTTTCACCTGGAAGCGGCGAGGATGAAGAGTCACGTCTGATGAAGAAGTGAAGACGGTGGTGCATCCGTGTCTCACAGCTCACAGCCTACAACAGTTTTTTATGAAGGAATACAGACGATTGCTGACAGATTGACAAAGTGTATTGAAGAGCAGGGAGATTATATCGAAAAGCGATGTATTTGTCTTTCCTAAAAGTTAATTAAAATAAATTCTACAGCCCGAGTGTTGACTCATGCTTGTGTGTATGCGGTATAATTTAATGATTTTTTTATTGTCCTGTGCGTCTGTGTGTACAGCCTGAGCCTGATCGAGGGAATGATGCAGATGCAGAAGGAAAGCTCTCATTAATATCTAATGTAAGTATGGCGGCTGCTTTAAACAGCAGCACCGCTCATCTAATCTGAACGCTTCTCCGAACAGGAAGGCGTTCTGAATTCTCAGTGAGAACCCCCACCCTCCCCTCTGATCCCGTCGCTCTCGGTGTCAGTCGCGCCCTTCCCTCTGCCACGACGCAGACTGTACAAATGTCTCCTCCAGGGTTTGACTTATGCCTGGGAAAGCGACATCAAAAAAACAGCAGCGCTCTCACTAGCCTGTGATTTTCTGTGTAATGGGGTGGTGCGATCCAAGATGCTTTCCAGATGAAAGCGCCCAAAACAAAGAAATGAAATGAAAACATCACGGCAATCTGCTCCCGCTTTAATCGCCTCCATATTGCTCGGATTTGTGGGCCAGAGAGCGATGTGCGTATGACACGAACGGGAAGGCTCCGCGGTCGTCTCGCCCGCTCCGCTTCCCTTCTGAATAATACACGCTCCAGACGGGGCTTAACGGTGTGAGCCGGGCGAAATTCACCGCCACCCTGTTTGCTTTGGAGGTGCGCTGAGCTAAGACAAAGCGGACTGCGACAAATCCTAACTACCAGAATGAATATTTCAGCGGATATACTGTTCCGTTTTAGTTCTCATATGTTCATGGCTTGTTGTGTGTTTTTTTTTTTTTTTTTTTCAAGAAAGAAAGAAAATCTGGCCTCAGTCAGAGACACAAAACCAATAGTTATTTGGTAAACGCCAGGGCACAGGCAGAGTACAGTAGGTGGAGAACTCCATCTCTCTCTTTTTCTTTCTCTCTCTCTCTCTTTCACACACACACGCACAGTGTGAGAGCGCGAGTGGGAGAAAGAGAGGTGATTAATAAGTGTTGTTAGAGCCAGGCATGAGAGGCTCACTCTCAAGACTGAGACAGAGAGAGAGAGAGAGAGAGAGAGAGAGGAGGCTAAACCACCAGGCCTCTCCGGATAGCCCGTGCACAGATGTCCTAATTAACACTGAAGGTCGAGCAGACTGCTGAGGTGTGCTGAGACGGCCCGCCTTACCCTCGGTCGTTTTTACACCATTTATTTTGATTCTACGCTTCTCAGGTGACTAGTAACGCCGTTTAATGCTAAGCCGCGCCAAAGAGCCATCGACGCATCCGTCCGCTGCACTGAACACGAGCTGATCAGAACCGTTTCAAAGCACGGCTCGCTCCTGAAACCGAGTTCTGAGCTCTGATGAAGCTGGTGAACATGTAAATAGCCTGTTTTGGGATTTGGAGCTAAAATTGGAAAAAATAAATAAACAAAAAAGAAAACAAGATGAGAGGAGAAGAGGCCAAACCATTATAGAGTTCAGAACTTGTTTCCCAGATGTTCCACAACATTAAACTCTGGATATCTGCAGGCGGAACTTGTACCGGATGAATCAGCAAAAAAACATAAACGAAGAAATAAATAAATGTTCCTGGAAGTGAACTTTCAAATTTAAACTATTTCCATTTTTTCCCCCCTTTTCCCCCTCACCGATATTGCATGACACAGGTACAAAATAAACACTCTGAAGGACAGGTTTGGACGTCGCAGACGCTTTCCGTTTGCAAAAGTTGTAGGCGTATACAAATAAACGACAGACGTCCAAATAAATAAATAAATAAATAAATAAATGAAACAAAGTCAGTACTTGGTTTAAGGACCCTTTAGTGTCAGCAGTTGTATAAGGAAATAAGCTACTAAGTTTTACTAAGTATCCAGCAGAACCACCTACACTTCCTCTGAGGACCTTGAATGTTGCACCTGATGCTTCTTTGCATGCAAAATCCCTCATCCATCTCTCTGAAAAGTGCACGCTTATATAATGTGCTGCTTTTTTTTTCTGGCATGCGAATATTTTTTCTGTAACTTTTAATCTTGTTCTGGATTACTGCTGTTTGGACGGCTCGGTGGTGTAGTGCTCAGCAGCACTGTGGCCTCACGGCTCCAGATTCCCACCTTGTTTGTGTGTGTGTGTGTGTGTGTGTGTGTGTGAGAGTTTTAATTCTCTCCTCGTACTTGGTGGGTTTCCTCCGGGTACTCCACCCCATGCACTCACTCACTCACTCACTCATCATCTATACCGCTTAATCCTGTATTCAGGGTCACGGGAGGCTGGAGCCTATCCTTAGGGCAGGGTACACCCTGGACAGGGTGCCAATCCATCGCAGGGCACAGACACACTCTCACTCATTCACACACTAGGCCCAATTTAGGCCAATTAGCTTAACCTACATGTCTTTGGACTGTGGGAGGAAACCGGAGTACCCGGAGGAAACCCTCCAAGCACGAGGAGAACATGCAAACTCCATGCACACAGAGACGGGAATCGAGCCTGGCCGGGGATCGAACCCGGACCCTGGCGGTGTGCTAAGGCGACAGTGCTAACCACTATACCACTATGCCGCCTCCGCCCCATGCAGTTCAGGCTAACAGTTAGGCTAATACAAAAGAATTACCCGTAGTGTGTAAATGAGTGTGTGTTGTGCGTGCATGTGCGCCCTGCGATGGATTGGCACCCTGTCCTGGGTATATCCTGTCTTGTGATGGACGTTTCCTGGGACCCGCGACCCTGTACAGGATAAGCAGTATTAATGATGGATGAGTAAATAAATAAATAAATGAATGAATGAACGAATACTGATGTTTGAAAATCGTGAATGTCTTTGTTACCGACTTAAAAATAAAGTCATAAAGCGCTCGCCCTATCATCTGGAGAACGCGAGTTACGTGCTGTAACTTCTCGCAGCCGGAGGTCTAGAGAGAGCTGATTGGCCGAGTTCTCTCAGAGGGGAGGGATGAGAGGAACTTAGTGCTCCCACGTTAATCACGGCTCTACAGCCAGTCAGGGGGTCTGTGAGCTCACGCAAGCAGATGGAGTGGACAGCGCTGTCCACCGAGGGTGTAACTCCGCCCCCAACGGTGTAAGAACAAGCAGTTCGAAAAGGCGTCACGTGGTTCCTCTGAACCATGTCACGCCTTTTCGAACTGCTCGTTCGGCCCTCCCGACTCAGTGGTAGTAGTAGCCTTAATGAGGGAGCCCCCTAGTGACGGGGAGGAATTGGACACGACTAAATTAGGGAGAAAATCGGGGGAAAAATCCAAAAAATAAATGAAAAAAAAAAAAAAGCTATAACAAAGTTTGTCCTAATACTTTTGCACAATACTGTTATGTAACTACAAAAGTGTTCAAAAAGAACAATCTATCAGATTTCATCAATAGTTGATTAATCATTGTTACTATTTATAAATTGTCGGCGTAGAAAAAGAATAAAACATGGTGACTCTCCGACTCTTTGTCAGACTGACATCATAGTTTCCTAAAAAGGCTCCTTAATTAATCCTTGATGATTATTATTATTATTATAGTAATAGCAAACTAATATAGCTCCTACTGTACCTAGCTACAGGTAGCTAGCTCTTTTAGCTAACATCTGTTAGCTTCAGCTGCAACAATATTAAGCTCAGTTTTTTACATGAAAAAAAAAGAAAAGAAAAAAGGTGGCATGGAAACCCCACCACCGGTTAACGGCTTGGCGTTGTCATTGCAGTGACAAATAACCTTCCGCGCAGAAGTATAATCAACGCAGACTTGACAGAGAAGCAGACATCAGGCATCAGACGTTCCACAGACTAAAAACGCATAACAACGTCATGTTGTTCTTTAATCAGTTAAACATCGTTAGTGTTTATACAACGGTCCTTAACAAAATGTCCAGGGTGCTCAAAACCAAACGAGAGAACTGAGACACGAAACCCGAGGCGTCTTCTCCAGAACTTCTCACATCACCGCGGTCTCTGCCGAATCAGCAGAACTGCTCTAACCAACTTTTCTTTCTTTCTTTTTATCTTTCTTCCTCTGTGCGTCTATTATTCCCTCCCCTTCCAGTCTATTATTCTTATCGTTTACGATTAAATTGCGTCTATCAAGGCATGCGGAATTGTCAGAAAATGATACAGAAAAGTTTATGAGTTTTGATTCGATCAAAGTGGAGTAGCACAAGCCTGTCTGCGTATCTGTTACGAGCAAAAAATATGGAAATGCGCAGCAAATCAATGTGCATAAATATTAATACCGCCGAACGTTCCAGAGCACTCGGTATTATTTGTGCGATGGATATCTATGCCGTGACACAGGAACGAGTTAGCGGTGACCTTGCCAGGCTGAGAGAAACTGATCAAACTGCCGAGGTTTTACACAGTAAAGTGAAGAGAGAAAGAGAGAGAGACTGGTTTAGAGAGAAGGGCTTTTAATGATAATTTCCCCCAAAACCGCAACATTTACAGGACGCTCATATATCTTTGCCTTATTCATGACTCACATCTGAGAAATCCTTCATCTGTATCTCTGTAATGCACATTTGCCTTCTGTTTTATTCATTCACCTCCCAACCACACCTGTGAAAACTGTTCACACAAATTATCTCTTTTAAAGAAACAGTCCGCGTTTCATTGAGCTTGAGTTTAATATAAAGCTTAGAACAGCCATTTAAATATGAATTATGTTTATAGTTGAATTATATACTGCACGCATCACATTACATACAGACCATCTGGTCAAAATTTTTTTTTACTATTCCATTCGATCACTATTACTGTATATTTAAATACAGAACGCAATGTGGTGTCCAGTTCATGTGTGAAAATCGTTCCTCAGGCTCCCAGAATCATCCTTTCACAATTTGAATCCTGAAATACACCTGTGACCATCAGGGAGGAAAAACTCCTGTACAGAGGCCTGTACAGTGGACACTATGCATGATGGTTCCCTTCTTACCCTGACGCTCCCATCGCGCTGGAATAGGCTCAGTCTGGACTCATCAGACCACATGACCTAAATCCAAATCTTTAGGCTTCCTAGAAAATTAGGGCTCACTGAGTCTCACTAACGAGTGCTTTTCTTGGTGGACACACAGCCAATCCTGTGAGTTCTGATCACACTGTGTGTATAGAAACACTCTTACGTTCACTATTAAACATAGCTCTGATTTTAACTGTTGATTTTTTTTTACCATGTGACTTCAAGTGTTCAAATGATCCCCATTCATGATTATTTTTCTTCCACATCACTTTACCGTTCAGCACTATCCTTCCAGGTGTTGATAATGTGATGAAGGATTTTCAACCCAGTTTCAGTCAATTCAAATCTCCATGTCTTGATGAAGCTCAATAATTTGACGCTTCTGAAGTGGTGACTTTTTTGGCCAGGCAATGTACTGTATCTTCGCACTTCTGAGAGCCTTCTTGATGAGGTCCTGTGCTTGGCTGAACCTCTTGTGGGCTTCTGCCTCAACATTCTCAACAGTGTCGAGATGACTTTCTGCTCACCATGGTTGTGAAGAGTGGATGTTTGGGTAACCATAGCCTTCCTGTCGGCATAAACCAGTCTGGCCATCCTCCTCTATCATCAACAGGGTGTTTCTGGTGGCAAAACTGCCAGCTCACTGCATGTCGGTCGCTTGTTTGTGATAGAGGATCGAGACTGTTTGTGCAAAAATCCCAGGAGATCAACGGCTTCTGAAATACTCAAACCAGGCTGTCTGGCAGCAACAATGACGCCAGGGTCAAAGTCGCTGAGATCACACCTTTTCCATTCTGATGGTCAATTTCACCAGCAGTGGGCGTGCACGTAAATAATACAACACATCTCACAATGCCATGTGGAGCAACATTATTTTCTCTAAGTTTCTGCACTTTGAGAAAACAAAGATAGTTTACAATTTCTTCCTACCGTGCTAAACTTAAACAGAGCCAACACCGGCTCCGTTGTGTTCATCCATAATTCAGGAATAGCACCTGGGCCGTCTCCGAGTTGAGGTGTGTGTCAGTCAGGGCAGTGTGTAATGCCCTCAGGTCTCGCATAGTGAACTCACACTTTCTGCTTACACTCCTTACACCTCTAAAGGCCACCCTTTGCACTTTACACATTCTTGTCCTATTCAAGACCAAGAAGAACTCCCACTCACGATACAGTATATATACCACAAAGGATCGAAGCAAGCCCAGAGAACTGCAGCAAGCTTGGGGAATTCTCTGTCACAACTCGAGTCTTTTTCAAATGATGAACCCTCGACTGATTCAGCAGTGTGCAGGTTTCATGTAAAAGGGTGGTGGTGAGGGGGTTGTACTTGCTGCCTCATTAATATTGCAAATCTTTTTACAATGAACACACTAATTCAGCAAAAAAAAAAAGGATTCCCTGCAGACCTGCACTGCAGCGAACCTCTACCAAACGAAATTGTAGATAACAAGATAAACGAGCTCTAAAGAGTCCTAATTGAACAACGGCATTAAATAACGTTAAGCACACCGTTGTCTATTTTATTATAATAACGCTGAAATGTGTTAGCGCTCAATCCCTTGTGCCCTTCCTCGCTCCACTCTGGATGCTAGCTAGCAAAAATATACACTCCCCTACACACTCTTATCACTGGGGCTGATAATAAATTACTGTCAAGCAAAACAAACACTGTACAAACACACTTTGCCGATGTACTGTACAAGGGGTCTCATGAGCAGAAGAATGAAGCCGTTGACATTTACAGAAGACTTCAGGCACGGTGCGGTGCCGAGACTCTTAGCCGCGGTAAAGCATCTGAATGGTGCAAAAGTTTTAAGGGAAACCACACGTCCGTGAATGACGATCCCGACCGAGGTGTCTCGGAGCGCACACCAGTCATTCCCTTAAAAAACTCAGCGAGAGGAACACCTGCTCCTTGAAAGTTGACGGATTACTTGTTGCCAACTGGCGGACGAGGCCCATCTGTCTGCAGGAACCGTACGCACAATCTTCACAAACACCTGCATTCCTGGAAGGTGAGTGCATGTTGGGTACCGGGAGAGCTCTTTCCGAGAGACCGCTAATGAACATTTTGACACAGAAAACCAGGACGTCCTTTCATGGCTCTGACATACTTGGTGTCCAAGCATTTGTGAAAGGTGCATTCGTGTAGCAGGGGAATATATAGTGAAATAAAGGTCGTCACCATGATTTTTTAACTCTGATAATTGTGGTGTTATTCACCAAAGTCCCGGTTTGACTTGAACACCCCTCTTACATGCAGTCCTCACTCATTTTTAAATTTGCTTTCTAATTGTGTAACTAGAAGAAACAAGTCTCGGCACATATCCACAGTATATCATTAGGTCATTGAATATCTTAATGCCTTCATTTTATTTCTTCTTCCAGTCTTAAACTGTTCAGTTTGAGTAGCTCTGTGCTCAATACAGACTCAGATTCCTGCTTTTGGCTGACACCACTAGACCCTGCTATGTTCCTTGGCTGTTGTAGGCTTAAGTGCGATGTGTTGTACAATATAACAGATGCTTTCCTGCTCACCACTGTTGCAAATGCTGTGTATTTGAGTTACTGTAGCTCTAGCTAACTAGCTAACTTTAGGCTAGCTTTAATATTGAGGCATCTAAAAAATTTAACTAATAAAGTCTCTCTAGCAAACTAACTAAAAACAGGTTAACTATCATATTGTGTAAATGTTTCCCAATATGTTAGCTAATACTATTAGGGTAACTATTATATTGTGTAAGCTACAGTAGTGGACAGGTTCCCTAGCAAGCTAGCTTTATACTGTTACATACACATTCTCTTGCAGGCTAGTTAGTGATAGCTAGCTTGCTTAAAAGCGTGTAAATAATACAACAGTACTACCTACTACTACTAAGTAATACAAGGCCTACACGCAAGCTAGCGTTATAGTGTTACATTATGTACATGCAAGCTAGCCTTACAGTGTTGTGTACATGCAAGCTAACCTTACATTGTTGTGTACATGCAAGCTAACCTTATAGTTTTATGTACATGCAAGCTAACCTTATAGTGTTGTGTACATGCAAGCTAGCCTTACAGTGTTGTGTACATGCAAGCTAACCTTATAGTGTTGTGTACATGCAAGCTAGCCTTACAGTGTTGTGTACATGCAAGCTAGCCTTATAGTGTTGTGTACATGCAAGCTAGCCTTACAGTGTTGTGTACATGCAAGCTAGCCTTATAGTGTTGTGTACATGCAAGCTAGCCTTACAGTGTTGTGTACATGCAAGCTAACCTTACAGTGTTGTGTACATGCAAGCTAACCTTACAGTGTTGTGTACATGCAAGCTAACCTTACAGTGTTGTGTACATGCAAGCTAACCTTATAGTGTTGTGTACATGCAAGCTAGCCTTACAGTGTTGTGTACATGCAAGCTAGCCTTACAGTGTTGTGTACATGCAAGCTAGCCTTATAGTGTTGTGTACATGCAAGCTAGCCTTATAGTGTTGTGTACATGCAAGCTAGCCTTACAGTGTTGTGTACATGCAAGCTAGCCTTACAGTGTTGTGTACATGCAAGCTAGCCTTATAGTGTTGTGTACATGCAAGCTAGCCTTACAGTGTTGTGTACATGCAAGCTAGCCTTATAGTGTTGTGTACATGCAAGCTAGCCTTACAGTGTTGTGTACATGCAAGCTAGCCTTATAGTGTTGTGTGCTAGCCTTACATGCAAGCTAGCCTTACATGCAAGCTAGCCTTACAGTGTTGTGTACATGCAAGCTAGCCTTATAGTGTTGTGTGCTAGCCTTACATGCAAGCTAGCCTTACAGTGTTGTGTACATGCAAGCTAGCAAGCTAGCACTAGGTTTATATCATACAAACCAGTAGCTAGGATGACTAGTAGGCTAACGAAACAGAGTAATTATCATGTGTAAACTTTTAGTCAGGTTAGCTAGCACCTAGACAACTAGCTAACTTTATACTATTATGTTGTGTTTGTGTAAATCTAGGAAGCATTATACTATTACCGTATATCGTGTACATGTTCCCAAAAAAAAAAAAAAACACTTTATTTACATAAATGGGCAGCAAGCAAAGCATAGATGAGCTATTATTTAATTAAAAGCATAGCAAGTGTTAACGTTCCTGCAAAAATAAAAATCTGTTGCTGTTAAGCAAGGAAAAAAAAAAGATATTCAGTGCATTTGCTGGGTTTTTACAGAGGGAAAATCTGGATTTCTGAGTGCACATAGACGCTTCTGACTTGGCAAACGGTATCGCACTCCTGCGGCGTTCAGCGAGGGTTTGGACGTTCCACTAGCCGTCTCCTAGGCTGTGTAAAATGGGTCAGTGTTTCCCTGAGGCGGCGTAGGCCTCTACCCCAGGGTGAGCCAATAACTTTCTCCCCACCAGTACCCGGCAGGACCCCAGCCTGCCCAGCAACTGCCTGAATGAAAACCTCCACTGCCATGACGACAGGCTCAGCAAGCGCATCAGCATGCCATCACCTTTGAACCCTGTCTTTATGTAAGCACTCTGACAAGTGTTTCTAAGAGTCATGAGAAAAGGAAGAGAGAAACAGAAATACAGCTTCCTTTCACAGTGCAGTCTTAAGACCATTTTATGGGCTTGCCAAGACGCTGCTCTTGCAAAAGGGGGTCATGAAAGGAGGGTAAAGAAAAGCTTTTCGCTTGCTTGTGATCGAGCTCTTTCGGAGCACATAAAAGAGTTCATGGACGGAAATGAAAAAACATGGCTTTTCAAAGGGTTGCCAAATCCTCAAATCCTTGACACCCCCCCCTCCCCCCCGAGCTTAAATTCATCTCTTAAAATGAACTAACGGATCCTTGTGAAGACAAAATTGCAAGCTCAGAGCGAAAAGAAAACAACAATAACAACAACATATAATAATGATAACAATACTAATGTTCCTGTTTAATGTTAAATTCCGAAAATCTTTTCTCTCACACGTCATTAAACTCATTAAAGTGGAATGGAAACATATGTAAAGAAAACTCCAGAGAGGCACTGAATCTGAATGAACGGCTCTAATATATTCACAGCACATGATTCATACGAATGACCCAACTGCTGTGCTATTTTGCAGTGGAAAAAAAAAGAGAGAGAGAGAGAGAGAAAAAAAAAGCCACAGTCGCAGTATGTCATGCACATTCTTAATGGTCAGGAGAAAGCGCCAAGATAAATGTCTGCAGCTTGTTTTCCTTTACGGGGTTTGGAAGTGCTGGCACTATCAGATGAAGACGGTTCCACCAGCTTGGGCCGGCAAAGGGCAGGCTGAAATACATCTCTTTGCCTAGGGATTCGTCTGTCAAGACAGAAGCGCAGACAGACAAAACGCTTCCTGGAAGGGAGTTTATAAGTTTCCGAGTGAATGGAGTCTGTGAGTCCAGTTGGCCTCTATGTTTATGTGCCTCCTGAGTGATGGGGAAATGAATTACCTGATTGTTCGTGCATTCGGGTTACGAAACGGAGCATTCCGTAAGCCTCATTTCCGAGGCAAAACAACGTGACGGGCATTTGCATAGGAAGCGGCGATATGCTACAATTACAGGTGACATTTTCAAGCACGAACAATGGCTGGCTTGCTTCAGAAGGCCATTAGCATAATGCCTCGCTCTACAGGTTTTTTTTTTTTTTACATTTGACTGATGTTACAGCTGTCATTACATAATCCTAATCACTTCCGCGTGAAGAGTACAATCCTGTCTCATACTGCAAAAAACCACGACAAGTCCCTGCAATCATACTACATTTTGATAAGCCCTTCATTGTGTAATACAGTAAAAACCTACAGAAAACAAAGCTACAGTACACGCTATACTTCACTGTAGTCTGATTTGATTGGGGATTTGTACACCTGATCCGAACGCCTGATAGTTAAATCATACGGAAGCACGGAATGTATGAGCAACATGAGTTGGATGGCCGATTGCGTTAGACTATAATCCCTGCTTAATCAGATTGTTTTTTTCACCCTTTTCTTCACACAGCAAGAGTTATGCTGTGGATCAAACACGAGCCATACTGTAGCATACTGTCTCGTCTCTCCCTCTCTCTCTCTCCCCCTTTCAGGTTCCTGTCTGCTGTTGAGAGATATTTTCGCTTTTGGAGGAATAATCATTGCAGATTTTTGTAAATGCATATGCAGCCATAGCTGCAAGCCATCTGTTTTCTCTCTGGGAGATTTGTGAAACTTAAGACGCCTGCGACTGTAAAAACAAGCAGAAGAAAGCAGAAGCTGAGGAAGAAGAGACGAGCGGAAGACGAGGATCGAGAGCATCTTAGCCAACATTTTAGCCAACTAGAGACACATGTTGTGAAATTATTATTATTATTATTATTATTATTATTATTATTATTATTAAGAGAACTAAGTGACAAATTAAGTGCACAGGTTAGTGAATGTCCCATCCCTGATATGGCTCTCCAGCTTTCCTCATTGTCAGTCACAAGTCATCACCTTCACTGATCACTAACACCTCCAAAACACCAACCACTGATTTCTAGACTTCAGCTGCTCCCCGCAACCATTACTGACCATCACTGTTCCTAACAACCAATCACCATAATGAAAACGGAATATAATGAACTGAATGTTTCCAATAATCAGCACTGTTTCCCACAATTATAATCACTACTGTTTCTATCACTATCACTCATCACCACTGTCCCTCTGCAAGAATGAATTACTACTCTTTCAGACAATCACTAATCACAACACAATTCCTAAAAATTATTCATCACCACTGTCCAAAACAATACCAAATCACCAACAATCACTAAACACCACTGTTCCCAATAATACCTAATCAACCCCTGTTTTCCATCGTTGACTAATGACCACTGTTTCCAACAATATCAAATCACCAGTTTCCAACAATCACTAAATCGCTAATCGACTCAGTTTCCTACAATTACTGACCACCATTGCTTCCAACACCCGACCCCTAATCACGATTATTTTTAAAAACCAATGACCACCGTTCCCAATCACTAATCACCATTTTTCCTATCCGTAAATTATAAACACAATCTGTTACAGTACCACCAGACCAAATACTTATCAACATTGTTTCCGAAGGCCAATCACTGACCACCAACCACAATTCACTCTTCACTATTGGTCTCAGTGAGCAACCCAAAAAAATGTAAACAGTGTATGTGTGGGTCCATAACCAAATACTTCACCATAAAAAAGAAGTTAGACTCTTTTGTGTCACAGCACTGTTAAACACACACACACATACACACACACGCACACACACACACAGAGAAAAAATTAAGGTTCATTACCCTTCCCTGTTACTGATTGTTTTTCCTATAAAAGCATTTATTCTCTATTTACAATATGTTCTAATACAAATCTCTTTTATTTACTGTCTTCAAAAAATATGTTCTCCTTTATGTAATATGATTTGTTATGCAAATGATAATGCTGATTCAATGAATATGCACATTAGTCCATGATGTCATCCTATTCCTTCTGTTGACTTCTTTTCTGAACGTTAATAGCAATACTGATAATAAAAAAAAGCCCCAAAACAGATCTCGCTTCATCATTTCTTCACCTTAGGACCAAATGCACCAGGAACTAATCTGGCGTAATGACAAAAGCCGCTGCGTGCCGCCAAAAACACACCTTCGGTTTAGTCAAGCTGAAGATCTTTCAGTGTCCTGAGGAGCTGATGTGAGCCGACAGGCCTGGCAGGCGGCGCCAACCCCGGCTCTGTCCGATTCTGTGCAGTCTCTGCCTCTCTCTCTCTCTCTCTCTCTGGATCTCCCAGCCAGCTCCTGGCACTCGGTCGTGCCAACAGGGCAGCAGATGCCCAGTGTCAATGCTATCACTGACCTATGAACCAATCCCTTCCTGCTTTCTGCTGCAGGGAAAAAAAAAAAAAAAAAAATTTATATCAAGGTTCCTGAGCTGCTGGCGACCTCTTAGCATTCACGTTAACGGTTTTGCCAATCCCATTAAAGAACGGCGAAGGAAGTAAATCAAATTGTCTTGTTTTTTAGTGCTCACTCCAAGCTTGTTGTCACTTACGCCAGATGTAATTGCCTAGCAGGATGAAAGAGAGAGAGAGAGAGAGAGAGAGAGAGAGAGAGGGAGGGAGGGAAATGAAGCAAAATGTGCTAGATGTCATTCCAGAGAGGATTTTGCTGTTGCACATTACAAGTGTGTGTGTGTGTGTGTGTTTGTACTGTATGTGTGTGTGTGTGTGGAGAGTGAAGGAGGAAAGACTTGTGCTCTCGCTCACAGCCCCGAGGCAAGCTGTTTACACCGCTGAAGACACAACGGGTCCTTATTGCATTGCATGATCTGTGTAATTTCATTCTAGACTTCTCATTACGGCCATTCTGGCTTGATGCGCCCTCACTGCAAGAACCACCAGGATAAAGAGAGAGAGAGAGAGAGAGAGAAGCAGAGGAACAGAAAGAAAGAGACAGGGGAGAGAGACAAACTGAGAGAGAGAGAGAGAGAGAGAGAGAGAGAGAGAGAGAAATATCAATCAGGCGTACAGGAGAAGACAAAAATATGAATGCAAAAAAAAAAAGCAACAAAACAAACACAACCTGCTGTCGGGAATTCGATTCTATTCGTCTTGTTAGATCATCTTTGCAGCTTAATGTCTATAAACACTTGTTTTTTTGTTGTTGTTTTTTAAATTTCCTAATACATCTAAAGCATTTTTTAGCATCTGAAATTCTTAATCCGTTTTGCCTCAGGTGTCGCTCTGTAGCGGCTCTTCTTTTCTCTTTCCTCCCCCCCCTTTTTTTTAAACAAGAAAGCACTCTCCATTTTCTAAAATCAGAGGTGAGCAGCTTCCTGCTGATTATGGCCTGCTTAGTACTGTCAGCACTTCCATCAGCGGTGGAGGCGCCGCAGTCCCAGTCACTTAACTGGCCATTTCCAGGTCAGACGAGGCCCCTTTTCAGAGCAACATCAAATCGTGGCTCTCTGCTTTCAAATCGACATCCGACATCCCTCTGATTTTAGCAAGAAAGCATTTTCCCTGCATTTTTCCCTGCATCCCGATATAAGGACTGAAATATACATTTTATTTCAAAATAGCCTCCATGTATTTCACAGGGTAAAAAAAAAAATTAATATAACAACAACAAATATATAAATTTTAATGTATAACAATTTAAATGGTTTCATTTGGATTTTAAAACGTTAGTTCAAAGGGCACCTATTATTAATTGTGTTGTTATAATATTTGTATAATATTTGTATTGTGTATATTATAATTGTGTTAATTATAAATAGTATTATTAATTAATAGTGTGCGTATTTACGGATCTCTAGGGTATTCACATGAGTAAATACATTTCCTACTTTGTTTTTTTTTTATATTTTACTGTTTTACTATTAGATTTTCCCCAGCTGTGACCTCATATACACCTGCTTTGGGGGCGGAGCTCAGCAGTAGATCATTTACACAGACACTGAAACAACACGTTTGGGAGAGGAGCGAAACAGAGAGAGATGTGAGCAAGCTACGAGCGAGCGCTGAAACCTGTGTTAACTTGTTCAAGAAGTGTGTGTACAATAGGAGACCGTTAAAAATGCCATCTGTATTAAATTGTTTACCATTCGTTAATGAAAACAAAAACTAAAATATTAAATTATACTAATATAACCCTATATATATATAAATGTTGTGAAATGTTGAAATGTTCACAAAACAAGCTAGTAGTTCGTTCTGTTGGCTCCACAAAGCCCTGGGTCTGGGTTGGAAATGTGCAGGATCATCTTTAAGTGCTGAAACTGGAGACTCCTTCCATAATTACAGAAAACATCATCATATCGACACGTCTTATAATCTGTAGGATCGAATAAGGAGCAGAATTTTCTTCTAACTTCTAACAAGCTAGTGCTGCGGTATTAATAAAGCTCAAACACACAGTAACGTAAGGGAGTCAAATATACCTCACGGTATGTACAAGTGATTGTTTTTTCGTGCAAATGTAATTGAGTAGAAGTAGAAGAAATTACTTTTAATT
Organism: Clarias magur; assembly: GCA_013621035.1. NCBI lineage: Eukaryota > Metazoa > Chordata > Actinopteri > Siluriformes > Clariidae > Clarias > Clarias magur. The sequence continues at coordinate 3,700,771 of QNUK01000027.1, read as the reverse complement.
ATTTCAGGTAAAGTACAAATCTCACGTGTAACTGAGCAACTGTGTATAATTACTTCAGCTCTCTCCACCTCCGCATTCAATTAGCAATTTAAACAATACTAATGAAAATGAGCATGTTCAGCAATTCTCCTGTGTGTGTGTGTGTGTCTGTGCGTGTACTGTACTGTATGTGTGTGCGTATATGTGTGTGTGCAATGGCAGTGTAAATAAAAGACTGAATATCTAAATAAAAAAAAACACCTTTTCTCACACTTTTATCTCACATTATTCATCTCATGTCAAAATGACTTGAACATCATATCAGTAATATTAATACGAGTCCTAAAACCCTCAGTGGAGACATCCAGCTCAAGCTCGAGGTTTCATTTTACTAAAACAAACATTGATCAGTATGGGAATCACTAATCACCACCTGATACGATATTATCATGAGACCTCGGTGCCGATTACATTTGTACTGCGGTTCTTAAAAGTATCATTATTTTATAAGTACAGTCAATATACAGTACGTTTTTTTTTTTTTTTTTTAGATTTGAATACATATTTACAGTATATAAAAACAGTTCTGGAGTCAGTGTCATAATATGTGAATGACCACCCAAAAAAATATCACAATATATCACAGAACCGATTTTTTTTCTCCATCTCTTCTTTTTCTATTACACGGATTATCTTCATGTTATATTTAAGCTGAGAGTAATAATGTGTAATAAAATGTTTAATGAATGAGCAGTTACGATTCTGAGATACTGATCAGTGAGATCAAATGGTCAAAGACGATTCTCCAAAAGCCGCAAACGCCTTGGAGGTTTCAGTTTTATTCATACTGTTTGTATTGATTGCATATAAAATATAAAGAAAGATTTGAAACTAGAGATGCTGCACTGCTCTATACCACACTGAATTCTCAAATCTGATCAGAAAGGGTTATCAATAATATACACCCGCAGCTCCGACAGTAATATTTTACGTTATCGCTTTTATAGTAATAAATTGTCCACTTGTGAAATCTGAGTATATATAAGTTTCTCCATTTAAAAAATATAAAACACTCCATAAAGCAGTAGAAGTAAGTAATGAAACAAAGTCAATAATTGGTGTGATGACCCTTTGCTTAAAATACTGTATAATCTCAGGTACAATTAGTGCAGTTTTATAAAACATTAGCTGCTTAGTTTAACTGACCATCCTGCAGAATCAGCCACGGTGATGTATATATATACAATGGAACCTTGGATTATGAGCATAATTCGTTCCGGGAAGCAGACTCGTATTCCAAAACACTAGTAAACCAAATCAAACCTTCCCATAAGAAATAATGAAAACTCAAATAATTCGTTCCACAGCCCAAGACAAAATACATAAAAATAATTAATACAATATATAAAGTAAAAATAAAACAAATTAACCTGCATGTTACCTTTTAAAAAAGTGAAAATAAATTCCAACATATAAGTGTTTCCGTTTGTGCGCGCAGGCGCCATGTATTTGTGTGTGTGTGTGTGTGTGTGTGTGTGTGTGTGTGTGTGTGTGTGTGTGCGCGCGCGTGTGTGTGGAATTAGCCCCTTCCCTCACCTCGACTTACACAGTAAAACCCCCCTTCCTCCCCCCCACCTCGCTTTTTAAGTTTCACAACACACACACACACACACAATGGAAACACTATTTTAACAGGAAAAAAAGAAATCTTTCTAATGACACTCGCATGAGCGCACACTAACGGAATCACTGCTGTAAAGTTATAAAACAAACAAACAAATGAACCAGCACCTTACCTTTGAAAAGAATCGCAACAGAGCAGTGTTTCTGTGTAGAGCAGAGTGTGTGTGTCTGTGTGAAGCCGGGGAGGGGGGGTGTAAAGGCGAGAGAGTGTGTGTGTGTGTATGTTTCGGGGTATGTGTGTCGGTGTCAAAAAACCCGGAACTCGTAACCCAAGACATGCTCGTTTTTCAAGTCAAAATTTATTAAAAATCTTTGCTCGTCTTGCAGAACACTCGTAAACCGAGTTACTCACAATCCGAGGTTCCACTGTACTGTATATGCCCATGATATATATTTATATATTATGCAATGTTTTTTAACGTTTATGGAACGTCTTAACATTATGGAATGACAAAATAAATATTTTGAAGCTGATGAGGGAATAATTCTTAAATAAATCTTCAGATTAGAAAATAATAGAATTCAGCAGGAATCTTTACATCCATTTATTTATTTATTTACCATACCGATCATCCTGTGTAGGGTTTGGAGACCTGGAGTCTATCCCAGGAAACTCAGGGCAGATGGCGGGGTACGCCCTGGATGGAGTGCCAACCCAGCGCCGGGGAATAAGCACACATACAGTACACACATACACACACTCATACGCCATGAACAATTTGGAAATCCACCAACTTGTCACTATCTTGCATTCCATGTAAACAGTTCATCTGGAATCTTTAATCAGAATGATCGCAACCTACTGAAGAAACATCGTCCATGCAACCATAGCTACAGTACTGACTGCTCAGTACTTAGTTTAGCAAACTAAACACTACAAATTGTTTCCTCGTTAAACATATCGCCAATAACACGGAAAGTCGCAAAACTGGGTGTAGATCGTTTGTGCAGGCTTATTAAAATTACGGCAGGCGCAAGCGAACATCCTGCAGCAACATTTGAAGTCTGTAGGAAATATCCGGAGCTACATTTCAAAAGCCGCACCAGGACTTAAAAGAGCTTCTTATCTGCACCGAGCCATCCGTTTAAACCACTGCAGAAAGTGCGCCTTGAGCCAGCAATTTATTTTTTTCTTTCCCTTTATAATAAAAACCTTTTCTGTTAAGGACCTTTTAAAAGAAATCATACATAAAGAACTCTAATGTGATGCAGAATGTCACCGTATTTTAACAGACACACAGTCCCATTTACTGTAGCAGTCCAGTGTTATGGGATGAAGCGGGGTTCTACAGTCGACCGGATAAAGTTAACGGTGACATGTTATGAGATGTTTACGAGGCTGATAGAGAGAGAGAGAGAAGTAAAAAAAAAAAATATCATTTTGAGAAGGTAACGGTAAACCATCCTCTCAAATCTGTCTGTTCGGTTGGTTAAGCCGCCTGAGGAATGCTTAGTTCATGGATTTTCCATAAATATGACCTCTAGGGGTACAGCGTGGCATTTCGCCATCACGCTTGAGGAGTTTAAATCTTTTTGGTTTTTTTGGTCATCGTAAAGATGCATGCCTTTCTTTTAAGGGCTTTTCTTTTCTTTCCTATTATTTTCTTTTCAAAGAAAATAGAAAGCTTTGCAGCAAAAAAAAAAAAGACACATGAGTATTAATCCTATTTAGCTCGAACTTTCTGGTATACTTAGGCCAAGTTCGTTTGACAGTCCACTGCAGGTACAATCGATGTCCAGATCAATATGTCCCGTGCAGCTAAATACAGATTAACAGGTGGCCACTGAGGCAAATGTTTCTAAACAATGTCTGACATTTAGGCTTAGTGATTTAGTTATCTGCGCGTCTGCTAGCATGGACTTTGGCTTGCCTTTTGTTCCGCTAACAAAAGCCAGTCTCTAATTTGATATAAGCTTCATCAGCAGAGTGCTGCAGTGTTGCTTTGTTGCACGCTACGGGAGTGGACGAGGTCAAGATGACGCACCTCTGCAGCAGGAACGCCTTCAGGTGGACGGCACTGGAGGAGCACTTCCTGTTCGAGAGACACCTCCTTCCCCAAAGGCTCCTGGTCAAAGGATTTCCGGAGATCTGTCAAGAAGTAAAAAAAAAAAAAAAAAAAAGACATTAGGATGGTGAATCAGGTTGATACGGCTCACATTTCCTTTTGTTTCGACAGGTGACAGCGAACTGGACGATTAATGATAAAAAATCTGAAACATTAAACTCAGAGCAAGCTGATCACTGCCGCATAGCCGCTCGACAATCAGTGGCTATCGGTCATCATCAGACGCAATTACAATGAAAACGTACTTCACTCACAAAGTTAAACAAACTTTGCTCCATTTGTGCGCAACCCAGCTCCACCAGAGTTAACGAATATATCCAATACGTACCAATGAACAAGATTGCACCCTGTTGCATGACCGCAGTTTGCCCACCAGAACATGATTGGTTGTGATGCAACAGCACTCCTAGTTTATTAGAAAAAGTACACTTCCTAAAGGTTAACATGACTTTAGATTCTTAATCCTTAAAAAATTTTTTAAAAAACCCACACAGTAAAAGAAACCCGAGTCTCACCACAAGCGTTGTCGTCTCAAAGAACTAAAATTCTCGTTATGCTTATTCCCCGCATATTTCATCTGAACTCGATTAAATATTCCCAGAGATGTGTTAGATTCTCTTTTCTGACCCTATCAGGAATGCAATTAAATTGTCGATTCACACGGAACACTCTTCTCTGGAGCGCTTGCTTCTTATGCCCTGGAAATCAGGGTTGTAATTGAACACGTACGCCAAATGCCAATGTCGTACTTTTGAAAAGAAAAAAAAAAAAGAAAAAAAGAGAGGAAAAAACAGGAAAGCTCAGCCCTTTAAGAATGCCATAGTCTGGAAACGTGTCATTAGAAGGTGAAGACGGATCCAATATTTACATCCACATGCCCTTTTTCCCCTCTCAGGTGCTCATAAATCTGTCCTCGGCTTCCTCGCGGGCGCGGCTGCACCTGCTGGAATGACGATATTTTTCACTCTGGATGCACCACGCTGCCCTGTGCCTCCCCGGTTCCTTGGATACATATTTGACTTTCAGCTCCAGTACAGCACTGCTGTACGGATGGAGAAAAGGAAGAACATACTGACTGCGGCTATTTATAGTCATGGGTTTTCTGGAAGGCTGTTTTGGTATGACGAGGACCTGGATTGCGAAGGCAAATTAAGGTTAACCCAAACGTTTAGGTGAGGAAAGGAAACGTCGTCTGCATCCAAGCTCTGTAGCCCTGCTGCCTTGACACTGGGATCTGACGTTAATAATTCTCAGGACTACTCTTCCTGTTTATCTGCTGACACTTTTATTCACTTTATCGCTGAGAGCAGAGTGGGATCAGCTTGACAAATGGCTTCCAACCCCTTTCTCCCTGATAGCAACTGTAGAACGATTCAGCAAGGTTTTTACTAATACCGCTGCCTGTCCAAACATTCAGGACGGTGTAATCCCACTGGTGGGACGAGATTGATTAACGTTTGTGACACGGTTAGAATACCGTTTTTACGACAGGTCGAGACCAGTGAGGACTTCATTGAGTCACTTCTTGTCATACTTGTGTATAAAAGCACGCTGAATTACCATTCAGAGCAAATCATAGCGCTTCTGAGGGTTTTTTTTTTTTTTTTTTAGAAAGCGTGAACTGTCGCCTTGCTAGCACTTGATCTTACTGTCCGCCAGCGTGATTGGCAGTTGGAGTCACCTCGGGCCTCAAACCTGATCTCACGTATGAATTAGTTTGGCCGACAGTGATGGATGACCGAGGCTGGCGCCGACACCTCCGGGTTTTCTCCATCTTTCCATCTTTCCATCGCCTGCCCATCCTGCGCTCAACCACGCCAGCCTAGCGGGAAAGCGAAGGATTTCTTACGCCGCTCTAATAAAAATCCAATAGTTCCCCCCACCTTTCTTGCACTTGATGAAATAGGTGAGAGGCCGGCAGGAGAATAGAGCAAGCGAAGAAGAGAGTCTCACTCCGCTAGCTTCTGGCTTCATTACATATATATTATGTTCTGTAGGGAGAGAGCAGTGTCAGGACGTGAGGAGGAGGTAATAACATGCGAAGTAGAGCCCCTACGGCAACCTGTTTAGGACCACAAACCTGAAAGGCTCCTGCTCTCACTCGGCCTGCCTGATGAAAGCCAGAACTGTGTGAGCAAGATTTAACTGTCTGGGTCGGAACTTTTGTATTCTTTGGAAAGGAGTAGAGAAGCTGGGAAGAATTTCATGACCTCTAGGTGTGTAACACAGGAACTATCTGTATCCGGAATCAAAAGTGGAAGTGGACTATTGGGGGAAAAAAAAGGTTAAGCATTATATTATTATACATTTATTTTTTATAATAAAAACAAATTAGTCGAAGACTGGACAACGGGCAACAGACCGGTGTGGAACATGCTGATGGGAGAAATCTGATGTGGTCCTCTGTTGTCGTAGTACATCTGCATTAAAGCTGAACCAGTCTTGACATGCTCTTCTGCTCACCATGTTTGTAATGAGTGGCTGTTTGAGTTCCGGCCCAGTCTGGGCGATCTTGCATCTCTCAGACCTGCTGCTTGCTGAATGTTTTTGGACGTTCTGTAATTTCCGAGATATTTCGACAACCACGGCATTCGGTGTCAAAGTCTCTAAGATCCCATTTCCCCTGGTCTACTGTATGATGTGAACATTAACCGAAGCGCTCGACACGTACCGTATACGTGCACCATGACTGACTGACTGAATAATTGAACAAATGAGCAGGTGCACAAGTATTACTAATAATGACACTGGTGAGCGTATGCACAGTTAATGTCCTTCAGCCTTGCTTGGAAGCCTCGCACAAACTTGAAGAATTAGGCGTAAAGCTGCCGAGGGGATAAAAGCAAGCGAGAGAAATAAAACAAAGCCAGGAACTTGCTGCTACTAATCCCTACCAGCGCGCTGTGGACACATCGACGTACGCAGCGGGCCGCCGTCCAATCAGTTCCACCTTTCCGCAATAAACCAAGCTGGGTCCGGCTGCGCTCACACCAGCATGGGGTCTACAACAAAAGCACGGCTTTCTTCATAAAGAAAACTCGACCGGGTTCACTCGAGCATGCAAGTTCAGCCTTAGGGAAGATCATCTGATCAACCGGAATGCTAATATCCGAGTGATTTATCCGATCTGAGCGGTTACTGTTAAAGTGGATGTGCCTTTTATATACATAGCACAGTCACCGCTGTACAAATGTGATATGATCACTATTTTTCAACTGCTATTTCAACAAGATGGGAAAAAAAAAAAAAAAAAGCTCAGATAAGGACACTTTCAGAAGCGAGTTTCTGTCCTCTGGGGAAAAACACAGCCAGTCTCCCTGGGGACCATGGTTGGAGAACTGTTAAAACTGCAGAATTCCTGCGTAGTGCTGTTAGAGTATTTATACTGTGCTAGCTTAATACTTAAGACAGAGCAGATTTATTTAAAACGTTTTTATCATTTTGGCTCTAGATTTACATGCCTACGCGAGCAGGGGCCATCTTTCATATTCCCGAAACACAGCTACAGAAGTGTGACTGGTAGCCTCATCATGGTCTCAGCTGGGACATGGAAATGGGCTCCCACTTTATGTGGTGAAAGTGCACTTACTGCACCTGTTCCTGGGTCAGGAAGGGCACAAAAAGACAAGCGTACACGTTTATACATATATATATATATATATATATATATATATATATATATATATATATATACACACACACACACACAAATTCCTGTTTGACTATCCTTGTGAGGACATTGACCATATTATTAGTGCAGCTAACTGATGTTTAGCTACATCTAGATCTAAACCTCAATCTTTTCAAGCTAAAGGAAAACTTTTGCCACCTTAAGGCTAAAAATGTATTTAACTAAAACCCATTTCCCTAACCGGGACCAGACAAACATCGCCATAAAGTTAAAGCTGTCAGATCCTTATGGGGACATCATATTGCATTATATTGCAATAAATATTGTCAGGATACACTGTTGGTGGAATATTGTGATTAGCGCTATACTGTATCTGTAAATATTTTTATATATACTGTAATAAAAAGCTACTGGCTGGTTTTTTCACGACTGTTTAATGCAAGACCGGCAGCTTACGTATGATATATAAATATGTGATAACATATGGTATGTCTTGAAGTGTTGCCGCGTATCCCACCCCTGACATGCACACACGCCGAAATTCTGTACCAAAGGCTAATTTAGCATCGAACGGCGATGCCTCTGGCTTCCTGTGTAATGGAAGAGAAGTCAGCGAGAAAGTGTGTGGGCGCTGATAAACAGCAGGTCGCTCAGCCTGTCTGTGCAGACTGAACTAGCGACATGACGTGGCCCTGTAGGGGTCTGTCCACTGCGTGCCTGGTTCTCTCACACACACACACACACACGGAGAAGAATGTGTGTGTGTGTGTGTGTGTATTTGTGTGTGAGAGGGAGAGACAGAGAGAAAGAGAGGGAGAGATGGGGTGCTAGAGAAGTCACTGTTCCTCCAGCAGCTCACACGTTTTCTATTCACTTTAATTGCATTGACACAATGGTGACACCACTACAGGCCTGGGCGCACTTTCTATCTCTGAGCCTGGACCGTGACTTTCATTTATCCTTACATACAAGGAAAAAGGAGTGACTTGCGGCTTTCTGCTTACAAAACAGTGTTTGTGTGGGATGTCAGCCCAGATCTTTTTCCTCCCTTTCATTTACCAGCTGCCCCATCACTTGGTTTCGAAACCTTGAGTCATCCCGTGATGCAATCTGAAACTTGTCAAGTTAAACCGTAATGGCGTCCTCTGTCACAAAGCGCCACCCTTTCTGGCAAACACTGTATGCGCACGCACCACCGTCTACCCAAATGTGTTTGCCCACCGTCAGCGGCGTATGCTTCGAGGGCCATTACTGTAATAACGCATAGTAGGTCCCACTTTAAAGCGGCGACGGCGCCTGGGCAAGCCGGCTGCGGCACTGCACTGGGATTGGCACTTTAAACAACTCGCTCCAATTACGAGCATTTTCATTCCATTATGGCCTTCCGCCGGCAGCCTCCTCCTCCCCCGAGGGCCTCTAGCGGTCCCCCGGACCAGTGTGGGTGGAATTAATTGGCTGTGCTGCTCCACGTGCGAGCTCAGAAGCTGCTGCGAATGAAGCGCCTGTTGGGTTTCCGAGTTTTTATTATTTTTTTATTTATTTAGTCCGGTGCTTTTATAACACGTAGGCAGTTACTGAGTTGTCTGCTTGGTTTGAAAACATTATCTCTTAAGCACTAATTGCCTAGTTTGAGTCAGTTCTCGAAAAAGAATGCAAAAGTTTCTGCAGAATGTGCATGTTCTCCTCGACCCGCGGTTCTTCCAGGAGTTTACTCAAACCATTGATTTGCTGGAAGCTCGATGTCTGTCTGATCAGCACAGTTATTTGCCTCATTCAATAGCCCCTTATTCGCTCTTTTTCTGTCCCGGTTTCACTGAAAATGGTGCCATTGGCCGGAGTTCTAGTAAGTGACGCATTTTGTGGCACGTGAAGCCAGATTGCTGCCATGTTAAAACACTTTGGGGTTCTCCAAGAAGCGGTGTCCGTATTTTTGTGCACTTCCAGCAGTTTGAAGAAATATGAGCGGTGAATAATGTTCGAGGGAACGAAGGGGGGCAGTGGAAATAAGCAAACGGGGGGGAAAAAAAAAACACTGGATTTATTACTTACTCTAATGGACAAAATGCATTACAATGCCATTGGTGATATGTAGTGGCACAACACAAAGTTCTTTTGCCATTACAAATTAATGACAAATGATGTAGAGGGCCATTTGGTTATTGTAAAGCGTTTTCAGCCTCTGTGGTTTCAGCCGAGCTGCATCAATTTGAAACCAAGGAAAAGGGTGAATAATAAAACCAACTTCGATTAAAAGTACACAAAGACACAATATTTCGAAAGTTGCTTCACTTGACCTACCTGAGTACTGTAGCTTCGAGGAAGGAAGAGCTCTCTCTACATCGCTGCGGAAATAATACCTTTATGCTGAAAGCTACCTTTGTGCTGTGAAATTAAAAGCCGAGATGCGAGGAACAAAATGACTACTTCGGCATGAGCAAGAAGAAGAAAAGGTTTGTGTCACTGTGTACCTGTGTATCTGCATGTGGGGGCGACAAAAGAAGGAAAATGTTTAGGAAAAAAAAAATGAGAGAAAGCTCTTAATCTGTGAAAGAAAGCTCACCTCCTAAGTTGTGTATACATGATCCCCAGGGAGACAAAGGAGCTGGGAGGAAGAAAGGAAAAGAAAGGAAAGGAAAAGAAAAGGCCCGAGGATACATTCTTGTGGAACTACCTCGATTCACCGCAGAAATCCAGGCCGAGTCTCCACATATGAGGACAATTACCCTAAGTGGATGTGTTTGGCTACTTGTCATGGTAAATTACACAAGCTTGCTGAATTATAGGCTATTTCCATCCATTTCTTTTTTTTTTTTCACCCACCGGTTTGATCCTGATGCTGCAAAACAAGGCTTGGCACCGTTTCGGTTCACTGTGGAGAATGGAAGCGTGCTGGCATCTTACCTGCAGAACAATAAAAGTCGTAATAACTGGTTCGAGGGCAGAGACACATTCTTGCCGTGAAAAGTGCCAGCACAGGGTCCTACGTTTTTTTTGTTGTTGTTTTTTTTTACAACCTAACTCTTTCAGAATAAGAGCTCTCAAAGTGCCTCGAGCACGTCCTAGCCTTCCTCCGATCCGGTTTCCACGCCAGGCTTTTATATGGCTCGGGCTGTTTTTGTGACTTCCGAAAGGAAAAAGGAGAAAACGCTCAGTGACATGAATAAATGTTTAACGTTTAATCAGGAAGCGTGCCTTTCCAAAAGCACAACAGCTCACGTTGACTCTTAAAAATGTATCGCCGCAACACATTCAAGAGCAACTCTGAGTCATTCGCGCAGAGGCAGAAAGAGAAACAGACAAGGCATCGTTTCCCCTCGTGAGTCATTTGGTAATCGGCGCACTTATCCTCATCCTACATGCGTCCCGCCTGGAATGGCTTGCAACTGAACAACCTGTTCTCATTTCACTCCCTTCTTCTGTCCTATTCTGTTACTCGCTGTTCTCTCGTGTTGTCATTTCCTTTCCGTCTTCGTCGACTCTCTTTTGTTGTCATCCTGTCACTTTTGCTCACCCCTCTCTCCTTTTCTCTCCTCTCTCAGAACCAGTCAAGTTTGACCAATCTCATTTTTTTTTTCTTCTTAAAGAAAGCACATTCCTTTCTGTCTCCCACCGACCGAATAATCAAACGGCGCACCCTCGTATAACTCACCCTGAAAGTGCCCAGATGCCTGTGGCCCCACAAATCACACCCTCGATTAATAACCGCCATCTGACTGCCGCTGCCCTTTTACAGCTTCCCTGCTTTATAGCTTTAACATTGATCAACGTTCCTCAACAACAAATGCACGCTTATTTATCGCACCAAGTGTTGCTTAGCCGCTAATTAAAACGTCTTTCCGACACGGACAGAGCGTCTCAATATTTTTTTTTTTTCCCCTGTAAGACTCTAGGGGAGATTTTAATAGGAGCGGATGAGGAATTTATTCAGATCTGAAGGAAAGGTTAGTGATGGCAGGCAGCCGATCACAGCCAATTAGAGAGATGAGACAGGCTGCAGGCGATCCCTCACTAGAGAGCGCCCTTTCCTGCTGTCGCGAGGCACATCTTGGACATGAACGTTCCGGCGCGGGCTATAAAACCGTTCTCAGATCATGGGGAAAAAGACGGACAAAGAGCTGCCTGTCAGTGTCGGCTTCGGATGGGACGCCCTGGCACAGGCTGGTACCTTCAGGACACGAGAGCAACTATTGGGAAAACCATTTAGACGTGACTAAGATGCAAAGTTGGTTAAGGACTGGCGTATATATTTAAAATAACCTTCCACAAATCATTACAGGGTAGAACCTGGAGTGTGCATGTACTGCATACAGTTTTTTTTTTTTTAAGCACCAGGTGGTTAAAGGAGCAAACGCCGCAACTTTTCTTAACATATGGACGATGAAGGGAAGAAAATTAATATTATGAACAGCGTTATAAACAGCTTTAGTTCTAAGCTGAAAGATCGCTAGTGTGACGAAAGGATTGGGAAGTCGGATTTGGTCGGTTCCGGCGCCATACGACAATGTTAAAAATGTCAATGCCAAATGTCTACAGCTAAGACTCACAGGAACCCGAAAACGTTCTCCAGGCTTCAAGACTATCTCGTGTTCCAGCACCGGATGTCTTGCGTCTTTGACATTTCCATCAGCCTGCATTGTAAGCCTCCCAGTTCTGATAACGGCGCTCTCCATAAGTAGCCGGAGAGTGCTGGAACAAGACAAGAGCTGTTCTGCAGAAATCTGATTACAACACAATGCCCGGATTGAGCACTGCCTACTCTCGCACAAGGACAGAAGAGAGACGGGAAAAAAAACTAAAAAAAGAAAGAAAGAAACAACCAAACAATAAATCCAAGCCTGCATGGAAGGCTCGTTCATCTCAGAACAGTTTATCTAGCATGACTGATTCATCTCACAGAGAGCAGGGAGCACGTGTGTGTCTCGCGCACCAGCTCATTAGGCACGGTCAGGTATAAACACGGATTCCCACACGCACAGATTCACAAGCGGCTTTACCTGCCGTGGAATTGATACGCAGATAAAGACGGGATGGCGCATAACAATGTGCACAACAGTGTGCTTACAACACTCCCGCTTCTGTCAGGCTTTGTTTTGACCCACTTCGTCTTCCAGAATAATTGTCTGATGCTCGTTACCTGCTGCGTACGGACGAGTTTTTTTTTTTTTTAATATCATCAGGTTGTGCTTCTTGGCTCTAGGTCTTTGTAGCTAACAAGCTCACACTCAAACAAACAGAGACGGGGATTTACATTGTGTAGATTTCAGGATGCTGGAACGCCTACAGAAATTTCTTCATCTTGTCCAATTCTGAACGCAGCACACTGTAGGTTGATCATGAAAGCATTTATATTTTATATTTGTTCATCCAGATTCAAGGCCTTTGGCTTTTTCCGAGTGAGACCTTTTGACCGATCGGCCGTTTTGTTATTCAGTCCCTACAGCAATCGCAAGGCTGGTCATTCAGCAACAGGTCTGCGCTCGTCTTTAATCCATCTATGCTGAAAAAACACATGAATTATTTCACATTTAGGTGGAATGAGGGCATTTTATTGACGGTTATACTTAAATATGGAGTGCAAAAATATTAGGCTAATAGGAGCAGTTTTAAAGGGAGGAAAATACTCTTAAGATTGTGTTTCTAATGAAATGATCTGTTTAGTTGTTGTTGGGTTTTTTTTTCGATGATCTTTTATTCATGCCAGCATAACCTTCAGGTCTATAAACTATCAGTATACTGTATGTACAGTAGGTACAGTTTCTTGGCAACATGCTGCATTTAAAAACAAATCTCAAACTCTTTTGCTACACACACACACACACACACACACACACACACACACACACACACACACCACAGCGATAACTGATATGCTCTTGCAAGTCATAATATTTAGCTAGCTAGCTTATCTTGCTATACTAAGTTGTTTTAATTAGTAATAATGTGAAAGGTTTCACTTCGAAACATGACAAGGTTGCTCTTACGCTGTTCACTTTCGATTTTTCTGGTCAGATCGGAATTGTATGTCAGGTGGGTTTACATTCATAGTGTAACAAGTGAATTTTTTTTTGTATTTTTTTATTTTTACCCCCTATTTTCTCCCTAATTTAGTCGTGTCCAATTCCTCCCCGTCACTAGGGGGCTCCCACATTAAGGCTACTACTACCACTCAGCCGGGAGGGCCGAAGACTATCACGTGTTTCCTCCGAACCACGTGACGCTGCTGGCCGCATCTTTTCGAACTGCTCGCTCGCGCACCGTTGGGGGCGGCGTAACACACTCGGAGGACAGCGCTATCCGCTCCCTCCGCTGCGCGAGCTCACAGACGCCCCTGATTGGCTGTAGAGCCGTGATTAATGTCGGAGCACTAAGTACCTCTCATCCCTCCCCTCTGAGAGAGCTCGGCCAATCAGCTCTCCACCCGGGATTCAAACTGGCGATCTCCGGATGATAAGGCGAGCGCTTTTACATTGCGCCACTCGGAGGCCCCAACAAGTGACTTTTATGTGACTAACATGGACACAGCTATCCGTCCTCTGAGAATGCACGCGTCCGCATGTCGATACGACGTGCCATCTGGTTTAACACTTATCGTAAGTTCGTGCGAGAGTTCATTCGATTTCAGCATGCTTGCGGTTTTGCTTTGGAGGACGGCAAGCGGTTAGACGGCTGTAATTGTTGAGGTCCAGAAGAACGAAGAAAGCCAGACACCTCACTTGAGCTGTTTGAACACTACTGGTGCTGACTGATGTCAGCGAGCGCCCCATGCATGTGCAGAGGCAAAACGTCACACGAATTCCAATCTGCCCCTTCTCGTTCAGGTCGCGAACCGGATATGTATCCAATCTAGGACCACATACTGTATGAAAGTGACTCAGATCAGATCTGAAAAACATTAGATCTGTGCGTTCAAACAGCCCTAAAGAAAAATAATCTGATCTGAGTCACTTTAAGCTGGTACTTAAAGTGACTCAGTAGTAATGTGAAATACTGTGAATGTGACCTTGAAGGCAGAACAGGAACATTAGCCAACTTGACTGTATGCAGCAGTATGTATGCACTTTTTAAAAAGTTCTCACTCTCTGTCCATTGCTACCTTTCTATTAAGCTCCACATACAGTAGGACTCTTGCGTTATCTCGACCCTCCACACCTGCCTTATGCATCACTCCAGGTTGGAGTTCTTGTCCACATACAGTATGGTCTGCTTACAGATACACTACCGGTCAAAAGTCTGAACACACCTTCTAACTCCATATCGTCTCTCCTGATTTTCTTTCTTTCTACACTGTACAACAATGCTGAAGGCGTCCACAACATACAGTAATCTCCTTTGAACAGTTGATATTGAGATGTATCCAATAATTATGCTCTGTAAAGCTTCATTACGGCTCTAATCTGAGGTGCTGTTTGTTACGTGGTGATTTCTGAGGCTGGTGACTCTGAATGAACTTCTCCTCTGCAGCAGAGCTACGTTTTGGTCTTGCTTTCCTGGGAAGGTCTTCATGAGAGACAGTTTCTTTATGGGTTTTTGCAAACGCACTTGACGATACTGTTCTTGCAAGAACTGATCCAGAACAGCTGACCTTCGTGTCTTAAAATAACTGCTGACGGTTGTTGTTGTTGTTGTTGTTGTTACTTAATTACTTCATGCCATATGTGTTATTTCACAGTTTTGAAAGAAAGTCCAGTTTAGTTCTAGAATGTGGGAAATAAATCCAAACTTGGGTGACTGGTACTGTACGTCTGCGTCATAAACTGGCTCACGACTGCATTCGCTCAATCAGTTTTAGGACTGAAACTGCCACGAACAATCTTATACCCGGGTCTCCATCAGTGAACAGTTCATAATCTACACAAATGGACTTTATTTTAACTGAAACACATTTCCTGTTAAATAATTGGCACTTTCGACTTCAGAGCACACAGTTACATAAGGGATGTACTTACTATCCGGGAGCACCCAAAAGACGACGTGTTCCCTTGTGAGTTTCTTTCTCATGTCGTCTGGCGGAGTTCATTAATGAGCACGCCAGATGTGAAGGTGGCAAGTAGAGATAAACTGACTGATATTGCTAAAATCTGATATTGCTATTGCTTAAACCCGGACCCTAGAGTTGCGAGGACACAGTGTTAACCACTACACCACCTGTGCCATTTTCTTAAAAAAAAAAAATAAAAAAAAATGCTTTGGAGCGTTAGACATATAACTGTGTGTTCTTCGCACTTGGTTCTTTTTGTTCTCTTTCTTGCACACGCACACACACAGACACACACGCACACGCACACACACACACACTCTCCCCTTCTGTTCTCTCTTTCTTTGTGCCGTCGACCCAAAGTTCACAACCAAATAGAGAATTTATAATTAATAAAAGTTTGACATGCAAATGGTCCATATCGATTCATAACCTTTTTCTAGCTGGATGTTGGGTTGCCGTGGGCAACGCAGGGAGCTAACATTATTTTTGACCTTATATGCTGTATTATAAACGGTAGTTTATAAACTATAATAAATAACGATTATAAATAGGACTATAGTGCTTTCACCTGACCCGGGTTGATTTATTAAAAAAAAAAAAAAAAAAAAAACTTTTATACTGTATATACTGTATAGAAAAAAACATCTAAAATCTGAGCAGCTCTAATAAAGGGTCTAAAATCACGTGTGCTTTGGGGGTGATTGTGGGTATTTGAGGGTAGACGAGTCTTACGCCACGCACGTTTTGCACTGCTGTCACTTTTAATCGCTCAGTATATCTCAGTTCTTTGCGGATCTCAATTTGCACTGATTATACATCATCATTCACCCACATTTTGCACATATTCGCCTCATTCTTTTTCTATATTTATATATTTTTCCTTTGTATAGTATATATTATACATTGTATATTATATTTTATTTGAATTGAAGCATGGTTGAACAATCTTGTCTATAGTATTAACATCCTTGCTACTGGATGGTTGTAATTTCCTTTGGGATCAATAAAAGTGTCTGTCTGTCTGTCTGACTGTCTGTCTGTCTGTCTGTCTGTCTGTCTGTCTGACGGTCTGTCTGTCTAACTGTCTGTCTGTCTGTCTGTCTGACTGTCTGTCTAACTGTCTGTCTAACTGTCTGTCTGTCTGTCTGTCTGTCTGTCGGTCGGTCTGTCTGTCGGTCTGACAGTCTGACGGTCTGACGGTCTGACGGTCTGTCTGTCTGTCTGTCTGACTGTCTGACTGTCTGTCTGTCTGACTGTCTGTCTAATGCTCTGGTGTTTGAGAGTTTAAAAAACCTCCCTGTATGGAGTCTTAGAACCTTTAGAAATCTTTAGGAGACTTTCTAATTACGTTACAGCTATAACGTATGATAAACTGCTACGTATGCAACTACATAAACAAGGAAAAGATATATACAGTATATATATAAATAAAGCACAGCAATGTATACAAAGGCCTGGCTTTTCTGCAGCCGCCCTCTAAGCGTGGCATTTTAACATACAATAGCTCGTGGTTTCTGTGTATTTCCTGTATGACCGCAGCATAGACAGGAGATACACAAAAAAAGAAGGAATGTAAGCACAGGAGGACGCGGTCACATTCTGTTCAGCCTGAGTGAAGTGTGTGGGCCATGTCTCTGCCCCCGGGCTTGTTTCTTTCTTCGAACGAGAGAAATCCTCAGAGACTTTTTCCACTGTGGTTGAAGAAGAGTTTTCCGTGCGTGTGTGTGTGTGTGTTTGTGTGTTTGTGAGACTCACAGGCAATGCGGACGTGGGCCTTGCGGCTCTTCGTGGTCCCGGCTGAGCTCCAGGCCACGCACTGGCACCAGAAATCCTCGAGGCCGAAGAGTTCCTCCACCTGTTGCCGTGTGATCTCGATACTCGCCTCCCTCACCACCAGACCTGAGAGACACACAGAGACTTATTTTATTAAAAATGCATTAAATCATTCTAGCTGAAGTAAAAAATTTTTTTTTAAACTGTTCTCCTGTTAGAAGAGAGAGAGAGAGAGAGAGAGAGAAAGAGAGAGAGGTGGCAGACCTGAGAGACAGAGAGAGTGAAAGATGAACAGAGACAGAGATATTGAGACGGAGGTAGGGGCAAGAGAGAGATGGACAGATAAACAAACGTGAAGTGAAAGATTGGCAAAGAGAGAGAGGAAGCGTGAGAGCGACGGAGAGAAAGAGAGCTATTAATAGAAAACAAAAAACAAAGGACGATACATAAGAGAGCTACGGGAAGATCGAAAGAAAAGAATGAAAAAACACATACAACAACGGCGGGAAACAAATGATGGAATGAGAAAAAAAGGTGGGAGAAAAAGAAAGACAAGAGATAGAGACAGAGATTAAGAGACGGGTTAGGAAGAGAGAGAGAGAGCGAGAGAGAGCAATATATAAGACAGAAAATGGAAAGAGGGACAAAAATTAAGAGAGATCGGAAAGAAAGATTTAAAGGCAGTGATAGAGAAAAACAGAAAAGTGAAGGAAAAGAGAAGTACAGAGAGTTAGAGGAAGGGAAAAAAGAGTGGTATAGCAGTAGAGAGAATGAACAGAAGAAGAAATACACAAAGATACAAAGAAGGAAAAGAGAAGAGAGAGATACCAAGATAAAGGAGCAGGAGGAATGGAAGGGAGAGAGAGAGAGCGAGAGAGAGCGAGAGAGAGAGAGAGAGAAGGGAAAGATAAAAGGAACAGA
The DNA here is from genome assembly GCA_013621035.1 of Clarias magur. NCBI lineage: Eukaryota > Metazoa > Chordata > Actinopteri > Siluriformes > Clariidae > Clarias > Clarias magur. The sequence continues at coordinate 3,682,740 of QNUK01000027.1, read as the reverse complement.
AACAAGAAAACAGGCAGAAGGGACAAAAGAGAGATAAACAACAACAACAACAAAAAAACAGAGACACATAAAAGTGGCCATGGAGTAAAAAAAAGAATGATGGATAAAGCACGACAATGAGAAATACTGATCGATGTCGGGCAAAAACGGGAAGTGAAGAGACAGGAGAAAGAGAAGGAGAGAAAACAGAGGTAGAGAGTCAGTACATAATTCAGCAGCCGCACAGAGTGCAGATTAAAAGCTCTGTATACCATGTTTATGTGGAACCGAAAAACTGCAACGCTTCACTGCAAGTCACTAAATCAACATTTGTCACCGCTACCCGAGTCAGAGGCGCTTTTTCTTTTTTTTTTTCTTTTTTTTACAGCAGACAATTTAAAGTGAGAAGCTCGCTCCATTTCCGTCTATTCAACTAAACACTGCATATGTGCACAAACGGCCCTTTCAAGTCCAGAGGAATTTGGACAGTTTGGACATTAGTTGGTATTACAGCACTGACCCTGTTCCGTACACACACACACACACACACACACACACACACACACACACACACACACACACACACACACACACACACACGCCATGACACCGCCTCCACCATGTTTAACAGAAGAAAAAGTGATATGCTTTGGATCATGAGCCCTTCCTTTCCTTCTCCATACTCTTGTATCAGACTTGGGTAAACTTTTGCTTGAATCTTTTTTCGATTTTTTAACATCAAATCTGGCCTTTCTGTGCAGCGCTTTGCATCTGCATTTATGTTCACGGAGACGTCTCTTGATTGCAGATTTCGACAGTGATGCATCAATATCAGAGGATTCCTCGGTCTTCTGTAGCCGTGATTCATGTACCTCACAGCCCTCCCCTCTGACACAGCTCGGCCAATCAGCTCTCTCTAGACCTCCGGCTGGAAGAGGTTACAGCATCACGCTCGCGATCTCCGGATGATAGGGCGAGCGCTTTAACACTGCGCCACTCAGAGGCCGAGCTTTGGTGTTTTTAAGCTTGCCAGTGTATTCCTTCTTTTAAAGAACTCGCCAAACTGTTGATTCGGCCACTCCTAAAGTTTCTGCTCTCTCTCTCAAAGTATATTTGCCCATCCTTTTAGTCCAGGAGAACAACGGCATCAGCGATGGATTAACTAGTACCCATTAACCCTCCAGTTCCTGTTTATTCTGCTGCCATGAGAGCGGTCTACTGAGAAGCAGTAAATGCAATGGATGCCAGCTGAAGAGGTAACTACTGGCCATCGTACATGCTCTGCAGAGAAACACAGTTCTGCACAGTGAACAGGAAAAACAAACAAAAACCCCCACAGAAAGATTCATCCTGAAAACTTTAGCCCGAAGGATCCATGCACTGGTCAATTAAAAAAAAAAACGCTGTGTGTGTGTGTGTGTGTGTGTGTGTGTCTGTGTGTGTGTGTGTGTCTGTGTGTGTGTGTGTGTGTGTGTGTGTGTGTGTGTGTGTGTGTGTGTGTGTGTGTGTGTGTGTGTGTGTGCGTGCATGTGTGTGCGTGTGTGTGCGTGTGTATCAGGAGGCTTCAGACATTTTACGTAGAACGGTCGTGTAGAAAACGTGTACGTTTTACTGCTGCCGGAATATGTGAATGTCCTCGCAAAAATGTAGAATTATATTATTGTCCTAAAAAAAAAATTTTTGCTCACAAAAACAACGTGAAGCAACCAAAAAAAGTGATCTTATGAATTACAGTATGTGCTTTCTTTTGTCATTTTTGCTATGTTTGTATAGTTCAGTTCACCATATTGCCTCATGTGTGCAGAAAAAAAAGCACGTCACTTTATATTGCCCAATCCTGACCGCATATATATATATATATATATATATATATATATATATATATATATTTTTTTTTAAACGGCTAAAAATGCTCTGGTTTTTGAGGGCTACATGTACAGTCCCATGTTTGTACAGTTTGTTCTTACATTTAGCTTCACGTACAGTATGGGGGGATTGAGGGGAGGGTGTGTAGGGTGGATCTCTGAAATGTGAAATTAATAGAAATATCAAATACATCAATATTTTATGTTTGTCATATGCATTTTGTTGTTTGTTGTATGTAGTAGACTGCTTTTGTGCAGCCAGCTAATGCCGGCAAGCACTAGCAGCACTGGCTAGCACTGCAAGTAGATTTCCTACCTGTGTGAAAAACCGCTCTCTCTCTCTCTCTCTCTCTCTCTCTATCGTAGGTCTATGTTTTTCAGGCTGTCGAATGTTTTTCAGGCCGTCAAAGGCCTCCATCCCTCCATCAACGCCACTTTGGGCTGCATACTGAGAGTTCCCACGAACAGCTACATGCCAAACTCAACACCATGCCTTTTGTCTTAATGTATTAATTTGGCGAGAAGTAACAAAGGAACAGGCTACAAATGGCCATCAAATTGCCAATCAGTCAATTGTATAATTACATTTCAGCCCAGGAAAATGGGGAGACTTTGTAAAAAAAAAAGAAAAGGCTCTGAATCTTAAATGATTAACGCAATATTTTCGTGAAAGCCCTTGAATTAAAGATGAAAGTCTACAATTCAATGACATCTTGATTGCTTGAATTGAATAAAAATTTCAAATAGCCTGAAAAAAAAAAGGGGGCTTTGTACGGTATATTTGGCAGGGTTGCCATTTTCTCATCAAAAGCGGAATTGTTTAAAAAGACACCAAAATCTTGTTTTAAAGCAAACGTGCGAGGTGTGTGTGTGTGTGTGTGTGTGTGTGTGTGTGTGTGTGTGTGTGTGTGTGTGTGGCCACAGTAGACCATCCAACCCATGCAGGTTTTACACCAGATTACTATCCTGATGAAACCCCTTCAGTATGTTCAGACTTGGGAGGCGCACCATGGATGCTCTGCCTGTTTGGCCATCGGCTGGGAGTCGCACCTGAGGCTTCTGCATGGAAACTCCAGCCTGTTTTTTAAGCAAATAACTGGAATCAAAGGAAATGCGTTTTCTGCAGGCTAATGCAAAAGGAATGTGCAGGTAAAGAAAGCGCTCTGCGAATCCTCGATTCTGATTTAAGATGCATAGCATAGACAAAGCATAGCATATGGAAGTGTGAAACTTTGCTAACCAGCAAAGCAAAAACTTCACTGTGTCAGATACAGTAAGAGATCAAAGTCATGGCGGCCATCTTGCATCTAGAATCTTCAGAACAGGGAGAAATGAAGTCGCAACTCTAAGTTGGCTGTTTAAAGTATTTCAGCGTTTACTGTGCTGTACGTGCAGGATATATTCTGTCCTGTATGTGGTGTGTGTTCTCGCAACGTGATACAATATTAGACTTGGAGCTCCAATTTAAACCTGAATAAGCACAAACAGGAACAGGGACAGCTCAGTGGTCAGGGTGTTGGACTTCTGATCGGACAGTCCCAGGTTTAAACCCCATCATTGGGCCCTTGAGCAAGGCCCTTAGACATCAACGGCTCAGATACGTCAAATGAGATAAAAATGGAAGTCGCTCTGGATAAGGGCGTCTGCCAAATGCCGTAAAATGGAAAAACATAGCGACTGTGATTCTCGGACAAACTTTCATTAAAAATGAAACATAATGGGATTGTTCTCAATTTAACACAACATGCGGTGCAGTTTAAGACTCGACCTCGGAGTCATGGTTCGGAAGCGCGGAACATCACGTAATTGGCTTAGTGCGTGAGGGAAGCATGAAGAAGCAAAATAAAATTGCAAAACAAGATGAGTTATCGGGAAAAACCCAGCGATATCGCATGACTGCGTTTGATCCATCCATCATTAGCAGCGTGCGTGGTGTGTTTGCCCGCAATAACGCGACGCTCATAAAGCAGAGCCGGATGGAAGCCTGCAATCCGCCGGGATGCCAGGATGATTGAGATGTCCGGGGCCTCTGGAGCCGGATTTGGAGCCGGAATCCCGTTTGCTAACCCTGGTGATTACTGTTCAGCTGGGCCTCCGATCGAATGAAGGCCAGATCAGAGATGCGCTCATTTCTCCATTTCTCATCCCTTCATCCCTCTGCAGGCTCATTTATATATGATCATGGCGGATTAGAGCGGTAGAGGTGCGCGATTCGCGGATGAGGGTTTGATATGGCTAAACAAATCAGGACCGCTAAGTATCACATTATGTCTCCGAGTCTGACTCTTCTCGCTCTCTTCTTTCTTTGTCTTTCGTTATTTCGAAATGGAAAACTGTGCAAAGGGTGGCATGACTCCTAGTCCTGCAGTGTGTGTGTATGTGTGTGTGTGTGCGCGTGTGTGTACATCTCGGTGCCCAGTGAGCCCTGGAGGTGGCTTCCAGCACTGATTGGCTTGCAGAGCCAGAGACAGCAGCCCGAGAAATAAAGCCAGAATAATCCTCCATGCAAATGGCGCTTCCTCTGCACTCCTCCACCTCTCCCACCATCCTCACGGCTCGTCCTTCGCTCCTGGCAAGCTGGAAGTTTTCCCCCCCGGTGTGTTCGCCGTCATGTTTGTCGGCATCGGACAGCCAGGAGGCGTCGCTTTAAGCAGGGAGGAGGACGAAGGCAAGGCAGAGGAAGAGGGAAAGCAAATGTGTGAAACTTTGTAGTATGTTCGGGTAAAATCAAAGTAAGGCTACGAATTGTAGTACAATACTGTTTTTTTTTATATGAACTACATGAATCTTCCATGAACCAAGATGGTGGAGATTTTCACTCTTAAGCCTCGGCACTAAAGGGTTTTCATACAGTATGCATCCAGATGTGTAATCATACACAGAAAATGCGTTTAGGTTTCATTTCCGAAGCAAACTCCGGCTCGGCGCAGCTATTTACACCAAAACGTTCTCGCGTAAGCTTTTCCTATTACTTATTCATTTATAACCTTATGTACAAATAAATAAATAAATAAATAAATAAATAAGATCGTTTCTCAAAAGTTACGAATGTGTGATGACACTGCAGCGGGCGGCCGGCGGACTGCGCGCTCACAGCTGTAAAAGCTCAGCGGGCGGCGTGCGTATAAGAAAACAGATACTTCGCTTGATAAACTATGACGCAGACTCGTGAAATAAAACACGCGGAAAAAAAAAAAAAAGATCTCCTCGCTGTTCCGTACGAGCGCTATGTAGAACACTATTACAGTAATATACAGTACATATTATCTGCCGCACTCGCCTCTATGCGGCATCTAATTTGTTATCCGGACTGTTATCTTCTGTCGAACGTAAAGACGATAAAGCATACGAGCTAACTCTAATCTCGACCCGGGCGTATATAAATGACTTTAATCCACGCGGTACATATGAGGACATGTCTGGAGGGATGTTATGATACATCATATGCGCTACCAGCTTTTCTTTTTCTGCTCTTGAACTTAATAAGATATAAGATAGGGAGAGAAGTTCTCGCTAATAGAGCACTGAGACCCTGGAGCCTGGAGACCAGCATGGTGGTGTAGTGGATAGCAAGTGTCACCGCGCACCACCGGGGTCCAGGGTTCGACCACCTCTGGACTTATTTTCTACATGACGTAATTAAGTATAAACAACAGCAGCAATCAGTTGTTACTGTATTTTCAGACACGAAGCGCAGCAGTTCTGGAACGGTTTTGACCCACCAAGCACCTGGTGCTCATGAAGACCTAAACGTACCTCTGCTGCAGAGGAGAAGTTCATATCGAGTTACCAGCCTCAGAAATCGCCAATTAACAAACAGATTGGCGGCATTAAAAAGGCTTTTATAGATCATAAGTAGCAGATGCATCTTAATATCAACTGTTCAAAGAAGACTACTGTGTATTTAGGACGCCTTCAACCTTGTTTTACAGTGTAGAAAGGAATGTAGACATCATTCTGTGTATATGATTTAACTGAACTCACTGGGAGTGCTATAACACAGTGTGGTGGGCATTATTCTTCGAACTCCACACAGGGTCTTGTTCCAAATAATCTTAAGACTAATAATGAAAAAAATGATTTAAAAGCGCATTGTTGCGCATTGAATTATTGAAAAATTGTTGGGATGCCAAACAAGCAAGTGAAGACAACAGAGACAACAAATAAAAGAGACAAGATTCCGGTGCTTATGGATCCCCCCCCCCCCCCCGTCCCCCCGTCCCCCCTCCCAAAACCCACATCAACCACGAACTACTGTATATTTCCATGTAACTGCACGTCCTTGCGTGATTTATTCCTTTGTTCATTACTTAAGGAACATTAACAGGAACACAAGACGAACCAGGGGCTTAGTAACAAGTCCATAGAAATGAGCGCAAATCACTCTGCAGCACGTCTCTAATTGGTGATAACGATCTAATCTCAGGCAAAATTAACGAACGAACAAACATTAATTAAAGAGTTAGTTTATATACTGGTCATTGTGCATTGTTTTTTTTTTTTATCATCATAGATTTAAAAAAACGGTAATTAAATCAGATGTTTATCACGCGACTTATTTGATTTATTAAATACTGCTGTAAATGATTTCAGGGAATTTATTATTATTATTATTATTATTATTTGTGATTAAACTCAATAAAGTTTGTTTTTTAGTCTAATTATTTTGCGAAGTCATATTTATACTTATAGAATCATTTGTAATGCAAGCACAATGGTTCACAATTATTAAAAAAAAAAGAAAAAGAGTTTTCAATTTTAATGCAAGCCTATTAAATGCATAAAGTCACGTCAACTATTTTCCAATCTGAAAACGGCCCCTTGGGAGTTTTGCTATAATTCAAACCCTGGCTATATTCCAGTATTTCAGCGTTGATGATGTAGTCGTGCTCTGATCTGACAAAACAGGGCATCAAGGCTCGTCTGACGAGAGCATGATCACACACACACACACACACACACACACACACACACACACACACACACAGGTGCGCGCAAGCACCGGTGAGAACGATGAAAACAGACATGCAGCTAACCAGAGCAGCACAGGTTTCTCTCAGGACGGCGAGGACGTCTGAGGGCTGGAAATGGGGGAAAGAAAGAAAAAAAAAACGTTCGCTGTGTTGGGGGTCACTTTTTACGAGGCTCTCTTAAGAGCAGCTGTCTTTGCTGTTCGCTGAGACGTGGCATAATTGACCTTGTTTATGTGCCGGTGCGAACATTCATTACGGAAGCTCGAGAACTTCCTCGGCGTAGCTATTTAACCTTTCGCGAGTGATACGAAAAATGAGCGATAAACCTCTGAGTACAAGTATATTCTTACCACATATTACATCATACCCCTGGTCTGGATCTAAAGCGTTATAGCATTATACTAAATAAAACGGAGGGATAATCACCAAGGAATAACTGTCATCTAATATGGCACGCTTATGAATTTTTCAGAAACGCTCCGCGGATACGATTCCCGATTGAATCCGCTTTTTTACGTAATTTCTCACATCTTGCCTGTGGGCCTGGCTGCTGAAAACGGATACCTTATTAGCATGGTTGTCATTATTAGCTTTAGGATGTTATTGATCCGCGAGAGGCAGACGAGACAGCGGGGAAGGAGAGAGAGAGAGAGAGAGAGAGAGAGAGAAGAACGGAGGGAGCAAAGAGAAGACAGAGAGGGCGCTAAGGTTGACTTTTTTTTTCTCTCTTTTTTTTTTTAGTGCACCAGCCTTTCCAAAATAACTCGCCTCCATTTCACCTTCCATTCGGAGGGGGCGGTGATAGTGTGTCCGCGGTGTGCATTACACCACTGCAACTCGACATAATTAACTTAGGTTCATTTGTAGCGATCAATGGGCCGGCTGGAGATTAGCACGGGCAGTGCCTAAGTGTTGGGGAACGTGCGAGAGAGAAAGGGAGAGACAGAGAGAGACAGAGAGAGCATTCAGCATCAGATCGTCCCACTTGTTTGGGATAAGTGCACAACATATTCGAGTCAGGCTGGCTCCACGGCTAAAAGCACCCATTGGTGTATCCAGTGGTTATTTATTGCTCGGACCCAAATGTGTCCCGAGTAATGGAATCACCGACTCTACTATGAGTGCTCTATTGAAAGAAAGAAAAAAACCAGCAAAAAATAACCGTAATTTCTTACAAAAACCTGATGTAACAGAATTACTACAATCTGTTACAAAATTGAATAACATCCATCCGATTATTCCTTCAGAACGTGACCTTAATCGTGTGCGAATCTAAACCTCTTTCTCCTTTTGTTGACTCTGAGGCGGTGGTTAAAGAGAGAGAGAGCGAATCGATGCTGGAACATTTGAGTAGGTGTTTCTCCTTGAAGCCACTTCCAAAAAATCCATTTGCAGGGAGATAATGATCCTGCATACAAGCATAGGCTTTCTTTCTTTCTTTCTTTCTTTTCCAGAAGAGGAGGAGGAGGGGAAAGACTGAAGCACGGAGCCTGGTGCCTGGCGCAGATAACACTCCGGCTCGGCCCGCTGCTAGCCTAAATGCCTGTTAATCTACTCCACTGCCCAATACAGTAGGAGAAAGGGAAAGGGGGATAGGGGTAGAGGATGAGCGTGGGCATTGGATCATGTTTCTGCCGGCTTGGATGGCTATTGACCAGCCTCTATCTGCGGTTCTTTTCTGTCAATCAGGGGAAATTAGAGAGGAGTGGAGTGGGCAGAGGCACCGAGAGCCCAAATAAAGGGAGATAAACAGAGCGCGAGGAAAAGGAAGAGAGGCGAACGAGCAGAGAGGAGGGGAAGACGAAGCCGGGAAGAGCGAGCGAAGAGAGATCCGGAGAAGAAGAACGAGCCACATGATCGCACCGACCACCTTTAACGTGAAGACGACTCGCGTCAAATTGGCGTGCGGTCCTCGTCTCAGCAGCTCGACATCGAGGTGTTTTTAATTGGGAAGGCATTACTACTACAGCTTTTTTTTCCCTATCATCATATGCTCCGAGCTAAGCTTACACCGATATTATTCCTTGGCGACCTTGGATAAATCTTCTTATCGCACAGTGAGAGTGAAGATTTCATAAACGACTCAATGTTCCAGCTTGATTAGTCCAGCGTGAGGGAAATTATTTACCAACTCAACGCATCCTGAAGCATCACATCACATCACCATGTCCCTGATTATGTTCCTGCACCAGAACATCCTCAGCCGTTCTGTTCCTCTGATTTCAGCTACTTAGAGTTCTGTTTAATGTTGCCGAATGTCCGGAGAGACTCCTTTAATAAAATAATAATAAAAAAAATAAAATAAAATAAACATTTTATTACACTACCTGACCTGGAAGAACGTTGCCATTTACCGACGGGTCAGATTACTGTCGTGCATCAGGCAAAGAAAACAACTAAGGAAATGTGAAATTACTGGATTAGAATTAAGAACTAACCAACATGTTATGAAAATCTAAAAGAATAGTGATTTGTAGTAAGTAGTAAGTTGTGGAAGAATATCCATTTACAGACACCCTTATCTAAAACGACTTACATTATCATGTCATTAGACATCTGAGGAGTTGAGGGTTAAGGGGTATAAATCAAGCGCCCAAAAATGGCAACCTGCTGGTCAATCACCTTAATCACTGTACTAAACATATCATACCAATTAAAACAGGAAACAGATAAGGAACCAGCATTGTGTTTGAGAAATATGGGCTGTACATCATCGACCTAAACGACTACAACAAACATTCAGACGGGAAAAAAAAAAGGACGGTTGATATAAACAAAGCTTCGTGGCATTTAGTCGATAGTTTGTTTTGTGGTCTTAGTTGCAAGTTGGGTAACACGAACATCCTAGACACTTACTGTTGCCATAAATGTGTGGGAAGCAAAGACTTTTCAGAATATGTTGTTCAGGCTTATGTGAAAAAAAAGAAAGAATTTATAAATATATTTATATAGTATATATTATTATAAGTGTACATTTACAATGCTAAAATACAGCATTTGGCAAAACTAGCTGCGTCGTAGAGACGTATAATTGTGTGCATCCTGCCAGCACTGCTTGGATGTTTTGTGTTATCTGTCGTCCAAAGGAAAAAAGAAAAAAAAAGCAATTTGCCATATGCTTTACTTTATTCCAACAATGGTTTTTCACCCTGTTTTATTTTAACTAACGGTGAAATTCTAAGAAGCATCCAAAAGTGTGAGTGTGTCTACGACTGTGTCTGCATTACCGAAGTGTGAGTGTGCTCCGGGTTATATACAGTACTGTGTGTATATATATATATACTGTATAAAGAATAAAATCCCCCAAGGGCTTCTGGACCATTACAGACAACAGGCTCGATTTGACTGGCTGCATTCAGCTGCCAAAGAGGGAAATTGAGTTGTCCCTGTAGCCCACAGGTAGCAATCACGCCACTCTCGCAAGCACTTTCTTTTCCTATCTGTGCTCTGAAGACACTATTGAGCTGCTGGTTATTAACAGCCCGCAGACAGTAAGCAGAAGCATGTGTTTGCATTCAGCTCACAACAACGCCTGCACGGAAAGAGCCGTAAAAACATGCCACTCTCATCAGGGGCTAAACGCGTTACGACAGGATGGCAGCTCGGTTTTAACGAACTGTTAATCGACGTAATGTCGGTCGTCCGCGAGATACGAGATGACGACTGAGATCTGTCATTGTCTAAAAGGGAGAGGGAGAGGGAGCGAAGTGAAAAGAGACACAAGCCAGAAAGAACTTGACTCGCTAGTCAATATTCCTGTGAATACACAGACAGGAAAGAGACATCACAGGCTGATGAAAGGAGAGAGAGAGAGAGAGAGAGAGAGAGAACTAAATTCCCTCGGCAAATAATGGCCTCCGTTGAGCCGTTTAGATAACATTTTCCACAATAATCGAAAATATGCTGCCACTTGGACTACACGGGAGTGGCGCCTTTACAAGATATTACTGCGTGATGTTCCTTATCAGAGGAAGTCAGCCAATCAAATCAAAGAAGATGAGATTGTATTAGCACTATATTAGGCTGTGCGTATTCGCGTTAAGCTGTAGCACGGATTCGAGGACATTTGAAAGAAATGTCCTATTAGAGCTAAAGTTATTTTGGTCTGATTCTTTGCTGTTAGTTAAAAAAAAAAAAAAAAAAATTGAACTTTTATTGAACCGTGTGCAACAGCACCTCCAGTGGTCATTAAAAACAATGCAACGAAATCGTACAGAGAATTACGGCCAGGGCTAACTTTCTTCTAGCGCAGCGCGACAGATTCATTAAGCACATGTCGTGCACGCAAAGTACACACATAGCAGTAGATGAAGTAGTTTTCGTTTGAACGAAATGATTACAACATTTCTATTAATGGAATAGGCGTACAAATGAATTCAATTCCAAAACACATTTTCCTGTAGGAAATAATGTAAATGCAGATAATCTGTTCCAGCCACCCACCAATATTACCAATATTCAAGACTCTAATCATATTTCTGATCATAAAAACTTTTAAAACAAGACTAAATATTAAATAAAGACACAAGTTAAATATAAAATAAAGAGCTAATAAACTTCACTTAAATTTAATTTATGATTCCTCTTGGCACCGGCTGCTTCAAGAACAAAACTGAGGCCTCTGTTTTTGATGACCTTGCTTGCTTTGTGCACAAAATGCAAAAAGTAACCAACAAACAAATACATAAACTCACCGTTGGAGCAAAACGGACATACATGCAACATAAGAGGCTAGCCGGCGATCGCGTCGACTTGGTTCCAACTGCATTTCTAATACGTCACTAACTAAGTAAGGTATAGTAAGCTTGCGGTTTAGCATCAAATTCTCAATCAGTCTTTGTTGTATGATAAAATATTTTTACTGCGCAAGAGAAAAGGTTAAACACTACTAGCAGCCATCATGAAGTGAAAATTCGCATGACAGATGTAGCTATATGTCTCATAGTAGCTATAAGCTATAAAATGCTGCCAAAAAAAGACGACTAACGAAAGTGGAACTGTATATTGTTTAACACTTATTTAGACACTATTCCAGTAAACCTGTCTTTTTTTAGCAGCATTTTATGATTAGCACCAAAGATTAAAAAAGCAAAGCTCAAAAAATATATTTAGAACTGCATTATAAAAATTTTTTTTTAACGCTGCCGTAAAAAAAAACTCAACCCCACCAGGCTTCTATATTTAAAACATTACACTCCAAAAAAACCCAAAACAAAACCCAAAATCTGAAATTTTCCCCTATAGCTTACACATTATGCTTTCTTTTGGGATCTCTCTCTCTCTCTCTCTCTCTCTCTCTCAGTCCCGAGCGTGTCTGCTACTAGTAGCTTCGTGTCAGACGAAAGAGCTCAGTGTCAGCACTGTCTGAGCTTTAATGATGTCTCAAGAACCAGACACGGAACCTAAACATCGTGTTTAACAGCACAGTAGCAGCCTCACGCAAGCTTTATTGGCGTTTTAGTTTAAAGAAGGCTGCAGAGAAATTCCACTCTCCTTACGGGCGAAGTGGATCGTAAAAAGTTTTCCGACCTCGTGCAACAGACAACCGTGTTCTGTGACCTCTTCTCAGGATAAAACTTTTATTTGACTTTTTTTTACAATTGAATCTGATATTTTATTATTATTTTTATTATTATTATTATTAATATTATTATTAGCTTGGATTTGACTCGGGTGGATGCTTTCTTTTTTATCATAGATATACTTTTCGCAAAGTGGTACTGACCGGAGGTCTCGTCTACGCGCTCTTCCACCGTGTGCTCCTTCTGGGGCACCCACTCGCTGTTGCACTTGAAGTAGATCTGCGTGGCGGGTGTGGCTTTGCAGTATAGATTGACTGGTTTGTTTTTGACGATGTAGGCCTCCTCGGGCTCCATCAGGAAGTGGGGCAGGGGTTCGGGCGGGTCCGAAGGGAATGTCTCGGGAAGCTCACCCAATCCCAAGTAGTCATCTTCTGCTGGTGAGAAAGAGAGAGAGAGAGAGAGAGAGATAAAGATCAGCTTTATAAACCTGATACATACATTACAGAGCAACATCCCAGCTCATTTATCATTGAGGCGAATGTTTATACAAGCAGTTTTGGCACGGAGAGGTTTTGGGACAGCTTCCACATTGGCTCAGAGCTCCTGCTCCATCCACCCTGAACCGCAGCTACCGTTAGCACTTTGAAACCACTAGCAGTGACAGTGTTGGCTGTTAAGAAATGAAATGTGCACCTTTTTTATATTTCCCCCGAACCAGGCCACTTGCGGTTGGAGGCCGGTTTTTTTTTCCACAGGCGGTCTAGGGGCTTCTGGTGTTCTTAATTCCACAGATATTTGGGTGGCTGCAGATGGTTAAGCCCCCTGTAATTAAGGCTTTCTTTCATCAGCATGTCTGTTTCAGTCAGGCTGCTGTCTGGCCCCATCAAACGCACACCTATATTTATCAGCCCATTTACAAACCGCGCTGGACGTCCAAAGAACCTCTCGAAATTCCCTCTTGATCAGAGAACACCAGCCAAAAGGCTTCTTAAAAATCTTTCTTAAATATATTACACATGTTCGTGCACACACACACACACTCACACACACACACACACACTCACATATCTGCACTAGGATGGATCTCAAGGTTTGTCAGCCCGTCTCAATATCCGGCCTTTGACTCTGCAGACGGGGGGAGGAAACCCATTTGCAGAGCCCATTTGTCACCTCTGCTCCGTTTTCTATTCCTAACACCCAACTGCTAGACATCAATTATTTACCCCCCAATAGGAACGAGTCTGGAAGGGAGGCGCATCACTTCCTGTGGCAAAAAGGTTAAATCACCGCATGGGCGATTCTTCACCCCCCCCACCGACTTGTTTTTCCAGCCCGCTCTTCAATCCTCAAGTTCACTGTGTCTTAACAAATCTTGTCGGGGCAGGAAGACAATATCGTGTCAATATGGCCTGTGATGTCACGGCCCGGTCTGTGTGTCAGGATCTATTTTGGTGTGTGCAGCCGTACAATCAGAGAGCAAGCCTGAAGAGTGCAAAGTGCATAAGATGCAAGGAAAAAGGTGGAAGGAGAGCAGGAGCGTCGAGGCCGCTCCAGGCATCGAGTCTGTTTTTTTTTCTTCTTCTTCTTCTTCTTCTTCTTTTCATCATAGGCTGCTCTGGGATCACACCTTCACTGTCATCAGCCTCTAGTCATCTGCTAATTGAAGAGGAGCGGTAAACTTTAGCTGACCCCTAGGCCGGGGCTTTATAGTAGCCTTAGGGCATGTGTATACCGCAGAAGAGAATAAGAACAAGAAAGAGCCATACACTTTGCAGCAATATATTTAGCTATCAAAGCAATAATCCTTCGAGACTTTAAGTCATACCTTCAAGTCTATAATGGAAGACTAAGGGCAGATCCTGAATAAAGAAAATCCTGGAGAATGCTTTTATTAATTCCTCAGTCAAGGGTATTTGAAAAAGAAGCTCCGGGTCTGATTAAATCGTCTTCAAGTGCCTGTGATTTCAGAAATATGGTGTTACGGGACACCCGTGCAGGAATGTATGCAACTAACAGAAACAACTATTTACACTTCGTACAGGTTTGGTAACTAAGATGCTTTCTTCCATCTTCTAATAATAACTTCATATTTTACCTTAGATTGTTGACAACTTAAAAACTTTTCCAACAGCTACAGTAAAGCTACAGTACAGGGAAACACATTGAAGTTCTTGTTTATGATAATTGCACATGTGCAAATGTGGCGAACAGAAATAATGTTTTGAAATGTGCTGGAGTAAATTTCCTTTGAAGCAACCCTATTATGAAAAATTCATTCAGATGTCTAAAGCTTAAATTAAACTTAAATTAAAGTAAAAAAAAACCAAGCCAATTAGATTTCCTCCCCTATTGTGATCTCATATAAGAAGATCGCCTCCCCTGGCTTGCTGCTGTGAGTTATTTTACCTGGATCATTAACACACACTTTGTGGGAGCTCTGAGACCTATGTTAACTTGATAAAGGAATAGAAACATATGGGAACGTTAATGGATATACTTATATAAGCGAGTTACAGGTATTTGAGCTGCCGTATATGAGGAAATGGCGATTTTACTGTATCGTAAATAGGAAATGCATTTAAAACGATGATTTAAACAAGCTCTATTTGAATCATTATGTGGTATTATCTTGTAAAATTGGCCATTTTAAATTTGAAACACAACAGTGCTAAAACGACTTTTACCACCGACGCCAAATGTAATACACACAATTTCACTAATGAAGATTTAATAAATATGACATTGGTTATGCTCAGCCTGAGAGATTTGAGATTTTTATTTTTATTTTTTTGGTAAATATTAAACAGAAAACAGGATTTTATCTCGTCACGTTCCGTTCATTTCTTATTTACGTTCACATCTGTGCACACACCTGCCATACTTTTGGATGTGTTTTGTTCAGTGGAGTTTTTCTTTTGCTTCTGATTGATATAATTATATATCTCTAATAAACTAGATGGTAAAAAAGGGTATTAGCTGTGCAATTTTAATATAACTAATATAACCATGCCTGTATAAAACCAAAGCAGATCAGCAATCATATATTACAGATAAGGTTAAACATCCTGCTGGGCTTCCTGATGTTTATTGGAACATATAAAACGGAGTTTGGGGGGGAAAGAACAGCTTTCCGCATGCCTGAGAACGCAAAAGGGTATCAGGATCTGGGAAAATACAAGAGCACGTTTTTATCAAATTTACGCTCGGTTGCAGCTATTAGCCCTGGACCAGAACCGTGACCCAGTAAAACAGCTGGCCTCATCAGCCGATCATTATTATACACAGACTGATAAACATAGAGACACACCACACAGAGTTTGAAACACACACACACACACACACTCACGCACACACACACACACTCACGCACACACACACACTCATGCACACGCACGCACACGCGCACACACACACACACACACACACACACACACACACACACACACACACATTCACCTAAGTATTGATTTCAAACACTGTCCTTGTCGATTCCTTTGTAAATCCACATATTTACATATCAGTCTCTTAAGGCTTGTTGTTGCTCTACATATAAATACAGCAAATATTTTTCACCCCCCAAAATTCAGATATCATATAACAGAACTTGTGTTGCAAAATTAAACTCATTAAACAAAAAATATTTCCATAGATATAAGTAGGAAAAAAATGGATAGTTAGCTAAATTAGCCTGCTAGCTTTTTTTTTTTGTTTGTTTAAAATTCTACCTGATGAAATCCACTAGAGTTAAGTATGACATCTTAATAAGGAAGTGAAAAAAAAAAGGTTAAAAAAAAAAAAGGATTAGATTAGTTAGTCAGCTTGTTGTCTTTTCAAAAATGATCTGATGTTAGTTTAAGTTACTTGAGCATTCATTAGCGCACATTACCTGACATTTGCTTCTGTATGTATCATCTAGCGTTACTGGAACAATCATTAGCTAACACATTTAGCCTGTTATGCTTTTCAGACATTACCTGATGATAGCTTGTGTATACTGTCGAGAGAAACCTGGACACTCATGAGCTATATTAGCTACCCAATTTTCCTAGTTTTGTTGCAAACCTGAGCTAATCAGGTTAGCTTGTTATTTTGGACCTAGTTTGCATTAGTGTGCCTAGATTTAATACATTTTTCTGTTACAGATTTAGACTACAATATAATTAATTTTAAAAAACATATTTCTTTTAATACATGCCATCTATCAAAATGTTTAAATGTGCCAGAGCTTTCATGTGTGTGAATAAAAACATTTTTGCACTGTGTCCTTACAGCGTCCTTTCCTCTGCATTACTCAGATAAAGATTTCAAAATTTTATAGCCGCATCCCAGACCTTGACCTAGAAACCGCCTTCAAAAAGCCAGCACACTCATTTCTCTCTCTATCCCTAGCTCTACCATTCCTTCCCTATCATTTAACTATATCAGAGATCAGACAGCCGCATGAAAGGATTCTGTGTGCACTTGCAATCACCAGCTTCCACTGCAGCAGAAACATTATTTTGAAATAAACATGCTCTATGAGAAAAAAGAGTGGGAATCAGAAGATTTTCCAACCTGCCAACCTTCATTCAGTTTAACATGGGAGTATGCTGGTCTGAGTAACCATTAAAAACCCGTAAAAAATGAACCAACGACATGAAACGGATGCACTGGGGTTTTGAACTCTCCATTATTAACGGACTTGCATGGAACCCTCCCCTTCTCATTATCTCATATTATTAGTGCTCTCTTCTGGAATCAGTTTTCTTACTTTAACTGAGCAGCAATATAATAATCAAGACGTTATACGTTATGACGTGAAATTTGAACAGCACGGGGTATTAGGTTGTTTTTGGAAGTTTGAATTACTTATTTAAAATTACATCTGGACAATGTTGACTACATGATGCTGGGATAGCCTTGAACGAACGCCCCTATCACAATGGTGCAAAAATGACTTTAAAACCAATTGAATACCAAACTGAGGAGACATTCAAACTCTGAGGAGGATTCAAAGTCTAGTCGTTGTGGTTATAGCACTGCACCCTGACCACTGGACCACTAGGAAACATGTTGCTCCTAATTGCAAATACACAAACACCAAGTTATTACTGTCCATTTTCAAACATTACCTCCTGTTAGGTTTGTATTGTATAGAATATCTGAAAACCTAATAACGTTACATTTAAATGCATTGCCTGGCTGTGCGTATTATCTGGCGTTAGGTAAATGTTAATTATTTACAAGGATAAAAGTTAGATTTACTTTAACAGCATTTGGCAGGCACTCTTATCCAGAGCGACGTACATTTTATGTAAGAATATTTAAGGGTTAAGGGTCTTGCTCCAGGGTCTCACAGAGGTGCTCGGGTTTGTACTTGGGACATTCCGATCAGTAGCCCACCACCTTAACTACTAAGCTACTTCTGACGCCCCCAAAGTAGTTAACTACTTAATTCTATTTGGAAAATTGACCCGAGGGAGGTTCACTTATGCTAGGTTGCTACTCTTTCATGGGGTGCTCTGGGAGGTAATTAGAGACCAGAGTCTAGCCTCTATTGTATAGTGCTAATTGAAGGTTCGGTACATATTTAGAGGGCTAAATTTGTTACATTTAAACATTTGTAGCTTAGCGAGCGAGTCCATTTCCGTGTTTTAAAAACCTTTAAAATTTTGTAAGTCTGTTTCACTTTTATTTTTGTCCGTTTGCTCCGTTCTTCTGTCGGCTCAGTGGAACCATCTCAAGGTTTCCAAAAAAGAAAGCAAAGTTTTACTTAAAGCAAGTTGTAAAAACACTATATAAAAAGTGTTGTGTGTAACTGGGTACTGAGTTAAAAATCACCAGGAACACAGATTCTTCTTTTTTTAGGGTTGGCAAACCTGCACTCTTCTTTCTTTCCAGAGTAGGAGACGAGATATATAGATAGACAGCGATAAAAAGAGACGCATGTTTCCACTGCAGACACTACAACCAAGCTTGCACTACTGTCTCCGTACTGTCTCTGTGCTGTCAGGGAGTCCTGTCACACCCATGAGGCTAGGTATAAGAAAGGGAGGAAGGGGAGCTAACGGATACAAAGCACACAACCTCCATCCAGTAAGGAGGCTTGGCAGTAAGAGGCATGCAGGCCCTTTGCACCCCATCTGTATGCCATCATGTGTGTGAGTGTTTCTTCATGCTAGGTTGCCACTCTTTGATGGGGCGCTCTGGGATGTAATTCGAGAGTGGGGCCTGTTATCACGAAAGCCATCTTGGAACAGTCAGACTGGAACTCAACCACACCTCACCCTCTTAACACTGGGCCTGCCAGCTTTCTTTCTTTCTAAACAAATAAAAAAAGGCAGAAAAGAATCTGAGCCCTGGAGGGGAAACTGTGGCCAGATAGCAATGGCACGGTGCTAGATTTTGTCATCTAGCACTGCGTTTGTTGATTTAAAGCCGTCTTAATTACGCTCCTTGAGAAACTGAACAATGAGCTTTACAGCGATGAATGTTTTAAGGTTTTTGTTGATATTGCAGTGTGTTTTTTCAAGTTGCTCTTACTGAACTTATCTACAGTAGATTACTGTACATATTTTCCCCTGCAATGTCCAATTCTGAAATTTTCCATTAATCGGTAAACAGCAGCTTGCAAATGTGTCGGCATTTAAATCTAATTTCATAAGTTTTATGAGAAATTATCACTGTATGCACACCTATTCTCAATATGTTATATACTCACGTCTGAGAACTGGTGCTTTCTGCAGCTAAATATAGTCATTAATAATGATCCGGCCTCAGATGTGGGTGCTTGCTGTTTACACACTTCTGCATAAGCAGATTATATTAATACATTCATCTTATAAAAGTAAATAAATAAATAAAAACCAACCGCAGAGTTGCTTTGACACCATGAACACAGGTTTTTCTTTTTTTTTTGTTCTTGCCACCTTCGCCACAGATTCACAGCAACATACCCTCCAGAGTCTTTACTTTCCATTTTTGTATATGTTGTCAAGAGAGAAAAAAAGAGAAGTTTTGTTGCTGAAAAGATACTAAAAAGCACAATGTTGATCCTTATAACTGATCATCTTCTAAAATTATGGTCAAGCCGAAGATCCAAACGATGCAGTATAGTTATAGAGTGGGTGTACCTCAGATCTGCAATTTAGGACCGTTTCTTTTTTAAAGATGGTTCATGTGAATAAGAATACATAAACCATAACTACAGATCTAGTCTGCTAGAAGAACATTCTACTGTATACTATGGGTACTGGTAAATAAAGGGACTGTGAATGGTGCTGTGAATCATTTATACATAAACAGTAATTCTGTGTATTCATTTTATACAAGTACAGTCAATTTGTGTTGTTTTAGGTGTTATACGTGTATAACCATTCATGAAAACCATTCAGTACAGGAAGATACCAGGCACAAGGTAGACGAAGCTAAATACAGTCTAGCTTTAACTTGTGCTGCAGAATTTCTCCAATAATTCGGTTTATTCAAATTTATATCTTTAACCACTGCCAGTCAAAAGTTTGAACACACCTTCTAATTCCATGGTCTTTCCTGATTTGTATTTCGTTCTACACTGTAAAACAATGGTGAAAAACACCTAAAATATACAATAATCACCTTTAAACTGTTGATAGTGAGACGTGTCTGCTGCTTATGCTCTGTATAGCGTTCATAATGCTGGTACATTATGTACTGGACATTTTTAAAACCTCGATGAAGACCAACAAAAATGTTGAACAAAATTTTTTTTACTATCACTTCGGAGATATGGAATTGGTACAGGCATAAAAACTAGTATACATCAAATGGCTCATTAGCAATTAGCACTTCTATACGCCCGTGCTAATTTATAATTGTATAAGTACTGGGAGGGAAAGGAATGAGAGGTTAAATTGGATTGCAAATGTCAGGGTAGAGAGTGTGTGATAAATACAGATAAATGTCAAGACCACATTTTCGCTTTTGTATACCATCATGCTCCGTTAATTTATGTCACGAACAAATTTAATTGAAAAGGTATTAAAGTTGGATTAAAACCTGCCAAAAGAAGCTTACATTCCCCAATCTGAAACATCAAACCACCAAAGGACATCTGGATGACGTTACCAAAGGTATACCTCAGGGCTGTAATTTAGGGACATAACTTTGAAAAAAAAAAAAGAAAAAGAAATGCTATAAAATTGTGTACAACGACCCTCGTCTAAAAGGGTTATATGAAAACAGAATACCTCCTGCAGGAATGATTCATACTTAAAAAAAGCTGCCATCCTTTCACAGTCAGAATATAGAGGCCAATCGGGCTAATCTCACTACAGAGAAGTACAGGCTCCTAAGGTCCTTCTGCTCTAGATGCAGCTCTCCACTAAACAGCATCTGAAGCGATTAGCGTCGCTTTCAAAGTGCACACGCAGGCTTTAAACCATGACCAATGTTTGCTTTCTTTGTGTCAGTGAAACTAGTACTACCATAGCCAGTGCCAAAATGGCGACACATCACAGACAGGGCCTTTTTGTTCCCCTGAAAAGAAAAAAAAATAACAGGGAAGGGTGGTGTGATAATTTTGGGAGCTATGGGTTTGATGATGCTGCTGATAATCACCCAGAGTAAGGGTATGATCACACTGATAGCGCCACCATGCAGATCAAGGCCCACAAAGCCCCACGCTACACCTCTAAGATGAAACGATGCACTTGGTGGGTGGGTGGTTAGGGGGGGGTGATCAGTGGTGCTGTCTGGGCTTTGTAGTTCACTGAGTTTCTGAAATCTTCAAAGCCCAAATACTTGTCTTTAAAATATATACACAAACACACACACACACACACACACACACAAACACACAAACACACACGCGCACACACACACGCACACACGCACACACACGCACGCACACACACACGCACGCACGCACACACACACACACACACTCTTCTAATGTGAGGTCAGACAGAGTAAACAGTCGAAGTCAGGGCCTCTTAGTTCAGGTTCAGCGGAGAACCTCAGAAACAAAACCTCACTGTCATCGGGCTTAATTACTTTTTCACTTGAAGGGAGACTTCCCTCGAGCAGCGTCCACCTATCTCAGAGGTTTAAATCCATCAATGGATTTTCTCAGAGTGGAAAAAAAAAAAAGTAGCCAACAGCTGCAATAAAATATCTGCAATTTATCTAATACGCATTTTCTGATGTTGTGCCTTTACATCTGAAGCACATCACAGAGAGCAGGATAGAACACCAAAAGCTGTAAGATAACTGCCTTTTTTTTCTTTTTTTTTTGGCCGTGACTTTCGATAGCACCCTTGGGAGTGCTTTCCGGGAGGTTAGTGTGGACGAAGGACGGGAATTAAGTGTTTGATTTAAACTCTGAAAGAAAATCGTGTCGAACGCTTTAGGAATACCAGATGGAGATCTCGCGCGGTCGGAAATAAAAGAGAGGAATAAAACGCTTCGGTTGCGCCGTTATAGGAAATTAACACCCATAGCAGGATGGTGTGACGGAGTGGAGTTAGTTAGTCTTACTGTGCCGTGTTCTGACACTGGAATCAGAAACCTACTTTTCTTTTTCTGTTACATGAAAACAAATGCTGGCTTTCTGACCAATCAGAATCACAGAACAGCACGGGTCACTGCGTAGGCGTACTATGGCTTACTATCTCCTACAGCGCACGTACTGTACTGTATGTATACCTGTATAACTCCATGCTGCACTCCTGACACCCACAGTTGCAGACCGGTTTCTTTTTTTTTTGCTCCCCAATGCTTTAGACAGCTGTGACAGCAGCTGGAGGATGCTCCTCCCCGACACTCCCTACATTGTAAAAGATAAGCTCCATTCTATCACCAGATTTATCGTTCCCAAGAAGGCAGTGTATCAAGCGAGCTGCTGTTTTCCCCTGCCATCTGAGGACAGTCGAGCGTGAATGCGGATGGGCGCGAGCATAAATCGTGCCTGTCCCAGAGAGAGAGAGAGAGAGAGTGAGAGAGAGAGGGTGAGAATAAAAGAATGACAGAGCGAGAGAGAGAGAAAGAAGTGATAAAGGATGAACTTACGATTCACGGGACATAACGTATACAGCCGAGATGAAAGATGATGCGTTTTGAAGCGCGCGCGTGACCTCGGCCTAGCGACATGACCCGTTTCATAAATAAACATATGCTCGCCTTCAACCCGGAGCCCGGGGGCTGGCTGAAGGGCGAAGTAATCCAGTTAAAATCTTAATCTCCTCT
Source organism: Clarias magur (assembly GCA_013621035.1). Classification (NCBI taxonomy): domain Eukaryota; kingdom Metazoa; phylum Chordata; class Actinopteri; order Siluriformes; family Clariidae; genus Clarias; species Clarias magur. The sequence continues at coordinate 3,660,198 of QNUK01000027.1, read as the reverse complement.
TTGCTGGCTTCCGAGCGCTAACACAGACATTTATTATGGGATGTCTTGCAGTAACAGGGAGGAGACCCACTCATGCAAATGTTTATCGACCATCATTAGCATCTGGCTGACCCCCTCCTCTACACGCTTCTGTTTCTTCTGTGCAAAAAACAGCCCAAGAACACACACACACACACACACACACACACACACACACACACACACACACACACACACACACACACACACACACGTGTCCACCCAGGCACCACTCCCTTTATCAGGCAGAAAGTTAAGACTCAGAAGGCAGCATCATTAACCGAGAGATGGGTCTGATCAATCCCTCGGCGAAACATTCCATTACACTGGCCGGCCTAACGGGGCCTCGGATTCTCCCGCAGAGTTAAATAAAACAAAATGAATTATTCAAACAGGGTTCAGTGTCAAAGTGGTAATGGTGGAGGTGCACTGCGAAATTCCTGTACACACACACACACACACACACACACACCTCTCATACTGTAGGTAAGTATGAACAAGATTAATGTGCAAAAATTGATTTACTCCTCCTTGCAAATGTTGAAGCATGGTATTTAGGGAAAAATACAAGGCTGAGTCAAAAATTATCCGCACTCTGGCTGTAGAATTCATTTTAATTAACTTTTTTTTAAAATAATCTCCTCTGCTTTTCAATACACTACCATCCACCTGTCAAAAGCTTTCGGATTTCACATCCGAGCCACCAACGCACCGCTGCCCTCACGTCATCATCAGAAGTGAATCTTCGTCCTCGTAGGGCTGCTTTCGGGGGACCGAACAGCTGAACGTCTGATGGACAGTATTTGCATTGAGTGTCGACATTGTGGGCTGAAATGTGCAGACGTGCATTCTCATGTAAGGTCACAACCCTCTTGAACAGCAGTCCTGTTGATTGTTAAACATGTTTTCTAATAATGTTCCAATACTGGCCCTTGAGAATCCCAGAAAATCCCACAAAAGCATGCATTTTTCCAGCTGATCCTTGACGGTTTAACTGTTTCTTGGTCGGCGATTGAGGTTGTTTCCGTTCCATACTCTGCCGTTTATGTCTCATCACCAGTAATGACTCTCTTTAAGAAACTTCCACCTTCGTTCCAAGTTTCACTCTCACTCATCATCTATACCGCTTAACCCTGTATTCAGGGTCACGGGGGGCCTGGAGTCTATCCCAGGAGACTTAGGACACATGACAGGATACACCCTGGACAGGGTGCCAATCCATCGCAGGGCTCAGACACACACACATTCTCATTCACACACTACGGGTAATTTAGGAACGCCAATTAACCTAACCTACATGTCTTTGGACTGTGGGAGGAAACCGGAGTACCCGGAGGAAACCCACCAAGCACGGGGAGAACATGCAAACTCCATGCACACAGAGACGGGAATCGAGCCTGGCCGGGGATCGAACCGAACCCTGGCGGTGCAAGGCGACAGTGCTAACCACTACACCACCGTGCCGCCCGTTCCAAGTTTTATTTGCAAATATCCAAATGCTTCATGGGCGTCATTTTTCATTTTTGCTCGCACCGCAGTTACAAAAGAACCGATGTGACACATTCACACCTGCTGAGACAGAAGCCCTGAACGGAAAGCGCTGATAACCTGGAGTGCGGATCATTTTTGACTCACCCTCATATATATACTGTATATAAAAGGTAAGAATAGTAAACCTGTTAATTTGGGGGAAAATTGTGTGGTTAAAGCCAGAGGTAAGAACTGGCGCGTGTGTGTGGGCAGTGGAGTGTGTGTGTGTGGTCGCCTGGAGAGGGCTAAGCCATGTGATTAGCGTGCCTGGTGTATGACCTCAGAGATGGAGAGGTTGCTCCTCAGAGATGAGTACCTCAGGCGGAAAAAAATAAAAATAAAAAAAAAACAGGGTGTTAACGAGGAGGGCCATGACGTTTATTCTGATATCAACTCGTTCCCTTTGAATCAGAACCCGGTTTGAACCGGATCACGCAGAAAGATGTGTGACAAATTTCCCCTGAGGATGATAAGAGCTCGACCTTCGCCTGGAAATGTGCACGACCCGAGTTCTTAGGGAGCTTCTGCTGATAGGTGGCGACCTTACAGGGAGGAAAGCCATCACAGTGCTGGCGTCTCTCCAGAGGCGGAGTGAGGGGAAAACTCGGGATTGGAGCTCCATCTTCACTTAGGATCAAGGGATTAAAAAAAAAGCCTGACGCTTCGTCTTTAAAAAGGCTGTGACTTACACGGCCTAGAACGGAGCAATATAGTGATAGAGGAAGTGACAGAGAGAGAGAGAGAGAGAGAGATGAGGTACCTGGCAGAAAGCGCACTAGCAATAGAGGTCTAAACTGAGAAAAGGGCATTCCAAGGACACCCCCGTCCATGGTTCGTGTGCTCATTTCTGACCCAGTGTGTGACCTGCTGGGACCATATGCTCGAAAAATACACACTGGGTCTCCATGAAGAGAAACATTACCGCACATACTGTATGTATCACATTCCTCCAGTATCTGCGATCTCCATTCTGAGAGAGAGAGAGAGAGAGAGAGAGAGAGAGAGAGGCATAAAAGGACACACATTCCTGCATTATTACCACTGGGAGGAATTCGCATCGCTCGCTGTGGAAAGATCCGTTCCTGGGGTGTCATGGAAACAAAACGCGTACTGTGATGAGGAAAGTAGCTCAAAGTTGTCATGATATCAAAATAAACCTCGGCGCAACTCTTGTACAATCACAGCTGCATTGTTGCACGGAATTGCAAAGCTGGGCATTCTTCTTTGAAGCCTTGCAAAAGGATGTTTTTTTTTTTTTTTCTATTTCCACGCGTCTCACTTTGTGGCAGACACGCGCAGAGATTCGGCTATAAAAGGCATCCGGGGAAGCTTATGAACAACAGAGGGAAAGGAAACATATGAAAATCTGTTGCTTTCTACTTTATCTCCCTTCACTGCTGCTCGGTTTCTCCGGATGAAAAGCTATTTTGTTGCTTGATTGGAGAATGATGCTGCTACTTAGAGCGTGGCACCATCAGCCGAAGGGGGGAAAAAAACAAGGGAGAGGGATGTGACTCCCTGGGGCGCAGTCTCTGTGATGGGTGGGCTGTCAAATGCCCCATTGTCCAAATTACCCAGCGAGCAGCGTGTCACCGCCTGGGACTAATTTACGGCCGCGTGTACGCAGGCGTAGCAGGCCACGCAGAGATCCGCTCGAAGTCGGAGCGATCGCGCGAGCCTCTCTGACTCCTGTCTGTCTGCCGCGCGAGAGTTCGGCTTCATGATGTACTGCTGAGCAGCGCACTTCCCCGAGCCGGTGCATCACCATCAACTACACGATCGATGAAACTCTATACACACTGAACGATACAGACTTCTGGCCCTGCCGCGCCTCATGGCCGCCTTCGCTATTTATATATTATTGTTTAGTCTCATTTAGTCTTGGTTTAGTCTACTGCTGTTTCTTAAAATAAACTCATTTTCAAAATTTGGTCTGTGCACATAATTTGACCTCCTTAAAAACCAACATTTTTAAGTTCATAAAATTTATTTTTTAAAAACTTTATTGTTTGGATCATTTTTTTGTTTGTTTAAAGCAGGTCAGTTTTTAAACAGCGTAAATTTTGACTCTTTTAACAGGTAACAGATAAAAGAGTTCATTTGAATATTTAAAAAATAAACGATAATAGCCAGAGCACCTTGATCTCTCCGGGTCGTGGGTGGATGTCGGTAAACGGCGGTAAAACATGAACATCATTAGCGTCGCCATCGCTGACAAACAAAGCCGACAGCTCCACCCAGAAGCTTTTTAAAATGCAGCTGAGAAGACGAGCGGTGAGGTCACGGCCCGACTGATGTGTGGATTTAATGATGGTGCCAGCCACAGCTTCGCAGCCTGCCCTCCTCCCGCAGCCCCCCCACCCGTACTGCCCCCGTGCCGTCTCATCACCTGTCACACATGTCACGCCGGCGCTGCAGCGCGGGGGGTGTGGCGAGAGAGGGAGAGACGTCTCGCTCCTACAGCGAGCCGAGCCGAGCGACTCGAAGGAGCCGTCTAGTGCCCTGTGACCTCACACTGTGCCCACTGAGCCGCCAGCTGCTAATTGGCGAGAGTGGTACTCCTGTACGACTCCACCTCTGCTAGCGGCCCGGTCGGCTGGACGAGGCGAGCTGGCGCTCATTACTGCACCTCAAGAATGAAAAAAAAAAAAAAAAAACCACACAGGCCACATGGAGACACACGTGATAAAATAGATAATTAATGCAGTGGCTGCTTTTAATGTTTTTCTGAGAGAACTGACACGAACAAACAAAAGGTTACTGTTCAAAGGGCTAGTTTAAATGCAGCCGGTTTTACAACAAAAATATTACAATTCTCTTGAATATTTTACCATTTTGAAGCTTTTTTTTTCAATTATATGTGTTATTTTTTCCTTTCATATGCGATTTTTTTTCATTTAAAATATAACCCAGGTAATGTAACCTGGTGCTTCTTATACATACTTGTACATACTAAATGCACACGTCCTCTACTTGTACTACTATCTGTACTTTTCAGCAACACAAACACTTAAAGAAATAAACTTCATCCAACAAATATCACCTAAATATCACCAAATATCATCCAACAAATATCACCTTTGCACAGAAAACTGGCTAACCACCAAAGTTCTTGTGTCACACTCTCTTGACCGAGTAACAATGCATTTTTGAATTCTCAACTTGATTGGTCAGAAATTGGTCATCACGTTATATAATATATTACAGTTAGTAACAGCTTGTTCAAAGGGACCTTTACGGAGGACACTCCATATAATCAATGTCTCTAAGGACGAGGAGTCTCCGGTTTCAGCACACAAAAAAGTCCACGGAAATATTTTTATAGCTGCAGTAATATGTTATAATAAGTGATTACAGAAGGGTCACAATATTACCCTTTAACATCCTCACTATGATTTTTTTATTGTGTTTTTTCTTTTCTTAGAGACAATTATAAATTTATTTTATTTTTAATTAATTTATTTATTTATTAATTTAACAGACCCCTGTGTAGGCCTCTTCCAAACGGTTGAGATGCCACTTCATGGTGAAATTTCAATATATTTACAAATACAACAAAAGAAAGAAAAAAAAGATAACATAAAATATTTATATATCAATATTATTTATTATTTATTGTTTATTATTATCACAGTCCTGTTATCTAGTGGTAAAACATCACAAATTTATTTATCAACTTTATTTCTCATGGTATGAGGCACGTTTTTAACCTACTGTTGCATATCTCAACCAAATGGTAGAGATGTCTCAGTTAGGTTAGTTTTTAACACTGGATGGATAAAAGAGATGGATAAAATGTCAGACATTTCTTAATGTAAATCTAAAACACGGTTAATACAGCTTTTAAACAAACTGAAAACAATAATTGAAAAATAAAACAAAAAAACAAACTGCTGTACTATAAATAAATAAAGCACTTCAGGGTAGTAAGAGGAATTAATCCACGTCACACAGTCTGTCACTGAATCATGCAGTAGTGTATTCCTGCATTCCATGCAAGCAGAACATTTGTAATTTTCCATGAATATTAAAATAGTATATAATATTTTTTCCACATCATCTGTCTCTATGAAAAAAAAATGAAAAAAAAAACATTACAGCATATCTTGTAGCATATCTTGTGGTATTGATATTTGCATTTGGATCTGTAATGATCTCCAGCATTACCATTTTTATCGAGACGAGGAAACAAAACGATGCTGTCACTGGAGATGTGAGCTCCATGCGCCACCTTTCATACGACATTCTAGTGAAATATTGCGGTTTATGATTTATGCATTTCCCAAAGAGCTTAACCAACCAACCAAACGCAGAACCAACAGCCTAATTAAACTATTTATATTCCGCGTCTGATTGCAGAGTGACTCGGCACAAGTCTGCCCACTGGCATCGGAGCGTTTTTTGGGGTTTAGTATTCCACGAGGCGATGAGAGAGAGCAAAAGTTTAAAGCGTATTTGCAAATCAAACGAAGGCTAAATATTGGAGGCAATTAGCGATGACCAATTCACACACGGCATCAAAAGGCCACTGCGGGGAGATGAAAGTCAGCAAAACATGCCTGCTCATCAGGGACGGACGTTTTAGACACACACACACACACACACACATACAGTATATTATATATATATATATATATATATATATATATATATATATATATAAATATATATATATATATATATATATAAAACACAGATATAGACACATCTCTCTTAATGCCTGATGGTGTTCTTCAACTTCAGTAGAACAATTACCACGTCAGACTTTTTGATTTTCACACCTCCTTGCCTCAGTATGCGTCTGGGCATCACATTCATTTCCTTAAAAGAAATAAATAAATAAAAGACAGATGTTAATCTCCAAATAACAATAAGGAAGAACAGCTGGAATGGAATGATGGATAAGGATCATTAACTGTAACACTATATCAAAATATATATATATATATATATATAACTATATATATATAGTTAAATGAAAAATGAGACATTCCTTGAAGGAAACAATCCACCATGAATGACGCACGTCACTTGCTCTAATTAACGTAACTTTCAGTGGATTCTGATATTTATTTAGTAATAGAAATCTGAATATTCAGGCTCATCTGTGGGTTTAGCAATATTTTCACTTCGCTTAATACTTGCTTAATGCAATGTATTTTCATAAAAGTAGGGGTGGAAATTGCTTCTTCCTTCAGGTCTATGTAAACACAGTGTCCTCTTCCAAACGGTTGAGATGTCACTTCATGGTAAAAGTGTCAATATATTTACAAATACCAAAAAAGAAAGAAAGAAAGAAAGAAAAAGTCATATCCCATCCAGCCTCTGTCCTCTGGATCTTCGAGCTTGACGTTGACGCTAACATCTCTACAGCTCCTACAGTACATTCAGTTTGATCTTGAAATGTCTCTCATAACATTTTAATCGAGCATGTACTGTATATCAGACAGCACTGACCCCTAGCACAACCTCACACATTCCCTCACACGCCCTCACACACTCTTTCTGACATACTGTATGTGCCAGAGCTTGTCACTGTGTTCGAGCTGAAGGACGCCGAGAACCGAATGTGTCAATTATCAAGCGGGAGCCGGGTACACTCTTTGGACGTTTTCACATTAGGGACCCGGGTTCGTCTCTAAGAACACTTGACCTCAAAGTCTGGTTCATTTTGATCAGTGAGAACACAATCGTGCCAGGCTTGGGAACTGTTCCAGGGTCAGCTTGACGGTACGGCATAATCGAATCAGATATGTAAGTCAATCGTACCCGAGCACAGACGTATATCTCACAACGGACGTATATCTCCGCTTAGACATCAGTGCCGTCAGTCTCCTCCGAAATCTGTGTGTACGCAATTTCACTTCACAATACGCTAATAATACTACGTAACACGCGCCCATCTCATCCTCTGACGTACACAGACATAGGTGATGGAGTAGGAAGGCTCTTGACCAAGTAGGTGCTCACTGTACTGCCACCTGCTGTATCGGAGAGTGTAAATACGTAAGTGTACCCGAGTACGGAGAGCAAAAAAAAAAAAAAAAACAATGTAAATGCGGGCCAGCAGGGGGAGCTCCTGGGCACAATCCGAATCTAATGTGAAAACACCCTGAGAGTCCGTCTCAGCGGCCTTGAGAGTCAATTTGCTTTCTCTCTCTCTCTCTGTGTCTTGTCCCTCTTCCTCTTCCACAATCTCAAATTCATTCCGTTTTGAATTAAGCAAGTGTGAAAAAAGTGTGCTGAAAATCCTCTCTCTGTCACACATTCTTTTCCCTAAACCCTATCTAAAAAAGAAATAAATAAAAAAATGTGAAGGAAAAAAAAAGAAAAAAAGCACAAGATCATCCCCGACCTCGAAAAGACCCATTTTCCCCTGCTTTCTCTTTTCGACTCTAATTAATACCCCGGGCCGTCTGTGTGGATGAAGTGCGTGTGAGAGGGGAGGGGGGAGGGGAGGGGATAAATCAGAGGATTGCGGATTTTAAGCACACTTCAGACTCATCAGAGACAATGTAGGTGGCTGTGTAGCTGAGAGGAGACTGTTGGTGTTTGTGCTAATGCGACACGGTGTACGTGAGAGCCTGAGTGGCAAATCTGAGCCTGAAGCAGGCAGGAAGTGAGCGCAGGAACGGTGAGAGGCAGGTTCGAGGTAGAGCGAGCTAAGCTAATGAGACGACCCGCTTGATCTGAGCCGCGGGCGAGACCGCAGAACCGCTCCACCTCATTCTGTCATTGTAAAAGAGGGGGGGGGGGGCAGAGATGCAATCTTTTACGCTGTTCATCACACACCTGTGTGTATGTGTGTGTGTGTGTGTGTGTGTGTGTGTGTGTGTGTGTGTGCGGTTCAAGACGAAGGTGTTTGTTTGTACAGCGTGAAACGATGAAAGGCGAGAGGAAGTGAGCTCGAGCGTGCGCCAGTGATGGAGGTGTTAAGTGTAAAAACGAGAGCGAGAGTGGACAGGAGATGAGGGGAGGTGGCTGGAGTAGACACACACACACACACAGATGCTGGAGTCAGAAGACCTGGACTCTCTTCAGTCGTTCGCTCACTGTTGAAGTAGGTCAACCAGATATAACAGAAGGGCAAAGAGGGGCAAAGTGCCATTAGAGAGAGAGGCGGGGGGGGGGGGGGTTTGGTGCAGACGGGGGAGACAGACAGACGATAGACAGATGAAGAAATATTGAGACAGAATAAGGGGAGAAAAGCAGAGAGCAAGGAAAAGATCAAACCAATGACAGACAAAACAAAGAGAGAGAAAAAGAGGGTGTGGGAGTAAGAACCAGAGACAGACAGATGATAGAGGGACAAAGAGAGAGGGAGAGGAGAAAAAGAGAAAAACTGTGGGAGAGAGAAAGGTACAGAAAAACACAGAGAGAGAGAGAGAGAGAGAGAGAGAAAATGAGAGTGAGTGGGAGTAAGCCACGGAGACGGACAGATGAAGAGAGAGCCAGAGCAAGTGATATTGACAGAGAGCAGGAAAAAAGAGAAAAGAGCAAGAGGAAGAGACAAATACAGCAAGAGAAAGAGAGACAGGGATAAACAAAGACACAGACAGGAACATAGACAGACAGAAGACAGAGAGGAGAGAGACAGAACACGAAATGTGGAGAGACAGAGGAAGAGAGGAGGTGAAGAGAGCAAAGACGAGAGTGAGATAGAGAGAGAGAGAGAGAGCAACAGGCACAGACAGACGATAGACAGACAGACAAGGAGGGCAGAGCATGAGAGATTGAGACAGAAACAGAGAAAGAGGGGAGAGAAAAAGAGTGAAAGCAAGAGAAAATAAAAGTCGGACAGATAGATAGACAGATAGACAGACAGGGGGGCTAGCAAAGAAACACTGAGACAAAATGAGAAAAACAGGGGAGAAAGGGAGAAAGGGCAAGAGAAAGAGAGGAAATAAAGAGAGATTAGTTAGAGGAGAGAGTGAAAGGGGACAGAGAGGCATGAGAGTCAGACTGATAGAGAAATAGAAAGACAGAATAAGGGAAATATAGAGACAGAGGGTGTGAGAGAGACATAAAGATGGAGAGAGACAGAAAGCTGAAAAAAGAAGATTCAGAGACAGTGATACTAAGACAGAGAGAGACTCACTGAGAGAGAGAGAGAAAGAGAGAGAGAGACACTCTGAGTGAGAGAGAGAGAGAGAGAGAGACTCCGAGTGAGAGAGAGAGTGAGAGAGGGAGAGAGAGATACACTCTGAGTGAGAGAGAGAGAGAGAGAGAGAGTGAGAGAGGGAGAGACTCTGAGTGAGAGAGAGAGAGAGAGAGAGAGAGAGAGGGAGAGACTCTGAGTGAGAGAGACACTCTGAGTGAGTGAGAGAGAGAGAGAGACACTCTGAGTGAGTGAGAGAGTGAGAGAGAGAGACACTCTGAGTGAGTGAGAAAGAGAGAGAGAGACTCTGAGTGAGTGAGAGAGAGAGACACTCTCAGAGTGAGAGAGAGAGAGAGACACTCTGAGTGAGAGAGAGAGAGACACTCTGAGTGAGAGAGAGAGTGAGAGAGAGAGACACTCTGAGTGAGTGAGAAAGAGAGAGAGAGACTCTGAGTGAGTGAGAGAGAGAGAGACACTCTCAGAGTGAGAGAGAGAGAGACACTCTGAGTGAGAGAGAGAGAGACACTCTGAGTGAGAGAGAGAGAGACACTCTGAGTGAGTGAGAGAGAGAGACACTCTGAGTGAGTGAGAGAGAGAGAGACACTCTGAGTGAGTGAGAGAGAGAGACACTCTGAGTGAGTGAGAGAGAGAGACACTCTGAGTGAGTGAGAGAGAGAGACACTCTGAGTGAGTGAGAGAGAGAGAGAGACACTCTGAGTGAGAGAGAGAGAGACACTCTGAGTGAGTGAGAGAGAGAGACACTCTGAGTGAGTGAGAGAGAGAGACACTCTGAGTGAGTGAGAGAGAGAGACACTCTGAGTGAGTGAGAGAGAGAGAGAGACACTCTGAGTGAGAGAGAGAGAGACACTCTGAGTGAGTGAGAGAGAGAGACACTCTGAGTGAGTGAGAGAGAGAGAGACACTCTGAGTGAGTGAGAGAGAGAGACACTCTGAGTGAGTGAGAGAGAGAGACACTCTGAGTGAGTGAGAGAGAGAGACACTCTGAGTGAGTGAGAGAGAGAGAGACACTCTGAGTGAGAGAGAGAGAGACACTCTGAGTGAGAGAGAGAGAGACACTCTGAGTGAGTGAGAGAGAGAGACACTCTGAGTGAGAGAGAGAGAGACACTCTGAGTGAGTGAGAGAGAGATTCACTCTGAGTGAGTGAGAGAGAGATTCACTCTGAGTGAGTGAGAGAGTGAGAGACACTCTGAGTGAGTGAGAGAGTGAGAGACACTCTGAGTGAGTGAGAGAGTGAGAGACACTCTGAGTGAGTGAGAGAGTGAGAGACACTCTGAGTGAGTGAGAGAGTGAGAGACACTCTGAGTGAGAGCGATCTGGAGATTTTGGATCCCCTATTGAGGCTGAGAGCTGATGGAGACCCACGCATCACTGGCCAGTCACAACACTCACTCAGCCAGCCACAACACCCTACAGGCCGCCTGCTCTTTCTCTTTTACAAAACGCACACACACACCGACACACACACACATGCACATGTGTACCCATAAACACCATACACTATCATTAAACTGCCTGTACCTCCCTATTTGCTTTTTCGCAAGAAACTTAAAGGACAAGTGAACACAAACAATGAGTCACACGTCTGAAAGCATGTATACAAACACACACACACACACACACACACACACACACACACACACACACACACAACTGAATGCTAGGAATTTTCTTCTACAAACACACATCCAGGACGTAGGATTATTCCGAGCAGAGATACGAGTTGTCTCGTGTCACGTTCGAGCTCCTGCCACGATGCAAGGCTCGAGCGGCGGGTAAAAGAAAACAAACCCTGTATCAGCCACTCTGCGCCACCAGGCAGGGCTCACTGGAGCTCGTCGGTGGCCGGGGAACAAAGGCTGCTTTCCAGGCCACTGCATCCGTCCTGGCGCTTCCTCTCGTCTGTCTCTGACCTCTCTCGGCTGCTTGCTCTCACTCTCTTTCCTTCTCCAGCTCTTCTCAGTGCCAGAGGATCCTGTTCCTCATGCATAACTCATGAACAGCGAGACTATGCTGAGGAAGGGTTCCTCTGATGAAGCACGTGGCCCCTGTGCCCCGCGTGCCCCCGAAACACCTTATGTATGCGAGAGATGTCAAAGCAGGCTGGAATAACCTGAACTGGATCAAGATGGTAATATCAGCGCTGGACTCGGAAGACCCGAGCTCAAGCCGCCGCATTATTAAATCTGTTATTGCTCCACGTCAAGATCCCAGGTATAGTTTAAAACGGGTTTATGAGTACAAACATTACACAATAGAAATAAAAAATGATCCAGTTATGAATCGCTATTCTTGTGTATCGCCACACTGACGTATAAAAAGATTTATTACATCTGCAATAAATATACTTCAGTCGATCAGCCCGTGACTGGAATTGGCTGTTTTTCAGTTCGATCAGAACCAAAATCCTGTGTCGAGTGCACAAGCTTCAAAGTGGTGCAACAGAAACGCATTTTCACACAACTTTGTTAGGAAAAATAATAAGGCGGTACAACATTGTTGTTTCTTTTTGATCCTATAGGTGGTGCTCTAAACTATTCATACATCAGCATCCCATGTGGTAGGAGAAGTTTGTTTAGAAATATTCAGCACATAGCGTAGTCGGTATCACTGTTGCTCCAGGTTCTGGGTTCAATTCACGCCTCAGGGTCTGCGTGCATGGAGTTTGCAGGTTCTCCACGTGCTTGGTGGGTACGCTGGTTTCCTCCCACAGTCCAAAGACATTTATAGCAGTTTAGGATAATTGCCGTTCCTGTAGTGTGTGTGTGTGTGTGTGTGTGTGTGTGTGTGTGTGTGTGTGTGTGTGTGTGTGTGTGTGTCTGCGATGGATTGGCACCAAGTCCAGAGTGTCTCAAATAAATGAATAGATGAAAGTTTAGAAATAATAAATAAAGCGGATGACCGAGATACTGTACGTGCTGCTCAGTAAAAATGTAGCTTTTTGTTTCATTTAATGTTCAATGTTACACTTTTGTCTTTGAAGTTATTTTGTTTTGTTAAGTGAGAAAACTAATGCTTTAAGGAATGGACTAGATTTAATTACTCATGTTCAAATCAGTTGTGAAGATGTTGAATAAAGCTAATGTGTGAGGCTGATTTTTCAAGTCAAGGTCTTAAATTTGTAGAAAACTAAATCTGAAAAAATATATAATAGCGAATTGGGACATACTGCATGTTAGATTGTGATACTTACCTAAATGATTATATCGTGATTATATCCTATGAGCCTGGTGATTCCCATCCCTTATTACGTAACGTAATGAACAGATCAGAACAATCTTACCAAGTCCAGGTCGTCTAACCCTGGAGACCTGACTGCAAGGCAGGGGAATATATATCCTAGATGGGATGCTAGTCCATTAGACAAATCCATGCACACACACAAACACACACATCTACCTAGAGGCCAGGGGCGGATCTAGAAAACTATTCATGGGGTGGCAAGGGAGTGGCATTAAAATTATGAGGGGTGGCGACACTGAAGCAACTATCCTTGCATGGTTTTTGTGGATTGAAGGAACGCTATTCTTATTCGGTGTATACACTAGGGTGCACATTTTTACATTGTCCTATAAAAATTAAATAAAGGCTGATGTGTGATTGACTTGAACCTGATATCTGGATTGGAACGTCAGATAAATTAAAAAACTCTTTTATTTTTAGAACACTAGGACACAGGGGTGCAGGGGTGGCAAATGGGTTGGCAAGGCTTTTTCTTAGGGTGGCAATTGCCACTCCGTGCCACCCCGGTAGATCCGCCCCTGCTAGAGGCAAATTACCATAGCAGATCAGTAGAAGGAAACCAGAGAACCTGGAGAAAACACAGACAGAAGTTCACCCAAGCAGGATCACATCTACACAAAGCACAGAGATAGTGAAGTACCTTAGCAGAGCCTCAGCTGATTGGCTGCCAAGTTGAGGGTTAGCATTAGCATCCGAGTTTTAAAGAGCCACTTCGTTAACTGTCTTTCCTTCAGATATCACGGCTTCCCCAGTAAGGAAGCAGGGCTCAGAGGCATGATACAGCGCCCCTGAGGTAGGCCATGCCCAAAGACCAAACAGTGACGGTGGGGCTTGAACCTCCAATTTTCTGATCAGTGTTCCAGAGCCTTAAACTCTGAGACACCACTACATCCATAGAAATCGATTCATATGGTGATTTCCATCCTGACACTAACGCCCTGACATATTAAGTAGTATTGAAATAACCAAACAGCACACAATTAAATGCTCTACAGTTTTCCAGACAGAGCTTTGCGAATCCTGTTTGTTGGTGAGAAGCAAAAGTGACCTCTACCAGGAACGTCTAACAGCCTTTTCAGCAAATTACATTTTTCTTTTTCACTCATCCTTTTCGGGTCAGGAGGAGCTCAGGGATTAAGGCATTGGACTATGGTTCGGAAAGTCCCAGGTTCAAATCGCACAACCACCAAGTTGTCCCTGTTGGACTCTTGAGCAAGGCCCTCGACTGCTCAGATGTATAATGAGATAATAATTAAATGTAAGTTTGATAAGGGTGTCTGCCTATATGTACTACTTTTATCATAGCTTCTGTATCACTGTAGCGAGGACAAGGACTTAGCTCCAGTTTATAGCTTGATGTACAGCAATCCCTTTCGATGCAGAATTTTGTTATAACAGTAGAAAGATCTGTTAAGGGCACCATTTGCTGCTTCCAGGGACCACTTACTGACTGGACATCCAGTATTTATTTGCTATTTCGACTCGTCCATGTTTTTAAGGCCGGACTCTGACAACCAATTTCACCATCTAGAAGTAGAAAAGTCTGAAATGTTTGGAGCTCGAGCCCAAAACAGAACGAGTACCCAACCTAAGCAGCACGATCTCAGTCAGTCGTAGGAGGCAAGGGGAATTTGTTTCGTAACTGACTCTGAACAGACGTGTGCTGAATCGGCACCGAGCGAATACAAAGCTGGCACAAGCGTCCGAATTGTTCGGCGAGTCTCCAGACTCATATACAACCCATAACCAGTCAACAGACTCGCTAGCAAAAAGGTGCTCTCAAATGTATTAAAACTCGAGCCTCTATTCCTACTTATTTGTAAGACATTTCCCTGTAGACGTGATCAGCTGCCTGGAGGACAGCGCTCCTGGAACAGACGGCCACTGAAACACGCCGCTGTCTCACTCCTTCTCTCGTTCAGCGGGTAAATGTCTGGCCACAACGGTGGTTTGAGAGAGAACACAGAGGTCCAGACTTGCCACCATTTTATTCGCTTTCTAAAACCGTCTTTTTCCTGCAAAGAAAATTGCTCATTGGACCAATTTGGGGAGCATACCGAACCCGCTGCTTCCCAAGACTCTGTTGCCAATCATGTTGGCAATTGTGGTTTTCTTGCTTCTTCTGTTTTTTTGTTTTTTTTTCTTCTCCTTGCAGCCTGAAGCCAAATGTGAAGGAGAATAATTTCTGCAGCAGAAATACTGAGCAAGGGATTTCAACCACCATCTCATTAAGAGGCTCTGTGGGAAAGGAAAGGCCATTCTCATCAGGTTGACTGGCTGGCTGGCTGACTAGAGGACGCACTGACACTCAGACCAATAAGACCCGGCTATGGAGAAGCACCTCTCGAGCCAGGGCTTGTTTGAGGTGGAAAGAAGCTAATAGGGACTGGGTATTACATGTTGATTTGTTACCTGTACAAAAAAAAAAAAAAGAGTGCATTGGGGGGGATTTCTGCACAAACTAGCTATGGTGCAGTTCCTGTTTCAGCAGGTAAGTTAATAAATCCAATGATATAGACGATTCCACAAATTAGTGGTTGAAGATCTTGCTTACAAGTCAGACTTTCATCCAATTGCTGTACAGAAATGAAGATACAGATATGAATATATATATAAAGATTATTATATATTGTATAATCTATATGCTAGCAGCACTAGAACATACTGCTAACACCTAAGCAACTTCCTGCGAGACCATGTC
Source organism: Clarias magur (assembly GCA_013621035.1). Lineage (NCBI taxonomy): Eukaryota > Metazoa > Chordata > Actinopteri > Siluriformes > Clariidae > Clarias > Clarias magur. The sequence goes on along the minus strand of QNUK01000027.1, from coordinate 3,644,590 downwards.
CAGAACTTCGTGTTCAAATGCAATGTGTGGTGTTAATCCCTCGCCCCCTCCCCGCCTAATCCCTGTAGATATTAATTCTTCCTCATTTGACTTCACTGATCAGAAAACCAAACCTCTACACATTTATCCAAATATTTGACTTATCCATCAATCTGGCTTGACATCTTTCATGTCATCCTATTTCCTCTTTCAAAGGAGATGTTTAAAGGCCTATCTGACGGAGCAGGTTCTTTTCTAGTTTCCTCAGAGAAAGGAAAAAAAAGAGAACGAGGAACAGAAAAGCACATGAAAGAGACAGATACCGAATTAGAGAGTCGGTCCCATGAGAATGGAATACACGGTTCAGTTGTGGAAATAAAAAAATAATAAAAATCTCTTGACATTTGTTTCAACTCAAAAAGCATTTATTTATTTATTTTTTTACACCAATCAAAGATTAGGGAAAACTTAAATATTGATGACAAATCGATCATGGAAAAATTTAGGTTAGTTGACACGGGGCATCCACCCGAGCTTGCCGCGTTGCCATGGAAATGGGTTAAAGTCTGAACCGAGCCCTGTGAGGATTTTGGTGTCTCGCACTTTTTTCCTTTGATGTCACTAAGTCGCACTCACTACTCTCCTTCTCTATCTGTCTTTCACACATTACTCGCACCTTCAAAGATGAAAACGTGGAAGTTTTGGTCTGGAGAATCCCACCCAAATGTCCCAGTTTCGTAACTGTGCTTTCGTTGATCTGTATGCAAAGATGAGTCAAGGTGTCGAGGTCCTGAAGGCGAAAACTTTAATGATGCTATAAGCTCCGATCCGCTCTGTCCTCAAGCGCTGCAGTACGAGTGCTGTGAGAGGTTCCTCGCCGCCCTGCGTACGTCGCCGCCCAGCATATTTATGTGGCTCGGTGAAAAAGAGATCTCGCCACTCGCTGTTTGAATCATCGAGGAACCTGGGAATGGATAACTATCGCATATACGCCCGCGCTTCCGCCGATAAAGCCTGCGTGCTGGGAGATACCCGGTGTGATGGCATCTGTCTAAAATAATGCTGACTTCATGCGCATGAGTCAAGCCTGAAACAGCCCTCGTTTGGTGCGGATCTCGGGGAAAAATGCACATGCGCGCAAACGCGCACACGTCGTGATAGACAGACGGTGACGGTGGGGCATTGGGACTTCAATTATTGCGGAGTGGGGCTATTCTGATAGGCAAGCCCGAGTTGCAGCGGGAGACACGCGAGCAGGCAGCGGCAGGCGGCCAAGACAGCTGTGATTAATGCACTATCTGCTCCAGCGAACAGCTCAAGCAGCGAATGCGCTAAACATTATCATAACTTTCGGGCTCTAATCGCAAAAAGAAGAGACTGAGGGGGTGTAGATTTATGCCCTGAGCCCCTTCCGCTATTCAGCCAGGCCCTTCGGTGTCTCCGGACATTAGCTGGTCTTTAAAAAAAAAAATATATATATATATATATATGGTGCGTGAATGTGATCTTGAAATGGATGCAATGTTATTGTACACATTAAAATAGTGAGCTGAATATCTGATCATGAATATTTAGATCATGTCCATGAATATAATCTAATATTTTAAAGTCAAAGGATCCCTGCTTTAAAGGTGAAAAAAAAAAAAAAGGTTGAAAATGTGAGGATCGAAAACATTTGGTACCACATGGACTGCTCGTTTTAAAATCGCACAAACACTACATACGAGCGTGAAATCATATTTCCTCCCAGCAACAAAGAGAATATACATTCGGCAAGGAACTATATTTCATCCGAACAGCCATCGCACAAGATTACAGTCGCAGTTATATTGTAATTTTGCTGATCGATAGGCTTTGCTCCCCTTAGTCCTCCCACACACAGCCACTATCTCACCGCCGTGGTATTAAAGGCAATAGAACAAGCCGCCGAAGACGGCCCACACCGCGTGACAGGGTCCTTCAGGATCTATAACTGTTTATACTGCGTGTGACCCACTGTACTGTGATTATCATCACCACGCTGAGCCATTTGTGGCTTGATATAATTCAGTACAGCAGCTGGAGCCAAGAAGGGCTGTGTAGAAACGGACGGGCTCACATCGGCACCCGAGCAAAAGCCTGCTCCTGTACATGATGACGGACACTCCGGTGGTATCGGAGTTCCAAAAGGCCACGCAGTAAAAATGCAATTTTGCCCGAACGCGTCTCCTGGCGGCCTTTGAGATTTCCAGGCGGCCGAAGACCACACATCTAATCAAGTGGGGGGAGAAAGGCTGCAGCGCCCTGGGATGTCCTTACTAACCATTCTCCTCTGCGAGTCAGGTCTCGCACATTATCAGCCCTGTGCCATGAGACAGAAACGTAGAGTGTCTATAAAAAAAGATTAAAAAAAAATAAATAAATAAATAAAAGAAAAAGAAATGACTGGGGTTGAGGAGGAGGAAAGGGCTCGGCTTCAGGGAATTATATTCACGTGAAGTTCGTCTGCGAAGTGAGCCCATTTTCTATCAGAGTGTGTTAGAGAGTCCTTCAAAGTGACCTGACGTTACCTCTCATCTGTGTTCTTTGAGGTGAGAACGCGACATCTCGGCCGGACACTGTGGTGCCACTTGATAACCCAATGCCCAGGTGCCATCCGGCAGCCGAAAATCACAAATGGAGCTTAAGTGACGGTTTCCATTAAAAACTCCGTCCTGCCTGGCAGGAAAATTGTCCTTCAGAGGACACATGCCCCTGCTGTCCTTACACTCTTAGTGCCTCTTGAGGGAACAAACCAGGAACAAACATAGAAAAACAGTGCACAGGACTATCGTAAGTGCTTTATGTTGTTTGTTTGTTTTTTTCCTTACAAAAAAAAAAAAAAAAAAGACCACAAATTATGTTTAATCTCATTTTCTGCACAGTTTTTCGTAAAGATTAAAAAAGTTGGCTAGGAAGCTATTCCTTATGTGGTAGCCTGGGAATAAAGTGCAGTTGGATTCCGATGCCAATAATGACCAAAATTGTGGGGTTTTTTTTGCCAAATTCTCTTCAAAATACACATCGATTTCTCCCAAATGTTAATAAAGGTGGTGATCATCCTTTCGCATGCGTCAGAGCTGCTAGCATGGTGAGTGCTGTTTGCTTTAGGTCTTAAACTTTCTTCAGGTTTTACATTTACACCACCCTTATCCAGCCCTTACATTTTTCCTCATTATACAGCTGAGCAGTTGAGGGTTAAGAGCCCAACAGGGGTCATGCTTGGGTTTGAACCTGGAACCTTCCAAAATGTAGTCCAATGCTTTAACCACTAAGCTACCCCTGACCCAATGTTTTAACATCACTGTCTTGTTTGTCTTTTTTTGTTGCAATTTTCTGTTCGTCTGTTCTCATTTCACGTTTTTTTAAATTTATTTTAATTTTTTTAACTATACTGGTTTCGAAACCATGTGAATGCCTGTCCCAGGGAGCCTCACATATTTGCCCTTCTGCTTAGTAATGTACTGCAAATTCAGCATGATTCAAAACAGGGATACAGGATCTGGTGCCATATGGTGTCTTCCCACCAAAGACGCCCCAAAGGGGTTGCTTCAATAGGATGTCCAGTGTACACATACAGAGGCCGTGCATGACAAAACTGGTTTGCTCATAGCCACAAAAGCCACATCAGAACTGCAAAAGGAAATATGGGCTTCCTTCCCAGCATGCCTCCCTGAATCCAAAACAGCGTCTGGATGTGTACGGCCAGGCCGCGCAGTTTAAGTGCCATTTCCATTCTCGGGCGGGCACGCATGAGGAAGTACCTCAAGTAACAATTTGTTTGCCTTCCAATTTCAGAAAATGATACGCTGACGGCACGATAATTACATCGCTGATTTTGTTCATTCGCGGCGTTTCGCAGCACATTCTTCACTTCAAACGGTTCATCAGACATCGTCTGTTCGCCTGCCATGTGAGCCGGAGCAGCAGTAAATGGAGAAACAGACAACAAATTGTCCACTTTGAAGTCCACGCTCTGCTTAATTAAGGGGCTGCTATTTGATTTCCGCATTTATGAAGTATGTACAGAGGAACCCCCGCCCGACCCCCCCTCCCCCTCCCCCACACTCCGCCCCCCCAAATAAAAGACTTCAATTCTAATATATTTTGCATTAAATATATTATCATTAAAGAAAACCCTGTGTGCAGAGCAGAGTCAAGAGGCGGGCGTTACAAATGCCAGCTGAGATTTCAGAATCCCTGATAAAGCATTGTTTTTTTTGTTTTTTTTTTTACCTTTCTTCTCCACGAGTCAAGAGAAGAACAGCTGCTTAGGTCATTTGGTATCTGGATAGGATGAGGGCGAAGGTTAAACTCATTATAGTCCGGGTGGTGTGGCGACGCCCTCGGCATTCTCTTTCTCTTTGGTTCATTCTCGCCTTCGCATTCATGCTCGCTCTGCCCCCCCTTCCCTCCCTCGTTCCTTGCTCTATTTTTGATGAGCGACGAGACTCTGAGAGCCAGCGCTGCCACTTTAATATTTCATAGACCCATGCAATAACACCGACAACATCTCACCCCACCGGCCACCCACGCCCCCTCCCCGCTGTGCCCACCGGCTCCACGGGCACTCTGCGCTCGCCGCGGCAGCATGGAGACCAGGTGTAATTTGCAAATGCTAATTGAACCCTGCCATGGGTCAGCGAGCTCCTCTCCCCCTGCTCCTGGAGCTGCAATCCGCACCGGACTGTCTGTCGTGCGCCGCTTCCCACAAATTCTCGCTTCCAGCCAACATCCTCTCATCAGCATACAGGACATTCCTCTCTTACCGCACTCGAGCGCATCTCCGCAGATGAGCGCCTTTGTTTGCAGTCATCCGTTTAAAAAGACTAGTGGTCATAATTCTGTTATCAGGCCGACTGGATATCGGAGATACTTTACTGTATAATACGTCCAAGGGCTTCCTTTGACAGAAACAGAAGGATTTAAGGTTGTAAAAAAAAAAAAAAAAAATCTTTCCTTTATTTTGTATCAGCTCTTGGATGAAATCTTTTTTAACCTTAATATCATCATTCCTAAGCAGAGAATTTCATGCCCTGGAAAGGTCACTGAGCAAAGCAGCTGAGTGGGAGGATTTTCTGCTGCTTGTGCTGTCACTGAATCAAAAACCTTTCTTAATCTCTTTTAATATCACATTTCTCTTCTCTATTGCCTCGGCCCATATTGGTCGAATATAATAATGATATCAAATCTTTAAACGGAGAAATCCGACTTGCCGAACGGAGACCAGCTGTGTGAGTGGACGTCTCGCCACTTAAGATGTTTTGAAAGTGAAATGTCTTCTTTTCTTTCTTTTTCTTTTTTTTTTTTTAATTCAGACTGGAATGCTCTGCAATTATACTTTCATACATGATCTATTGTGTAGGAAAAAAAAGTGTGCAACTGTGAGCTTTAAACAGAGTACTCTCTGCTCCATGAAGGTGACCCTGAGGCACTGAGCAGCTGGTGGGAAGATTTCATGCTGCTTCAGACTTTAAAACAAGGAAAATTCGATGAAGGATTAGAAATTAGTAGTAAATAAAGGAGCGTGTGATAGCATCTACAATCCTGACTCCAACTCAGGGAAGGATAGAAACTACGGCGACAGCCTTCTCATACTGAAGTTTTTCAGGATTTGATTTTATTGTATACAGTTGCAGCGGACTGAAGTAATGATTTAGAATTCCAATATAGGGCTGTAGGACTCAAGTCTCCAGAATGTCTCCAGATCTTTTTTGTATTGACTCGGGCTTATTGGATTTATTGGCATTTGCACTTAGATGTCATCCTGCCTTGGGTATTAGCGTAGGTCTGGGAAGAGAGAGCTTGTTAAAATAATGTTCCTCTTGAATTTTCCTATATATACAGGATATACTGTAGCCTCGTCATCGGCGCAATATATGAATTATGCAAATTAGCCGACGGAGAAGCTTGACTTTGAGAAGAACTTGATTCAATGGTCTTGGTCTTTCACGTCAGGGACCTGGGATCGTTTCCGAGAACCACTGACCCCCAAGGCCGGTTCTTTTTGATCGGAAACCATATCGATGGTCTCGAGAACGATTCGGAGTACTCGGGCACGGATCAACCCTGAATCGTACCTGAACACAGAAGTGGACGTGACGTCATCTGTCTATTCTGAAATCTCATCCTCTGACCTACACAGCCATATCTGATAAAGTAGGAAGGCACATAAGATCGTTGCTCTTGACCTTTTCTTCGGAATATCAATAGTGTTAGACTTAAGGTGAAAGTTCTCTTTGTGTTTAATGGTGGCTCGCCAACCAACTAGGTCCATACTGCCTTCTGCAAATAAAAATTTGTAAGCATACCGGAGAACGGAGAACATTAATAATGGAGCCGATAGGGTTAAGGGTCTTGCTCAAGGGCTCGATAGCGACAGCTTGGTGGTGCTGGGGACTGACCCACCAACCTGCCTATCAGTATCCCAGACCCTTAAGCGTTTGCGCCACCACTGCATGTGGTACATTTCACACCTGACGCTGACACCAGGGTGGTAAACAATAGGGGCTTGAAAGGAAACACGCAACTTGCTTAACAACAAATTTATGGGTTCTTTGTGCAACAAAACGCAAGGAAAAGTGAGATATTTGTCAGGGTCTGATTATCACCTTTATATAGCCTGATGTTCGTGTGAAAATGGCTTCAGTCCGATGGTGGTGTTAACTAAAAGTCATCCCTGTATAATCCTGTCACCTTTGATGTCTACCACTGTATAAACAGTTATCTAATTATGTATATTATGAATTATATCTTCATTATTTATAATCGTATTTATATAATTGAACAGCAAAGCAACCACAGGGTTGGGGGTTCGAATCCCGCCCCTGTTTGGCTGCATGGAGGAGTTCTCCACGTGCTTGGTCAGTTTCCTTTGCGTACTCCAGTTTCCTGACGCTGACTGACATTTCCAAATTGCCCGGAGTGATTGATTGGGTATGATGCCAATGAATGGATCCATTTCTCTTGATGGAGATCACTAAGTGGTGTTAATGCATATAACGTTTTTGATGAAGCCGCTGTGCATTTGAGAACGTCAGTGTTCCAGGACAACACCAATAATGAAATGAACCAAGTAAGTTTATTCTACTCCTAAGAAAAAAAAATTAAACCATGTTAATGCCATTAGCACGGCCATTACTAACTCCATCCTGGCAGTCAACTGCTATGAGCTCGTCTCTGTTTTCTTTAGCTTAATTCATCAGCAGGTTTTATGCATATGATTTCTGACAGGCAATTCAATAAGGCTCTTATCAAGTAATGCGCCAAATGGTCATTACGCTGAAAATGCAGGGACAAAAAAAAAAAATCAATAAAATGAAGACAAGTGCTTCCTGGCTGATGGTGGATGTCAAAGCTAATGCAGGTAATACAGTCACACATGCATCAATCTGTCGCCTCGGTCGGAACGTCTCGAGATTGGATAACACCGGGACTGGAAATCTCCTGGATTTATTATTTTTTTTCCCCCCACGTGTACATTGTACTTCTTATGGTTTTATCTCGACTTGGCAAGATCACAAAACAAAAGCTGCGATCTGAAGCTGAATCAATTGTCAGAAGAGCAGTCAAGCTTTGATTTTCTGTTGGCTGTGAAAAGTGAAGGGAACGATTGTTGCAGTCGACGCAAGACATTAAAGCGTGATGCCGTTTGATGATCAGACAGTCCTGAAATAAAAGTACTTGAATTGGGTTGGAAAGATTTGTTTATTAAACTGAACATAGTGGTGTTTGATTGGTTGCGCTGGTTTCTGTGGCTGTTCTGTCGTCACGAATGGTTCCCTCGTCTTTACGACACGCAGAACAGTCCATCGATCGCCAGTCCGTCGATGTTAGTAGCCAAAGATGAAGAAATTGTACCTATAGAATATACTTACACTATTCCTTCAAAAAGATATACATACAGGAGGGGCATTCAGATCAAACCAGGACTTTTGATTGTGCTGAATAACAGCTATTAGAATAAAATCTTCTCCCTTTATTTCTCTATATAATCCTTTCAGTGGTGGCTCAAAGGGCTGAGGCACTGAGTTACTGATCGGAAGATCGGCGCTTCGATTCCCAGCTCAGCCAGGTTGCCATTGTTGGACCCTTGATCAAGGCCCTTCACCCTCTCTGGTCCAGGGGCGCTGTACCATGGCTGACCCTGCGCTCTGACCCCAGTTACACTGGGATATGCGAAGAAGGAATTTCACTGTGCTGTAATGTATATGTGACATAAAGGCTTTACTTTACTTTGCTACACTAATGCACTTATCCCAGTGTTTCACTAGTGCTTGGATACCAGCAAGGTAGAAAATTTTCTCTCGGTTTGCTTCAACCCTGAAACACCGGCCTTCCAGGAACTCCTTAAACGGTGCAAACATGCGGAAATAGCTCGGTGCGACGTCAGGACCGTACTGGAACTCCCAGCCTAGTTCCTGTAATATGAAAGACAGATGCAAGTTAAGGATAAGCTATCGGTAGATTTTTAAGGATCAAGGCGTTCCGCTTGCTGAATGTTCACAGGATTGACTGCAGTGGGCTCGGGGCCAGCTCAGCTGGGATCGTCATTCACGGACTTACGGTCTTCTTCCCAACGTTTGCACCGTTCAAATGTTTTCCTGCGTCTAAGATAAGAGTCTCATCAGCGCTCTGTGCTTCAAAAAAAAACCACCAACAGGGTTTTTCCAGCTTCATTCACGAGAAATGTTATCACTAGTCCTGGTTTGACTCGAACACCCCCTGCATACATACTAGTTTATTAAAGCAGATTTGTTGCTACTAAACTGTGAACTGGTTTACTGACACAACAAAGATCAAGTGTGATGAATCTAAATCGTGGTAAATTATCATACAGTATGTTTTCTGAGAAATAGGAGCTCAGATAAGACAGTTGATTGGATAAAAAAAAAAAAAAAAAAAGTCAAACATTTCTTTAATTTCTCCTTGCAAACTTATCATTCTTGAAAATGTTCGCTTCATAATATAATATAGGTGACACTTATAGAGGTATGCAGAGTATCTTACATTTTCATACACTGCTATTCTCCACTTTCATTCTGTATGTTCTATTATGCATAATGGTTTCTCCATATGAAGGGTCTTTCCCAGGCCACGACCAGTATAAAAAAAGTGCTGAACTCGACTGATCAGCTCGGTTGCAAACCTGCTAGCACGCATCATGCAAAGTTCCCAGTTAACCAAAATGTTACATAATTTCATTCTCATTTTTCCTGAACACATCCCATGCGGCTGTGTGCGTTTTTTTCTTTTAAATGAATAAATAAAATAAAGCCCTGATTCTATAAATCTGTTCGCTATTGTGTGATGTATGTGAAAACGAGTCTCGCGCTGCGCGCGAAGAATCTCCGCCGCTACAATCCATGCAAATAAGCAATTAAATGCCTTAATGAGCACAACTGCCGGCGTGTTTCTAATCAAAGTGTGTTATTCCTTTTGTCTTGAAACTCCAGCTTAAGAACGCTCGCTTTTTTGACCGCGCTTGAATGCAAATTAATGAGCCCGCAGCACGGCTGTTGAGCAAGCCGGGCCTTTGGGTTAGAAAAACAAGTTTAGCGCCGGCTTCTGGAAAATAAACTTCACGTTTTTATGTTTCAGACGCTTCTCTTAGCGACAGCGTGGTCGGATGAGGTCATAAATCCAGACTATTAATGCTGTAAGTGACAGGTTGAGGTAAGCTACGGGTCAGTGGCAAATTCAAAACACACGGGTGTTTACGCTTGTACATCAGTCCCCGTTTCCCCCCCAACACACACACACACACACACACTTCTCCTGCAGTTCAGGACACATGTTCCAGTATCCCGTTCCCTGTAGAGGAAACATGTGCTACAGGAACTGGCTTGAATTATGCTCAAACGTATTTCCCTGTATTTGATTCCATTTGCATGATTTATAGGTTTTAATTTAACAGCCGGCGTTAACGTGGAACACATGTCCACTTCGCCTAATAACGCTAGGGACCGGGTGCTCTTCTGCACCATCCTGATGACATAAACATTAACGTATCTTTGATAGATTATAGCGCGCTGATATAAGAGACTTATTTGCATTGCAGATGTACTGTATCCTGAGTATATTCATATTCACGCAATGTGTTGCAACGACTATTTTTCAGATGCTTGAATCTTCCCAAGGTTCACAATTTCATAACTTCTTAACTTTTTTTGGGGAGGGGGGGGGGAGGATTGGGATGGTGACCATGGTGGCCATTTGGAAGTCGGCCATCTTGGATCCAACTTTTGTTTTTTCAATAGGAAGAGGGTCATGTGACACATCAAACTTATTGGGAATTTCACAAGAAAAACAATGGTGCGCTTGGTTTTAACGTAACTCTATTCTTTCATGAGTTATTTACAAGTTTCTCTTTGTTCACAGCCACGACATGTCGAAGAGGTTAACACGTGATGAGCGGATCAAAATTGTGCTGATATCTGGTGAACGCAGTAACCGGGACATTGCAGCAGATTTCAATGCAAGACACCCTACGAGACCACCCATCTCCCATGCTACAGTTAGCAAACTGCTTGCTAAGTTTCGTGAAACTGGTTCAGTATTGGATTTGCCAAAATGTGGACGCATGAAAACTGTCACTAATGAACAAACATCAGTGGCTGTCCTAGCTTCATTCAGCAAGAGCCCACAGCGTAGCACTCGCCGCATGTCACTGGAGAGTGGCATTAGTCGAACATCCCTTCGGCGGATATTAGCTACTCACAAATGCCACCCTTACAAACTCCAGCTACTGCAGCATCTCAACGAGGATGACCCAGTTCGGCGCACACAATTTGCAGAATGGGCAAAACAAAAATTGGAACAGGACCCTCAGTTCACGCAGAAGATTTTGTTCAGTGATGAGGCAAACTTTTATGTGAATGGTGAAGTTAACAAACAAAACCACTGCTATTGGTCTGACACTAACCCACATTGGATAGATCCCTCCAGACTGTTGGAACAAAAAAAGTGATGGTATGGTGTGGTATATGGGGTACAAAGATAGTGGGACCATTCTTCATCAATGGAAACCTCAAGGCCACTGGATATTTGAAATTGATACATGATGATGTGTTTCCCTCTTTATGCACTGAAGCTGGCATGTTCCCTGAGTTTTTCCAGCAAGATGGTGCACCACCACATTATGGGTGCCAGGTCCGAGCATTCCTAGATGAACAGTTTCCTGAAAAGTGGATTGGACGTCGTGGGCCAGTTGAATGGCCCCCAAGGTCTCCCGATCTGACCCCCTTAGACTTTTATCTTTGGGGTCATCTGAAGGCAGTTGTCTATGGTGTGAAGATACGAGATGTGCAGCACCTGAAACTACGGATACTGGAAGCCTGTGCTGGCATTTCTCCTGCGGTGTTGCTATCCGTGTGTGAAGAGTGGGAGAAGAGGGTTGCATTGACAATCCATCCCAATGGGCAGCACATTGAACACATTTTATAAGTGGTCAGAAACTTGTAAATAACTCATGAAAGAATAAAGTTACGTTAAAACCAAGCACACCATTGTTTTTCTTGTGAAATTCCCAATGAGTTTGATGTGTCACATGACCCTCTTCCTATTGAAAAAACAAAAGTTGGATCCAAGATGGCCGACTTCCAAATGGCCACCATGGTCACCACCCATCTTGAAAAGTTTGCCCCCTCACATATACTAATGTGCCACAAACAGGACGTTAATATCACCAACCATTCCCATTTTATTAAGGTGTATCCATATAAATGGCCCACCCTGTACGCCTTAAAGCCTGAAGAATGTTAAAGTTCTGAGTTTGAGTTTGCAAGTTAGCACGCGTCACTGGGTTGTGACAGCTTTTCATCGTTCACGCTCGCCACACGCTGCGCCGCTTATCGATTCGTCAGTCTGTGTACATACAGGCAGTCGCAATGAAATGCAGCAGCGCCTCATTATTATTATTAATGTTTGAAACTCGTTCCAGGGAGTCACCCTTTCACAAGGATCAATGCCAAGTTGGTTAGGAATCGCTGTCCCTATTTCGCTTTTAGGTCTCAAAGAGGAGACCAAAACAAAAAAAAAGAAAGTTTATTGTAAACATTTTAATTCTTCGGTGTTGTTAAACGTTTTTTAAGCGGCCCCGGTCTTCATCGGGAACATGATGGAAAGCCATTATGGACTTCAGTTGTTCCTCAGGTAGTTAATGTCCCCTGTTAAGTCGAGTTCAGGAGTGAACTTTTTACAACGTTGCCCTACTCAGAACCCCGTTTATGAGTCTGAGTAGATAACGGCATTTTGCTACAACAGTTTTTGCTTTATTGCTTTTGGTTGACAATGTGAAAAACAGTCCCACAGATGGTCCCCCCCCACTCCCTCCCTCCTCAACTGCCCACAGGCCAAGGAGCATGCAAGCATCAATAAGGGTTTAAGCAGAACTGTTGGGATTTAAAAGGGTCGGTAAGTGCCTCCATTAGCCTAGATGACTGCTCAGCCTGCAGGGGTGAGTTGGGGGTGGTGGTGGTGGTGGCGGCAGGTCGGAGGTGTGGAGTGGGATCATTTAGAGGAGAGGTTGATGTTAAACGGGACTCACTAAAAAAAACAAAAAACAAAACAGAACGTAATGAGTCCAATCAAACTAGCAATCAGAATGGGAACCCAGAGACACTGCCGAGTTTTGCTGGAAATTAACTAGCGTCCGATCCATAGGAAACGTTCCTGCGACCTCGACCGATCTCTTCTGGCAGCTCATCAATTTGTTGACAAGCAGCACGCAATTTAAAATCATTCTGTCACTCCATGGTGTGCACGTTGCCCCGACTAATGAAAGCCATGTGACCACCCAGGTTAGGTTTGCACGCGCAGGGGTCCAGGCGAGTCCAGCCTGGAGCGACTGCCGTTGACGTGTCTGACAGCTGCAACTCAATCGGAGCTCGTCGGCCTGCTCTTCTCATTAGCACCTCCTACATCAAGCGCAGCACTTAGGTTAATTCCAAGCCCCATGGACGCAAACCGTTCCACCCCCCACCAGCACCACCACTACCACTAACACGGATACTACCACGTGCCTCCTGGTGCAGCTTCCTTTGAACTGACACATGCTGACAAGCAAAAGCCTCGGAGCGAAGCACTACGTTAGCTGGAGATGCGACTGTTTCCAGACTGCCCTCGGTGGGCCTTCGAGGAGCTCGGCAGCTATTATGGCAAGATGCAAAATGAGCTTTTTTTTAAATTTATTTATTATTATTTTTTTATGAGCTCAAGCTATTAATCTACAACTGCAAAGGGGTGATGATGGGGCTTTAGGCCGAGTGGGCGATTTTTGGTTGCTAATTAACAGCCCTGGGTTTCGCTTCTAGCTTTTGCTGTGTGCTTTCCCAACAGCGCCTTTGAGTGGTTTCGCCAATTAATAAGGAACGTCTCAGATCATTGGTTTAATAAATGTGTTAATTCCGAATGGCAGAAACAGCGACATCACTGGAGATAAATTTGCCCTGACTTAATTTCTTCAGTCGCTCCGACGTTTAACTGTAAAGAGAGACTCGAAATTCATTAGAAGCCTTAATCTCGGTCTCAGGAAAGAAAGTGCATATAAAGAAAGTGATTACAAGTGTGAATGTGACAAGACGGAGAGAGGACCGAAAGGAAAAAAAAGAAAGTGCTGCATGACTTGGAATATATGTGTGCAGAGAGCTGAAAAGACTTTTCCTATTACAGATCTAGCCCTTCGGAAGTGCATCCGCTAATGAACCTGAACACTTCTATTATTAACTTACGGCAGCAAATCCTCAAGGCAAATATTCTGCTGGCCTGTGAAGGAAAACATCTTTGTGAGATAATGGTCTTTTCTCTAATTACAATACGTGTGATCGCTTGCGCCTGGCGCTATCCTCAGAACCACTTCCCTTTGAAGAGCGAAAGGTCCTTCCCTCGGCCTCTCTCACGCTCAGCTTCAATCTTCCGCCTGTCACGTCTCTATTAGGCTTCAATAGCAGGACTCGAACACGTACGCCTCGCGGAGTGCTCATTTGACTCTGCGGCTCGGCGTTCTCCTGGTATCTAGTAGCTATAATTGAGCCGTAATTTACCTGGAACAAACTGCGGATGAGTTAGCCGAGTTAGTTGGACCAAGCATCTAATCATTTACAGGAGCTGACTAGATATCGTGTTGTGACTGCAAAAGCAGGGTTTGTCGTTGGAGGAAGCTGGAGAAGAATAAAAGGTTAAGATGCAGAGCATGCTGTAAAAAAAAAATGATAATAAAAAAAAAAAAGCCCGTGGGAACAAAGGAGCTGGGACGGCCTTTACTGATGCAGCGTCAACAATAACGGTAATGTAATTTCCCCCAGCAAAGAACACAGTCCACTTTCATGAGATCATTTTTCATGCGCTTCCTCCTTCCACCCTCCCCTCTCCTCCCACTTTACTCTCTCCCTGTTGTAGGTAGTACTAATGAGAAAATTATAAGGACGCGTGCAGGAAATGTGTGATGTTCAGGGGCGTCCTTTTTGTAGTTGGTGTGCTTTACATGTCCAACATGTCAATCAACAGTCGCTTCATTTCTACCTAATGCAGCGCCGCCTTAGCACCCCGTTCCCATGTAAATATCTCTATCATCATCCTCTCACATCCGTAATCATAACCCAATACGAGCACATTCTACACTATGTGTCTCACGGTGGACAGTTCCTTCAGGTAAAACACTGCAGAAGATCAGCATTAGCTGAGCACATACAGTATGGAGCCTTTCCTCCCACCGTTTTTATCCTGTTCAAGTAAAGGCCGGCCTTAGGGTATACGCTCACCTTTTCCTGGCTGCTTTCGTTGTGTTAGCCCTCCCTCATTCGCTTCCCCAGACCCTCTCGGAGTGATAAACATTGAAATTTGGCTCCTGTTTACTAGGGATGAAAGGTCAGCTTGTCAGAAGTCTGGAACTGCTCACAAAGCTCCCAGTTTTTGACAGGCCCTGACCACTAAGCAGCAAATAATCTAGCTCTGGGTCTTCAAAGCACTCTATCTCAAAGGAGAAAAGATGAGGTAGAAGCAAAGAGCGAGAGATTTAGAGGAAGAGAGGAGAAGACAGAGGTATGCATTCTCTGTCTATCAGTAATGGTGACACAGCTGTTTGGCCCCCTCGCTGTCCTCCTGCCCCCTTCCTGGTAATGGCTTTTTGAAGGGAGGGGGGGAGGGGGGGCGAAGGGGGAGCACTGAAAGCTTTTTTTTCCCCCAACCCCTTGTCAAGTTTGTTTAAACAAGTTAATTAGTACAAGTCCTCCGGTCTGTAGCCTGTCACCTGCCTTTCCTCTGACGTGCACTTATTTCGGTTGGAGACAAAAGTAAACCATGACGAGAGGAGCAGGAAAGAGACGTTTTGCCCACAATAGGGATTAGTCAAGCGGGGGAAAGTGGCTGGAATACATTCAGACCTGAATTGCGAGTGGGCTCTGGCGCAGAATGTATCTGCTCCCGCAATGTACAGTAACTACAGGAAACTGTCTGAATTTGAAAACAGCATTAGATTCGGATGACCTGAAAATGCTGGGAATATAAAATATGCCCCAGAAACAGAGTCCTGTCGAACTGTGCTATTGATTCAGCACCCACAGACATTGCAAGATCAAAGCGTAGATGTAAGCCCTCAGGCAAGAAAAAGAAGCATTACCGGAGAAGTTATAAATATGCATTTGTCAGTCAAGACCTTCTATTTGGATATACGGTGCCAAGGTTCACCAGGATTAATCCAGAACAAGCTGTCCTCTCCACAACGATGGATATTAGACAAATAACGCCAAAGTCAAAAGAAATAACACCAATGAAAACGTCCAATGCTATGTTATTCACTTCAAATTAAACAGATACTTGTAAAGTAAAGGTAAAGTCTGCAATGATAAAACATCACAGTTCAATGAAAAAAAAAAATCTTTACACATGTGCATGCTATATCCTGACAACCTACACCGACTTTGACACCCTCATTGCCATGAAAAGTGTTAAAACTCCGACAGACGTTAACTCGTCTGCCTGCTGCCAACATGCTAATCCGCTAACTACGTTTATCCACCGGCCCGAGCCCCCTGTAAACAGGCGGATGTAATTCCAGTGTGGCTTTCGACACATGAACCACATAAAAAGATAGCTGAAGAAGGCGAAGTCGATGAAAAGGCACTGAGGCGGTGTTATAATCATTTGAGAACACTTCAACGTTCACAGCTTTGCGACGTATTAAATCGCTCATTATCATGCACGCGGTATGGCTCCAACAAAATCGATAAATCACCAACAGCAGCGCTGTCTCCTCGCTAAGAGAGCTCATCATTGATCATAAACGAAGAGAAATGGATCACTGGCTAGTCCTTCTAATGCAAAAGCCCTGTGAAAGGGATATTTTCTGGTGTACTACATGAAACAAGGTAAAGAAATCAATTAAAGCAGAAATGCAAAGCTTTTTGCTTGGTTACCCGACAGCATTGTAAAATCATTATAACGCTTCAGTGAGGGAGTTTAAAGCAGTGGGCGCCGGTGCTCTAGTGATTGCATCATGCAGCATCGTGATTGAATAGAAAGATTTGTGAATGGATGTTTGTTTAACTTTTATCGAACAATGCATCAAATACATTTACAGTGATTAAAGACTACTGCCAAACAGCAAATCATAATTCCTGCCTGATAAGCAGCCAATGCTTTTCAGGCCCTTACACTTTGCAGGTCACAGAGGCATTTTGGCTGAAAACTACGCTTCATTGACCAGAGTTAATTTTTTTCGCCATAGACTGGGGTTGAAAACAAAACAAAACAAAACAGAATACTGGGTCTAGACTGGTTACAGCACCATTCTGGCTGGAAACCAGAGCTGAATGGTATACAGTGGCTTTTTGGATTGATACAATGGTACGACCGATTGGTTACAGTGGTGTTTTTGCCGCAAACTAATCCTCGATTGGATGCAGTGCCATTCTGTCTGGAAACCAGGGCTGAGTTTCTTAAAGTGCCATTTTATATGCCAACTATGGCCTGATTGTGTAAAGTGGCATTTTAGCTAGATACCATCTACCAACTGTTTAAAAATGACATATTGGCTAGAAACTATGACCTCACTAGTTACAGTGGACTTTGGGCTACAAATTATTTCTCGTTTAAATATGATGGCATTCTGTCAAGCACGGCTGAATTATTTAACGTGGCATTTCAGGTTGAAACCATGGCACAATTGGTTAAACAGCCTTCTGGTTGGAAACTATCAACTGACTGGGTAAAGTGACATTTTGACATTTGCATTATGGACCAGTTGGTTACAATGGTATACTGCCTGGAAACCAGGGGACTAGTAGTTACAGTAGCATTTGGCTGGAACCTGTAGCCCAAATGATTACAGTGGAATCATTATGGCCAGGAGCTGAGTTCCAATACATTACAGTGAGAACTGAGGGCAATCTGTGGCCCAATAGGTTGTAGTGTCACTTCTGCCGAAATCTGTCGCCCAATAGATTACGTGCCACTTAGACTGAAATCTGAGGTCCGATAGGTTAGTGTATAATTTAAGTTGAAATCTGTGGCCCAATCGGTTGCCGTGGCATTGAGAGTAAAATCTGTCGCCTGATAGATTAAAGTACAATTTAGGTTTTAATCTGTGCCTCAAGCAGTTACTGTGGCATTTAGGGTTAAATCTGTGGCCCTATAGACTACAGTGTAGGCTTAAATCTGTGGCCCTATGGATTATGCTGCCAATTAGACTAAAATCTGTGGGCCGATAAAGTGCCGCGCCATTTCGGTTTAACCCTTTGGCCTGATGGTTTATGGTGAGATTTTAGGTGAAACCTGTGGCATTGGCGCCAACATCAGAATTTTTCCAAGAATTTATCTTGATGAATAACTGGACAATTAATTGAGTACAGAACACTAAATGATCATGGTTTCCATCTCAAAACCATGGACCATTCTTCGCCAAAGAAGACGGTTCCCAATACTTTTTTACGAAGATGTGCCCTCATCTCTGCATGGCGAGAGACGCCTCATAAAAACCAACGGCTCGGGCACAACATGCCGCAGTAAACATGACCAAAAACCTACGTCGCGGTGATGACCCTCGGGTGCTTGCACGCCCTATGAAGAGGAAGGTTTTCCATTACCGCTTTATCAACTGCCTGCAATTTTTAAACCTTTTCTTTATGCGCAATAGGCAACAATCTTGCTCTTCTCAGTGGGGACCAAGCAGTGCGGAAATGAGAAGGCTGCGTGCGCGAGAACGATAGCGCGAGAAGGGGACAGGGGAGAGGCAGGGAGCCAGATGAGATGTCTCCATAAGTGAGGCGAGATGAAAGTCGAGCGGTAGAAGGAAGAGCTGAGGGAGGTGGAGTGCAGCGGGGTGTCCTCTCCCCTCCCTTACGCGTCCAGTCATTTGCAGATCACGGAAATTGCTACTGGCTCTAATTAGTTATTTACACGGCCCATACGGCAGGCTCGCGGAGCCAGGCAGGCTTCTGACGGCTCCGGCGTTTTTGCCAAACGGAGAGAGAGCGTTCCGTTTCTTGATTTCCGTCCTCACGCTGGTTCTCAGGCTAATTTCCAATTCCCTATTGATAATCAGCTCTCAATATTGGATCAACAGCGCCTCTCCTGCACTCCCTGCTGCTTCTTTATTTGGCGCTCGGTTCGGTTCATACATTACGTGACGGTAATGACCAGGATTTCCATATTATGCTAATAGCTGTACGAGTCCTTGTCCCATTTTATTAAATAAAGCTGTTAGGAAATTAATGTGATCACAGAGATGTTACGTTGGCTTTTTAATGAAGCATGGCAGGAAATTGGGTCATATTACTCATGATAGTTTTTTTTTTTTTTTTTTTCCTTTCGCCTTCTCCTCCTGATATCGTTGTGATGATTTCCTTCGCCGCTCGCAATTCACGCAGGCACAGGCCTCATCAGTGCGCTGTCGCTCAAACAGGCTGACAAATCGCTACAGCACACACCCTGTTTCCAGCCTACACGCGACAAACACGCGGAAAAACTCTGTCTTCAGGGATGGAGTGGGAGAAAGGGAGGAAGAAAAAAAAAAAAGACTGAAGGTACTGTATATAAAACGAAAAGTTAAAGCACTGTTAAAGTGCACTGTTCCACCCTGAAAATATTGAAATATTTGCAAGGTTTTAAATCTGCTGCTAGTTTGTTAGGCAGTGCTTTATTTTTGTTGAAAGTTTTTGTAAAAGTTAATGGTTCCCACTCTGACGTGATTGTGCGACGATGGTATTGCTACCAAAAAAGTGATAAGAGTCTGATTTTACATGCAGTTTCCATTAACATTAAACATGACATTGATGAGAAATTCAATCCGGTGCTAATTCAACTTAAGCCAAGCACTGGCTGAAAGAAAGCGTTGGAGCTAGCGTAGTGGAATGTAAAGAAATTCGACCAGGATGTGGATTAGCGAGTCTCGGAATGAGCCCGTCCACCTGGACGTTTTGTGACTTCTGTCATCTGGCTGGCAGCTGCCATCTTGCTCTGCCCTCTCTGCCTAATAGCTCGCCTCTTTTTTCGAGAGTGCTCGAGAGACGAACACTTAACCCCCGCCAGTGTTTAGAGCTCAGGAGGGGTTAACGCACCCAGCGCAAACAATGTCATCCCAGCCGGCATGCAAGGGGGGAAATGAATGATTAATGAATCTTAAATAAGAGCCGGGTCTTAAAAAGACAGACCATTTCTACCCCTCCTTGTTATACTATCCTACGCTTCTTGCCTATCCTCTCGGCACGGTCCGGAATCTAGCCTCAAGAATCACGCTGTCTTTTTGTCAAGCTTGCCGTTTTTCCTCGAACTAAAATGAGGGGCGGTAGGAGATACCAATCTCTCCAGTCAGTGTGCAATTACTGGCGAAGGATTGCAAACCCAGCCCACGTCCGGCCACAGAAAACAGTGCACTTAGCCTTTCTGGGAAGCATAAATCCTAAATACCTATTACGAAGACTAAGCCACACTGTCTATGAATAGTGGTGTAGGAGAAGAGATGATTTGACATCGTGGCCACCTACACTTAAGCCCAAAGTGGAAAACTAGATTGCGTTTTCCAAAAACGGAACCCGGCTACTTGTCACCCCGAAACGCCTTCATTAGCTTGACCGACGGCTGGATGTGACGCTCGTGGGAGACAAAGACATACGAGTGAGACGTGCATAGATTTTGCAGCACGTATGTATATATATATATATATATATATGAAATATTAATGCTCGATATTAGCTGTCTGTTTGTCACCTCCATTATGGCTGAGCCATCAGAAGGTGATAATGGAACTGGGATGTGCTAGACGTGTGTGTGTGTGTGTGGGTTTGTGTGTGTGGGGGGAGTCTCAGTGGACCAACCACTACTCATGATTTTATATAGCTCTTTGACAGAAGGATCAGTCTGGTCGGTGATGTCATTGGCTGATGATAAGTGGACCCACTGACGGATCATCTCTTAGGGTGTTGGTCGTCATCTTGTCTTATTTTGTCTCTGCTTTCAGTAACGGCTGTTTTTTTTTTTTGTTTTTTTTTTTTAACTGCTTCCCAAAAGCCTCACGCACTACATCAATATTAATCGAACACCAAACCAAACTACAGAATTGAGTTTAGCAGAACGTTTTCGGTTCTCTCCTGAGCTCGGGTTACTGTTTGAGGTTTCCATGTGCTTCCCTGGTCTACTGTGTATTACTTTCCTAGAATCTTTCCCAAGGTTTCCTCGGAAGAAAATGCTACGGCTAAACTGTACTCAACTGTACATATCCTTAGCTCACATTTCTGAGCTTCCTGTCGGCTGGTTAGAATTCTTTTCCGCATCAACAAGCCAGGTTTATTCCCGGGGTGAAGGAGGTGTCGACGTGCAAAGTTGCTGTTACTTACAGTATACGGTTCACATAATCCACCCAGTGCAGTACAACCCTCTCTGTCGATCTCGGTCTATATCTCAACTTTTCACATTAGGCACAATTGATTTGTACCATACCTAGGAAACATGCTCGGGTACACTTGCGTATTTACAACAGCAGGTGGTAGTAATCACCAACTTGGTTCATAAACCCAAGAGAAGAAGAGAACGATGACGCGCTATGCTTAATATTACAGATTTTTCTGAAACAATGTCAAGAGTAACACTCTCGTGAGTCTTCCTACTTCACCAGCAATTGCTGTGTAGGTCAGAGGATGAGATTGGCGCACACATGCTTCCCGATCAAGGAGTTGTCGGAGGAGACCGAAGACACCGATGATGTCGCGTCTAGACAGCGATCTACTTCCGTGGTCAGCAATGTTCGCCTTTCATATCTGATTCGATCCTTGCCTCAGTATATTCTATTGTGCCTGAGATCACCTAAGCGGACCCACACACAGTTCCCGAGTCTGGTCTGGAACACCTGACCAAAATGAACCAGACTTTGGGATCGCACGTTCTCGGAAACGGTCACGGG
The DNA here is from genome assembly GCA_013621035.1 of Clarias magur. NCBI lineage: Eukaryota > Metazoa > Chordata > Actinopteri > Siluriformes > Clariidae > Clarias > Clarias magur. The sequence continues at coordinate 3,623,202 of QNUK01000027.1, read as the reverse complement.
TTTCTACTGTGAAATATTTACATTTCTCACATGCGTATCACTTCTTCTCTCTGCCTCTCTCTTGAACACCCTCCCAATTATTCATTATTCAGATTCCACCCCCTCACCCCAACTGCATCCCCGTTGCCATTTCCCCGCGGATCAAAATTCCACGCCGCTTCCAAGAGCCTCTGGCACACGCGCAGGTATTTAAGGGGAATTTTTGGGAAGTGGAGCGCACTCCGAGGGGCTGCTGGGGGATTTCAAATAAACACACCTTTATCCTTTAATCTTCTTTAAGCTAGATTCTGTTTCAAAAGCACATGCCTGTAACTGCAGACGACCCGCGAAGTATAATTATGAATCAGAATTTGTGTGTGTGTGTGTGTGTGTGTGTGTGTGTGTGTGTGTGTGTGTGTGTGTGTGTGTGGGTTTCAGTTAGACTGATGTGACTGATTGCATTATGACGGATACTTATGTGTAGTACATACAGTACAGTATGTGTGCGTGAGCGTCGGGTTCTTTGTAGCTCTTCTTTGCGACGCGGTGACCTACGAAGCGAAAAAGGAAAAGGTTTTCTAAAAAGGAAATGCATCGGCGTATGTGATTCAGAACACGCGTTTCGGCTTTTGATGGAGGATTTAGAGAGGGAGTGCAAGTTCAACTACGAGTTCAGTGAAAGTTTAGAAAGACGGGGCCCCCGAGTGGCACAGCGGTAAAGTGCTCGCTCTATCATCCGGAGTGATGCTGTAGCTTCTCGCAGCAGGGGGCCTGATTAGAGAGAGCTGATTGGCCGCGCTGTCTCAGAGGGGAGGGACGGGAAGCTCTTATTGCTTCATATCAATCACGGCTCTACGGCCAATCATCGTGAGCTCATGCAAGCGGAGGGAACGGCTTCCGCCGGTGTATGAGCGAGCAGTTGCGTCATGTGGCTCAGACGTCACACGTGATAGTCTTCGCCCTCCCAGTCCGCCTGTCTGGTAGTTGTAGCCTTGATGTGAGAGTAATGATGAGTGGGAGTGACTGGATACGACAGAACCAGGAAAAAAAAAAGAAAAAAAAACATTTCCAAAGATGTTGACCAGCAACCAGTACCAGACGAGTGTCTGCATGGAGACAAGCGCTACCTTTCAGTGTTTTACGGTTATAAATAAGACAATTGGAAGCGATTAGCTGTTGCTTGGTAACTCAAAGCAGTTTTAACTCAATTTCACAGAAACGGCAGCAGAAATTATAAGGTTTGAAAAAAGTTTCCAAAAATCGCTGACCTCCAGCCAAACGAGTTTTTTAAATTGCGTAAGCTACCGTGTTTTTTCTGTAATTTGCTGAGTCCGCCCTGACTTGTGCGTATGTGTATGTGTGTGTGTGTGTGTGTGTGTGTGTGTGAGGTAACTGAGCAGAAATATTTTCCCTACATTTTCCCTCACAATAAGGCACGATCATAAAACCCTCAGCACAAGCAAGTCATTTTGTGTGCGTGTGCATGTGAAAGTGTGTGTGTGTGTGTGTGTGTACAGTCATGATCCCTGCTCACTAGTCCCACGCGATTCATGCCCTCATTCGCCTCATCTGTGTTTTAAGAGCATTAATATTGCACCAGGCATAGACGCGGGGTTAAATGGCCTCTGAACTCCGAAAATGTGAAATGTCAGCCTGAATATTAAAAACACGATGCGCTGACTCTCTCTCTCTCTCTCTCTCTCTCTCTCTCTCTCATATCCACCTCCATCATTTCTGAGCTGCATTTCGTTACCTCTATCTGAAGCCTAACCTCATCAGCAAACGTCTTTCACCTCTGAGGTAATTATGTTGAAACAGCTGTCAGCGGTGCAAAGTTCTTCCAGGCGAAAGCGACCGCCGCGATACAGAGGAAATGATGCTCGGTAATTGCGAACGGATTATTGATAAAGCGCCAAAACCCGCTGCCTCCTCAATTATGTTTTCCTTTCCCTCCCGAGCTCTTTTGAATAAAAAATGTCTGTGTTGTTTTTTTTTTTTGTTCTTTTTTTTCACCTCTCATATTCTCAGCCCACATGATGAGGAACTGTAATCAGATTACTTTAAGCAACAACCACGGAATGTCACCATGTGTGTGTGTGTGTGTGTGTGTACGTGTTGTTGTTTTTTCCCCCTCTCGCCGGATGCAAATTCGTACAAATTGTGTTTCCCGGCTAAACAGGACGCGCGAAAATGCCTATTTATTTCGAGCTCGTGCGAGTCAAACAGTACTTATGCGAGCGCTGAACTTCATTCGCATTCATCATAATGTAACTCCACGACCTGCAGCGCATGCAAATGCAACCGGTGATTTGCTGAAATGAGCCTAGAAATTGAAAATTCGACAGAAGAGAGAGTGTTAAAAAACAAGAGGGAGTGAGAGAGAGAGAGAGAGAGAGAGAGAGTGAGAGTGAGAGTGCATGGACGGCGATGATGGGAAGCACGTTACCGTCCACGCTGCATTTGAAATCAGATCCATCACCAGTAATTACATTCGTGACAAAGACGTTTCGTCAAGTGCACGAAGAGAAGAAGCAGAAAGCAGAAGGTGCGGGGTGGATCTGGGCCGCCGTGCGAGACTGACTACGGCGAAGAATGCGCGGGGAGGTTATGCAAACGGAACAAAACGCTGAAAAATTAAAAGGCACGGGCTCGCTAACGCGCCGCTCCATGTGGAAAACGGCGAAGGCGGTCGGGGAGGCACGGAAATAGAGGCTGAGGGACACGGATCTGCACTACCGTCACCCCGGAGCTCTTTTCACATGGATAATACAGAAACACAAGCTTGCCTCAATCCCTTCTTTCTTTACACCCGTCTCTGACTTTCACACACACACACACACACACACACACACACACACACACACACAAACCTTCAAGTGCAACCCCTCCCTCTCTCATGCACATGCACAAACTGACATGTTTTGTTAAATATCTGACTTGACGAAAAGCCGCGACGAGTCGGTCGACTGTAATCCATTTACAGCGAGTTAGCACCCGGCGGAGTGGGAGGAGAACGAGTTGGCACAGGAGATTTGTTTTACCCGAGAGGGGGAACGTCAGAGCAAAGCCTTTCAGAACCCACCTGAACGTCAGAGTAGAGTCGAGCCTGTGCCGTGAAGCAACACGCGGACCAAGAAGTAACAAGCCAGAAATAATATTCACTCAGCAGGGCTGCCTTAAACAAGCAAAACCTCCGTATTATTATTATTATTATTATTATTATTCTGTTACACCTCAACTGGGACTCGAAATCATGACCCCTCTACTGTACTCCTACTGTCATTATTATGATCATTATAGATTCAATTATAAACGTATCGTCACACCGGCCCTCAAGAATGATTTTTACATGATTACTATTTATAATAGAGACACATGGTTGACCACAATTGGCTGTTTTTTAGTTTGATGGGACGCGACTGATCACATTCTAGTGCAAGAGAATTTTTTGACATTCTGTCAGAGGCACAAAGTTTCCAACGTAACATTATCAAAGTTCTCGTGTTAAAAAGTCGATCCAATCAGCCTTCTCCTCCAGACTCTCGAAACAGCCATGAGCGCTAAGAAGTCTTTAACGCGCCTCGCATGGCCACGCGCTCACGATTGCGCAAGACTTTCGAGGCGGTAAAACGTCGACGTCTGTTTATAATCCTTCAGGTGGCGCTTTGAACTCTTCCACTCTGGCGTACCACTCATGGTAGGAGTGAATTATTTGCCAAGTTTGACTAGAAATAATCGTTCTGGCGGAGGACAGAGATAAGTGCGGCTCAGTAAAAATGCAGCTCTTTGTTTAACTTAATGAATAAAATGTTAAACTCGTGTATTTGAGGTTGGTTTGTATTGTTTAAATGCTGCGCTTGGTTTTTAAGTGCGAAAACTACTGTTATAAGGAACAGGCTGCATTTCAAACCAGTTATGAAGCTGTTGAATAAAGCTAGGGAATAAAACTTTGAAAAAAAAAAAAAAAAAATCATAATTTTAAATGTAAATATTTTTATCGTCTTAAAATGTTCGTGTTTTAACCAGAAAATTGTTGCCTGCTTTTTGTCTTTTAACAAGCAAATCAGATTTTCCCTCTAATGTGACCTCATATACAGTATGAACACCCAACCAAACCCCTGGCTTTGAAACAAAAACAAAACAAACAAACAAACAAAAAAATGTAAACAAAATCAGGAAAAAAAACCTGGGATATTTATAAAACCGTGATACTTACAGAATCGTGATATTAGGTATCGTGAACGTATCGTATCAGGTGGTCACGAGTGATTCCAATCTCTAATTATTATTATTATTATTATTATTGTTATTATTATTATTAATGTTATTTCAGGTCTCGTGAGAACCACGTCATGCTACATTCTGACATCCTTTCCTAAACAGGACCTACTTGTGAACCCTTGTCTGAAGCACATCCTTCTATCTGTCAGAGATATCTTCTCTATATGTAACCTTTAACTCGACGCCGCTGTTGAGTTCTCCATTCCGGTTCATCAGAAGGTGTTGATTGATTTTCTACAACAGCGGCTCTGACAGCGGTGCAGCCGCGAGACAAACAGCAGGTTTATATTAATGTTCTTGTCCTATCACGTTATCGTTTCTATAGCAACATCTTACTGGTAAAGCGGAATGTCAGCACTCTCAGGACTAGAAAAAAGAAAAAAGAAAAAAAAAAAACCGTGTAACGCTGCTGATATGGTAATGTGTAAGGAGAGCTTCACTTAGCAATTCTAGACGGGTTCTCAATTATCAGTGCTTTATAACGGTCGGGTGATGGAGCTAGAACCTGAGGTTTCCACTCACTTGGAAAGTTTTAACATTCATTTCACAAAGTAGATAAAACATTGGCTGGTGATGGAATGTTTAACGTCGATAACATAAGTAATGAAAGCGGCCATTTTTTTGCAGATATGGCAACATTTAATGCAACTGAAAAGACAAAAAAATGTAAAGACGTGTCTTTTTAAATAACATTTTAAACAGCTGCTGTGTAATAAAATGACTTCAGGGTCGTAACTTCATCGGTATCTTCACTTCACATCAAGCTCCACTTTGTCGCTGGTTATTTTCCTGCAGTGCTACGACTTTTCATTATGTATTCATATTCATATGTATTCATATACTGTATGAGGTCACACTGGAGGGAAAATCTGATTGGCTTGTTTAAACCCTGAACATTACAAAAGTAGAAAAACGACAAAAATCAGGCAACAATTTTGTGGATAACACACACACACACACACACACACACACACACACACACACACTGGAGACCCTTTTAGAAATGATTAAAAGGTGAATTATGTATAATAGGTCACCTTTAATGAAGATGTTTTTTTTTTTTTTTAAATCCTGACTTTTACCGGAGGAAATCATTTATGTATGAAAATAACAGAGACAAATCAACTTTGAAGCAAACCGTCATTAAATCGACTTATAATTTCACCAACCTATTATTATTATTATTATTATTATTATTATTGTTATTATTATTATTGTTATTTATTTTAGTTCTGGCTTGCATGGCATTACATTCCGGACTGTTCTCAATACACCATGGTATTTGCTTGTATAGAGCTTTATGTTAGGCCAGTACCGGATCTCTGAAATTGAACAACCTTGTCATTGTTATTGGGTCGAAGCACCGAAGGCAGACAGGTACACGTTTTAAAAGGTTACCTCGGTCTAGGCCTGCTCCCCATTATATTTATTTCTGTTCTCAAACGCTACTCGCACCTCTCTGGAGGGCATTTAAATTTCAACTTCATTACTACAACTAGGTGGAATGAAAATAAAAATAACGATGATGGTAATAACTTTTTTTGGGGGGAAGGGGAGTGCGTTGTACCTTTCTTTGTAGTAGGGGTCAACCTTATATGAGGTCACATTAGGGAAAAATACGGCCAATACAAAAAAGGGAAAGGACAAAAAAGCAGGGCGGGCATTATTCTTTTTTTTGGCATTATTAATTTTTAAAAATTCAAAAAAAAAAAAAAAAGCCTTACGCAGATCGTGACTCACCTAGCACAATTAAAAAAAAAAAACTATTTTTAGAATACAGGTTTTGAAGTCTATATCCAAACTCCATGACACCGAAACAGAAACATGTGGGATATTTTTTGACGTCTTGTTTACATGCACAACTGTAAATGTGGAAAAGAGAAGCTTCCCGTTCACGCACACCTGCACTGAGACGTTGTGTTAATGCCATCGTACTACTTCGCGACAGACATAAGGGACTCTTGTTTCACATTTGCGCTCAATAGCTTTAGCAGATACATGACAACGGCATGTTGGAAGCTGACAGGAAGCCATGCATCTTTTTTCCCAAACAGAAGCTCGGTAATGTAGTTTACTGAATCCATTGTGCTCCGCGCTCCCACGTGGAACCGGCTTCGCTGAAACCTTATTATTCATACTGCGATCAAAATTCTTATGGGGAAAAAAGTGCTGTTTTTTCTATACATAACTAGATATTTTTTCCTTTATTTTCCTGTACTGTTGAAGACTTTAAATGCATACCACTCAAAATGGAAATATCAGGAAGTCTACAAAGCATTCGGATATTTTAAATGAAAAAATAAATGATAATAAATAAGCCAGCTGGTGGAGATATTGGCTACAAAAACAGATTTGTGTATTTAATGTAAAGGAAATAAGCGGCAGAATGAACAGACGATTTTGTCATTGTCCACCCTGTTTTAATTAAGCAGACAATTAGACTAAAGCTAGAGGGAGGAGTGTTCTTTTATGTGTGTGTGTGTGTGTGTGTGTGTGTGTGTGTTCACTGGTCTTTGAGGTTTGTTTACTGGTAATGAAGCGCCACATGGGTAATTCACTACACTAATAATTTTGCATAACGAACCCCCCCGCCCCAAACCCACTCACCCCCACCTGCATTTAATCTGCCCCCGCCCGTGTCCCCTGGAGCAGAACCGGAGAACCCTCCTTATTCAGCAGCTGTCTCAATCCCGGTTCACAGCGTATGCCCGAAGCTCCGTCTTCTCGAAACTTGGCATTCGGCGACGTGGGTGAACTCTCCGAATAAACACACAATAGGCGTCCAGGGAGTGTTTACCGAAATAGCATTTAAAATGCTTTTGCATGGGGAAAAAAAAAATTAAAATAAACAGTCCCAAATCACAATTCCTGTGATCTAGATTGTGGTGACTGGTCCCGAATTTTCTGCCATCTTTTTTCCCCCTGGGGTCCTTCTAGGCCCGGGCCTGCTCATCCTCCAGCAGCTGGGTGGCAGGGTGTGGAAAGCGGGGACTGTAGAACTGGAGGCGACTTGCAATTACAATGCAGTCGGGATTGTGAGCAGCAGCGGGGGGAACAACCGAACTGATTTTCACATGCCAACTGTTGGCTGTTGGTTAATACCTCGACTGAAGAGTCAGCCTCGTCCCGCCCCTCCTCCTTCCCAGCTGTCCCTTCTCCTGCTGAGGGAATGAAAGCCTGTATGTGCCGGGGGGCTGGACGCTGCGCCGCTCCACCGTGAGGGGTGTTCTGACATTCAGCCCGGGCCCAGGGCAAGTCATCCGTCTTTTGGATAACTGTTAACACTCCCTCTCCCTCTCTTTTTTTCTCCCCCTTGTCTCTTTTTTTTTTTTTTTTCCAGCATGTTCTATGCGCTCCTCATTCTTTATCTCCTCCTGTGTGGCTGGGGCCCAGGTCTGGACCGCACCTCCCAACTGTGCAACTTGAAAGCATTCTTATCGCTGCCCTCTAATCAGGGTTTATTTAATAACGATCACAATAAAGTCAACAACAGGCCCCCGGCTCACGGGCCCCCTCGGACCTCCCTCCCTGACCGGTTTGATGAATCGGACCCATCAGGCAGACCAGCTGCCCCGGAGGTTCTCAGTCTGGCCCTGCAGTGGCGCAGGCATGGACAGAAATGGGGGAGGCACATTTGCAATGGCATGCCAGAGCACACACTGGGCTGATGGAGTTCGGGTAGCATTAGCACAGAGGAGGTTTGGAACCGGAGCCAAAAGCTCAGAGCCACCAACGCTGGGCACTGGATATGTGGACATACTTGTGACAAGCTGAGCCCTGAAAAAAAAAAAAAACGATCTGTCAGCCCGAGCACTTCTCAGCCAATTTTTTTTTTTAGAGCGCTCGGGCGATCCTACTTTTTTTTTTTTTTTGGAAGGAGCGCTAAGAAACGGTTCTGGATGAAGTCTGATACTGTAGATTTCTCATTTCTCATTCTTATCTGCTCTCCTTGAGGAGATGGGAGTCGTAATTGCTCCACTCCTACCGCTGATGGCTGCCATATAACCTCACTGAAAGCTGACATTAAGCAGTGAAAAATAAATTAGAGGCATAAATTGAGATTTGCTCTAACGAGCCTCTTTATTTCTTGATAACTGCGAGCCAAAGCATATGAACCCTGACTTACTACAACAGAGGAATTTGGATGCGCCTCATAAAAAAATTCTAACTGACCTTGATACCTAGAGTTCCATCTCAGGCTGAGAACATATGTGAGTCACCTTCCTGCCAGCTCTTATTCTAGGCTACGGTGCATTTTCTCAGCGTGCCTGTGCACCGACAAACAATTATACCGTGTCTGGAAAAGCAAGATACCGAGAACACTTGGAGAAGAAATTGGAAGGTGAGATACAGAAAAGAGGACAGAGAGGGTGATTTAAAGGATCTATCTCGCATTCTTTTCTTTTTTTTTTTCTCCCCCCTCTGTGCTTCTCCTTACTCTCATGTCCTTTTTCCCTGTCTCCATTTTAAAGATGATGAATGGCACAGCGATGGGAGGCTATTAATCAGTTCAGTGTTAGGAAGGGGTCTTGATAGGGACTGCACAGTGTTTCAGCGTTACCGTGGAGGCTGTGCCACACCGTCTATAAATTACATATGCCTAGAATACCATCTGCAGGGAGCACATTCATGAACAACACATGGATTAAGAGAACAATAAGGTATTATAAAGGAAAAAGAATACACTCCGGAGCCCATGTGTGAAGCGAAGCAGAGGACTCATAAATCCACACGATTTTTGAAGTTAAAGAAGAAGAAAAAAAAAAAAAACGAGGTCAAGCCATGGTGTCTTTTGGACTCTCGGACTTGCGTTCCCATAAGACTCGACAGAAAGAATACCACCGCAAATTAATAACCCTCTATCTTTTTCTTTTTTTCCCCTTCATTTGCATCGGGCTTCCACATCCATATGATTAGCATAATACACTACATTGATTTTTTTTTTTTTTCCCTCCCCGTATAAAGTTTGGTGAAAGTTTTCTCCGAGTTAGTGAAATATTTCTTAGGGCTACATACCAGCAAACATTTACTCAAGATAAAACAGGTTGGTTGGGAAAAAAAAAAAAAAAAAAGGAAAAAAGTGAAAAAAAAAAAAAAAAACCTTCTCAAGCAATGGCAAGAGAGGCCAACTGAGAACACGGATGATAAATATTTCCCTTACTGGTCAGTTCATTTGGAGCTGATCAAAGTGGGCTGTGGAAGCACTGGGCGGTAAGCAGGTCAGACTATCAAAGCGGACGCCTCCATTCAGAGTGACTGGAATATACGAGTGCCAGCACAGGGCCCGAGTCTGCTGCAACAACTGGAAAGCGTTCAGATCTGACCTTTTTCCAAAAGCTGCACTTCGTTTTCTCATGCTTACTGTAGCTCTCTGAATGGATGAAGTGCTTGGGCGGGAGCTTCCAAATCATTGGTGCCCAGTGCACAAGCCAAGTTCTTACAAAAACAAATTTAAAAACCACAGACGTGGGGGAAAAAAAAAAAAAAAAAACATGACGAGGATATTTGTGGTGAGGATTCAAACAGAATGGACTTCACTTATGAACTTCACCAAGTGCTCCTATACAGGGTTTCAGGATGAAGTGAATAGCGGCATTGTTATGGAAGTCATTCAGGCTCGGTATACCGTGCCATATCAGAACAAAACAATAGTGCGAAAAAAAATACATGAGCCGCCAAGAACTGACTGAGGCCCCTCACACAGCAGGTAGGTCTATGATGTAGCACAGCGGGCTGTTTTTGGGGGGAAACAATGAGCTGATCTCTGACACTGGGCGCTCAGGGCAACGGCAAAACCCCTCTCCGATGCCTCCGCTCAGCTCCATCCCAGTTAGATTGACAGCGAGGAGGGAGGAGGTAGTGCGGTTCAGGCCGTGCAGGAGCGCTGGCTCGCTCCTTGCTTTTCATTTCCTCACTCTCAGACCGAGACCTGTTCAATCATTTAGAGCGGTGGGTTCCAGAAGGTGACCACTCTTCTCATGTTCCCCAAGCAAAAGAGGGTAAGTAGTTCAGCCAGAGGGGAGGAAGCCAGAAGGTCTGGATGAGGTTAAGTACTTACTGTTGCTAATAACTCTCAGCATCTCTTTGGCGAAGTCCCGTTCTCACATTTCGAAAGCTCTGTGGAGAACGGGAGGTGTGCGTGGGGGGGCGGGGGGGTCTAACATTACAAATTCAACAATGCTCATCTTAATGGCTGAGTTTGCGGCACTATTAAAAGCTCGGTTATTTTAGGCTGGAATTTCTCTTTGCTTGAACTTTGCCTAGGCGGCGGCTGTGAAAGCACTCTAAAGGTGTAATCAGAGGTACAAATTAATAGGTTCGAGGCTACCATAAAGCAATATTTTCCTTTTTTTCTGCCTCTCAGCGGGTTCAGAGGTCCAGAGCTCTTCTTTTCTCACCTCATGTGAGATGTTTTTAAAAGCAGCAACCACCGAAGTACCACTGAAAGCACCACACTGTTCAAACATCGGCTCGAATTAATTTCAAGGCTCCCTGCTATGTACACTCCTAGCTATGGCGTTGCGCGTTGAGAACTTCGCCGTCGCCTTGCCCTTGACAAGGATTTCACAAACGGTTCTCAGGGCCAATTGTTCTCGCAAGGGCTCTGTCCGCAATGATGGCTACTCCTACCTTAAAGCTACATGGCTTTTGGCAGCATCCTGAAATGTCTTTTCCCAAGGATAACTACCACCTTGGCTAGGCATCAGCGGACTACTGGGGAAGCTATATCCTGCCTGAATGTGCCGCTCTCTGGGCTGTCCTCACAGGTCTTTTAAAGACTTTCTTTAAAGCAAATGGCAGAAGAATGGGGGTGGGAGGGCAACAGCACTCGAGCTTTGTCAACTATAATTCATCAACGCTGGCTGTACAGAGTTGCTGGCTGAGACATCTCATCTCGGCTAGGTAAAAAAGCGGACATCACCAGGGCAAAGGGATCTCGGAAGGTAATCAGTGGCATCTAATTGAGTCAAATTGCTGGTGGAAGAACCGCTTTTAAAAATTTAAAGAGGTACTTTTGACCATGAAGGTCTCGATTATGATTCGGCCAAGCCCGTTAAGTTCGCCTTTCATCAAAGGTCTTCATAAAACTGGAGAGTTTACCCACTCGACCCAAGATGAAACATTGTTATGGTTAGACGTCTCAACACATCATCCTAATGAAGTCATATCTTACCTCGCATCTGCGAATAAAACAATGAGCTGTCCACACAAAGAGCCACATTCATGACGCTGGGTCGAGTCGGGGGCTGGTTGAGTGAGTGATTGCCGACCGCAAACTATAGTAATCATGCCGTCCCTGTGGATAGGCCCCGCGTGAAAAGGACCAAGCATAGCACAATCATTTGCCCAGAGTATGGACTCGTGTCAGAACGAGTAAACGTTAGAGCGCTATCCGCAATCCCGATGTGGCCGGATAGGTAAATGGTGGTGATAATTAAGGCTGACGGCTCACTGGAGTGTGGTGCAGCGGCGGACTGCAGAGGTCGTGTAGAGGTGCGGAAACACACATTACTGAAGGCGAATGCGTCGATAATGCTTATTTTGTGGTCTGTGGCTATAGTGTATGGTGTATGATAAATGAATGAACCTTATCAATTGTGAATAAAAGGAAAAGGGCAGAGCAGACAGTATGCTTCTGACAGGAGAAAGTGGAAGGCAGGGGGAAAGATATTACGTTAAGTGGCCGCTCTGGACCAGGCACCAGGACTGGGCCAGGCATTCTGGTAAAGGCACCGGTTACATTAGTCTTCCCAACATTAATCAGAATCAGAACCCAAGTTTGTTCGGCAATGTACATAAAGTGAATGTGCATGTAAGAAAGTGTATTGTTCAAAATTCATGTAGTTAACGTTTAGCAGGCTCTCCAGTGGACATGTGCAATCAAAAATCATTAAATAAAAAAAAAAAATTCATTCTGTTTTATTCGTTTTCAAATTTTGTTGGGGCCTAAATAAACTAATTACATGTTCCAGCTCATGTGACCTCATATGAGAGAAACCCTCCTCCAGCTTGTTGCTGGGGGGGGCGGGAGGCGTGGCCTAATTTACATAGACACTGAAAGGGTGTGTTTGGAAGAGTAGTGAACCAGAAGGAGTTTGAGGTATTAAAAACATGCATTATCAGAGAAAGAGAAATATTTCAGCTGGAGTTTTAACATGTACACTTTGGTGTAAATCTTGTAGAAAGAAATTGTCACATATGGGGCGATTAATATATGTGGTGCTTTCTGCATTGCTCATAGTAACGAGTAACTTAGAACTTCTCGGTCTGGATTGAGCAGTGCCTTATCACATTAATGATGTCGCAAAATAATAGGTTTTGTTTTATCTATCCAACATTATACACAACACAAGCTGTACAAATGTGATATTTTGGATAAGGTTGAATGGCCGTGTTCATGCTACACGCAGTAAAGTAGAACTCTGATAGATTAACAGGCGAGTTGAAGTAAAAACTGAAATCAAATAAAATTATGAACAACTTCTGGCACTATCGCCGTATTGCTTGATATTTTTCTAGGGTTAATTACACTGTGCTTCACTTCTAACTCTGGGAGAAAAGGTCTTCTGAGCCACATGGGAAACCTTAACTATGTTACGGGAATCAGAAAATGTGTGACTTTTTTTTTTTTGCAATTGTATGATCACAAATTTATTCTATATACGCACACGTGTGTGTGTGTGTGTGTGTGTATAACAATTATTTCAGTGCTAACTCCCTGACACAGACACACTTCTACTAAAATACTCTCCGCTCCCTCCATTACTGGACTCTCCGGTCATTATGACTGGACACTCAAGCCGTTTGTCTCTCGTTTGTTTCCAGGAAGCGCTATATAAATACTCCACAAGTCTTCCCACAATTATTTTATGACATAGTGGGTTTCTTGGGAGCATTACAGATGACAGGCTCTAGAGGCGCCAGCTTGCCTGCAGTATTGGATTTTTTTTCTTGCTTTCTTTTCTTTCTCTCTTGCTTTTGGTTACACCCTCAAGAGCCGTTTGCTCTACATTAGAAAGACAAGAATTGAGGGTCTTCGAGTCAGCACACTGGGGTCAGATAACTTTGTGAGAGCCGGCACCTCGCTCTGCTGTGTCATCTCTCTTTTTCTGTGGCGGCGCAGAAAGGGCACGAGGCGAGAAAGGTTCAATAGCGTCTCTCTCTCTCTCTCTCTCTCGTTCGGTCGGTCTAATTCCTCTCACCCACCCTGTTTCTCTGTCTCGCTCTCTCTTTATGGAGGCTTTCCTCAAACTTTGTGGTTTTTCCAGACCTGGTGGAGGGCGGGCTCAGGAAAATAAACGTCGGGGCGGTGGGGGTGTTTCGGTAAGTTAATTATAAGGGAGAAAATACTGTGAAAGGCTACATTGTTTACGTCAGGGGCAGTCAGCATCAAAAGGCCGATTGAGAGCTGTGTGTAAGCGAGCGAATGTGCCTGCTCTGCATACACTGAGGAGCCTCGTGGACTGGCGGAACGGTACCGCCCCTCAACGCCAGGCCTCCGAGACGCCTTCGGTTTGCCGTTGCTGTTTTTTTCTTCAAAGTGATAAAACAATATTTGGAATGGAAGAACAAACACCGGACGGAGGTAATGGGCTGGAGGGCAACTCGGCTCATGAGGCGTTAAAAGCTGATGAAGGGCCCTTTTGTTTCGCTCTTATTTACAGAAAAAGAGACGACTGGCCGTGACCTTAAGCAGCCAGTTAACCTCGTTCTTGCACATGACAGAGGGCTTGCGTGTGTGTCCTGCAGTATACACACACACACACAGAAAGCCTGTGAGCCAGGTTGGGGGGGGTGGTTGGGGATTGGTGGGGACATGGACGCCATCAAGAGCATCTTGACCTGGAGCTGGTAAACAGACCCTGATTGCAGAGTGACTTTTGTGGTGGCGTATAGTATGTCAGCCTCCCCGGAGTGGACTGCGGGTCGAGTCATATGTAATGGAAACCAGGCGAATTGATACAAACAACAGAAAACACCGCGCCTTTGCTGCAGCTTTAATGTGTTTAAGAGATGCGTGTAGCGGGAAGAACAGGCCTGTTTACGTATGACTCGTTTCCCGTCTGAAAAAGCCGGAGCGACGCAAAGACGGGAAAGACCATGTGCAAATTTTTTTTTTTGCTCTACTACATGGCACATTAAATCTCGCTACACCTCACATGGCGAAATCCAATTCCTGCCGGCACGGCTAGTACCTGGGGCTCAATTATGGTATCGCGAGTGAAACAAAAGCAGCCATTGTGGACAATTCGAGGGATTATTCACTCATTTCTCATCTTTCTCTTCATAATAATAAAATAAACACACACACACAAAGACTTTCAGTAACTCATCCAACATTATTCATGCTACGAACCACTTTTAGCACAAGTAGGAGTGTTACAGTGTCACCAACGTCTGTCTTCCTCCTGACTTACTGCGTTTTACTCTTTTAGCCTCTTCAGTCCTCTGTGTCATTTTATAACGACGATGTGATCAATACCAACAGCATGAACGAGTTTATGGAAAAACTCAAAAATATCTTGCGGTGAAAATCTCTGCGCATCCCCTTTGAGTTTGTTCTCTTTTATTCCGCTTAGAGACGCTGCAGAAAGTGGTTTTCGACTGCCAAAAAAACAAACCGTTAAAACAGTTGAACTAAAACAAGAAAATACAGGCAGCATTTAAAGGTCACATATTATACTCCATTTATTTCAATCTGGTATATATGACATTCTTTCTGTTTGTCTCGCTGATCGCCCCCGAATAACCCTTCGAGGAAGTGCATTTTTCTGGAACCGTCCGTGTCTGGGACCTTCACAGAAATCCCCAAATGTGTTTATACACAGTGGTTTGTTACATCCAGTCTTCCTACCGCTTGAACTTTCCCACATTCTGTCTTAAACGGAAATGTATTTCATGGAGATTTTATGTGATTGGCCAACGCAAAATGACGTGTCATTGTGAAGTGGAAGGAAAATGATCGATGGTTTTCAAGATTATTTACCAACAAATATCTGAAAAGTGTGCCGTGCATTTGTGTTCAGACCCCTTTACTCTGATATCCCTTAATAAAATCCAGTAGATTAAAATCCAGTTGCCTAAATAGAGTCCACCTGTGTGTGATTTAATCTCAGGATTAATGCAGCTGTTCTGTGACGCCCTCAGAGGTTTGTTAGAGAACATTAGTGAACAAACAGCATCACGAAGCCCATGGCACAACTGCAAACCTGACGAGAGAAGTGATAAGTTCAAGGGGTATGAATACTTTTGCAAGGCCCTGTGTGTGTGCCACGTTATATTATATATGCCGTGTTATTTAATATGATATAAAAGATAATATACTGTATGCGTAAATCTGCGGTGTAGTGGTTAGCACTGTCGCCTTGCACCTACAGGGTCCTGGTTCGATTCCCGAGATGTACAGAAATCTACTTATTTAATCTGCACCTTATACTGTAAGCTGCTTAATGCCTACATATATGTGCACATCTGGTAGACGCAAAGCTGTACTGAGTACCTGTACTATGCAATGACAATAAAGATGTATATATCTATCTATCTATACACACACTTATAAGCTATATCATTACAACACACAACATCATGCCCAGTATCGTATAGGTTCCCCTTGTTCCACCTGGCCCTCAGGACATGACTCCATGAGACGCCTGTGGACTTGTTCATCAGGAATTTGGAGGTCTGGCTATGCACTTTCTCTTTTCCTGCTATGGTGAACTTGGTGTTCTGGTGACTTTCTAAAATTAGCCATCATTGATTTTTTTTTTTAACTGGGGGATCGGACTGGACGAGCTGCCTTTTGGTCCCCATGGACACTGGTGACCTGATGACCCTATCACCAGTCTACTGGTATATAATTGATAATCAATGTTAATGTATGAACTGTATCTGCTGTTAATGTCATGGACGATTGCGTTCACAGTGAGAGAATCTGCTTGTAACTGAGCTTGTTTAAGCCCCGGCCAATGCTTAATTGGAAAAACAACACAACAAGGACTGTTTTTTGTCCTTACTTGTTTTGGGGTGTTCATACAGACATTCAGACAGGGGATCTGTCTGAATGTCTGAAAATAACAAAAAAGTGAATTTTGCATAATAGGTCCCCTTCAAGAGGACTTGTCAGGAAGAATGAGTTCTTACCCTACATGTAACACGTGTGTCATGTGACTGACTCAAAGACAAGCAACAGGTTTCCTGAGCGCTGAAATCCAAGCACAGGAGTGATGAAGGTCTCTAGTCCTTCTCTCCCAACGGAAGAAAGTCTTGAGTGTATTCAGGCATTTAATTACAAAATTTGGACGCGGGTCAGACGGAGCTGTACGCTCCCCTCCCCTGGCATTCACCTGCCTCAAATTAGGAGGATGAGAACGACGGAGACACGGAAATGAAACTGTTTACCCGAGAGTCTTTCATTAGTAAATCAATGCTCGGGATCAAAGTTCCCGTGAGGTGGCGGAAAAGGAAATCCGAACTAAAAGGCTACATCGCATTTTTCCATCAAAGTCACCAGACGGCTAGATGGAAAATTGAAGGTAAAGAAGGAATCTATTAATATACAGTAGTAATTGTGTACATGACTGATGTACATCATATCTATTGTTCATTATTTAAACATGAATATTAATGTTTGTTGAAGCCAAAGAGGAAAACGGAGTTTTCGTTCCATGCAGCAGTTAGTTTTCGAACTGTTTGAGTTATTAAAGTTTGAGTTAGTTAATAATACTAATTCATGATATTTATAAACGATATGGTGGATACAGTATGTGATTGTATCTTAAACACTTCATCGAATTCAACCCGAGAGTTCTCTACTGCTTTTCTAAACTCTAACCTTTTCAAAATGTATTCATTTATGTTTGTAATACGAGGAACACAGTGAAAGCACACTGATATTAAAACATGCTCTGACATTTCGTTCCTTTTTTTTTTTTTTTTTTTTTTTTACATAAAAAGGATCAAAACCACAACCACTTATTTAAAGCCAAATACCACAGCTTCCCCAAATGTCAAATATGCAAATTAGTTTTTTTTTTTTTTTTTTAACCAAAAGGATTAAGTGTTCGAATCGTAAACTCGTCAGCCTAGTGTACTGTATGTACCCGGAGCTGCTTTAATTTAACACGACACCACAGCCGGGCTTTTATACCAACCTATGTGAAATTAGTCATAAGGAGTAACAGGATGAGATTTAGCGAATGCTAATGAGCTTAATTAAGCAGACGAGTTATCCGTCTCTGAGATTTCCGGGGGGGAAAAAAGGGAAAAAATGGTGGCGTCTTGGCAAGGGCTTTTCAACCGGATTACTGAAGGCTAATGTCAAGCAAACACTTCAGCGGAAAAAACAAACAGCTCTTTGAAGGAGACGGGTGCCGAGACGAGACGTGGACGGGGTGGAGAGCTCGAACAGCTGAGAAGCGAGACGCAAAGATGATGAGGGGGGGGGGGGGATGCGTTCAGGGAGCGAGAAGTGTGTGTGTGTGTGTGTGTGTGTGTGTGTGGTGTAGTTAGTGAAGGTTCTGGCCACCTCTCCTGACCTGACTGAGAGAACACGGCTAGTAACAGCATGAACACGGAGGATTAACGTCTCACTGGCAGATCTGTCCAAAGATTTCACTCACTGAGGGATTATTTGTCAAAGCCAGACTGACTCACCAAACTTCATGTCTTTAACTTTATTAGATTTTTTTTTCTATGTCTTTGGACCAAAGATTGCTTCCTTAATCTGTTTTAGCTGTCTTTCTCCAAACCTGGTTTATGGCTTTTAATCCTGATTTGGAATATTGAGATTTTATTTAAGGATGCGAACAAACCTGTCGCTGACTCCTGACTGGTGTCAAAAATAATGGAACACATAAAATAATTGTACAAAAGTAGGGTTGAGGGAATTTTCTTAACATTTTAACCCTCATTAATCGATGAATCATTAGTAATTAATGGTAACAAGATGCACATTTTCTCTCAGTTTAAGGTTTATTTAGGCACTAAACTAGAAAGTACAAGCCGAACAAATTCGTTATGTAAGCCAAATTAAACAGCTGAATCAAACAAATGCGCCACATGAACAGCAAGTGCACCCTCTTGTGGTGTATAAATGAATAGATTTGTAGCCGACGGAGAAGTATTATGCAAAACAATCGGTTCATTATAACGATTTGATGATTATCGGTTAACATCACTAGTCAAATAATATTATTAACGTACACTCCGACGCTGAAAATCCAACAGCGAATAAAGAAATAAACCGTGTAAAATTCAGACTTCTACATAAATCAAACCAAATAACAGAAAAACATCATTTGAGATGTTAACTGAAAAAAAAAAAAGAAAAGTTTTTGAGTGAGGCCAAAGACAAAACAACCTTCCCGACTGTCTGACTGCGTGAGATGGTTGACCGACCCCACGCTTCCGCGATCCCTCCTCACAAGCATATCTGATCGCCCCCCCACACCAAACCCCACACCCCTTGCCCTGATCTCTGACAAATCCGGCCCCGGGGAGCTTCCCAGACACAGATACCCCTGTCTGCTGTAATTGATCACGGGTTGTCAGCTGGCAGGTAGACCAACTGTGCTCTCTGGGAAAGAAAAGGTTGGGAAGATAATAATTTAAGTGACTTTGTGGAGGTCAGGGGAGCAGGCGCAGGGGTCGCATGGGAGTTTGCATGTAGGGCGCGCTTGTTTGCTTTGCAGCGTCAGGGCCACGGAGCTGCAGCCTTTCACCCTTTCCGACTACACCAAAATAATCGAGTTGTCTTTGTGCTTCTATAGAGGACACTAAATAAAAAAAGATAAAAGAAAGAAGTGCCTTTGTTCTGCGAGTCTCTTCATTCTATTCGAGTATTGACAGATATTCTTTTCCTCTCCGAGTCCCGCTATTGCCCATCATTACAAATCAGACAATTAGAAAGTAATAAAATTTTAAAACGCTGCACCTTTGGTTCACTTCAATATCTTTATAAAAGAGGCAAAATCTGATGGCAGCAGAATGTTCATTCTCCACTCTAGTCTACTCGAACCCCAAATCAGTGCTATTTGATAAATTGCATACAACCGACATTAGAAGAAGAAAAAACCCAAAGTGGGGGAGTAGAAATGTTTATACGCCCAGAAACCGTATCCCTAAACTGCCTCGCAGTCTGGAAAAAAAAAAAAAAAAAACCTAGAGGGTCTGTAATGTGTAAGCAGATCCTCGCCGAGCCACGCATCTCCTTGCAGGACGCACAGGGAGCATGATGAAAGACGACTCCCAGCAGCAATCTACTGATTACAGTGAGAAGTCGCATACTCCACACGCACCACCACCACCACCACCACCACCATCACCACCACCCCCCCTAAGTCAGACACTATCAGCCTTCTTAAAACAGTCTCGTCTCTTGAAATCCAACTGCGCAAGGAGCGATACGGATACGGGTGCAAAACAACTTCTTATGCACGTCAAACTGCAGAGAGTGCCTCGAGATATATTTCTACTTAATAGACAGTTTCAGAGCCATTTCCTGAGTGAAGGGGAAAAAAAATCTGCCTTCTCTTATCAAAATCAGAAAATAGGAAAAGCACACAGGGGAACACGAACACGGAAAAAAGCTTATAAACACGGTGTGGTCGAGAGAATGTTCTCGATGCAGGAATGAAGACGGATAGTCGGGGCAGCTGGAGAAAAAGCAAAAAAATAAAGAATAGTAAGGAAAGCAGGCCACGTTGTTGGGTGGGGAATCACAAAAGGAATGAAAAATGGTGGTCAGAGGAAAGATGCTGATTAGAGCAAGACTTCCCAGAAACATCTACACAGTTCTGCTGCGCATTGGGGGCAGGCTCCTGGCCCTCGTTCCCTCCCTCCATCAGTCCCCTAATCAGAGCCTTGAGGCCTGCGGAGGCTATGATTAACAACAGTCAAGACAGTGTAAGTCCTTAATAGTTACAGCCTCGGAGTACTGTAATGCAATTACAGGAGCTGTGGAGAAACAGCTAATGTGCATGCAACTAGCTGGGGCGATATAGATCAGGTATTGAGTCAGGCTGTTTTTAATTCACTTTCCAGCACACAAACAGAGAGCATTAGTTAGATTAGATGGGGCAAGACGGGGAGGGGAAGGGAAGAAGAGGAGGCACCCGCAGAGGGCAAGTGGATTTGTTTAACATGGCCTGTCAATTACCATCCGAAACCTTTTGCTGAATGGTTATTTATCTTAAAAGGGCAAGGAAGAAAAAAAAAGATGAGACAAAGCAAGGCCTGAATGAGATTAATAAAGGGAAAATGGCATCGACTTGCGTGATTCTCATGCAGCCCCACGCAGCACTACAACTCTAGGCAAGGCTTCTGGCTCGGGACCATCCGGATGATGTATATAGCCGGGTCGCCTTAATTCGTCCTCCTCTCACCTAATGTATTGTGATCTGGGAAGAATAGTGGGCCTTTCTGGCTAAAGCTACCCTAGGCTAATCCAAGGCCCAGCCCTGCTTACTGTAAGACTCGATCGGTGGAGAGGGAGGAAATTCATGACGTGTGATAGAGGTGGGGAAAATGACCAGTTACAGTCCATGGAATGCCTTTTCTTATCAACTCGATCCGATTGAGAGTGAGTGA
This sequence comes from Clarias magur, assembly GCA_013621035.1. NCBI lineage: Eukaryota > Metazoa > Chordata > Actinopteri > Siluriformes > Clariidae > Clarias > Clarias magur. Next base: position 3,602,355 of record QNUK01000027.1, on the reverse strand, counting down.
TACGCCTCCGAGTGGCGCAGTGGTTAAAGCGCTCGCCCTATCATCCGGAGATCGCTAGCTCGAATCCCGGGTGGTGCTGTAACCTCTCGCAGCCGGAGGTCTATAAAGAGCTGATTGGCCGAGCTCTCTCAGAGGGGAGGGATGAGAGGTACATAGTGCTCCGACATTAACCACGGCTCTACAGCCAGTCAGGGGCGTCTGTGAGCTCGCGCAGCGGGATAGCGCTGTCCTCCGAGTGTGTTACGCCGCCCCCAACGGTGCGCGAGCGAGCAGTTCGAAAAGATGCGGTCGGCTGGCGTCACGTGATTCGGAGGAAACACGTGATAGTCTTCGGCCCTCCCGGCTGAGTGGTAGTAGTAGCCTTAATGTGGGAGCCCCCTAGTGACGGGGAGGAATTGGACACGACTAAATTAGGGAGAAAATCGGGGAAAAATCCAAAAAAATAAAAAAATAAAAGAGAGTGAGTGATACTGTAAGGATTTAAGCGGAGAAATCTAAAGCGCCTGCTGCATAAGTTAAAACGGAAATCTGCATATGACCTACATTCCTATTTCTCTTTCAAAAATAAAAAATAAAAAAGCATAAGGAAAACATAATCTGCACTCCAAAACCATTACTGCATAGAAGGGTCTGTTTGAATAACGAGCCACACTGCGAGTCCAAATCAATTACCGGCATTTTACTACTAAGCTGAAAAGTTTCACCTCATGGGACGTGGGAGCGCGCTGAAATCTGCAGTGTGTGGTGCTAGTTAGCAAATCATTATCACCCGCATCTCTAGCACATCTCACAGAGAAACAGAAACAGCAATTTTGTCCCACGGTGGCTCAAGCGAAAGCTCTTTCTTTTCCTCCAGAGGCTAAGCGCGAAAGAAAATGGGGCTACTGTTTGCGCATAAAAGCGAGGACATCAACCCACACAAGTAATCTGAACAATATGGCACCAGAAACACGAGGACATCGGTATACGGTTTCGGGAGCGTTATAGTCATTTGGAGATTATGAGACTGATTGTAATTTTTTCGTGAAAACCAGAGAGCACTTTGGAAAAAGAAAAAGGAAAAAAAAAAAAAGGGGCACTGAGTCGTGCCAAGCCTGTTAGGGCTTTTTGAGGATATCATTTCAGAATAACTGTGGAAAAAAATCTGCTTTGTCTGTAATGTCTTGGTGAGATTTCCAGGAAGATAAAAGCAAATAGAAAAAGTGACAGGAAGAGACTGAGAGAGACGAGACGAGATGAGATGCGACATTGCCTTAGGAATTAGAACGATCGTATAACTGTGATTCATCAGTGCATAGACTTTCTATCCAATTCTCTCGTTTTTTTTGTTGTTGTTTTTAAGTGCCCATGGTACGGATTGGGAGCCATGATTGGATTTTGAATGTTGATGCATTTCTTTTTGGAACAAACAGCCGTTTAGCCTTTAAGATACGCCACGTCTCTGCACTTAATTTAATGTAACTAAAAAGATAAAAAATAAAAAACACTCTTAACTTGTTCATACATATGTGGACAGATTGACAGCAAAATGAGATAATTCCATTGTTGCAGTTTTGGGAAAAAAATAAAAAGTATTGCAAACTAACAATATTTTGTGCACATATATATATATTTTTTTGGTCACATGACTAATAAAAAGAAAACGTCAAAAAATAGTTACAATTGTTTGGAGTTTAAAATTTTCAAAATGCTATAAATCCATCTTTTGCGGTTTTTGGCACAACTGATAAATCAATCTGTAAATATGTTTGTGGATATTTCAGTATACAATTCAGTATCAATAATATGTGGATTGAGTTTTTATGAGAAAGCAAACATGCACATTTACTGCACATTTACTACCGCCAGAGTATAAACGTCCCTTTCTTGGCTTCATCATTTTCCAAAAACCTTTTTACACATTTAAACCACTAACGGCAGCCGCTATGCAGCTCAGGAAGTTTCTTCTCTCCACTGATCATATGACACTAATGGGCTTTTGCTCGAAAATCTGCAAGCTTGGATGGCCCCAAAAATATGGATGTTTAAAGCTTCTTAAATAAGGTTATGTAGCAGTTTACAAATTAAACGTTTTGCTACAGCTAACCTTGTTTCACAGGGAATAATAATTCGCCGACAAGACGCTTTATCATGTTTTGCTGTCATATACTGTATGCAGTTTATATACTGTATATACATACAAGTTGCCTTATATCTTATAGCTTCTATGCCAAGAGACATGTACATGACTAGCCATGGCTACTAACCACGTTTTATGTTTTGCCAACTTCCATTAGCACTGAACCTTCTGGATGTCCGATCATTTGTACGCCCTCCATGAAATAAAGCCTGCATCCTGTCCGGGGCTTCTTGAAGCAAAACAGAAGGAACAGAGTAAAAGGTCTGGGCCTTAAAATGTAAATAGTTATGCCCATATTTCACGAGTCCACGTCCCTGAAATCCAATCATTGTGGAAACAACTGCCAGAATGACAAATCATAGCGAGGCCCGCAAACAGTAGGCCCCTTGTATTCCAATCTCCCCATAAGCAGCACAAAAGAGATCAGATTTCCATACAAAATCATTTGCACATGACAAGAGGAGAGAAAAGAAACGTTACGTTTGCCACCAGTGAATACACGCTCGCTTATGCTGACTGAGCTCACGTCGTTCTGCTTTTGTTTTTCCTTTCGGTCTTAAAGGTTCTTTTGCAGCAAACAAAGCAGAGCACCAGAAACAAAGTGATCCACAATAGCTGGAGTTAATGTCTCTGAATCTGTGCTTTCTTACAGGGATTATGGGTAAGACACGAGCGCCCGTGCTATCGCTATCATCCCTTTCTTCTGTGCTTCTTCACAGCCACAGCCCTCCCTTCTACCTCCAAGCCCAAGTGGTGCTTCTTCTGGCGAGGCTTGTCAGTGCTGGCACGAGCCTGCACAATAAACCACTGAAATACCTCTGATAAAACACGACTGAAAGAGAGGAACTTTCAGCGGTTTATTGAAACAACTAACACGGCGAGATTTACAGAGGCCCTTTCTCACAAATGAGAGGCATAAGAGAGGTGTGTAGAGCCCGGATTTATGTGTTTGGCTACTAAAAGCGAGCATTCATGACTTGTAATTCAAATCTGACAACTCCCTGGTATGAAGGGCCCTACCACAGATCAAACCTGCGAATGGAGCGCACGTTTGTTGGCCTCCTTTTTTCTTCTTCTTCTTCTTCTTCTTCTCGAGTCGGACAGCGGCCAAAAAGCGGCAGCCCCCTTGCTCATATGTTTCAGAGACTGTAGGTGAATCATTTGTTTCATGATGAAAGAACAGCAAGGGGAATGTTTAACGCTCTGCATAATGGCATATCAGTTTACATCAGCTAGCAGACCTCATGTGTTCCACCTCACACGGTCAACTTTATGACCCCTGACTTGAAAAAACCCGCATTTCTGAACAGAAAAAAAAAAAAAAAATGGAGTTAATATTAAATGGAAAGATGTGCATATGTGGCAAATAGAAAGCACTTCAGGGAGGTAGGTAGTGAGCTATTGCACACATGATTGCAGATGGTTGCTTGCTATTCTGAGTCTGTAAAAAGGAAGAAAAGGAAAAAAAAAAAAAAAAAAAGCTCGCTATCTGTCCCCATCCAGCCGCTGCAGACTGCTGAGTCTCAACTTTACACGGGGCTCAACATATCCATTAGATTAGTACTTTAGTACAGGATTTATTATTTATCCACTTTCCGTTATGTTTGGAGGTCCTTGTGTGGGTTGGTAAACTACTGCTGCTTAGAAAGAGATCTGCTCGTCGTATTCTTCTGGATTCTTCTCCTACTACTAATTTCCTTCAAGCCGTAATCACAGGACGGGGACGGTGTTCTTCCGGCCGGGCTTGGATTTAATGCTAGCGGGGAAGGTCAGAATTAACAGCGTCCCAGTCGCTGTAAACTGTCCTCGTTACCCACGGTCGTGATTAACAGTGGTTAACTCTCTCAATGAAGGCTTTGCCTCGGCCAGCTTGTCATTTGCACTCACTCCCCTGGTCCCTTTACGGGCAGCATGCGAACGCAGGACTGAAGTGATAAGCACATCTCCCCGGTACAACTTGTGGTAGGTCATGCAGAAAGCCTTCATCAGGGAAACGCAATAGCCAGCGTGCCACTGCCGCCCAGGCACGTGTAAAATTAGCCGCAGCGAGCATGGCCCAGTTAAGCACTTCCCGGCTCCTCGAGCCCTGGAGACCGAAACGTGGAGCCGTGGCTGTGCTCGAATGTGCTGAGTGCAAGGCTTAGCGAACATGCAGCGAACATCACAAGCAGGAAACACAAACACACAAAAATGCCACCGCAGCAAAGATAATGCCTGGTTTGAAAAAAGAAAGGGCAGCGTTTCAGGCCCGGGATGAGCATATGTGTGGAGGGAAAAAAATCAGGGGATTTCAGCAGAACGTTAAAAAAAGCAAATTAGGGAGTTGGAGTGTAAAAGCAGAAACGTAAACACATGGCTCTCCAGACTCTCGTTTAGACTTTCCATCTAGAAAATGTAGTGACGGCAGGAACGTGAGGCGGCGACGAAGTGAGAAAACATGAATTAAGGATAAAAGAACTGCGGCGTGCATCCTCTTCACTAGCTTTTTCACATCTTCCCTGTACAAAATTGATCACACAATGTGCCTCTAATTTAGCACTTCATTTAACAGACAGGGGGGGGGGAAAAAGAATCATTTACATTTTGACACACGTTTAGTGAAGTCGCCTGCTAATGGCCTGCACAGCAGTTTAAAGATCTGTTTCTGTACATAAACCAAGAACGAGATTTATGAAGGGAATTATAAAAATCGATCCTGAAATATTTGAGCTCCTTTATCTGGCTGGATTTGTCAGCCCCATTCTGGAGGAAATGGGCATAAGGACGTGACAGCAGTGCTTTATCTCTGGCTGAGAAGTGATATAGTCCAGATGCAGAGCCTTTAGATTAGAGGAAGAAGCCCAAGCAGACCCTCAGCGTAACCTTCGTGACATGCACGCACACATCTCACGGGAGGCCTGTTAAACATTAGAGCCTTTCTCCTCATTTACCTCGCCCCAAAACTTAACCGAGCATTTCCCCCCAAACGGCTTTGACATTCCCCATAAAGCACCTGCTGGCAGTAATAAGAGCCCTGAGGTTCTGCGCTGTACACGGACTACAATCAGGCCAAACAGGCCCACCCCCTGAAGGCAGGGTTGCTCTAATTACACAACATTATCCCACAGAGCCTGGCCTGTAGCATGAAAAAAAAAACACCCACCCCGACTCACAATCACCGTTCTACAGCTCTGACCTTAGGGCCCAGCCCGTAGGGGCACCAACACTGTCCTCTTATCATCACAGACCTGTACGATGTCCTTAATGGAAAGCAGGACTTAAACGAGCTGTGTGCGCGTGGGGGGGGGGGGGTTGGGGGGGGAACCTCAAAGTAGTGGAACAAATGTATGTTCTTTATTTAAGCCCCATAAAAACAGGAAAGCGCAAACATTTATCTGTGCTATGCTTTCATCTTCCGTCAGCAGGGCTGAAGAATAACAGAGACAGGGGGCTGGTGAAGGGAACACACACTGATAAACTGGAGATAGGAAACTTCTCGGGTTTCCAATTGCCCCAAGGGGGGAGATCGTTTGAATTTTACCCTGCCTTCCCGGAAGGTGAACAACAGCAGTGTCTATTTGTTACAGAAGCCTTTCAACAGGGGATGTTAACATCGCTAGCGTTTAAGCTACATGACAAGCCATTCAGCCAAGTTATAACAATGCTAAAAATGATAACCATGCTAAATTTGACTCATATCCCCCTCACATCACATACTTTCAACCGGCTGAATAGTCAAGTGTGCCTCAGCTCTCCTGTTTCTCTTTCTAATGAGTTTTAAGGCTCTGGTACTAGCATGGTAGCGCTTTAAGCTGCTTATAAACAAAGTTATAACACAAAATATAAAAACTCACTGTTTGGTTTATAAGAATAGTCCTGTGTGCCTTTCCTGTCCTTTTTTTTTCCTCGTTACAATTTGGTGTTCAGCTTCAGGCTGTGGTATTAGCATGCTAGCAACATTAGAATTCTAAGCTACATGATTAGCCATTCAGCTGCTTGAAAGTAAAATTATATGCTGAACACTGTAAACACACAAAATTCAACTGATTGTCATTTATGAGGTTAGTACAACAGTGGCTTTCCTGTCTTATATTGCTCAGTAATGAGGTCTTATGAGAGATAAGTTCTAGTATTAGCATGTTAGCATCCTGAGCACTGTGAGCATTTTAGAAGATAACGAGAAGTTAAAGTTGAATATTTTTACTGGGATTAGTTCAGATTTTCATATTATATTTTCATTGAAAAAAACAGCGCTGACGTGGTATAAGTGGATTTTAATGAGCCGGAGTCATTTTAAGACAAAACCGAATCTTTATCTCCTTTTTTGGATTTCTCATTTCTCTGTGTTAGCAAAATTTGGTGATCAGCTTAAAAAATTTTATTTCTTTGTATTAATAAATTAGCCGGAGAGTTCTGCCTTACAGAAATACAGGAAGACGTGTACGTGGGTTTCAACTTTTACTGAAATAATATCACTGATTACATGAAAGCTGATCAGATTATTTTTAGCTTTAACCTTTTAACTATTTATAAAATCTCGTTTCCCATCAACAACGGGTCCTTGAACAAGTATAGAACAAAACAAAAGGCTTTTTTCCCCCAAATGATTTGCATAAAAAATATATATATATTATAAAAATGTAAAAATTTCTTAATCATCTCTTCATTGGTTCTGTTCATTTGAAACTTGGTAGAAATATACTGGCAGAATTTAACTGGTACAGCTGGACAAATTGAATAAAACCAAATCATAAATTAAATCATATAATCATCATATCACATTATAGCAGATTCAGTGATAGCGTCAAATAACAAATCACTGAATCTAAATCATCTCATGTGGAAGTCTGAGGTTTATGCCACTAATCATTATGCAACATGAAGCCAGATAATAAGGTTCAATTTGGCCAGCACTCAAGTGCAACTCATTAGTTAAAAAGGAAATAGTAATAGTCTATACTAAGAGGCTTTGCACTGAATAAATATACTGATCTAAATTAAATCGACACCCAGCCATCCAGTTGAAGGGCACGTCAGGTGTCTGCGAAAAACAGTCTAGTGAGCCGTGTTATTTCTGTGCATTAAGCGGGTTTGGGACAGTTCAGTGAGGTAGGCTGGAGAACAAATTGCTTTTAACACCACTCTGTGCCACTCAGTGATGCAATCCCTGTAGACATCTCCAAAGACCGTGTAGCCAGAGTGCCATCGGAGGATGCGAAGGAGAGAATAAAAGCGCAGCACTTGTTTTAGTGGCACTTCAGGCTTCAACAAAGCAATATGCAGCACACTCTTAACCCTGTTCGCCCCGCATCTTATTAGCAATCAGTCCGCAATAAAAATGTACAGGACATGCAGGTCAAGCTTTTTGCTTGGTTTTTCACTAGAGGGGGGGGGGGTCAAGCAGTAGCAAAAAAAAAAAAAAAAAAAACATGTCTGGACGATGTGACATCAATATAATAAAAGTCACGGAATTAAAAATAATTTTTATGATATGCGATATGCGATAATTTTTATGATACACTTCATTATTATAAATTTTTTATACAAAAAAAAATTTGTGTCTACAAAATGATTTTTAAAAAATGTGATTTATGAACTAAAAAAAAGCAAAAATCTGATTTAAAGTAAATTAAAACATTTAAAAATAAAAAGAAGTTGTAAATAATTTGTTATACTTAAATGTTTCTTTAAAAATATGTATATAATATAATATTTAATAAAAATAAACAAATCAAGAGATGCATGATATCTCAGAAAAGCGTACTGTGACATACTGACATTATAGCATCATCACCAACTCCTGCATGTACTCATTCTCACGGTCTGTCCCTAAAAATAAATGGCGAGGATGTATTTTATACACAGTGTAGAATTTTTGTGGTCACATTCTAGCGGGAGAAAAAAAAATGTCAATTGAATGACCGGGTCTGTCTTCAAAACAGGAACCATGTCAGTCTTCTCTTTGGCCCCCAGAAAAGAGGCCTCTTAAGTGGTAATACCTCTCACATCTCTCTCCACTTCCTGGTCACAATTACCCTCTTCACGCGGAGTAAAGACCATCAATTACCTTCCTCTGATCCATGCCTGTAATTGGGCACCGAGGATCCTCGGTGAAGCTCAGGATCCTGCGTAAGCGAACAGCAACAAAGAGCCGTATGGGTTTTGATTTCACAGAGAGAGGCATGCAGGCTGTGATTTTTCTGTGCAATCATCACACAGGTGCGAAACACACACACACACACACACACACAGGGCTGTTTCATGTAGCATCCTCAAAAAAAAAAAAAAAAAACCCCAGAGGTTATACTTTGGTATATATGAATGAAGATAGAAGAGTCATTACAGAGAGAGGAATTGGCAGTGTTGACAGACAGGTCAGTTACTTCTGCACTGGAATTCGCATGAAGTGTTGGTACTTGTGCCGGCCTCCGCTAATGGACTGCTAATAGAACTGAAGGCTTGCACTTTGATGCCTTCCCTGTAGTTACGGCAGTGACAGTGGGTGATTAATTGCACTCAGTCCTTCTCTCTCTCTCAGCTCCAATTTTTTTTCTTTCCGCAACAAAGACCCGAGTAAAAGGAGACGGCTTCCGTTACGTTCTCCTCTGCCTGGGTAACCTACTGTACCTGCACAGCTGGACGGCGAAACAGCTAGTTTCGGGTAATACTCAAATCCTCATGTGATGTCAGGACAGAGAGTTGCAAACTCAGCAAGCTACTTTTTCGCAGTAATTATCACCAAAAAAAAAAACAAAAAAACATCTCCTCAGCATGGGAACAAGCAGGCCACACTTACACTCACACTCGCAGAGGGAGGCAGAGCTAGAGAGGAGACTGAGCTCTGGAATTTCTGGTGACGGCATTTCCTTCTTTCGCCACCCGTGGCCTCCCAACCCTGAGAATAAAAATGGTCCTACATCATGTCATCCTTCGGGAATTACCTACGCTAGGTCGTCGCGTGATAGTCTTCTGCGCGTACAAAGCCGGCTTTGTGCGACGGCTGTAACGTTAGCAGTGCCCTACAGACGGCAACGTTTTTTGCAACGAGGGAAATACTCGGAGTAATAACGTGATAGCAATAACATTCGTGCTTACTCGGATGTTCATACACTTAGCGAGTGTTAGACTGCGTGCGTGGCCTTGTGGCGGCAATATTTTCATTGCAATCAGGCTCCGTAAACAAAAGCTCAAAGGGCAAATCTCAAATAAAATATGAAAAGAAAAAAGGGGAGTGGAAAAAGTGAACTCATGCCACGACCGACTCGGCCGGCTCTGTGGCTTTCGGTTCGGGTTTGACTTTCTGCGGTCATTATGCGCCCCGAGGACGTACAAGGAGCCCTTGTCTGGAACGTTACACGCGCAGCTTTCCCCGATGCTTCCTGAAGGTTTTATAACACTGTTCGATGAATAATGAAAGAAAGAAGCTAACCAGAAGGCACGGCTTAAGCACAGAGTCAGAGAGGGCCCGAATACGTCTTACAAGGAGCGTTTACACACATTTGGCGTCTTCAGATTTCACGGAGGATCTACATATTCAAACAGACAGCCGGGCTACTTTAGACCCCAAATCCTTATGCCATTCCATCTGGGTGCGAGAGCAACCATCGAGCATTTCCATGAAGGATTCTCAGAGATTGGTGAAATTCTCCAGAAAGTCGGTTCACTCCGTCTAACTCCCTCTGACTTGCCTTTCATTCAAATTCAGACATTTTTCTGCCCGACACATCAGTTATTTTGCTATAGTTTTAGATCCACCCTGGTTTATTATCTCTCCCTCTATTTTTCCTCTCTCACTCTCTCTTTCTTTCTTTCTTTCTTTCTTTCTTTCTTTCCATGGCGAGCTGAAACCCCGGTGTCAGGAGAGCACTGAGACAATCTGGGATTGAGCACCTCAATTTCTGAGCCACCGTAAACTGGATTTGGGATACTTGATTAAAACAAGTGGATAGTGAGTGGAAAATTAGAGGGGTGATGGAAAAGCTGAGGAGCTGAGCAGGAGGGAAGAAAGATGAGCAAAAAGAACCTTTACAGTTAGGAGACCAGTAAAACTCTCTGTGCTGTACAGACGTCATGAGCGATTTTTTTATTTGACAACATGGAGAAAAAAAAAAGAATAAAACGCCCAGTCCATTAATTAGGTTCAAACAATGTTTTCAGTGAATATTGACTTCTTAATGGACACGAAGCAACCTGGTTCATGTTTCCTTTGTAGTCGATGCCACTGGGTCTGGAATGGAAGGATTATGTCATCCTGCAGTGTCCTTCAGAAACCGGAGCTGGGTAGCCTCCTTCCCTTCCCACGTTAAGCATTAACCATGCGAACCTTCTGGAATTGGCTCGGTTTTCCTCGCGAAAATTATCTGTCCTAGTGATGGCCTTGGCTCGGTGGTTATTCATTTTCATATTCAATTTCCAATACATTGTTGTTGTTGTTTTTTTTTTTTTTTTTCAAGAATCAAATGAAATTCAACGACAACAACAAGAGCATTGTGTAAACCTTGCCCACCCCGCCACCCCACTTCGTTGTCCTGGATTTGGTCGACCATAATTACATTCCCTTTGTGATCGTCATAACTACCAGATCAGCAAAAAGTCGGCCACCTGCGCTGAGCTAAAAAAAAAAACAACGAAAGAAAAACACATACACACTAGACCTATGTGAAAGTTCCACTCTGGGACAGTTTAAGCCTCTTCCAAACATTTGCCAGAGTAGAGCTTAAGCAAACTGGCTTTTAATGGAAGGAGAGGGTCTTTACGTTATCTCTTCGACATCAACGAGATGACTGAGACTGTTTACCCAGATAAGAATCGACTCCGTCCCCTTAAACCTTGAGGCCCCTGCAACGTCTGCTTTAAATGGCAAAGAATGAAGACGTGACGGTTTCGTGTCTTAACGTGACATCTGGAACATACCAGGCAGAGAAACGTGACTCTGGAGCATCACGAGAAGCACAAAGAGACCAAATGTAAAACCCTGTCAAGCATTATAGGCAAGATTAATTGAAAGTTAACAAACACAAGCACAGACATTCGAGGGATGCACCATCCTATCCAGCTTTAAAACAAAACAACAACAAAAAACTGGTTTAACTCTAAATTATTGATGAGAATAGGTAGAGAATACGCCAAGTGAGCGAACACAGCGTTGCCTGAGTCCTGAATATGAATTTCTGATCCTTTAGGCATAATTCCTATAAATCAAATACATTCAGACCCAAATATCTGGCAGTTTGATAAAGGAAGTGTAGGAAGCAATTGTTGTCTGTAGTACAATCCGTTAAGAGTCTCAATGTAATCCAAGTACTCTAGCACATCTGTCTCAATAATGAGACGTTCAAGGACCGTACACTTAAAGGTTCAACCCGAGACCTGAAATCAACAAGAACTGCTAGACACAATGTACGTAAACACTTATTCCAGAGCAGCATGAAATGTATGTGTGTGTGTGTGTGTGTGTGTGTGTATGTGTGCCAACAAAGCCTTGTGTGATCCTAATTTTAATACACATCACTTAAAACATGTTAAATGTTACATTAACTCAATTAACTGTTCAGGTAGTACATTTTACGCTTCACAGCTCAAATACAGAATGTATAATATAAAAATCATTAAGTCTGAGTAGCATACGAATTGAGGTTAATGACTCTGAAGTCATTACACTCCACCTATCAGTACTATTTATCTCTCGCTCTCTCTCTCTCTCTCTCTTTCTCCCTCTCTCTCAAACACACACACTAATGCTTTATTCGAAAGTTTTACCGTGAATAATAAAAAAAAAAAAAGGCAAACACAAGACATAAATGAGGTTTTGAGCTGTACCGAAATGATGTGTGTCCACTGTATACATGAGCAAAATCAGAACAATAGGAAGAGAAGCGAGGAGCGCAAGTGGGGTCATTCCGATGACAAATAGGTTAAAAGATCAAAAGCAAGAATAATAATAATAGCACTAATCAAAATATAAGTTGCAGAATCAAAAGCAATAAAAACAAAACTACTACTGCTACTACTAGTCTAGCATGGATGATTTTTTAAAGAATGTCTTTAGTTTTTGCAGAACAGCCCAGAAAATTTTCCCAACTGGAAAAAAAAAAACTGCTCTTTATTTTTATTTTACTGTATTTATGTTTTTCAAAAAAATTAAATCAATAAATTATATATATATAATTTTTATTTATTTTTTAAATATATATATATTTTTTTTAAAAATGTAAATATATATATATATATATATATATATATATATATATATATATATACACATACACACACACACCCCACGTACTGTATCTTTTATATATATATATATATATATATATATATATATATAGATAGATAGATAGATAGATAGATAGACAGATAGATAGATAGATAGATATGCATGTGTATATAAACAAGCACATCCGTTATGGCAAAAAACATCAAAAGTCAATTCAAATAAAATCTAATCAGATCAAAAGCACGCCTTCCTTCAACTGTCAACCGTTCACTTGTCGGACTTAATGTATAGTCGGTATGTTTTTTTGTTTGTTTGTTTTGTTTTTGGCCCCAACACCCCTCCATCAGTTGGCATTAGTGAAGTTTGCCCCCCGCGCCTCGCCAGGCTCCATCAGCGCTTTAACGCTTTACGCACAACCGCGCGTCATCCCGCACGCGCCTCTCCGCGTTCAGAAGCAAAAACCGAAAAATCTCTCTCTCTCTCTCGCTCTCTTACCTTGAGCTCTGGTGCTACCGATGAAGGCGACGAGGAGAAAAATCGTTCGAACGACGTGCACTAAGAATCCAGTACACCGTCCGTCCCCTTTCGCAGTCTTTGCGCTAGTTTTCCCCATGGCAGCACCGGGAGAGACCGCGCCGGCGGAGACGCGTCAGAGCCGGGTTCGATAGAGGAGTCGCGCTGCGCGTCAGGTTCAAACCCAAAACTTTACACCGCAATGCAAAAAAATAAAAAATAAAAAATAAAAAATGGAATAAATATTCGACGAGGTGATGGTGGACGGTCTGCAAACCAAAACCCAAAAGTTCTTGTTTTTGTTGTTGTTGTTGTTGTTTTTTAATATATATAAAACACTCTTGCTAGGAGGCTCCTTTACGCCGCAGCTCGAAACATATCAAACGCTTCAGTGTGAATATCCTCCGCGCTCTCGTCTGCGTTGATTATAATTCTTCTTATTTATTTATTTTTTCTCGAGGAAAAGAATCAGCCGTCCAGCGCCGTGATCATGTTCAGTATGAGCAGCAGCACCGCTGAAGGTGAGACACTGAAGTTCTGCTCCTCATCCGGTTTGTCGCACGAGCTCCCTGCACCTCCGAGTCAAGCGCGCGCGCCTCGCGTTCTGAACCGAGTGCCTGAGCAGGAGAGCAGCGCGCGCGCCTCTCCGCCAGCGCCATGCCGCTTCCACCAATCCAAAACACGCACACGCGTGCGCGCGCACGAGCGCACACACACACACACACACACACTATATAGGCGAGAAGAAAACCCGATGCGGACATCATCATAACGGAACGGACGATCAACCGGCATACAAGCTGCTTAATTCCTTGTAGATAAATATAATAATAATAAATCTTTTTTTTTTTGCAATTCATTCTGCGTTGAAGGTTTTTTTTTTTATTCCTTAAATTACTAGTTACTAGTTAAAACAGGACAGTTCGCAGGTCTAAGTTCCTGTATATCAGAGCAGTGTGCTGTTTTCAGGAGTAGGGTGCCAATATTTTTTTACCTGATTGCTTCATTCATATATTCATTCATTCATGTCAGTGCATGCCAAGCTTTGTCCCTGGAATGCTGGTTGTGAAGGAGAGGACACAAACACCGACACACACATATGATACAGGATGCTCACACACTTGTACACAATTTCAAGGAGGTGGCATACCAGGGTTTTTTATTTTTTTTTGGGGGGGGGGGGGGGATACATTGGAGGAAACCAGGCGGCACAGTGGCTTATTGGTTAACACTTTCGCCTGGCACCTCCAGGGTCCAGGTTTGATTTTTGATGCATGGAGTCTGCATGTTCTCCCCGTACTTGGAAAGTTTCCTCCTGGTACTCCGGTTTCCTCACACAGTCCGAATACACACACTCTCACTCACTCACTATCTATACCGCCTTCTCCTGTATTCAGGGTAGCGGGGGGCCTGGAGCCTATCCCAGGCACAAGGCGGGGTACACCCTGGACAGGGTGCCAATCCATCGCAGGGCACAGACACACATACCCACAATTGTGAAAAATGCCAATTAACCTAACCTACATGTCTTTGGAGTGTGGGAGGAAACCGGAGTACCCGGAGGAAACTCACCAAGCACGGGGAGAACATGCAAACTCCATGCATCAAAAATCAAACCTGGACCCCTAAGCCACTGTGCCGCCTTCTTGCAAAATTGTAGTTCTTAAGGCGTGGCAAGGTGCCACTTTAGTGTGCTGTTTCAGGTGCAAATATTTTCACTAAATTCATTCATTTGTTGGTGTCAGTGAATGTGAGCTTTGTCGCTGGGGAGGTTGGTTGTGAAGGAAAGGACACACGCACACACATATGGTACAGGATGCTCACACACACTCTTACACAATTTTGAGGAGGTAGCATACCTGCAATATATATATAAAATATATATATAAAATTGTGTAAGAGTGTGTGTGAGCATCCTGTACCATATGTGTGTACTATATATATATTTACTATATCCTATATATATATATATATATATATATATATATATATATATATATATATATATATATATTTATTTATTTATTTTTAAGTACATTGAAGGAAACCAGGTGACACGGTGGGTCAAGGTTCAGAACAGAAGACTTAGCACTTATAATTTTTTTTATCATTTCATTACATTTATACATACATACTATTACTACTACTGTGTCACAACTAAACTAAAGTTTTCAAACTGAAGGATGTATAATGACACACACACACACACACACACACACACACACACTGTTTGCCTTGATTAGCTATTGTAAAGTGAAGTTGGATTGCCTCAACAGTTAGAAAGCAGAGAAAAGGTTTGTTTACATCATTATTAAACCTTTTTCCCATAGATTTATTAGACAGATGTTAAAGTCTATCAGTCCCTCTACACATCTGCATCCTGCTTCCAACAACTGTTTTCTTGACCAAATTTCTCCAGAGCGTTAGACAAAAAAAGCACAGCCACATAAAGACAGCGCGGAGACGATGATCATGTTAATATGTCACCTATAATCCACATCTGGTTCACTAAGCAGGCTGGATGAAGCGATACTCTCAGGAATCTAATCACCAAAGCCCCTTTTTAAGTACATTTGCACTGCTTATCGTTGTTCTCCTGATATTCATTCAGTCCTGCTAACTGAGGAAAACGTGCTCTGGGGTCACGGGGCAAAATCGATAATTATGGCAGGAAGAGAAGCACAAGCCTAGATAACCTGAGCATGCAGATATTTGGCCCCGTGGCCTTGGTGCCTGTTGTCTGAATTTGTGATAAGAGGAGGTGTATCTTGCAATATGGCCTCATCAATCGTCGCTATCTTGGGGGCAGGTTACATTTTTATGGTTCAATAAGGGGGGAAACTGCTGCATTGCATAACTAAACATACATATTCCATCTGCTCATGGGTAAACAGTAGTGGTGTATCTATGAAAAAACCTGTTTTATCTTTTTTTAAATATATATATATATTAAAATATATATATTAAAATATATAATATATATCCCATATTGTGTAATTAAAATGCAGTAACTTAATATTATAATATAATTTACAATTTAATATTATAATAATTTACAATGCTGATCACACAGTTTATAAGGATAAAAATAAATCAGTGAATGCACATAATCGTACTTTTTTTCCATAAGCTTTAGGACATTTGCTTGATTTCCTGAAAAGCTTTCGCTTGCCACAGATTCCCAGAGGACCCTCTGCCCTGCACGTTTTAGTGTTTTCGCAGCTCCAAACACAGCTGACTTAATTAATCAGCAAATTAACAGCCTTTTATGAACCAAAGCAAGTGTGATAGAGAAGGGAAAACACAAAAACATACAGGACAGGGGGTCCATCCTGTGACTTACACTAGTGGAATTTATTTTTATCGTTATTATAATTTTTTTGGTAGTGCTTTAGATAGTCATGGGTCCTTTAATGAATTCAGGGGTTCCTCAGTGGTTCTTAAGATGGAAGCAACATGGTACTGTTGGACATGGGGTGTGAACAGCTACGCTTTATGAAAGAAGAGTTTCTTGGTGGCTGTTTGGATGGTTATGGGTTCCTTGATGGATCTTCGGAACTGTGAGTCGACCTGTGGGGTTGTGTGATGAGGAAGAAGAATCACACATAGCAAAGTGAAATTATTTTCTTCACATATACTAGCATGTTTGGAAGCTGAAATCAGGGATCAGGATTAGCCATGATATGGTGCTCCTCGAGCAGTGAGGGTGTTGAAGGACCCAATAGTGACAGCTTGGTGGAACTAGGGCTTAAACCCTTGACCTTCTGATCACTACCCCAGAGCATTAAGAGCTACCAATGCCCAGACCTTTAGAAAAACGATTTCCTCCAGACTGTTAAGGGTTTCTCAGTGGATCTTCAGATGGGTTCAGAAGGGTTCTTCATTTCATAGTGAGATAGACTTAGAGAAAGAAAGCCACATGCTAATGCTAACAAAAAGAAAGAAAGAAAAGGGCTTTCTTGATGAATCTCTGCATTTTCAATGGTTCCCCAGTTGATCTTGGTATTTTAATGGTTTGACAGAATGGGAGCCAAATACTTATTCTAACACAACTTTTAAGTTACACATAACGTGATGAATCTTTGCATAGTTATGCGTTCCTCATTAGATCATTGGATGTTTAAGGGTTCCGTTGTGTATCTTATCATGGTTAATGGGTATTCAATAGATCTGTGGATCTATGGATCTATGGTTAATGGCGTTTAGTTTGGTCTAATAGATTGTTAATATTACGAAACGTTTGTTTGAACAGCTACACTTTTAGAAGAAAAAGGTTCCTCAATGGATCTTTGTTTGCATGGTTAAATGTTCCTCAACAGACCTTTGGATAGTCTGCCTGAATCTAAGCCACATTTTAATGCTAACAAATCATTGTTTGTACTGTTACACTTGTAGAGAATGGGTTCCTTAATAGATCTTTAGATAGATAAAGTTTCCTTAATGGATCTTTGGATGGGATCCACATGCTAATGCTAGCACAACTTTGAGGCACATTTTTGAAAATGCATTCATCAATGTGTCTTTGGTTTGTTAAGTGTTATATAGTGTTATAAGAGATTCTACTTGAAATGTTTTCTGGGATGGCTTTGGCTGTAAGGGTCTACATTCTACAGTCGATCAAATCTTGTAAAGTAAACTATAAATTAAAGATGTGATACAAACTCAGAATCAAATGCCTTAAAGCAATTTGAATGTATATCTCATCCTGCATTTAACTGTTATATCATGGCCTTGGGGTAGTAAACCATGTTAACTAAAAGCCAGAGGTAAATATGGTTGTACTGTGATGGCCTGACCTTGACCAAGTAAAAAAAAATATACTGCAAAAACTGCCATGTATTCATTCATTATCTATACCGCTTATCCACTAGTTGGCGTACACCCTGGATGAGGTGCCAACCCAGGGCACCTGCACAAACACACACCCAATCATACACTGGCAATTTGGAAGTGTCATATAACATCTAGATGGCAGACACCCTTATCCAGGGCGACTTACATTTTTATCTCATTATACATTTGAGCAGTTGGGGTTAAGGGCCTTGCTCGAGGGCCCAACAGGTATAACTTGGTGGAACCTGGGACCTTCCGAACCGTAGTCCAATGCCTTAACCACTGAGCTACCCCTGACCCTGATACCTACAGTATCATGCATATCTTTGGACTGTGGGAGGAAACCGGGGTACCCAGAGTAACTGGGTCTCCTATGATGCAACTCCATGCATTATAAGAGACCAGTCGAACCCCCCAACGCTGGAGGTTCGAGTCAATAGTGCTAACCACTATAAGTTTAAAAAAAAAAAAAAAAGGTTTCCTAGTTTGCTAAGACACCAGCACTAGACTGTTGTGAGTGTGAAAGATGAGTGTACAACAGGTCTGGAATTTGAACCGACAGCCTTCACTAGTGAGCTACACGGTCCAGGAGTGCGTTCATAACACATGCCGTTCTCTCTCTTTTGTTGAACCCTGTCCTGAACAAAAAAAGGCCTTGTCCTACTTCGGCAATTCCTGATGGATAGCTTTAATGTCTGGCAGACCTATCAAATACACAAAAATCAAAAGCCATAAAATCAAAGCCACGACTTGCTCTTGTATTATGCATAACTCACGACATGACACTCTTTGATGCTGGACATGTTCACAGATAAGTTCTCCTGCCAGCCTTTCTACATATTAGCCACTGGAGCTCTGCCATGCCCTCAGATCAGAGATCCTCCTTCTTACTGGGTGACTATTAACATAGCACTTCCTTTAATCTTTATAAGTGACAACTCCAAAAGCACATTTACACACAAGGCGGGTGTTATCATGGGTGGTCTGCTTGTATAATGCTAGACGTGGCACTCGGAGCGCGGAATACATCGGGTTTCTCAGCGGTGGTTTCCATGGTTATGCCATGATACGGCCAAGCTATTCCTTTTAATTAAAACTTCAGGAGTGTGCATATGGGATGTTTGAACTTTTAAAAATGCAGTTTATTTCACATTCTGCTGTAAAATCTCGCAGGGAACTTGCCTAATAACCGTCGTCTTGAGTCATGGACTGTAGGTTGTCTTCTGTTCATACAGTTAAAAGAAATTTTGTACAAACAAAAAAAATAATAAAAAGAGGGAAATGAGGAGGTCTCCTAAGTAAATTTCATTGTACTGTTAAATACATATGGCTTGCCATTATCTAAGCAATAAGTCAATATGTATTTATGTAGCCCGAAACAAGATTCTTTACTTTCAAAAGATAAATAACAATATCTACTCTGTAATGTACGAAATGATACAATTACTCCACAGCACTTTGCCAATCATTACAACATTTAATAAATGAATGACATTTTAAAAATACATTATATTCATTTATAGTAATAAACAGCGTTCAAGCCAAACCGGGACTTGTAATCACAATTTTTGTGAATGAAGACGTAAAAACAGAATACTTCAAGCACAGTATGGTGATGAGTCTCTTAGCCGCTCTAAAATATTTAAATTCCGCAAACATTTTAAAGAAGACCGTATTGATCTTTGCGAATCGATGAATAACTTGTCCCAGCTGTCTGTAGGAACTGTACATGCAATCATTCACCGACACCGATTGCACATTACAGGAACTCGGCTCGGTGTTCCCCGTACAGTCCTGACCTCACTCCATGCCGTTTCCACATGCTTGGGCCATTTAAGGAGTTCCTGGGAGGCCAGCGTTTCAGCCGTGAAGTGAACCAGGCAGTCTGGTCATGTCTCACATGGGTCACACTGAGAAATCTTTCTACCTTGATGGTATCCAAGCACTAGTGAAACACTGAGATAGGTGCATTAGTGTAGCAGAGAAATACATCGAGAAATAAAGGTAGATTTTACTCTTCTAAAAGTTCTGCTATTCTGTACAATTAAAAGAAGCATACGAGTTTATGCCTCTTGTTACTCGGCTCATAGTGGCATTAAAGAGCTGTTTCTCCAAATGCTTCTTTTTCCCCCACTCTTTCGAATAATTGGACGTTTGTTGTGTTATAAAACAGCTACTTAATCCTAAAGGCTTTGCAATGGTGAAAGTTGACCGCGGTGAGAGCGCTAACCACTACGCCACTGTGCCACCTGCCACTGCTTCCAAAATAAATAAATAAATAAATAAATAAATAAATAGAAGTTATAATGAAAAAGAAAAGCAAAATAATAATCATAAAGTTTTTTTAAACGCATCATTAAATACATGCAGTAGGTTATCATGTTACTTACAAAAACAAATTTGTCTTTTGGTCGGTTCATGTACACACTTGTATAATGCACCCGATTAAAACTCGAGCGTTTAAACTGGGAGTGAAGGTGCACAAAACCTGAGACAGAGCCGATACCTGTCCTTTGAGAATAGCTGAGTCTCTCCTGTTTCTCCAGTCTCACCCCGTTCACGCCTTGCGAGCATTGTTTCCTCCGGTGTGTAGTTTGTCCACACTTGTTCTTTGTAATTTCTCATCTTGTTAAGTCTTGTTAGGGTGAGAACCTTTGCGTCTGTTTAGTGGTTGTTGTTGTTGTTGTTTTTGCATTGCTCACGAGTTCCGTTCCTATAGCCGTGTACGCTTCTTTGCACGTTTTTAACCCCACCATTTAACATGCGATACCATCTGACCTGATTCTGAATCAGCGCGAACAACAGTGTGTCCTAGGCAACTGACACAATAGTGTTAGAAAAGAATTCATGAAATGATGGAAGCTGTCACAACTGCTTAGACCTTCATTATAACACACATCCACTGTGTTTATATATATACATATATGAATCATAACTTTTCCATTTCCAGCAGCACAGCTTCATGAAAGAGGTTGAGTTTTGAAATATTACCAAGGCAACAAGTTATAACTGATCTTAAAGAATAAAGCACTAAAGTTACTGTTACGACTTTATTATGTCTTGCTTTATATTCGCTCTGTGTGCTTTTGGTTCACATTACCTAAAGCGGGCACCTGTTCTGAGTTCAGCCTATAATTTGGTTGTATATTTGTACCCTCCTATTGCTTTCTCATTGCGTTTTTGCTTTTGTTGATTGTTTTGTGCGTTGCTGAGACTTATTTCCAACTTTATACTGTATGTATTTCAGTTTCCTGAGTTCTGTGTTTTGGTCCACGCTTGCTGTATTTCATGTTTCATTGTACTTTTGGTTCATATGGCGCTAGGTTTGGTCGTATCATCGATCTGTTATCTAATACAGTACATGCCCTTCCTGATGCAACCCACTTGTGCGTGGTATTATAAGTACACTGACTTGTGCAAATCCAGGGACTTGCTATGGTGCATTGGCAGGGAACCGCGGGTGAAAGTAGGCTGGTACAGACCGGAGCACTAGAAAGAGCGGAGAGCAGCTGTCTGCCAAAACCAGTCATGGTAGCACTTACAGCAAGAAAGTGCTACTAATGCTAATGTTATGTCATCTTCAGCTACACTTTGTCTACGTAGTAATCCCTTCTAAATCATTCTGAATTGCTTCTGAACCACATTTTGAACTTTCATCACTGCTACTTTCATCAATGTGAGCGAGAGCTTCCACCAACGTGTCCACAGGTTCTTTACTCACTTTTATTCACTGTTTAACTAAATTCACTGTGTATATATATATAATTTTTTTATGTATATATATATATATATATATATATATATATATATATATATACACACGTGGACAAAATTGTTGGTACCCTTCGGTCAATGAAAGAAAAACTCACAAGGTCACATAAATAACTTTAATCTGACAAAAGTAATAATAAATAAGAATTCTATGAATGTTAACCAATGAAAGTCAGACATTGCTTTTCAACCATGCTTCAACAGAGTTATATATATAAAAAAAAAACTCATTGAACAGGCCTGGACAAAAATGATGGTACCCCTAGAAAATCCTGAAAATAATGTGACCAAAGTCACATGCAGATTGCAGGTGCAGAAGTCTCATTGACAGTTACAGGAATCGTTTGATTGCAGTGATCGCCTCAAAAGGTTGTGCAACAAACTAGGGGTACCATTATTTTTGTCCAGGCCTGTTCCATGAGTTAATTTTTTTTTTATAATTTTGTTGAAGCATGATTGAAAAGCAATGTCTGACTTTCATTGGTTAACATTCATAGAATTTTTTTTTAATTATTACTTTTGTCAGATTAAAGTTATTTATGTGACCATTGTGAGTTTTTCTTTCATTGACCGAAGGGTACCAACAATTTTGTCATGTGTGTGTATGTATGTATATATATATAAATGTATTTATATATATTAATATAATACATTTATATAATACAATATACATTTTTATTTATATATTATATTAATATAATACACATCATACAATTAAAAATTTTTTTTTTGCCTAAAGTGTGTCTACATTTTTTTTTTTGGCTGACTCTGTATATATACAGTATATAAACCCTTATGCTCACTTTAACAGTGAACAAAGCGTAAGGTGAGTCAAGAACCTTTTAAAGCTTGCTTTCCGTTTTATTCTGTTTGGGATTCCGCCTTGAAACAGTTACTTAACAAAGGGGATTTTAAAGTGGAATAAGTGGAGACATAAAGAGAAACTTACACTGAGATTTACAGGAGTGTCCAGCACCTTCGTGGTTTATTCTCTTTGCCTTTTGGCTACGTAGTACAAGTAAGAACTGAAACCTACTTTGTCCCCCGCCGAGCACCGAACCAGGGCCTGCGATTTGTTCTTGTCATTTGTTTTTCTGTATGAGCAGTGTATTCCAGTTTACAGCGCCTTCGTCTGAGTCTTGCTTGATTTAACATCGAGGATTACCGTTTTTTCCTGTGATGATCGCACCTTCCTGTCCTGCTGTGCTGCTGACATTTGCTGTAAATTATGACTATTATTAGGGATTTTGTTCCAATACAAAAAAAAAAAAAAAAAAGAGCAACTCCAGCAAGCTCATCATTCCATAGACTTCTCCTACAGAGGAAACATTAAATGCTGACAATGAATGAAGTCTCATAAATGTTAAATGTCTCCTCACATTTTTTTGTCCCCGTATTTTTTTTTCTTTCTTTCTTCAGATCCGTTCATTGTTACGACTTGGTTTATGTGCCACGTGAGTCCCTGTGAATCGGCTGTTACCATGGAACCAGTAAGATATTAAAAAGAGTGCACAACCCTGAACCCATGAGCTGCCATTAATCAACACTTTCTTGACCAGCGCTGTGGTGTTCACTGTTAACTAAAGCTCATGAAGCCAGTGTGTACTGACCCGCTGCCTTTCAAAAACTAGCAAGCAGGCACCCTGATGAGAACACGGGGAGGTGTGTGTACTGTGTTTTGTTGAGTAATGCCTCGCTTTTGTCCCAGCGAACACCAAAGGTGACTCGCCTTGACATCATTTCCTCTGCTCAATGTCCCCAATAAGAAGGAGGATAGAACACTGAGCAAAGGTAGGCTCCTTTAATCTGTCTTCTTCATCTAGTGCAATTTCCACTTTATATCCTCGTAGCAGCCGGCGTAATCAGAAAGTGTGCGCTGAAGGTTGTGTGTCCTAAAGGGGAGCAGCCGCAGCCGTGAAGCAGTGTGATATAGTCTGTATAACTATTGTGTGCGAGTACAGAAAGTGAGTGTGAAGGACAGAGCTGTTACACTGGAGCTAGACCGGAATGTAAATGCTCAGAAGTCTTTAGAACAATCGTGGATTTCGGTTTCCATTTGTCAGAAGGTGTTGATTAATTTTCTACAACAGCAACTCTGACAGTGGTGCAGCGCGGTTGCATTCATTTGGAATGTGTTATTGTTTCTATAGTAACAGCTCATTCACACATTCGTCTTGGCTTCAATAAGCTCCACATAAGGAAACGTATGGAAAGTTTTCATTGAGGAGACGTTTATGGAGCATTTTTCGAATGGAGGCTCGTTTTTGCAACAGACTTGAAGCCGGGATGTGGGGGTTTCCGGTTTATTGGTAGTATGACAAGCTGCCGTTTCGGAATCACGAGGAGAAAAAAGCGAGAGGTCGCAGTCTGGTGAGGGAAACAGGAGCCTTATAGGGGTTTTATATGCCGTAGCATAAGTGATAACATGTAGAGGGCATTTTAAACGTAACTATAAACGGATAAAAAGTGCATGGTGTTATGGAACGGATCAAATTAATGATGGCAATGTGCCACTTTGGGGAACGGCAATGCATTTTTATATTTAAGTGCACCCTCTGAATGTTCACTGTCAAAAAAAAAAAAAAACACCCAAGAGAAATTCTGAACTGGATTTATAAGAAAGTTAACCATGGCATCTGAACATCCGCTTATCCATGTAATGCTTTGTATCAAATTTTAAAACATACAGGATGAATACCTCGTTCATTTTTTTTCCCTGTTTTTTTTTTTTTTTTGTTGTTGTTGTTGTTGCTCCTTTTACTGTATATTCCAAACCATGACACATCCATAACCTTAACACACGGTGTTAATAATTCATTCAATTCAATTCCATTCACTCACTTACTCACTCACTCATCGTTTATCCCGCTTTATCCTGTATACAGGGTCTGAGAAATGTAAGAAACCATCTTAGTGAAACATCCTTAAGACAAAGAAAGCATCTCCGCATTGTTAAATGGTAGAGCGGGACTCACATACGCATTTCTGCTCTCGTAGTTAAAATGATAGCCGATTACAGTCCTGGTTTTGGAAGAACATTTTTTACGAAAAGTTTACGACAGAAAATCTAATGTAGCAAAAACCACTGTTTAAAAAAAGCCAATGCCGGCTATGATAGAAAGACACCAGAACACCCGGGGCATCACGGCATGCTCCACACGGGGCTCAGCAAGCAACCAGCCCAGGGGCACGGAAAAGATCCACATCCTGGCACCCTACAGCACACAAAGGATCTGCTGCCAATTTCCTGGTCCCTGACAGCACAGGACACCCCAGAGGCAGTACGGAGACACGGCCTGAGGAGACAGAGCTTTCAGCAGTGGGACAAAGGGAACCCACAACTTTGATGTTTTTAACATGAATGATTTTAATGTTATGGCTGATGTTAAGCGCTGTTGACTTGCACCTCAAGGGTCTGCGGTCGATTCCCGCCTCGGGGTCTGTGTGCGTGGTCTGATTTACATGTTCTCCCCGAGCCTGGTGGGTTTCCTCCGGGTTCTCCGGCTTCCTCCCACAGTGCAAAGACATGCAGAGTAGCCTAACTGCTGTTCCCAAATTGCCTGTAGTGTAATTGCCTGATGCGCATGTGAACACTGACTGGAGGTCCTACCACGGTTGTTGAACGGGAATAAATACAGTGGTGATCACCATTGGCCTGCACGGTTCCTAGTCAGACTACAAAGGTTCTTGGACGGATAGATGGATGGAGATTTGATCCAACTTGGGCAATTGGGCAAAGTACACGTACAGATCCAATGAAATGCAGTTAGCATCGAAAAAGCAGTGCGTTAGTGGCCTATTCACAATAGAAAACATTTACAAGGCCAATGCCTTAAGCACTGAGCTACTCCTGACCCATATATGTACTTGACCCATGCATTTGTCCATATGTCCAGGTGTGAGTGAGTGATTAATATACAGTAGGTGCAGAGGGTAATAAGAATATGCCATATATAGGAATATACAGTATGAATGTGCAAACATTGTGCAGTGGATAAGACATGTTAGGAAGGTAACATGCTCTATTAAACACGTATGTACAGTATGAAACAATATATGCAGAAGAAAATATACTGTATGTGTGGAATATACAGTAGTGCAATGCTAAATGTAGGTTTTGGTGCAAAGATGTAGTGTGAATGAAGCAGTGCAATGTAATAAAATACAGTATAAAGCCATAACATTAACACCACCATATATACAGTATACAGTACTGCATGTATATAAATATACTCGCTATTGTCTTCCTGATGATGATTTTAGAAGCAAGTGGGTGGTAGTCAGTTTAACAACTAACAAGACAGAATGCTAAATTGCGCTGTATTTAAATGGAAGTGCAATTTAACTTGGTGTTCTCATCAGCTCTTTTTTTTTTTATATCTTTTTTATTTTTTTGAGCAGCGAACAATGATGTCGATGAGTGGTTGACATCTCCCCGGCATTTCAATTTGAATTACGAGCCACGGGGGGAAATTGCTTTGCTGCTGTGCCAGTGATGGGGCTGTGGACACCGAGTGTATGGTGCATCCGACATCCTTATTACATTGGTAAACCAAAAAATATATATATTTTAATCATATTTTTTAATATATATACATATATATTAAAGAGGCTATTATGTGTCTGGAGTCCGACATGAAAACAGTCGTTTTTCAGACGATGTAGGTACTACATCGATCCCCTAAGGAATTTCCAAATTCCATATTCCTTTTAGAGTTTGTGTTTGCGTCATGATATAATTCCACTCATTACATGAGCTCCTGGTGTTATTTTCTCTCACTCAGCAACAATGCAGTTATGTCACGCCGGGATAATATCTGAAACACCATCCGAAAAAAGATGGTGTATGTTTATTTTATGGCCCTGGGATGACTAAAAGCAGTGGGTGCATACTGATGCATCAGAGGCTGCTTAATACACACAGTGGGTGTGAGCTCATCCTGACATTTATTGCTCTGTGAACATATTTATTTACATCTAAATGAAAATGAGATATGGTTTGCTAATGAAGAATGAGACACTACCAGCGTGCAGAAACTGCATTCCCACGCACTGAACCTCTAGAGGGCAGAATTAAAGCTTTTAATTAAACTTTTTTATTGTAAATGTAATATAAAACTTAAGTGAATATACAGAACCATGTAAATCAACTTGATTTTTTTTTTTTTAAATACTAATTTTGTCCTTGATGTTTATTATTTTAAGACTACTGCATCATAATATTAGTACGAAAACATTCTTGGACCAAACATAAATTTTTCGAACCAAAATGAAATGTTACCAGTAAAGCTCAGTACATGGAAGTTTCATTTTGGGAAGCAAGCATTATTTTATGTGACAGTCGACTTAACAGACAAAAAGAAATTCATGTTTTTGTCAGGGTTTTATCCATAAAAACAGAAAGAAAAAATATCAGTCAAAATCTCCAGAAGAACAGTATCAGGTTTCTTAACAGTCAATTTCCTTATAAAATTGCACAATGTACCTCAGAGTGCTGATGCATTTTTAAAGACGCACAAAATTGTGACAGAATTCTTCTTCTTTTTTTAGTTTATTACTCTTTACTGCTCTTTACGGGAGCTTTTCTTTTTTAATGTAGAAAAGGTTTAATTGCATTATTCTGGAAGGATTTTGACAGCATTAAAGCATTTCTTGCATGCCTAAGGCACCGTACTGTACAATTGGACAGCTTTTGGATTTCCACACTGCGTGAGCCTTGTTGCCATTGGGTAAAAACAAATACCAAGACACATAATGCAATAAATTTCATGAATGCTTACAGTTCCTGCCAAAACCTGAAGGAACAGGGTGAAACATTTAAACGACATGTTTGGTATTTATGGGACAGTATGTGCAGTGTTTTTGACATATTGGGACAGTATATTTGGTTATTTAGAACTATTCAGATTTGGTATTTGATTTGGTGATTTGATACAGTGTGGGACAATATGTTGGGCATATTGAGACAGCATAGAACATTATGCTCTCTCATTTGGGACAGTATGTTGGACATATTGGGACAGTATGGGACAGGATGTTGGGTACATTGGGTCAACGTTGGACAGTATATTTGGTTATTTGGAACAGTATTTATCATTTGGGACGGTATATTATTTTTTCATTTGAAAGAGTATTGGACAACATATTTGGTACATTTGGACAGTATGGAACAGCATGTTGTTGGAACAGGTCATTGGTTTTGGACATCATATCTGGTAATATAGGACAGTCTGTTTGAGGTACTGTCTATGACCATGGCACTGTATGTTTGGTTATTTGGGACAGCATGGGATAGTATGTATGTTGATTTGGGACAGTATGGGACAGTATGTTTGGTTATTTAAGACATCATGGGACAGTATATGTTGTGATTTTGGACAATATGAGAAAGTATGTTTGGTGATTTGGGACAGTATAGGACAGTATGTTTGGTTATTTAAGATATCATGGGACAGTATATGTTGTGATTTTGGACAATATGAGAAAGTATGTTTGGTGATTTGGGACAGTATGGGACAGTATGTTTGGTTATTTGGGACAGCATGGGACAGTATGTTTGGTGATTTGGGACAGTATGGGACAGTATGTTTGGTTATTTGGGACAGGATGACAGTATATGTAGTGTTTTGAGACCATAGGAAAAAGTATGTGTGGTGATTTGAGACAATATGCGTCAGTAGATCTGGTTATTTAAGACAGCATGGGACAATATATGTGGTGATTTGGGACAGTATGGGACTGCATATTTTGTTATTTGGGACAGCATGAGACAGTATGTATGTTGATTTTGAGCAGCATGGAACAGTATGTGTAGTGATTTGGGACAGTATGGGACAGTATATATGGCAATTGGGACAGTATGGGACGGTATTTGTAATGATTTGGAACAGCATGGGGCAGTATGTTTGGTAATTTAGGACAGCATGGAACAGTATGTGCAGTGATTTGGGTCAGTATGGGACAGTATGTGTAGTGGTTTGGGACAGCATGGGACAGTACATGTAGTGATTTGGGACCGTATGGGACAATATGCTTGGTCATTCGGGAAAGTGTGTTTGGTTATTTAGGACAGTATGGGACAGTAAGTGTGGTGATTTGGGACAGTATGGGACAGTATGTTTGGTTATTTAGGACAGCATGGGACAGTATGTGTAGTGATTTGGGACAGTATGTTTGGTGATTTCAGACAGTATGTTTGGTGATTTGGGACAGTATGGGACAGTATGTGTGGTGATTTGGGACAGTATGGGACAGTATGTTGTGATTTGGGACAGGATGGGACAGTGTGTGTGGTGATTTGGGACAATAAGGGACAGTATGTTTGGTGATTTGGGACAGCATGGGACAGTATGTGTAGTGATTTGGGACAGTATGGGACAGTATGTTTGGTGATTTCAGACAGTATGTTTGGTGATTTGGGACAGTATGGGACAGTATGTGTGGTGATTTGGGACAGTATGGGACAGTATGTTGTGATTTGGGACAGGATGGGACAGTATGTTTGGTGATTTGGGACAATAAGGGACAGTATGTTTGGTGATTTGGGACAGCATGGGACAGTATGTGTAGTGATTTGGAACAGCATGGGATACTATGTGTGGTGATTTGGGACAGTATGGGACAGTATGTGTGGTGATTTGGGAGAGTATGGGACAGTATGTTGTGATTTGGGACAGGATGGGACAGTATGTGTGGTGATGTGGGACAGTAAGGGACAGTATGTTTGGTGATTTGGGACAGCATGGGACAGTATGTGTAGTGATTTGGAACAGCATGGGACAGTATGTTTGGTGATTTGGGACAGTATGGGACAGTACTTGTAGTGATTTGGAACAGCATGGGACACTATGTGTGGTGATTTGGGACAGTATGGGACAGTATGTTTGGTGATTTGAGACAGCATGTTCGGTGATTTGGGACAGTATGCGACAGTATGTGTGGTGATTTGGGACATTAAGGGACAGTATGTTTGGTGATTTGGGACAGCATGGTACAGTATGTGTAGTGATTTGGGACAGGATGGGACAGTATGTGTGGTGATTTGGGACAGTAAGTGACAGTATGTTTGGTGATTTGGGACAGGATGGGACAGTATGTGTGGTGATTTGGGACAGTAAGGGACAGTATGTTTGGTGATTTGGGACAGCATGGGACAGTATGTTTGATGATTTGGGACAGCATGGGACAGTATGTGTGGTGATTTGGGACAGTAAGGGACAGTATGTTTAGTGATTTGGGACAGCATGGGACAGTATGTGTGGTGATTTGGGAGAGTATGGGACAGTATGTTGTGATTTGGGACAGGATGGGACAGTACTTGTAGTGATTTGGAACAGCATGGGACACTATGTGTGGTGATTTGGGACAGTATGGGACAGTATGTTTGGTGATTTGAGACAGTATGTTTGGTGATTTGGGACAGTATGGGACAGTATGTGTGGTGATTTGGGACATTAAGAGACAGTATGTTTGGTGATTTGGGACAGCATGGGACACTATGTGTGGTGATTTGGGACAGTAAGGGACAGTATGTTCAGTGATTTGAGACAGTATGGGACAGTATGTTTGGTGATTTGGGACAGTTTTCCAGACGTATAAAAGAAAATATAATCCACAATTTAGTCATCTTAAATTCTTAATGATGTTTTTGGACATATGTAACAATAAAAGAGTTTTAAAGGATCGTCTTTAGGTTATAACCCTTTTATAACACAAACTAGGATACTTATTCATGATATAAATGTATTAAATTTCAATAAAATGTCAAAAAAAAACAGCCCATATCTTACTACTGTATGAACATGGTTGACTAAATAAAAATGACTACATATTAAAATGTTGGACAAAGTAAACACATTTTTCTTCTTAAATTAAATAAGAGCTCACAGGCTTAAAATCACAGCGGAAAAACACACAAAAAGGTAAGTCATTTTTTGTTATTATTCATTCCTTGCAGTAGCAGCATATTACAGGATTAAAAAGTAAAAATATAAATCTCTGTAATTATATGAACTTAATACACAAAGTAAAAATCTCTGTGCATAAGCGTTTTTCCCCCCTCTTGTTTCGTAAGATGTCTCCTGCTGTTCCTCCTTTGTGCCTTTTAACTATGCAATAAATGAGTTATCATATAAGAGGGCAAGAATATATTAGATTAATGTCAGTGTGTTTTACTTTAATTTAAATCCTGTTTAAGGCTGTCCCAATTAACCTGGACATTTTTTTTTTGCTGTTTCAGACAACTTAAAAATAATGAAATGATAAACCTATGTACATGATTTGAATGAACTTTTTGCTTATTTTGTTGTAGTAATAGAGCTTACTGTATGTATGTGCACTGATAACATTATACCCATAACATTATGACCACCCACATAACATTGAGTTGGTACATTCTGCCACTTTGCACTTTTTCTATTTGAGCTACAGTAGCTCTTCTGTTGGATTGGACTACACATGCCAGCCTTCACTTTCCATGTGCATCAGTGGCCGCCTTTGACCCTGTCACAGGTTCACCAGTTTTCCCTCCTTGGCCCACTTTTGGTAGGTCCTGACCACTGCAGACCCGGGAACATCTCACAAGACCTGCGATTTCGGAGTTGCTCTGACCCAGTTGTCTCGCCATCACAATTTGTCCCTTTTCAAAGTCACTCAAATCCTTATGCTTGCCCATTTTATTCAAGGTTCACTTGTTGCCAAATATATCCTCCACACTCCCAGGTGCCATTGTAATGAGATATTGTAACTGTAACTCTTGTGACAAGGGTCGTCTTGTTATGGCTAGACAACTGGGTCAGAGCAACTCCAAAATCGCAGGTGGGATATTCCCAGTCTGGTCAGGACACAGCAAAGGTGCTCTAAGGAAGAGAAACTCAATTGTGAATTGATGGCCAAGGCTCATTGATGGGCACGAGGAGCAGAGGCTAGAGAGTGTAGTTCTGGTCCTATAGAAGTGCTACTGTAGGTCAAAATGATGAAAATGGTAATGCTGGTTCCAAATGGCAAATTGAAGCGCACTCGATATTAGGCAGGTGGTCGTAATGTTATGGCTGATCAGTTCATGCATTATAAACATGTGGGATCCAGTATTTATAACAATATCACAAATCGTTTTATTTTTTTATTTTTTTATTTTTTTAGCAGGTTATGACTGCACTCTTATAAATCCGATTATTGGGTGAGACAGTTCTTTTTCATTAGATATTTTTTACAGTAAAAGAATGGAGTTCATGCATCTCCTGAGTGTTCAACCTCAGAACGAACCATATTAAAACTGCATCAACCGATTCTTTAGTACATAATGGAGGTGCGGCGATATAAAAAGAGGAAAGATAAAATGCATCCAGACAAGCAAGACACTCATGCATAAATAAAACAAAGTGCTTGTTGCATATTGCCTTTTAGGGGAAGTTTTTCCCTTAATTGATGCGGTGGTAAACCTGTTAACGGGCCATTATACGTTAATGAATTGTGCCAGCGTTAATCAGACGAAGACACATGCAGAAGAGAGACATAGAGAGAGAGAGAGAGAGAGAGCAATAATGCAGGCACTCACTGAAAGGTATGCTTTCTGAACTTGATATCATAGTGATACACACTGCTTTGCTTTCTCTTAATACCCTTGCATATGCTTTCACATCACCATCTCACCTGTAACACACACCGGGTCGTTCCCTGATATTGACACAGTTCATACAATTCTCCAGGAGTTCGACAATCTCATTACCCCTTTTAGTCAATAATGAAAGAAGTAATTCCTTGTTCTATAGCGCAGTCGAGTTATAACACAAGGACAAACATTTCTACAGACACCACATGTATATACTCACATATCTTTTACACATGCATATAATATCTGTTACTACAATAAATTAAGCTTGTAAATCTACATCATTCTTTTTATGAAGTGAACATGAACTTATCATTATTATTCATTTTTTACACATTTATTTCGGTTTAGCCTCGATGTTTTACCTAAATCAAATTTCCTTTAACGTCAATATATTTATCCATAAATGATTATTTACAGCGTATGCCTTATACGAACAGAACGTCTCAGTCACCTGTACAAGTTAATACATACAAATAGGGTTTTTACGACATGGTACTGTATATAACATAGACAGAGAAAGCGTAGATCTTATGTTCGCCTTACGCTGTAATGTATACTGAGACTACAGACTGAACCCGAAATGGTACCCGAGTACCGCGAAACCTTTTCAAACATTCTAACAACAGAACCTCTTCATATTAGTATCTGAATAATGACGAATCAGATTATACAATTGCATGAACATGCTAGTTTGGTAAAGTTGTAGGTAAGTGTATACCAGGTCATATCTGGGAGTGCAATGCAATGCTACTATCTTTATGTGTATCTTACTACAGAGGTTCCTGGATGGATAAATGCAGATGGATATACACTTTTTATTTAATAGCTAAGAATTTATTATCTTTATGTGCGCTTAGATTTCATATCTGTATTAGTTTAAGATGCATTATCTGTCTACGTATTCCAAGGTTTATACACCCTTATATTTTATGGATTTAGTGGATGTACCTAATGGAGTAAAATGTCCAGTGTTGAATTAACACCCAGAGTATTAAATGAACACCATACAGCACTTATACAGATTCAGTTGAACTAAAAATAAACTCTGAAAGTTTTAAATCAACATTGGAAATTTCACTGTGTATAATGAAAATATCACTCAGTCACTCATCGTCTATACCGCTTTTTCCTGTGTAAAGGATAGCGGGGAGCCTGGAGCCTGGGAATCTTAAGAGACTTAGGGCACGGGGCGGGGTACGCCATGGACAGGAGGCCAATTCATCACACGTTACACTCATACACATTCATTTATTAATACGGGCACTTTGGGAACAACAGTTGGCCTAATCTGCATGTGTTTGGGCTGTGGAAGAAAACCAGAGAACCTGGAGGAAACCCTGGAGAACACGCACTCAGAAGCAGGAATCAAAGCCGCATGGAAATATCATCAATCAAAAATATTGTTTTGTAAAATAATCCATCAAACCTGAGGTCTGAATAAATTTAACCTTATTATATAACGAGACATATTCAGGTAGGCATAACTTCATTCAAGTTTAATACATTTAATACATCATTTTTCGTGTAAACCTTAGACATTATAGCTTGAAATCAAACTGGCTGTACTGTAAATGTAACAGTTTTCATTGGCTTTCATTCATTTAAAGAAAGTAAACATTATTAGTCAACATTTAGTTATAATTTCACACTCATTTATGTCATCTCCAGTTTGCAGACTTTACGTAACAGTACAATGGTTAAGGTGTACTTTCTGCTAGTACAAATAATATGCAAAATTTTGTCAAAATAAATAAATAAATAAATAATAAACAAAATTTAAGCCCATGTCAAACTTCTTCAGGCCCTTAATGCACAAGTACAGTGGTGTGAAAAAGTGTTTGCCCCCCCACCACCCTTCTTTTTAAACATAACTTAACTCTGGTTTATCACACCTGAGTTAAATTTCTCTAGCCACACCTGTTAGCAATCAAGAAATCACTTAAATAGGACCTGTCTGACAAAATGAAGTAGACTAAAATATCCTCAAAAGCTAGACATCATGCCGAGATCAACAGAAATGAAAAAAAAAAAAACAAATAAGAAAGAAAATAATTGATTATAAACTTTAGTCTGGAAAAGGTCATGAAGCCATTTCTAAAGCTTTGCAGCTGCAGTAAACCAAAGTGGCAAAAACATGGAACAGTGGCGAACCTTCCCAGGAGTGGGCCGGCTTACCAAAATGACCCTAAGAGCACATCGACAGCTCATCCAAGAGGTCACACATGACCCCACAACAACATCCAAATAACTGAGGCCTCACTTGCCTCAGTTAAGGTGAGTGTTCATGACGCCACCATAAGAAACAGACTGGGGGCAAAAATGGTTCGCATGACAGAGTTCCAAGATGAAAACCACTGCTGAGCAAAACGAACATAAAGGCTTGTCTCAGTTTTGCCCGAAAACATCCTGATGATCCCCAGGACTTTTGGGGAAATACTCTGTTGTCTGATGAGACAAAAGTTGAAATTATTGGAAGGTGTGTGTCCCATTATGTACAGTATGGCGAAAAAGTCCTGTAACACTGCATTTCAGAAAAAAGAACATCACACCAACAGTAAAATATGGTGGTGGTAGTGTGATGGTCTGGGACTGTTTTGCTGCTTCAGGACCTGGGAGACTTAATGTGGTAAATAGAACCATTAATTCTGCTGTGTACCAAAATACAGCAGTTATACAGGGTTCTGCAGCAGGACAAAGCACACCAGCAAGTCCACCTCTGAATGGCTGAAGAAAAACTAAAAGACTTTGGAGCTGCCTAGCCAAAGACCTGAGTCCAATTGAGATGCTGTGGCATGCCCTTAAAAAGGCGGTTCATGCTGGAAAACCCTCCAATGTGGCTGAATTACAACAATTCTGCAAAGATGAGTGGACCAAAATTCCTCCACAGCGCTGTAACTGACTGAGCGTCGAAAACCCTTGATTGCAGTCGTTGCTGCTAAGGGCGACCCGACCAGTTACGCACTTGGTTCAGGTTTAGGGGGCAAACACTTTTTCACACAGGGCTATGTAGTTTTGGATATTGTTTTCCCTTAATAATAAAACCCTTAATTTAAAAACTGCATG
Organism: Clarias magur; assembly: GCA_013621035.1. Classification (NCBI taxonomy): domain Eukaryota; kingdom Metazoa; phylum Chordata; class Actinopteri; order Siluriformes; family Clariidae; genus Clarias; species Clarias magur. Next base: position 3,567,246 of record QNUK01000027.1, on the reverse strand, counting down.
ATGTGTTTACTTGTGTTATCTTTGACTAGTATTAAAATTAGTTTGATGATCTGAATTCTAAAAGTGTGACAAACATGCGAACAACATAAGAAATCAGTCAGAGGGCAAAGACTTTTTCACACCACTATACAGTATATTAAGTAGCTGGGAAAATAAAAATCCACTTTGTAAACTTGCCCTCTGGCCAGGAATGTTTGTATACATTTTGATGCTCCTGTCAGATTTCTATATACATTTTGTAAAATCCCTGTAATTTGTGAAGATGCAGCTCTGTGTACATTGTGTACGTGGGTCAAAGGTGGAATCGAGGACTAAAACCATATTGCATTTACTCAGTTAACCATTAGAGCTGCATTTACTTTCATTCTTTCTTTCCTTTTTTTTTTTTTTTTACACTTTTACAGAAGTGTTCGCCCTCCACAGCCTCGCACAGAACAAAAAACACACCTGGAGCGATTCCTTCAGAACTTGATATTGTACTGATAAAGCCTATTTTGCCTCCTCTCAAGACTCCTGCATGCACTTTAACATCACCTGCCACTCAAAAGCCTTTTAATGATGAAGGACCTGTCAGTCAGTCTTCCCATCACTTCACAACTCACTTAACAAAGACATTAACAATCTGCGCGAGCCATCGGCGCCCTTGAACACACTCCATCAATCTTCCCGGGCCCAAAACTGCCGAGCTGGCGCGTGGTGCACGATGCAGTCAACTGAAACAGAAGTCATACTAACCTAGTTTTTGATGTACTGCTTTTTAGGGGGGGGAGGGGGGGGGTATCGAGTTTAAACTGGGAATTTATTCTGGCTGTAAACCTTGACTCTTTCTTCTTTTTTCTTTTTAGTGAGAAGAAGGAAGGTAACTGGTGCAACTGTGAGAATTCTGGCTTGAGACAAAAGCGGATGCAAAACAATATATACCTACAGTACAGTACAGCCCCCTCCCCCCTCCTCCCTCCCCCCTCCCTCCCTCACCCTCCCTCTATCCCTCGAGCACACCCTTCCCAACGCCCGAGGCATATTTTACTGCAGCTCTTGATATCGGTGTTAAAAGTGATTTGCGGTGCCGTATGTGGCAAGGAATCAAAACTTAATTTAGGCAGATAAAGATGCCATTTCTGGGTGGGATAAAGTGCTGCATCATGGGCTGGTGTATTCCAGGGCAGCAGCGCGCATGCCTCTCTCTGCACACAGCCAGCTCAGATTTATGGGCCTGTTTTTTCTGTCCCATAAACGGCAAATCTCCGTGCCAGGCGACACAGGAAAATGTTAATGGATTCATTTGTCAAGATTCCACCCCCCCCATAACCCCCCCATCACCCCCCGGCACACAATCCACTTATTTACTGTCCTCCTCCATTACGTCCTATAAGGAAAAAATACTCACATGCCAAAGTCAAAGTATCGATTTACTTCCTTATCAGTTTAATGTGTCAAAAAAGTGGCCAAAGTCATGATGTCATGATGCATTAGTACAAAAAAATATATATTTATGAGGTCTGTCTACGCTGTGATAAGATTTGTGAGCAGGAATAATTCGGATGTTTAAAGTTGCTGAGACTCAAAGAACAAATGACGTCCATCCTTCGTTCACGTTCAGTAAGAATGCTCCAAGAAATGACATATTAGCAAGTGAAGTATTCTTGAACCTAGTCGCGCCTATCTCAAAATGACCCTACAACAAGCCAAATATACGTTTATTTCTAGTCGATTATTTCTAAAAGTGTAAGTACAAATTTCTTGTTGCATTTGCGGAGAATTTTGGTTCTTTCAAAACCTAGAGAAATGATCACCCAATAGAACAAGATGTTTTTTCTTACAATTTTTTGTACATTTTGATTAGAAATGGGATTAATCATCTTACATTTGGTTCGTTGTGATGTTAGTGGTTAGCACTGTTACCTTGCACCGGCAGGGTTGAGTTTGATTCCCGCCTCGGGTCTGTGCGCGTGGAGTTTGCATGTTCTCCCTGTGCTTTGTGGGTTTCTTCCAGATACCCCAGTTCACAAATTTTCAGTGAATGAACCTGTGACTATATGTGTGTGTGTGTGTGTGTGTGTGTGTGTCCGGAGATGGATTGGCACCCGTGTCTCGTGCCCTAAGTCTCCTGGCGTAGGTACTTACTATTTTAAGAAAGTGTAGATATATTTTTTTAAAGTCGGCACTGGGAGCACTGAACAGGACACTGGGCTTTCACGCTCTCACAGTGTGAGCATGCAACTCCGCATTGCCGATCCAGCTTATTTTTGGGAGTTGATAGGAGATGGTATAGGAAGATTATACAGTATATATACACACACACTGACCTGAGTTCAGAATCGAACCCGAGATACTGGAGCTTAGAAATAATATGAGAAGCACGGCAGGACAAAGATCAATTCTCTTTATCGATCAATGATTTCATTATTTTGAATAATATGATAATGATGATGATGATGAAAGGTGTTGATAGGGTACCGTAGCTTAGTTTTCTAGGGTTTGACTGATTACTAGGGTTATCTACTTTTTTTATCTTGTTTCTACACAACTGTGTCTTATTTCTTATCCATTATCCATTTATATAATATATAATGCAAAAAATATTTAAAAAGACAAGTTACTGACACGTGCCTTAACAGTGAGATTTGTGACTAGTTCTCATAATTAGAACTAGTTTTTGTTTTATATGGATAAAAAATGTATACTGCTTTCATACAAGGTGTGTTCAGGTCAAACCGGGACTCTTCATTGATTTAAGTCTTTTGAGCAGTATAGATCATTCGAACGCAAAATGTATAAATATTATAACATAAAGGAGGTAAAACAATTATCTTTAAACTATCTCAGATTTTAAAAGATATACTAGAGACATGCTGCAAATGATGATTTTTGGGTCATTTATGTTATGTATTTATAATTTATTTATATTTATACCCATTATATATAAAACAGAAAATTTCACTATGTCAACAATTATTTATTAGTTTTTATGAGACTGTTTTTGCTCGAAGAGAACCTGAAACAGAAAACCGAAACACATTTATCTTACACAGCTCGACTTCTTTCTTTTTTTTTTCTTTTCAGCACAAAACAGGCTTTGATGATGGTAAAGGGACAGGCAGATGGAACATGACATGATAGTATTGCTTAATACATTTTCCCTCATGTGCATGATGACATAATCTAAAATCAGGACATGTTTACAAACATTCCGCTGCTTAAGTAGTGATTGATATTGATAAATCACTTGTGAAATGAACGTGGACAAGCAACAAGGTGTACGGCGCAACAGTTTTGAATGGCTCGTGAATGAAAAAATAAGTGCGAGGGGCGTTCAAGTCAAACTGGGACTTGCGATAAAAAGTTCTGGCGAACGACTATTTACAGCAGTCGCAGTAAAACATTTTAATGGCGCAAACATTTAGAAGAAGGCTGGACTTCCATGAATGATGATCTCAGACGAGGCGGCTCGGAGCTCACTGCAGTGCGTGTTCCTGTGAGCATTCAGCAAGTGGAACGCCTGATCCTTGAAAATTGATGGATAACTTGTCACCAACTTGCGGGAAGAGACGCAAGCTGTCCACAAAAGATTCCCCAACACCACTTGCACATTACAGGAACTCGGCTGGGAGGTCTTACCACATCCTCCGTACAGTCCTGACCTCGCGCCAAGCCAGTTCCACATGGTTTGGGAGTTCCTGGGAGGCCGGTGTTTGAGACCTGATGCAGGCAGTTCAATCACGACTCAGGAATACTAAGAAATCATTCGACCTTGATGGTATCCAAGCACTAGTGAAACATAGAGTAGAGAAATAAAGGGAGTTTTAACTATAATTGTTTTGTACCAGTGTTCTGTTAATTTGGCTTGATCAGAAGTCCCGGTTTGACTTGAACAGCTGCCGATATGAAACTTCTCTCTTATTGAATTTCGGTTATTAATATTGTAGGATGTACTACTCGGCCGTTTTCTGTGAAACCTCACACGCTAAGTGACTAAATGAAATAGGTAATGAAGGGGAACACATTAACACGTACTGTACTCTACGTGCTGTAGTAATTCATATATCGCATATAATAGAGAATCTAAATATTATTCAGTGACATTTTATTTAATCAAAGGCGAGTCGATTTATTTATTTAAACCCTCGGCGAATTGAAATAGGAATGTCCTGCTCTCGCACGCGCTCCATTTCTCATGAACACATCCTGTTACTGCTAAAGAGACAGAAAGCGTCATGGCGCTACAGTATTTAAGCTGAAAATAGGAATATATTTCAAGTTTTGCTATAAAAACAGCAGAGAGGAGGCACAGACTGTTCCGGAGACGTGGTGTTACCGGCTAAGGGCAGGTCAGATGCTAAAAACAAAGTGTGCGGTACTTCTTATTCACACCACAGTGGATTTGCGGGACGTGTGCTGTAGATGTGAATGACGGTAGCTAGAACTCAAAATGGGAAAGGCTTGAAACGCACATTGACGCCATTGAAAACGGTCAAAGATTCTGTTGCATAGATTCAACACCAGTGGAAGTCGACGTCATGATCGGTTACAGGCTTTGTAGAAGGAGTTCAAAGGTAATCTGATCAGCTTTAACGTAATCAGTGATCTTATTATTCCAGGTTGAAGCTCATGCACAGTACATGTGTCTCTGTCTTCACTTATTTTAAAGTCCAGCAGATAACTGTTCATAACATCACAACGTTCTGATGGTGCAGGTTAAACTTCTTAGATATCTAAGTACTGCGCAAGTTCCATTAAATCCTGTCCAGCGGTCCATTCAAGACGCGCCCACAGTGCAGGACGCCGTCGAAACCTGTGGTTTAGGATCTGGAACATGACTGCTCACAACTTCACTTCTACTCAACCTTTCGATTTGGTTCATGGTGCAGGTTTGAACACCAAAGTGTTGCAAACGTTTCATTAAATTCTGCTCATCCAGTTCTGCGCGGCTGGACAGACATACGGATATACAGACAGAGCGTTTTTCTGAGACTGGTTTCAGGTCCTCCAATGCATGAGAAGTAAAGATATCATCGAAAGAGCGAGTTCTGACCAATGCACAGACGAAACCTTTCCTTTATTTCCATAGACAGTCACCCTGGTGTCCCAGGCGAATTCTACGCATGTGCTGGATGTTCAAACAGTTTATTCTATATGGCTGGTTATGAGGTGCGCATTATTCTCATCGTAACGCTGTAGTACGGCGTAAAGGTTAAGATGAATGCCCTAATTTTTCGAAACCGTACTGTTTCTATAGTAACGGCTCACACACAGTGAGTCTTGCACAGCAGACGCACCGCATATCGTCATAGACTCATAATAAATGGATGTAGAAACGTGTTGTTTAACAAAGTCATTCGGAGAATCGTTACTGTGGTGAATCTTTTTGTTCGCAGACGTTTATTTAACATTTATGGAAAGTGAGACTCCTGCACTCTCAGCACTCTCAGTCTCGATTACGCATTCTGTTTTCATGGTAAAATGACAGGCTGTGCTTTTTTGGTATGTGTGCGTGTGTGTGTGTGTGTGTGTGTGTGTGTGTGTGTGTGTGTGTGTGAGAGAGAGAGAGAGAGAGAGAGACAGAGTCTACTGAGGGAATGATTGTTTATCGCAGCTATAACAGAAGTGATAACAGGAACTAACTTTCACAACATTAAATCTAACTATAAACTGTTAAAACGCACAAAGTGTTGTTCAATAATAAATGAAACATCCTAATCCTAAAGTGAAATAACACACAACACACTGCGCACTCATAGAAAAATAATAAGCTTCAGCAGTGTGGCGGTACTCCCCTCGTGCGCCTGTTGTGCAGTAGCCCACATTACTGTAGCAGGGGATTATATCGAGAAATAAAGGTGGATTTTTCTTGCATAACTGTCTTCGATGTCTACAACTTGTCTTCAATGATCGAAGGCTAAAAATAAACAAGACTATAAAAATACAGTAAATGAGGAAAAAAAAAAAAGTGTGATCAAGTGTGATATGTGCGAGCTTTCTGTAAGTAGACTTCTGTAGGTATTTACAGTAGCGTTGACGGAAGGAGTCTCCAGTGTCCGGGCTTTGTTAAGGTTTTGTAGGTGTTCCATCACAAAGAAATTTTATAGACGTCTAATAACAAGCTGTCCTTTTTTTTTTTTGTGGAGTTCTCTCCGATTTTCTCCCTAATTTAGTCGCGTCCAGTTCCTTCCTGTCACTAGGGGGCTCCACATTACCTCCAAACCACGTGACGCCAGCCGACCGCATCTTGACGAAATCTCCTTCCGCTTGCGCGAGCTCACAGACGCCCCTGATCGGCTGTAGAGCCGTGATTAACGTCGGAGCACTATGTACCTCTCACCCCTCCCCTCCGAGAGAGCTCGGCCAATCAGCTCTCTCTAGACCTCCGGCTGCGAGAGGTTACAGCATCGCCCGGGAATCGAACTCGCGATCTCCAGATGATAGGGCGAGCGCTTTTACCCCTGCGCCACTCGGAGGCCCGAGCCTTTAAAAAAAAAAATCTTTTAAAGAAAGACAGAAAAAAAAAAGTCTAGTGATGGGAAAATCGTTCATAGCGGTCACAAAAACACAACATGTCACTGATTAACAAATTATAACTTGCAACACACGGCAATTTCTTGTGGCACATTTAAACACTTTTGCGGAAAGAATACTTCCTCTGTTTGTCAGGATGCATCACAACAACTCAGTTTGGATATTGTTGATGAGAATATGATAATAGCAGTGGTTTATTTCCTTCATGTGGCAGTCGGATGAGATTTTCGGATTGTTCAGCAAAAAAAAAAAAAAAAAAAAAAAATTCAATTATTTGTCACATATACTTGACAACACATTGAAATGATTTTCTCGCACATCCCAGTTAGGAAACAACCACTGCTGTAGTAGTCTGCCGTGACCTGGCGCCCCTGTAGTTCAGTGTCTACCCTGCTCATTGTGCCCAGTGTTTCCTGAGATCACCGACCCTGCATAGGATACGCGTTACAGAGAATGAGTGAGAGGAATGCTAGTGTACTCTGGCAACTCAGGAATGTGGACGTAGTGCTCTTGGGAGTTGTGCTCTTCTTAATGGGACGCGTGCACTTAAGACACTGTGACATGCACTGGTTTTTAAAGTGAATTATAGATTGAAGCTATAAAGTGCATGGATGAAAAAAAAAAGCGTGGCCATCATAGTGTACAGTACAGTACATCTAATCAGAATGATTATAAAGCAAACATGCTTAAGCAGATGCTAACCAGATGCTGCACAACGTCTGTGACGTTGCAGCAATAAAACATAACTACAACAACGGCATGTGAGCTTTGCCATTGAATGTTTTTGAAACTTTACAGGAAGTTCATGTGTAATTTATCGCTATCGTGTGATCCAACAAAACCCATACGCTGTATCTGGGCTGCTGTCAGTTTGTTACATTTAAAAACGTCATGATGCTCGTCCAGCGTGAACAGCTCCGGCAGTGGGATCAAAGCTCTACCACACTCATGAAAGCTCTGTTAAAAAAAAAGAAGAAGAAGAAGAAGAAGGTCAGCAGACATGAAACCTAACACAGGACCTCACACACACACACACACACACACACACAAAGCAGGGAGAACATGTTTTCACTTAGGGTAGCCTTCATCTATATTCCTGACTGTACAAACGCAAAGGCACGCGCATGAAAGTGACAGACGGACGCGCTGACAGATCTTTCCTCCTGTTCCCGGAATATCAGTCGCCTCGAGCCACCTCCGCGGCATTTGGTTTCTGTTTGCTTTGAAGATTCCAACAAACAAGGAGATTTTCAGTTTGATATACGAGCCTGGAAGACAGATCCTCTCAGGACACGGTGCAAAATCGGAGGGATTTTAGTTCGAAGATTTTTTTTTCTTCTTTCTGCTTCGCCGCCGTCACCGTCGAAACAGAAGCCGCCGGAGCTGAGGCCACTGCCTGTGAAATGATGTCATCAATCATGGTCCCTCCAAACGCCATTTCCAGGTCATCCGCCAAGCTTCCTAGACCGGAGAGAGGGCACGTGTGCACAGGCACAAGCCACACAGCTACCACTCATCTCGTGCAGAGGCCTCACGACTGAGACGAACCCGGGAATGTCTCGAAAAGTCAATTCGCAGTCCCTGTGAACGGGTTGTTACTATAGAAACGGTAACGTATTATAACAAGTGCATTAATATACATCATTGCTCTGTTAATCTTTGGGATTTGCCTTGCAGCCTAAAACTCAACTCAACTCATCTTTATTTGTATAGCACTTTAACAACAAGAATGCCCCAAAGTGCTTCACATAAATAATAAAATAATACAATAATATAATAAAAATTTTATATATATATATATATATATATTTTTTTATTTTATTTATTTATTATTATTTATTTATTTTAAGTAAAATAAATAAATCAACACTTTTAGATGTAGAATTAAACTGTGTGCCGTAATTCTTTCTTCTTTAAAAGCTGGATAGGGTTTTGATTTACCCCAGGGTTCCATCAGGCACAGACAATATGGATCCGCACTTTCTGTCTGTCTTTCTGTCTTTTTTTTTTTTTTTTTGTCACAGACATTTTATCATTATAATACCTATAATTATTACTTTCTTTGACAAAAGTCACATGCTTTAGCCAATTCTGAACACAAGGAACTTCCCTTTGTATAAACATAAAGGGCATTCAAATCAAACTGGGACTTGTTATGAAATTTATTGGGGAATGACACAATAATCATAAATCATTCATGACGCCACGTCCACTGTGCATTTCCACGTGTTTAGGCTGTTAGAGGAGTTCCTGGGAGGCCAGCGTTTCAGACCGATCATAGCTCTGTATGCAGTCAAAACACAGTATTGGTGCTGATTTAAAAAAAAATTCTTATATTTATGTTATACATATAATACAGACAATGTGTGTGCCAAAGCAGATGCTTCTGAAGTTTATGCAACATGGAAGTGACCAATCTTGCATCCCTAAGAATATCAAGTAGCTAACCTTAGCCGTTTTAGAATAGAATATTCAATTATTTGTCACATTTTCTTTACAGCACAGTGATTTTTTTTTTTTTTCACATCCTAATTAGGAAACTGGGTTCAGAGCGTAGGGTCAGCCAGCTTACAGCGCCCCTGGAGCAGATGGGGTTAGGGGTCTTGCTCAAGGGCTCAACAGTGGCAACTTGGCGGTGCTGGGGCTCAAACCCCCAACCTTCCGATCAGTAACTTAATAACACACAGCCTTATCCGTTTGAGCCACCACTGCCCTAAAATATTTGAGCTTTGTCAGAAGTGGGATTCGAACCCACGCCTCCAGGGGAGACTGCGACCTGAACGCAGCGCCTTCGACCGCTCGGCCATCCTGACTGCCGTAGCGGCTTTAGTGACATTTTTGGTTTTAAGCCTCTTCAAGTTTATGACCTGTGAACATTATTGCTTAAAATCAAAAAAATCTGTAGTGTCCGTAACCTTGTCAAATCTTAACAATTTCGCATTTTAGAATAAATGGGAAATCTTTTTCTTTTTGTGAAATCTAAATTGACCAAGTTTCATTTTGAATGACAATTAAGATCATTTGAAAGATTTGATAAAAAAAAAAAAAAAAAAGCACCAATGCCATTTGGCGGTTTCTAGAGATTATATAAAAACAAAACCCAATCACATGATTAGAGATGCCAGAGGAGAACAGTCAGACTGAATTGAGCTACCAGGAAGTCTACAGTCTTAGTAATAATAATATAATAATAAATAATAATAATAATAATAATAATAACTCTTTACATCCATGGTGAGTAGAAAAGCATCTCAGGACACGCATATGCTTATTAACATTCTTGAAACTCAACTGAAGAGTGATACTAAACTTTCGGAGGTGGCTACATGAGCTACAAGATCACATCAGCCAAAAAAAAAAAAGGGATTTGACAATACAACAGGCGGAAGCTGGCAAGCGTGTTTCCAGTACTCATTGGCTCCATTCAAAGCGCTGAATGTACGGAGTTTACTGGCGCCGTAGTCATTTGTAAACGTGCCGTGGGAGGATTGGAAGGTCACCTCTTTTCTGTTTTCAAGGAGCCGGACATCATTAGCTGGCTCTCCGGGTTTTGTGCCGTGTTCATCTATCAGAGATAACGAGAGTGGCGTGTGGCATAGCGTCCGCCTGGTCCACCTACGCAGCTCCATGTCCACTGTAACGATACGCTGATCTTCATCATGTCTCCGTGGAGGAGCGTGCGTTTTTAAACTACAGCGCACAAAGCGGCGCTGAACCGAAAAGAGAGAGAAACAAAGATTGGCAGCGATTGAAAACGTGCCCGAGGACAAACACTGTACAAAGACAGACGTCCAATGACAATGAACAGAGGAAGGCATTTTGGTATCGCCATGTGACGGCGGAGGACCTGAGCGTCTTTCAGCCTCCGAAAGTCAAGGATGAGTCACTATCAAAGATTCACTCGGTAACCTTTTTAAGAGCATGAAAGCTTCTGTTTATTCTTCTATCCGCGGCACGCACCCACACAAACGCTGGCACACAGGCTTTGCTCACTCCTCCTCAACGCTGTCCAAATATCTCCCTCGATCCCTTACCAATATAAATACACGTACGCACACGCACGCTCGACAAACACGCTTCCAGCACAGCACAAGATACGATACGAGGATGCCTTCTTCTGATTCAGGCACGGAAACGTTCTTCACTTCGAAGACGCTTCTAGAAGGGGAGATTGTGAAAGCTTGGCGGGGGCAACAATTCCCGCCACCTGTACCTGAGAAATGAGTTTTCACTGCTTGCTGCAAAAAGTGGCTTTCTCCTATAACCATCACGAAAAGCCTGAGTAATTGCACTTTCCCTTTTTCATTTTTTTTTTTTTTCTTTTTGGCTTAATACCTACTCTCCTCAACATTACGAATGAATGGTTTGACCTGCTGAAGTAAACATGCATTAATCAAACCTGGGGAAGGTGTTAGCAGGAGGTGAGCCCAAGGCGTTTGAAGCAGGGGGGGTCGAAGTGAGAACGGTGAGAGCGCTAAGATCGATGCAGCAGGGGCGCTGGGCTTTACTGTCCTGGGGGAGCTGCACCGCGCCAGCTGACGAGGTCAACATTCCGCCCACCTTGGAAAAGTGTGTCAAGGGCGGCCTGTGAGGTCTAACTTTATTAATCACAACAACTTCCGGACGCAACGGCGAGAGAGGATGGCGCCGGCTCCGACTGCGCGTCCCATGACGGATTACCGCACGCGGTCATTAAGTGCATAATCATCATGAAAACTTTGCCAACAAAGGAGACACCAAGTGCGTCGCCTCGCACCTGGACTTGTTTTAAACAACTTTTTTTTTTGAACACGGCGCAGCCCAGATGCCCGCCGTATATCAAGCTTATCATGTGACAGATAAAGAGCCGTCTGTTCTTTACCAGGCGTCCATCAGGCCGCTAAAAGGGGCCGTTTCGTCCGTCACATGTGTCCTCATCCTTAAGTAGGCCTTTAAAACCATTTATATTGATAGATCCAGTGAAGAAGGTGATCAATAAGTGGATTTCTGTCAGAGAGCCATTAAACTATCCCTCCAGTCACATTAGTGATCTCACGTCGAAGTCGTCGAATGAGGTCAAACTGAGGTCACTAATGGCGATGGAAAACAGGAAACAGAAAAAACAATCGCGTTCCGAACCAAGGAATCGCGACTTTTTTTTGTGTAATAATTATTTTGAGGTTGTTTGTCTTTTTTTTCCCCTTTGCAGTCTTTCCCCCTCGAGGCATTTTCGGCATTTGCATTATTGATACAGACAGTGCAGACCGGAGCTTGACCACAGAACGTGTCGGGATTTTTATTGGAAGCCATTTGCTTCCGGTTATGTTCTAGTCACACAAAATGGAATCCATTAACTACTGTAGGGGAAGGAATAAAACACTTTGGGGCGCATGCTGGTCTAAGAACAACGACAACAACAAAAAATCGCGGTTGTTTAAGGCAGCTTGCTGCGCGATGAGTTAATGTTACAATCATAGAGTTAATTCTTTCCTAACTAGCGCTCTTTGTCTTTCGCGGCGCCGTCACCTACACTACGGCGCGCGCATAACTCTTGGCATTGACGCCAACCTATTATTCCACCGAACTTAATGAACTAGTAAACACTTATTTGCCCTGTATTGTTTAGTACGGTAATTATTCTTAGCCTATAATTAGCTTAAAAGCGAAACAATAGCTGGGGATCTTCTCTATCCTTTCAGCCAACACACATTCACACCCCTCTCGCTCTTCCTCTACACGCTCCATCCATTACTCCTACTTTCACACACTTCTCTGTTTACTCCCGGGCCCACTGTCAAACCAAATCACTCCAGAAGTGACCTCTTTTCGCTTATTATAGACGCTTTACACGGGTAGGCTCAGTGGAATCAGTGGTAATTTCCATGCATCCAGTGATTCGTTGGTGAGGATTTGTCCAGTGAAGCATTTGTGACTTAGCATTATATTTTCATGTTCGATTTAAGAGGAGCCATTATGTAATAGCGTACGCGGGAATTTCATTTAGAGGTATAAGCAGCGCAAAAGATGAATTTTGAAGCTCGCATTCAATTCAGAGTTCGTATTGTATTCAAGCGATAGGGGAGAGACGGTTCATTGATCGGTTTGAATAGTTTCAAGTGTTGTCGTGTTAGTCAGGTGGCTCAGTGCTGAAAATGCGGCTAAGCATTTTTGTTTTGTTGGATTACACGGTAATGATTTACAACAAAACTACAGTCAGTGCAGCTTTTGAAGGAAAGAAATCATCAGTTACGATTGAGAATGCGCGGTTAAAAAAAAAAAAAAAGTGCGGCGTTAAGCTGAGATGCATTATTCACACCTATTGTTTGGGTGCATTAAAATTGTATACATACATACACGTGAAAAGAAGAAAAAAAAAGATATAATGCAACAACAGCATTTCACCAAGTGGCAAATAGGTCAGAGCTGGAACTGCACTGGAACAGGCAGCAAGAACTGCAGGGAAAAAAAGCAACAATAGGAAACAAGTACAATTTTAAGCGTAGGAGGCAAATAGGTCAGGGATAACAACATATATATATATATATATATATATATATATATATATATATATATATATATATATATATAGTTTGCTTGAAAACTGTTTTGTCATACTACTGTGAATTTTTCTTTCCAGTTTTCCTAAACACTACAGTATGTAGCCAGTAGAGCAGTTGAGTTTCAGGAATGTTGATATGTAATTCATATTCAAGTTTATTCATATTATCATCATCTGCAATGATCATTTAAATTCATTAGCATTTAGTATTTTTTACTCGGGTTATCTTTGTGTTGTGGATGATTCGTCTTTCGTGTCGAGGATCATTACGATGCCTGGGTGTGCGGGGACGATCCTGAGCCGAAGCAGCAGTCGTCGCGGTGGAAGAGCAATCATCTCCATGACCGAAAAAGGTGAGGCAGATCTGCAGCTCGACCGGGTGCGTGCTCATTGTCTTTTTCGGACATTCGGGCTACACCGTCCCAACTTTTTGAGACCTCCTCATACTGTACGTCTCACCATCCAGATAACACCATTCAGTAAAACATGAGCCTTCATTCTCGGTAATATACTGGATGTTCCTATATAAAAAGTGTTCATGCTATGATTGTGTTTTGTAGCTTTTAGTTACAAAGGACGTCAAGGATCACGGAAAAAAAAAACTAGTTTGAAGTTCAGTTTGATAGTTAATGACTTTTAACATTATTACAAAAGTCCATGAGTGCTGGGGAAACTGTGCCTGAAAGAAACAAAATGTGATTGGCTCCTTATGTGTTTTATGATCTTTTCCACCCAAGGAAGGAAGGTCATTTGCCAGAACGCGTAAAGAAAAATCCAAAAATGGTGTCCATTGCATTCTGCAGCGAAGCTGTTCATATATATATCGGCCGTATACGAGCCAGTGTCACTTCTTGACCTCAGAAAGAAACCCGGCACAGGTAATATTTTCTGGGTTCTGTGGAATGAACGAGTGCCTTCAGCTGTCTGATATAGGATAAAAATAATGTGTTTACTTGGGTGTTAAATAAGTAATGGTCTTTCTGACAAAATCAACCTGAAAGCCTGACCCTTCAAACCTTCAACATGAAAGATAAAGTGTACCAAAAACTGTGCGTGGAATATGGGCCTAAATCATTTACCGTAGTCTTCAAGCGGTGTGTGTGAATGAAGCTTAGTCTCGCCGACGCTTAGCGTAAATGAAGCAACTCGTGAAAACTGGTGTTTAACATGACGACTTGTCATTACCACATTTTATCTACATATTTACTGAACTAGACAAAAACAGAAAAATTGATCAAATTCCACCAGAAAACAGGAAACTGTTTCATATAGTTCATATGTGCTGTATTGGGTAGTTGACATTAATTAATAATAAACTTTCAGTTTAGTTAATTTACTATAGTTAAGTCAACTGTATCTTCGCTAATCACTAAGTGTTTTCATTAAAAAAAAAAAAAGGAAAAAAAAAAAAGACAAATGTATCCAAAAAGATGTTTGGGTCCAACATGTTTAATTCAAGTGACCACTCAAACAGGGTAACGAGCATGGTAAAAATAACTAATTCATGTAATAAACCTGATAATAGTGGGCCGTGGTTTCCACCACCGGAATGATATTAAACGAAAATCACAGAATCCCTGAGTTGGTTTCAGAACCAAAGGGTTATGATGTCATGACGTGGACTTGAGCTCCAGAACTGGAACAACATGCCTCCCTTTTTATTCGAGGAAAAGAAGTTTAACGCTGCATTCAGGACCGCGGGGAACCGTGTATTTTCCGACTTCGGAACTTCCTACTTCTCACCTCCTGTTTAAAATGGAAAAAGTGAACACGCACATAAAGCACTTTCAAACAGCTTCTAAAAATGCCCAATGAGAGTTGTTTGGTTAGTGCTTCATTTATTTTAAGAGTGGCTGAAGGATATAAAATGTGATTTGAACCACTGGTAGCACTGAAACAAAGAACGTGTGCGGTTTGATCATAAATCTTAGGCAAAACAAATGAGCCTTTCAGTATTTAACTCCTTTGCTGTATTCTGTGAAATATAAGGCAGAAAGTTTCGTTTAAAATGCTTAAATCACGATACTATTGCTTGTAGGTTCTTCTGTAGAAAAACCAGGATTTTCAAATAATATTGTGAACTCGGAGAAATCAGCAGGCGAATAATATTCTGGATTCTGGAAGCAGACGGTATTTGAATGTGAATTTCTACACTGGCCCCAGTATACAGAAGCGAAAGCACAAACATGATGGAAAATCGTTGCAAATCCAAATCCAAAAGACAAAGAGCATGCAAAAAGAAAAAGAAGAAAAAAAACTTTGCACAAGAGATTTGCTACAATGGAAAGTGTTCTGTTACAGAAAATGTGCTACACGGACCAAGAAATACCAATGAATGGTACAACAGTCAGTGTTTCCAAGACGTAAATGGACAAAATCAATGGTTTGTTTTAAACTAGTGTGTTGTGCATTATTACAGAAACTGATTTAATTTATTCATTTATTAATCCATATCCATAATCCATACACTCTTTTAACCAAGTGCTTTGACTTTGATATGTTTTTTGGATTTGCAGAACGTTTACTTAAAAATTTATTCAGTCTATACAAGTATGCAATAAATAAGTAGAATATTCATAAAAAGTCTTTGCTTTGCACATCTATTTTTTTTAATAGAAAATATATATTTTTTTATTATTTTGTGCAGCCTGTACTTTTTGTATGCTAATTAAGCCCGACCTCAATCCGTGATCACGTGACCCCGAGACCTCGTTATAATTTTCCTCGAAACAACCCTCATGGCGGACATCGCAAAAAAAAAAGACGCGAGCTTTCTACAGAATCTGCCAAGAAAGATCTTCACTTGTTTGGGTTTCTGACATTTTGTTTGTTTTGACACCTTGTCACATGACCGTTCCATTTGCGGCCTCATTAATATTCATCAGCATCTGCCAAATATGGGTGGATCAGCCTTGTCTGTGTTCAATTATTTCAACACATTGTATTTGCTATAGGTGACTTTAGTTTTTCTCTTCATTTTAATATACAGTCTTACACATGTGATCTCCATTTTGGGAACCGTGTATGGTCTTTAACATTTGTGCTTTCACTTTTGCAAGTGGTTTCTTCCTAGGAGCCACCATACAATTTCTTACTCTCACTCCTCATCTCTACCGCTTAATCCTGTATTCAGGGTGACGGGGGGCCTGGAGCCTATCCTAGGAGACTGGGATAGGTGCGAACCCATCACAGGGCGCACACACATACACACACTCACACACTACAGGCAATTTGGGAACCTAACCTACATGTCTTTGGACTGTGGGAGGAAACCGGAGTACCCGGAGGAAACCCACCAAGCACGGGGAGAACATGCAAACTCCATGCGCACAGAGACGGGGATCGAACCCGGACCCTGGAGGTGCAAGGCGACGGTGCCAACCACTACAGCACTTGTACAATATCATCGTTTTGAACTTGATAACAAATGTTTTGAGCTTGATTCCAAATAAATGTACATATACTGTACAATAAATACAATGTATATCATTTGAAATGACAATACAACAACAAAAGTATCCTTAATACAAATCTCAAAAATTATAAATCTGAAAAACAGATTTAAAGTGTGCAACTTAAATTTTTTTTTTTTAGAAAAAAAGTGATATATTGTATGAATTTTAAGGCCAAATAATGTTTTTACATGTAATTTTCTTCTAAAAAATAGTCAAATTCCTGTCTTTTAGCTGCTTACAATTGTAATGCTGCATTGTCTACCTAGCAGGAACGTTACCCAAACAATTACATTACATAATTAACTTATGACATAAAATTTGTCGTTTTTTTTTTTTTGTGTGTGTGATTTTATTTTTTCATTTGTATTTCAAGTCATTTTTTTTTCTTCTCAAATCTCAAAACTATGACATGGGAATTTTACATTATGGTTTTTAATGGCAAATGGTTTAGCAAAGTTCGAAGCAAAGACAGAACATTGACAAAAAGGTACCTCTATAAAATACACCAAAGAAACAACAAATAAAGTGTGTACACCAATCAGCCTCAACATTAACACCACAACAAGGTGAATTGAATGACATTGATTACCAATTACATACCAGTGAGCTGGAGAAGGGAAAGTCTGTCTGGTCTCATCCCATGGAAAAGTCAATGTAGCACAAATGGCTGAAAAACGTCAATGTAGGCTGTGATGGAATTTTATTAGAATTAGTATGCATTTTATTACGATTTAATTTTTTAAATGTATATCTTGCCTCTTGATAATTTAAGGAAAATTTTGACAAAAGATGTGAATATATTAAATACACAACAGAGTTAAATATTTGATGTGCAATTTATCTTGAATATAACTGAAATATAAGGAATTTGTGTTTCAGAGGTTCAGATCAGTTATACAGTGTAATGGGATTCATGATAATAATAACTTTGATGAAATCCTGTGACATAATTTTCACATTTTTGAGGTTTGTATTACAGGATTCTTTTTTCTTCTTCTTCTTCTTCTTTAAATCTCAAAACTGTGACAAAATTTTATTTTCAATTTTATGGTTTTAAAGGGAAACCTCACCCATAGCAAGCATAAAAAAAAAAATGAAAACAGATCCTCAGCAAACATTTGAAGTTCTTTAATACACCACAGATTTCATTTTTCCATTTTAATGAATGTTTTATATACTTCTGTTAGCTTCCAGGCACCTTATCCAGGACTGAACATCATTCTGAATGGAAGGTGCAAATTGGAGGTCATCAAAAAGGAAAAAAAAAAAAAAAATCATAATATTTTTTTAACCCCCGTTTAAAAAAAAAATTCCCTCTCGCTGTTTAAGGCTCGATTTGATTCCACTGGGTTACGGATGTATGAATGAAAACTGGACTAAACGATCCAGCAGGAGTAACAGCTCTCAGGAAGAGAGACCTGTTGTTCGGTACTGAGTGGAGCCCACTGTACACAGCTGTGAGATTGCTCTGCAGGAGAATAGCATGGCTGATTGCAATCAGGCAGAGATGTGAATAATGTGTGATTACCTATTTATTTCTGTAACCGCCAGGGTTCAAAACAATCTTGTGACATCGTGCACTGTGGCACCCACAAATAATCTTTTCTTTTTTCTGTAGTGGGGCAGAAAATTGTGGCTGAAACCTTCAAATGATTGGGGGAGAAAAAGAGAGCTATACTTTTCTATAATTTGAATGACTCATGTGGTGGTAATTGTGTTAAATAATGAAAAAGTCACTATTCTCCCAGTAGCGTGAATCATGCCTACAGTAGAAAAAAAAAAAAGAATTAAAAAAAATCAAAGTTTGAGTAATTTGTTGAATATTAAACTTTTCAGAAAGCCGTCTTATGGTTCTGGTCTCACTTCGCTATGACTGGCAGGCGGTACAGAATTAGCCCCCCCCCCCCTTTCCAAAAAAAAACTCTGTTGTCAGAGTGATGACAGCAGATGAAACTGAGCTCCTGACCACCCAGAATGCAACACTCCATGTTCGAACAACGGCCTCGTATCTTGCTTTCTGTCAGACAAGTCGACAAACATTCCTCACAAGATGCTAAAATGCCGAAGTTCTCGGTTTACCTTTCATGTCTCGCCTCCCCCCCCCCCCCCCCTCACCTTCGAAGAACTTGAACCTACTGTTTTGCTTAAGGTGTGTGTTTCACTCATGTCGTCTTTGACACCACAAGATGAGGGATTTCAGAAGATCTCACATATGAGCGCTTGCAGAGGAAAGGAAAATCCCCTGTCGTGATTAATGACTAGCGTGTCGAGCTTGTCTGTTAATGACAATTTATGGGGATTTCCGCAGGAAACCAAAGTCGGAGGTAATAAAAATCTTTTCGGAGAACGCAACACGAATTATGAAAAAGCTCCGAAATTTGCTAATGTGACAATATTACGCGGGTAACCGAACCGATGGTAGAGACTTGTTGACATGTTTTATTAAATGATAAATCAGAAATCAAACACTTGCATGTAATAAAACTAACAAAAGATTATATAAGCCTTTTATTCAAATTTTATACATCTTCCATTGTTATATATTAAAGAGTGAGATGTTTGAGTTTCATCATGGTACATGTTGTAAAATGTAAGACAACTTACATTTCCTGCTGTTACAAAGTGCTAAAACTGGAGACTCCTTAATAAAAGATAAGTAAATAGCTTACAAAAGGCATCACCAAGCAATCACTTTACGTAGAGTGAATATATAAATTAGGCCTGTTAATATTAGCGCGTTAATGCATGTGTTTAATCTAGAAATTTTAACCTGACACAATTAGTTTGTTAACACAAATGACCAAATTTGACCTTAATGGCTTTCCATAATGGCAGCGCGGTTAAGTTTTATTATAAAAATGCTTGAGTTACTTTCAATGGGAACTTTTTTTTTTTACAAGAATACTTTAAGTGTAAGACGCGTGAGTGGCGGCTCATGCGGCTCAGGCTCTAGACTGTTAATTTTCGGATCTGGTGGTCCGGGTTCGGACCCTGACGTCGGTGGGTTTGCCACGCCTCCAGACTACCCAGTCGCTGCACACTGTGCCACTCCTATTTGAGAGATTTTAATTTAATGTTTGTTACAGTAAATGATAATGTTTGAGATATTATAAAACTGTCATTCATGTCTTTATTCCAACATTGCACGTTTAAAATACAAGTAAATCTGTGTGTTTTAAAAAAAAAAAAAGACTATGAAGAATTATAGAATTATATGAACTAGATCGAAATTTTGAATTGATTGACAGCACTTATATAAGTTGTTACTATAACCATATATTATTGTTAATAATATATTATGCCAGAAGTATCAGTGCTACTGTTACAGCAAATGAATCAACATTTTCTTCTTACCAACCTGAATCGAACATCCCTCAGCACTATGGAATGCGGTACGCATAAGGCATTATAAATACATTACAGAATAATACGGTTCAACTGAGGCAGCGTGAAGAAGCAACAAAACACCCAGGCAGTCAATAAGCGACCTCTGGTAGAAGTCTCACTCGTAACATTGTCTCCCACATACGATCATATGCTGGTCACGGAGGAAAGGACAAGGATCATTTTCGTGTAACTCTAGCCTGTGCATCAGAGCGGCTCTGATAAACATAGGTGACATTTCCCAGAGAGCAAGGGAGGAGGAGGGTTGACCTGGGGGAACGCAGGGGCACGGAGTCCACGCACACCGCAAGACAGGCCTGCTGCATATCACCACACACCCGTCTCTCATCAGCATATCGGCCATCTGATCTCCTTCTGATACATATGTGCGGCGGGGCAAGGTAGCAGCAGAGATCTGCCGGGTGGAGAGGTGTGTGTGTGTGGGTGGGGTGGGGGGGGGGGTTATTGCAACCAGAGGAAACTATTATGCCTCATTATTTGACAAAGCAAGCATATGCATCGGCAAGGCGTCTGTTCTGGAGGGTCAGATCGATCTGTTTTACTGTGCAAGGTGAAAAAGGATCTCATTTAGTGCATTTGTAAGAAGAATGTAAGCATGAGAAAAGTCACTAACCTCAGAAGGTTTTCTTTTCTCTCTTTTTTTTTTTTTTTTTTTTTGGCAGATGGAGTTCAAGAGCCCACTAAATCTGGTTTTACGCTGTACGTGAGTGATGTTCACCTGCAACCAATATAGTGATTATAGATTATAGTCAGGGGTGAAAGTAGTTTTAAATTCTCACTGGTACTATGTAGCCAAAAGGCAAGAAGAAGAAACCATGAATAAACCATGGCGGTGGTGGACAGTACTGTAAATCTCATAAGTTTCTCTTTATTTCACCACTTATTCCACTTTAGAACAGCCTCAGCCTAATATCTGTTCAGGGGTTGAATCCCAAAAAGAGTAAAAATGGAAAGCTAGGGCGCTATGTCGCTTGGTCCGTACACCATGCAGTGCCCTTGTTCAGGGGATACAGAGGGATTTGGGAATTGTTTTGGATGTTAGTTAGTTTTTAGGTAGGTAGGTTAGGTTTGTGGGTGGCACGGTGGCGCAGTAGTTAGCATTGTCATCCTGCACCTCCAGGGTCCGGGTTTGATTCCCAGCCAGGCTCCATTCCTGTCTCTGTGTGCATGGAGTTTGCATGTTCTCCCCGTGCTTGGTGGGTTCCCTCCGTGTACTCCAGTTTCCTCCCACAATCCAAGACATACAGATTAGGCCAATTGGAGTTCTCAAATTGCCTGTAGTGTGTGAATGAGTGTGTATGTTAGAGTCCTGCGATGGATTGGCACCCTGTCCAGGCTGTACTCCGCCTCGTCTCCGAGGATATACTCCAGGCCCCTCGCGACCCTAAATACAGGATAAAGCGGTATAGACGATGAGTGAGAGTGAGTGAGAGTAGGTTAGCGGCGGCACGGTGGCGCAGTGGTTAGCATTGTCGTCTTGCACCTCCAGGGTCCGGGTTCGATTCCCACTCCGCGGTCTGTGTCTGTGTGTGGAGTTAGAATGTTCTTCCCGTGCTTGGTGTGTTTCCTCCGGGTACTCCAGTTTCCTTCCAAAGACATGCAGATTAGCAGCATGAGCGTGTGTGCCCTGAGTCTTTTGGGATTGGCTCCAGCCCCCTGTGATCTTGTACACAGGATGAAAGCATTGAAACACAACGCACAGGGGTACAGGAGACAGGGTAGGTTAAGATCAGAATGTTCCAGGTTCTAAACCCACCACCACTACGTTGCCACTGTTAGTCCCTTGAGCAAGGCCCTTAACTCTCTCAAATGTATAATTTAAAAAATCGCTCAGGATGAGGACAAAAGCAATCACTAGTTGTTTTAGGTGCCATAATGTTAGCAAATGTGTTTTCTTGCAACAACAAAAAAAAATGCTTCCATGATTAGTTTTGAATATGGGTTGTGGCAGGCAGCTGCTCTCCGATACCAAACCGTACACCGTACCGAACCGTACCATCCTTCTTTCACCCAGGATTATAGTGACATAGAGCATTATCCTCCAACAGAAGGGTAGTGGTGGATGACAGCTACAAATATGGTAGTGGCAATGTCAAAACATCAACCAGCTGACTGATGATGTAACCAGAATATAGTATTATTATTATTTAATAGCAAGGCTACATGTTAGAAGATTTTCATGGAGAAATATCCTCTCCATGAGGAGTTTGGTTTAGGGTTTTATTACTGTGTGACAAGTAAGAATCTTAAAAGAAAGGCTACCATGATTTAAATAAACCCAGCTTAAGGCACTGGAGACCCCCTGCCTTGCACAGTTTGGTGCATTCCCAACTGCTGACACACCTAATGACTTAATTACTAAGTCCAAAATGTTAGTTAGAGCAGGTGTGTTGAGGGTTAGAAGCATCAAATACAAAGATGACACCAGGTACATCGGAGTGCAAACGTTTAATTGCATCCTCATTGATTCCTGGCGGATTTCTGACAAAGAAACGGCATGCCAAGTGGCTTTGAATGAAAGCTCAATGTGGATGAAGAGGTTGTGTTAACACTTGCATTTGTGTTTTAAGCCCTGGAGCAGCCCTAAAATCCGATCCCTGGTCCTCTGGAAATGAGTGGTGTTGAAGTATTGGACGCGAGTCCTTGACGGGGTTCCATGCAAACATTCACACACTCATTAAGAGAAGCCAGTTCCTCTACTGGGATGTTTTTGGGAGGTACGAGGAAACTGTAGAACCCAGACAAAACCCACGCAGACATGAGGAGGACATGCGAAACCTGACGCAGCGAGTAATCCGAGATTAGTCAACGGCGACAAGCTTCTCCAGACGCTGCCTTTGTTTGAATGAAAACTGGACTAAACACACAAACTGTCATGTTGTAAAATATAGTTAGAGTATTAAACAGGTTCAAAACCAAGAATTTGGCCTAAAATTTCCATGAAGATTGAAATCAAGATGTGCTAGATATTATTCACGTCTACATGAATATCACATGAGTAATAAACGTCCCAGAGACGTGACTTGGCATCAGAACCTAATGTGACATCAGAAGGATTATTTCCAGTGTGACAGCTGCCACCCTTTCCCACACCCCAGCTCTAACCTTAAGCATCCATAAATGATGATTTTGCAGTCTCCAGTTCACTTCGGTACCAAACGCTTGCGCACATGTGGTACCGAGCAAGCAGGTCTGCGAGTATCCATGCAGAATATGCACGTCTGTAAATGATGGATGGGAACCAGCCTTGAAATGATGGATCAACCTTTTCCCAAGGCATCAGGGGCACCAATGACCTGCTTGCCTCATTAAAGAATTTTACCCTGGAGGGAACAATATGCAAACAGATCCCAGAAAATGAGAATGAAATAATTTTCGCTCGGCTTAATTGTCTCTGAAGAGTCGCATCCTCGAGTCATGAGACGATCGGCTAACTTTGCACATCACCAGAGAATAATGCTGACCAAAGAATGAATGAAAGAAAGAAAGACAGATAGGCTTATGGCATGCCGGCAATGTATCAGGGTGTGCATGGAACATTAAAAATAAAGTAAAGTATTAAAAAAAAAAAATAAAAAAAAAAACCAGATCAAACAGAAACCTACTGTAGGAAAGAACAGATTTGTGTCTCGCCTTGAAATCATCCTTATCCCTGGTCATGATTTCTTTGAGGCAAATAAGAATATGTAAACCAGAGGTGAGAAATCGTCCTGTCATGGAGATACTTTCATAAATCAGGAAGCAGCATGTAATGGAGACAAAGTGTTTCAGCATGACCGAGTTGCATTTCAACTCGGTGACTCAATAACGCTACAACCAAACATGGAACAAAATAGCAAGAATCGATGGCTGAGTTTTGCCGAAGGTGCAGAAACCGGAGACCAAAACGCGTAAACAAATTGGGGGAAAGAAAAAAAACAAAGGAATTTAAAAGGCTTTAAAAATGTTTTATTCTTAACCAATCCAGATACAAAAAGGGTTTGTACTGTAGTACTATATTTTTCAGTTCCTGTTGTCAGCGCCCCCTGCTGAGAGGGGATGGTCCGATCCCGATAGGGGGTTTGGATAGCGGCTTTACGCCCTGATTTTTAATGGGACATATCATCGCCTTTTGTGTTGCCAGAGCCTGAGGTTAGAGTTGTGATAGCAGGGGTCCCTCTCAGAGCTTTGGAAGTCTCTAACCCCCATATTAACCCACTCGTTAAAGAGCAACTACAAAGAATGTCGACCGTAGAAATTAGACAGAGAAATTCACAGTAGTGTAGGCGGCTCAGAAAAAAAAAACTGCCTCATTTTTAATGGCACATTGTCGTACAGTGCGGTACATGGAAATACAGGAAAATGCTGGTGGAATGTTTTTTTGACTTGAGAGTTTATTTTTTTGGCCAGAAAAATTGCTGCCAAAGTAAAATAATATTTATTCAAACATCTTGAACAGAACCATATTTCCAGTACAGTAGCAGGACAGAATTGTGGAGTCTGTGCCAGGATCTTATACAGTACTAGAGCAAGTGGCCGTCAATGGAAGGGAAAGGGTTTGTAGAAAAGATAAAGGTTTAAAAGCTAAAAATGAGCTGATCAGCTTTAATGTAATCAGTGATATTATTATTATTATTTCAGGGTGAACCCCAAAACATCTCCAGCGCGTTAAAATTCACATCAGCGCTGAAAAAATTTCAGTGAGGAAAATATGACCTAATCCTAGAAAAATTCTAGTAAAAATATTCAGTTAAACTTTTCTAATTAATATCTATTAGTTTACGTTCAGCAAGTAGATGATTTCGAAATACAGTGGAACCTTGGATTACGAGCATAATTCATTCCGGAAGTGGGCTCGTATTCCAAAACACTCATAAACCAAATCAAATCTTCCCATAAGAAATAATGAAAACTCAAAATAAGTTTCACAACAAGCACACACACAACGGAAACACTGTTTTAACAGGAAAAAAGAAATCTCACTAATGACCCTCGCGTGAGTGCAGACTGACGAAATCACTGCTGTAAAGTAAAAACAAAACAAATCAAATGAACCAGCACCTTACCTTGGAAAATAATTGCGACAGAGCAGAGTTTCTGTGTAGAGCAGAGTGTGTGTGTCTGTGTGAAGCCGGGAGGGGGGGTGTAAAGGCGAGAGAGTGTGTGCGTGTGTGACGGTCTGTGTGTGTCGGTGTCAAAAAACTCGGTGCTCGTAAACCAAGACATGTTCATTTTTCAAGTCAAAATTTATTAAATCGTTGCTCGTCTTGCGGAACACTCGTAAACCGAGTTACTCGCAACCCGAGGTTCCAGTGTAGAAATAGTAGAATTTTTTTTTTTTTAAACATTTTTGTTAAACCTATTGTGCACATTAAACATCAACAGTAACCAAAAGTTTAATTAAATCCTGTCTAGCGGACGATTTAAGATGCGCCCACAGTTTGACGTATGCGTAGGGTGGCGTCACATGACCGCTCATAACTTCGCTTCTCGTCAACGTTTTGATTTCGTTTCTGCCAGGCAGATATCTAGAGTAAGTACTGCAAAAAGTTTCATTAAATCCTGTCCAGCCAGTTTTGTGGCACGCTGCGAAACAAATCTGTCTGGACCGACATGCGGACAGATACAGTAACATAAGGATCTCATTGATAGAGCGAGTTCTGAACAATGTACAGACAAAACCGTTACTTTTATTTATATATCTCCTGACTGTCACACCCATATGTGGTTCTTCCCCAAACGAGAAGCATGCAATTATATAGGATTCCATTGTATGCTGTGGTATTACAATCTTCTCATCACTGGAATTAAAAGGGCCCAGCTTGTCCCAGCTAAACAAAACCCTTGTGCACAAAAGAAGGTCAATGAATACGTGGTTTGGTGTGGAAGAACTCACACGCCAACTTCACACGGAATCTTCTTGCTGGTCCTCTTGTGAGGTTCACAGTCACGGTCGAAAATCATTAACATTTTTGGAACGAGATGTTCAATGCTGAAATGTTCACACCCTTTCGGATATAAAGTATTTATAGCTATGAAAAGTCCTCGAATGGAAACGTATCTACTGTACTCACTGTCGTCTCCGCGTGATGTTTAATGCACGAGAGCATTGCAGACATTTTGATAGCCGTATCTGATTACCAGCTGTGTTGTGACACACATTATGACACACACCTTTCCAAAAACCTGAAACACCTGAAAGGCTAAACATTTTAAGCACTTCCAGACTACATTTATGTTCCCTTAAAGATGAAAAACCCAGCCTGTGCGACTTCAGATCAGGTTTTCGCAGACTGCCGTATACTTGGTGTACATGAATGTCGGATATGTTTTAGTGGACCGTGTCCATGACCTGGACGTGGCGCGCACACACACACACACACACACCACTTTTTTTTCCTTTTTTTTTTTTTTACTGACCACATACAACTCCAGAGTATAAGGTCATAGCCTGCACACACACACACACACACACACACACAGATATGTTTCTTTCGCATACTGTACACACCCACATGCATTTCCTTACAGCTCGTTCCATTTTCGCTGCCTTTTTATTATTATTTTTTTCCAATATAAATATATATTACCTAAGCTCCGAGACTGTAAACAGCTATGAAAAGAGGCTAAAGAAACAAAGCTTACTTCATTCCTGAATGGCCGACATCAACGGTTCACTGCTGAGATTTCCATTCCTCAGCTCAGATGGAAACAATTCAAGCAGTGAACTATGGTGGGCCCTGTCAATAAACACAAACACAGATTTTTACCCCTGCTGTTCTGAGTCCATAATTATAACTCTAGTGGCAGGGAAAAAAGAGGCATGTTTTTTTTCTGCCAATCTGAAGCGACCTACTTTCATTCGAAATGAGACGCACTCTGAATAAACCATTCCGACTCACAGGCAGAAGATAAGTCGCTCTTTTGACAGTTTGGGGGTGAAAAAGGGGGCTTGGTTTCGACATAACGCAATTACTCGTCGGCTCCGTGCTGTTAATGGGCGGCAACTCGATCCTGTAATGTTGGAACCACACTAAAGATTCAAACCCCCCCCCCCAACCCCACCTCCTCCCATACACACACACACACACACACACACACACTCACACACACCTTTCGCTTCGACGAGCAAGAGAAGGCATCTTGTAGGTACAATGCAAATATTGTTCATCTCAGATTCATTTACAATGTAGCTGCACTTAAGAGCAGACATTTGATCCGTGCTGCAACAGAAGGGCTTCAACCTTGTCCAGAGGGCTGAGAGAGCAAGCGGAAAGGGGGGGGGGGGAGGGGGGGGTGCGGTTGCGAGACATGGGGCTTTACACCACTTCCAGGGTTACAAACCACTATTTAAGAGGCGTGGGGCCTCGGGGTCATTTAGGTAGGGTTCCTTTGCCCAGAGGTGTTAAATTCAAAACCCTCATTTATTATGAGAGAAAATGCTTCTCTTTCGACATCTGCTCACTTAACTTTAATTACAGCTCCCCGTTCACCAGGACCATTATGCGGATTCAACTTCTAAACATAAGCAGCGTGACAACACTGTTTCCTCTAAAGGGGAAAAAAGAATGAGTGAAGGTTGACAGGGGTGTTGTATACGGTTTTGCTTATATTCAGTTCAGGTAGCCTAACCTGGTTTCTAGAACATAATAAACACTGATATAGTTTATGCTTGTTTAGACTGTATAAGTACATCCTGGGTAACTTCTCTAAGCTGCACTTGGAGTAGAGCTTCCATTCGAATTAAGCTCTTGTTTCTATAGCAACAACCACGCATCCACATGGACCCTCGACGTAACTGAAGACTGAATCAAAAACTCATTAGAAATGTGTTGTTTTTTTAAACAAAGGATTTTTATTATTATTTTTTTTTTTACGGTTTATTTATCATCGATGGAAGGAGTCTCCAGTTTCAGTGCTAAATTACTCCTCGTTGTGATCTTTGGAAGTAGGTTTTTTTTTTTTTTTTTTTTCCTTTTTAAAAAAAAATTTAAGTAGCAATAAATCCATAAAAAGTGCAATATGTTGGTTAACCTTTGATGTTATATTAATGGAAAATACTGTTTAGTGGAAATGTTTTATTCTTTACTAATCACTAAATGCGCCGCATGTAATGCCGGATGATTCATTCTAGAGACGTCTTAATTTAAATTATAAATAAAAAAAATACTAATAATATTTACTTCTATTTTAGTAGACGGCTCCAGCTTCAAAGCGCCTCTGGGAGGATCATCATTAAATGTGCGCTGCGCTGGTTTCTTGATTCACACACCATGCGCTCCTACAGGGACGCAGACCAAGAAGATTAGCTCGTGTTTTGATGTAAATACTCAGCAGGGATGATACAGGCCTACAGTGTCTTTTTTTTTTTTTTTAATCACGTCTAATATTCGTGTGTATACAAGCCGTCCTGGTGCCACAAAGCCATTTTATCCATGCCTTTCTTCTGCGGAATGTCGGAACGGCAATACGATAATTGATGGGGAGAAAAAGACTTTAGTACAGAGAATGCTCGGGATTTAGATCGAAGTCCAGGTTTAGGGACGTCCTGTGGGGGGGGTAAAGATTTAAGGCTCAAGACGGAGGGGGGCGGAAAGCAGACGTCAGCTAAAAAAAAAAAAAAAGCAAGAGGAAGAGACCAGGTCTGGTAAAGATCCTGGGAGGCGTGTGCTCTTTGTCTTGACACGGACGCCCGATCGAAGAGTGCTCCGCGCATTATCCCGGCGAAAAGGCAGTAGCAAGAGTTCAACCGGCGCTGCACTGTTATTAGGCTGCTCTTCAAGCAGTGGCGATTGTCAGCTTGATGCAAGCTTGTCGACGATTCCTGAGTTCAAGAAAGAGCCAGCTCCGACCTGCAGGTCCACCTCAGACTGTCGACAAAGATGTTGTCGAGACTTGCCCTGTAAGATGTTTCGTGTAATTTCGTGGTAATCCTAGATGCCTGAATGGAGCATTTTTCTCTTGCGGTTAAAGGTGTAATGGTCCCGTCACTGTGAAAGCACTCAATTTTCATTCCAGCTCAGAACACCTGCATAGTGTGTCTTTGTGGAGGGATAAAAAAAAAAAAAAAAAAAAAACTTGTAGCAACAATATGAAGAATGCCCATACTGCTTAGACGTGACACGGCGTTTCGATGCATTCATTATGTTTTTTTTTTTCCCCAAAAAGATTCACAGATGTGATGTTCCCTCTGCTGGTGGTATTAATGTCTATGACAGCTATTACAGCGCCGTATATATACGAGGATTTATTTACTGAACACACTGCTGATACAAAAATCTACCCTTATACAGTACATGTTTTTCAGAACATAAATAATGCATGCCGTTCTTTAATAAACGAAAAAATACAACAGTTTGGAATTATAGCTTTATTATAGCGGAATCATCGACTCGATTTGATTTGTGGTGACAGTATTTAGGCATAACGCGCATCACACCACACATCAGCAGCACACCACCAAGACGCCAGTTGGTATGTAAACCTGTTTCTCATACTGCTTAAGCGCAACCTGTGAGAACATCTACAGAGAACATCTGGACAGAACATAGTGGTCGTACTACAACGGTTAGTAATCTGATTAGGACCAGTGGTGATAATACAGCACAACAGCACTGGGACATTTAACTATATGCATCAATCCATGTGACGGGTGATCTAACAAACGACGCTAATGACGCTAATAGTCGGTCGCCGGCACGGGTGAAAGAAGGTCAGTACGGTCCGTAGTACTGGAAAGAGTGGAGAGCAGCTGCCTGCCAAAAGTCACATTCAAAACCAGACGCAGAAACGCTGTCAGGATGAAAGCACAACTGATAACGCTATGTCATCTTATATTATCTCCTTAATAACTGCTTCTGAACCGTCCGCTAGCTTTTACCCAAAAGGCTGAATCCCAAATCCCTCTCTAACCCCTGATCAAGGGCACTACTTAGTGTGTGGAACAAGATATTGTACAGCGCTAGCTTTCCGTTTAACACTACATGGAGTTGTGGACTATGTGGAAATTAGCTGATATTCTAAGTGGAAATCTTGTACGTAAATCTTGTAGGTTTCTCAGGACTGTCCACCTCATCTGTGTTTTTTTTTTTTTCCCTACATTGAACTGGTAAGAGGGCGACACGGTGGTGTAGTGGTTAGCATGCCGCCTTACAGCTCCAGGGTCCGGGTTCGATTCCCGTCTCTGTGTGCATGGAGTTGAAATGTTCTTCCCATGCTTGGTGGGTACAACCGTATCGCAGCCATGCTGATATTCAGCACAAGTGTGTTATTGCTTAATTATAGAGTGTTTGCAGTCATGTCAAACTGACGGTTCAGCCACGCCCGGATACCAAGGATTCGCTTTTGAAAATATTGCAGTATCAAAGCCTCGCTGTAATTCCAATATTAATCGAAAATAATGAACCTGATTAGTAGGGAATTTACCTACATATAAGATAAAAGGTGTGTGTGGATGTGGGAGGGAAAAAAGAGCCGGCTGGCAGATTAATTCCATCTACAAGACACCAGAGGGAAAGTCATCATTTTACATTCCCAACACTTGGATTTGCATTTATCTACAATATAAGAACAGGTCACATCGTTCTACTGCACTAACTGTTCTGAGGATTAAAATATAAGAGATGAAACCCATTAAAGGCACACAGCAGACAGAGCAGTATCTCGGTTGAGATATATTGAATGGGCTGATATCATAATTTTCCCCTGGATCTGCGGTCTGGGTCAGACTCAGCAGGGATTCTGTACAAATGACTGTTTTTGTCTTTGTCCCCCCTGCTGGGAACATCAAGACGTGCAAACATTTCTCTCACATTGATGGTTTTAGAGACACAAAGCTGGCGATAAGATTGGATGAATAAAATGGCGGCGGTTTCCGGACTGTCGGATGTGAATCAGGGCCGAGCGGTGATGTCGGCTGCAACCATGCTGGAGGAGGACGTCACTGTTAGGAATGAAAAGAATCGTTTTACTTTTGCCCACAGTGGCTGATTTAGTTCATTGGATTAGATTCGACAGGCGGCAACGTGCCTAAAGACCCAATTAAAAAAAAAAAATGGGTTGTTCATGTTAAAACCTCAGCAGCGACCTCATTTCCCCTCTCGTCTGTTCCAACCACTCAGCGTTCAGCATCACCGGTGTACTAATCACCGCCTGATCATCTGTCCTCATCTGCACCTGTTTCTCACTGGATCATGCATTGAGCTAGATTATGTTTCATGCTTAAATGGTGCATAGATCACTGTGTGGCTTAACAAACAAAAACCATTCCTCTAAAATGCTCATGTACTGTACAGGAGCCTGGACTGAAAATGAGAGCCAAAACCGGGCCAAAACCAGTCCTTGAAGAGGAAAAGAGAACTATTTCTCATGACTAAATTATATAAATATAAAGAATGTACGAAAGTCTGGATTTTGGGAAGGAAACACAAATGAAGAAAAGAGGGATGGGTCAAGACTTTGGCAGACGCCCTTATCCAGAGCGACTCACATTAATTTTTTTTTCTCCTATTTTTATTATACATATGAGCAGTTGAGGGTTAAGGGCCTTGCTCAAGGGCCCAATTGAGACAACTTGGCACTCATGAGATTTGAACCTGGGACCTTTTGAACCAATATTTGGAAACAATAAAGGCACTAACCAGACTCAAATACTACTACTACTACTACTACTACTACGACTAATAATAATAATAATAATAATTCACATACTCTCAATTTCAGCCTATAAGGACCCAGTTACATAGCTACAGTAATTAACGAGGGGTCGCCACAGTGAACTGTGCAGACCATGTGATCTGCCCACCACTTGGCACAGCCCTCCCATTTTACCCACTGCATCCATTGGCTGGGTAATAAATAGTGACGGGCTGATGGCAGGGCTCGAACCGGGATCGTCAAATCCCCAAATCATTATCTATCCAACCAGCTCACCATACAGTAAGTTGTTTTTTTAAATCAATTCAACAACCTAAAGAATTTATTATTTGTATATACAAATAAAATCGACTTTTGGCGACACCTCCTTCAGGCTAGACTTACTTAAAATAAACTGAACAGGCACATAACTTTAAAGCTTATAAGCTTCCCTTGTTGATAAAGACATAATCTTTAGAGAGTAAACATACACTAGCTTTTTTTTTTTTTTTGCTAAGCGACTCCAAACCGCTCTCACTGAAAAGAAAAAAAAAAAGCCTCGGTGAAACACAATGTGCCCGTGTCCACCAGGACAGAGCGCGCAAGAGAAACTATCATGACAGGTCCTGGCTGCGTGGAAGTCGTGAGAAGGAATCATTCGACGTTCACCGTAATGAGGCTTAATGAAAGGGATTTGGGTGAAGAACATGTTTTTATCTCTTGGTGGGGACCATATCTCTGACTTCCCATACAAAGGTTTTCTTTTTGGCCTGAGGTTATGGTTAGTGTAAGATTCAAGCGTAATAGCATTGAATCTTTAATCATTTCACTAACGACAGGTCCTCACGAGGATAGGAAGACAAACGTGTATTTGTGAACGTGTGCGATTCCCTTTTATAGACTAAATTTGACGAGACGAGTGTGTGCGCACCTTGAATAAACCTGGCGCTCCTCTCCACTCACGGCACATAGATATTGTTTTTCTAGGGCTGTTTCTCTGTTTATGAAAGATTTCCAAGTTGAATAGAGGGAAAAAAAATGAATAAAAGTGGTCATGTCGCGTTATGCATCATCATATTTCAAAACATCCCCGAGTTTCACTGTGTGTGTGTGTGTGTGTGTGTGTGTTTGGGAGGGGAATTCCAGTGCAATTTCTAACATTTCCCCACATCACCTTTCCACCTTTGAAAAATTACCTCTAATATAAGCAATATTTCTACTGGAATGTTTTTTTTTTTCCTTTTCTTTTCTTTTTTGCAAGTTCTCAGCTGCAGTGTCGCCTCCTCTGGAGCTGTCAGCATGACTGACGGTTCTGACAGTACATGAATTTCAAATCCAGGGAGAACACATGCGTCTGGGAACGAGAACAGGTACAGGAGTCATGTAATAGAATTCAAGATCAAGCAATTAGAAGACATCGCGATGTAAAGTGGGCGCTGGGACTTGATGCACTCCTTCGTTTTTGGCCCATTATTTATCGCTGGAGTGTAGCATAGCGTTTCTTCCTCATCTTGCTTAACCAGGATTGGCCAGGAGAGACAAAACCCCAGAGATTTTGCAGTCAATTATATGCCGACAATCAATCCGCCGGGCCGGAGCAGACACGGGTGCTAGTCAGTGGAGCATCGCACAGCCTTGGTCTCGCATCGTGCCTTGGTGAATTCGGGCACGTCTCGGGCTCGTCTTTGATTGCCAGCTTTGGAAGGCTTCGCGCTCACATCATCAAGCAT
Organism: Clarias magur; assembly: GCA_013621035.1. NCBI lineage: Eukaryota > Metazoa > Chordata > Actinopteri > Siluriformes > Clariidae > Clarias > Clarias magur. The sequence goes on along the minus strand of QNUK01000027.1, from coordinate 3,533,992 downwards.
GCCTGCCCTTCCTGTTTTCCTGATCTGTTATGCATCAGCTTTTGTTTCTTTTCCGTAATGAACCCAGACATCGAAAGCTTCGGCTTCCAATCAAAAACCCACAGATTCGAGTCTACCGGAGGAAAAAAAAAAAAAAACCCACAACTGAACGCATACAAACATCATCATGAAAAGTCTGCTGCAGTTTAAAAGTCACCCAAACAAACACGAGCCACGCTACAAAAACGCCGTAATCACATTCAAAGACTTAATTTGCTTCATCTTATATTTACGCACAAAAGCAAACATGTCCGAATGAACAACAGCTTTCTGAGTAATGAAGGCGAAACATGTCAAGGAGCACCCTTTCCCCTCGGAACCCGAGCCAGGCTTCTGACTGCAGACGTGCTCCCATATGTTCTCCCCCGAAAAAGTTAGTGGCGATGAAACCAATTACCCAGTTTCTGCCCCCTGGTAAATATTATTCCTTGACAAATTCTTTGAGCTGCACCAGATTGTTTGAGGTAATGATAATGCACTGCACCAGCATAACAGATGGCACATTATATGTTTGTTGTTCAACAGTCATTTTATCACTGATAGTCACTAACGTGAAGCTGTAAATGTGAGAACAGATTCACGTCAGCGCAAAAGTTTCGCTAACTTTAAAAACACTGGGTCTAATTTATCATTCGGAATATGGGAGAATTTGCTTGTTTGAGTTGAACCATAAGAATTAAGGGTAATAATAATAGCTTTTACTATAATCTAGGTACCAAGGAAGCCCGACGGTCTCTGTACCATGGTATTTACTTTAATTTAATGGTATTTCTGACCATTGACATTTTTGTATATTTGCTGATATAGTACACAGATCACACTGTATTGGACATGCTTCTAGCATGATATATACTTTGTACATTATAATGATACATGCATACATAATGATACAGTACTTTGATGATATTTCCTGATACATGATATACACTTTGATGATATATACAAAATACATATACATACAGTATATTGATATACAGTATACTGATACATGCATAAATACTTATATGATGTACTGTATACCTTGATGAAATGTTCAATTTTTCAATTCAATTCAATTCAATTGTATTTCTATAGCGCTTTTAACAATGGTCATTGTCTCAAAGCAGCTTCACAGAAATGAAATATCCAGATACATGATGGTTCTAGCATGATATATACTTTACTGATATATACACTGCTGATATAGTACATATATTACACATTTGTGCATGGTTCTAGCATGATATATACTGATACATGCAAACGTACTGATATGATGTATATACATGACATAATGTATATACTTTCTTGATATACTACATACTGTGTATTACACCATTGGGCATGGTTCTAGCATGCCCAATAGTGTAATATATATTACACTTTGATTATATACTGTAGTATGTATATCACAACATTGTACATGGTTCGAGTATGATATAGACTTTGATGATACAGTATATACTGATACATGATGCTGTATATACTTTCTTTTTGTACTGATATTGTACATACCTGTATATGCATTTGTGCATGGTTCTAGCATGATATAGACAAGAAACATGATATATACTGATACATGCGTACATGCTGAAATTATATATGCTTTAATGATACTGTACACGGATACATGGTATATACCGTATATCACACTATTGCGCAATGTTCTAATGTGATACTGTATATAATTTGGCACAATGCTACATGTACTATATTGCAGTATATGTCATGTCATAGTTCTCCCATGCACAGTACTATGGTACTATTTAACACTAAGATACTGTCAAAAATATGTCATACACGTTTATATGTCACTTTACCTGTTACATTAGCCACCAATGGATAATGCACAATACTTTGCCAAATCCCATGGTACTTATTAGGTACCACAGAGGCTACCAAAGTTCAGCAGGTCTCTACTGTAAAATGGGACTGTCTGTACTACAGAATACCAGTAATATGTACTAACATGGTACAGTATGTACAAACATACCATAGGAAATACTTTGGTAGCTACTGTGGAATGCAATAACTACCGTTGGATTCACCAGAGTATTGTGGTACAGTACACACCATAGTATCCACTACCATGGCACCCACTGAAGTGCTACAGTACCTACAGTACCCGTTAAGTCCTATGGTGCCTACCATGGTGATATCGTGGTGCTGTATATTAGTAGTAGTATGGTACCATAGTAGCATTAGTACATAGTAGTAGCAAGATTTCTTATAAGTTAATCAAAAATACACAAAAATCCGCTTTGAAAATTAATACATGTGTATGTATATCATATATAGTAGGTGTGTGCTTTCTGTTGTTCTGCACTGCGCAGACCAAAGCAAGAAGCTGGCTTTAGTCAAAATCTCATTATCTGTACAGAATAATCGCATTAACTACCACCCATCAAACTAAAAGGCTCGGTATCAAATTGTACTACACAGGACATTTTTGGGTTCAGTCCAGTGCAGATGCAGCACCAGGACACTTGCGTATTACCCAGCAGGTTTTTCCGGCCTTGTGGGCGCCGTTGTTTTTGTACATGACCTTTGCATAGCCTTATCCTTTCATTGGAGACCATACTCACTCGAGTTTTCGCAGGTTTTTTTTTTCTTTTTCCTTTTTTCAAAATTTTACCCCTTACGCCAGACAGTGGGTGGGTGAAGTTGCATTTAGGCATGAATTGAAAACAGCTGGAGGACAGGACGAGAAACAGAGGGCATTCTTAAAGAGCAGGACTGCAGATTTTAAAAGTAAAGAATGACAATACATTATAGCACTATGTAGACCTTTAAAAGCCTATATTGTAGTTCTGTTCGTTCACGCTCTTCGTAAATGGCCTGTTTGTATTACTTGTCATTTTTAATATTGCCTGTATAGTATTAAAATTAATACACGTGAAACAGGAATGTCAGATATTTGTAGCTCCTTAATACTAGGAAGAGTAGATCCATTCTGAACAGCATCTATTAATATCTATTATGGGTATATCGTGATCCCCTCTAGAGTAAAGACACACTGTAGCCCAGAAATTCAATATTTTCATTAATTCACTCATTCATTCAATCTTCCGCCTTGGCTTTATCCTGGACAGGGTCAGGCTGGATCTCTGGGTGAAAATACATCCTGGATGGGATGAGTCACCACATCCATCTATCAGCACGGTAGAGTTTTGTTTTTTTGGACACTGAAAGAACATCCTGTCCAAAACTCCACACACACAGACAGTAAGCTGAACATCAACAAATTGAAATTTTTTTTTCTTCTTTTTCCATGAGTCTTTTCAACACGGTCCTTACATGTCTTCCAACTTCATAGACAGATGTGGAGTAAATCAAAATGTCAATACAAGCAATTACAAAAGGTTCCAGCATGTCTGTTAAAACCTTGCACATGAAGCATTTACAAAGCCGTATGGCTTCACCAAATATTCATAATGACCTGAATTAGTAATGGTAGCCATTTCCTGTTCATCTCTATCTCTTCCATTCATCCTCTCTAAGTTATATGCATGGACTATGCATGGAAAGGTTAGGAAAGAGACTGGAGCATCGAAGCCGTTCCTACAGTAGATTGTTTTATTGGGAAAGGATAAAGGATTTATAAAGATGTGAAAAACTGTGGAAGTTGGTGACGTGTTATAGACCTTCGCATAATCTAGGTTATGATACTGGATGGGATTCGCTATGTAGGATTGTCAAAGAGGCTGTCTACCAACTTTAAAGCAATGAGTAACTGGGGCTTTTTAATTCATGAGACAGACAATGAGGTAATGTCCAGGCTCTTTGAACAGCAGTATGTATTGTATTTATTGACCCAAGGGGAAGGATATTGTGTCTCCCAAAAGATAAAGAGTCGAATTTCATCTCCGTGTGTGGCACTGACGAAGAGGAAATACTCTCTTTGAGTGGTACGGGTAGGGCTAGCTCAGTGGCTAAGCTATTAGAGTACTGATCAGAAAAAGTCCCAGGTTCAAACTCCACCACCACCTAGTGTAGTTGACACTGTTGGGCCCTCAAGCAATGGCCTTAACCTTCAACTGTTCAGATGTATAAAGAGATTTAAATGTAAGTTGCTTTGGACAAGGGTGTTTGTTACATGTAATGGCTAATAACTCCAAAGCCTACTGGTTAATTGTAAAACGCTTGAAATTGTAAAGTCAGTGTGTTGCATTGGGTTGAAGTTCTCAGAAGCACTAGGAGTTTCCAATGTCATGTTTTTTATGCTCCATGGAGACTGGTTTACTGCACTACAAACACCCGACTCCAAACACCAGTGTTTTTCAACCTAGAAAAGACATGATGGAATTCCGAATTTGATTCAGGAATGAAGGCCAGAAGTGTCATCACTTTAAGTGTACCTGCAAACTAGTACCATTTAAAGGCCCTTTCTAACGGACATTAAATGGGGTATCTGCTACTTGCTATCGTCCAGAAAACAGAACTCGCGTTTTTTTCTCAGCAGGTGAACCAGTTCCTTATCAAGAGTGATGTCCAAAGAGTGCAGAATTGATAATTTATTTTAGAAGGATTTATAATGCGGCATTGGTGTCTCATTGGTAGATTTTTCACCTACCATACGGAAGACCCGCAGTAGGTCCCAGCCAGTGTCCAAAGCTTACTGGATGCTACAATACGCCAATCCTAAGCAAAAACAATATGTAAGGATTGCATCAGCCTGCATGCTGAGCCTGGTGAACCGTTCTACAGTGGATAGCTGCTCCTGTTAGCTATATCAAAGTTCCTTAATCATAACAAAAAAATTAATAAAAAATAGGCAAACATTTGTCATTCGTCAACTGGCAAGCAGAAGCAAATTAGGGGGAAAAAAAGAGAGAAAATGAGAACAATATCAGTCAACAAAGCAAAGGCAGAAGAATGAGAAAGATAGCAGACTTAATTCACATGGAAACAAACAAGGAATATTGACTGATAAACAAACAGCCAAGAAATAAAAGGGATGGAGGTGTGTATATACACACACACACACAACAAGTAACAGGTGAGCTCATTCAAAATGAGTTAATGTGATGAGAGAAAACTACAGAAACATGCTGGCTTAGTGGTCAGAACTGTTGTGCCGTGTACTGTAACTCCAGGGTCAAGGGTTGCATCTGGTACCCTGCCTTGTGCCCGATGTCTCCTGGGATAGGCTCCAGGCACCCCGTGACTCTTTATACAGGATAGTACTGTATAGACGATGAGTGAAAGAAAATTACAGAATTGGGTATGATGGCAGACTGAGGATTCTGGGAGTTGGAGTTCCCAGACTGTATGGAAGTATGGTAGTGCAAGTGAAATAAAATGAAAACAACACATATTTCAGGAAACAATGGGTTTTCTAGCTTAAATTAGGTGATGGGGGACAAAAAAAAACAACAACAAGTAATTAACATTTATGTAAATACATAAATTTAGAAGGAGAAAACTTTAAATAGTAGGTCACAGAATGAGATTGGAGACACAACTCCAGGCATGCATACCGTGCTGTACTGTATCTGTTGATCACTCTACCAGAAGTTAACACAGCCACATTTTGTAGAAACTCTGCCCTGTTTTTGACTTTTCAAACCGTGATCTAACACACCTGGCTCCCATTTTCAGATGCTGCTGAAAACCTTGATTAAGCTAAAACGGGTGTGTGAGATTAGGGCTGGATCTAAACTCAGCAGGAGGGCAGATTTACAGGAGGGTTGTGGTGGTCAGAGGGTTAGCTTGACTGTGTATGAGCTCTGAAAATGTGAATATTATAAAGCTCAGCTAGACTTTTTTGCTTCGTTTGTTTTTTTTTTTTTTTGGAAACTCTATGTGGAGAGCAGCTTGTTATTATATTTGCATGTTGGACTACATGACAGTAAACAGCTGGGCTGCCACCTGGAGGACTGCAGATGAATTTTCATTTTTTTTTTTTTTTTCCCATGACAGCATTTGGCAAACTAATATCACATTTGGTTAAAAATAAATAAATAACTAAATAAATGAACACTCACCGTTTTTTTCAAATGAAGTTTGGACATAATAAGTATTTAATCTAATGTGTTAAATGTTGACCAAACAGAAATGCATGTACAGTATAGCAGTGAAGCATAATGCACAGTATACTGTGTAACTACTGTATCTACGATGTGTAACATCAAGCTGCATGCATAAGTGCCCCTATGAACAACAAGCAGATATTTTTTTGAAGAGCCAGTACTTCACAAAACCAGCCTAAATACTAGATGTAATAAACCATCTTCTGCAAGGGCATTTAGTGGTCAAACTTAGTATGTATCTGAGCCATCTCTATTTAACTTCCTTTATCACTCCTTATACGGACTTAAATAAGGGCAAAGGAATTACAAGATAATGGAGATCCAAGCAAGAGATCATTATGGAGCAGCCAGGCTAAACTCAGCTGCCTCATTTATAATTTACCATTTAATTTAATCAGAAAGGCCAAACCTGAGCAGGGAAATAACGCCTCATGTCCTGGACCCTGACTGAGCTATTAAAGAGCTCGCCGTGATCTTGACTAAAACAAGAGCACCAATCATGTCCATCAACAGGTCTAGACAGCACATGTAGTGCACTCATGATACGTCGCACAGGGACTTAAAAAACACGCTGCATCGCTCAGTCTAACCATTAGATCCTCTTAACGTATGAGAGCTCTCTTAACTAAGGTCAAAAGTCCTACCACACTGCATACGGTGCATCTGATATTACTCATGGCATGCTTTTATAAGCACACCCTGACATATTTATAGAGGTAGTAAACGTGAACTACATCAACGCTAAGGAAATATGACGAGAGGAAACTGGATAACGCCATGGCAGGCTCCGCAAGCACACAAAGAGCCATAGTTATTGCAAAACCCAGAGTTTTACTCAAAGCCAAGCTAAAACTTTCAAGACAGCAGATTTCAGAATTTGTGTTGTGGCCTATAATTAGGCTGACATTGCTCGAGGGGCAGTGGAGCAAAAAGCAGCTTCTACTGACCTAATTTATGAATCTCACCTCTCTAAATGAAGCATGCAACATTCATTAATGTTTGCATTTTTATTGCATATGTATTAGTTTATATGGACACTCACACATATCATGCAACATATGCTTAGCTGAACAATAATTCCGTATATTTTTGTTCATTTTACACATTCACACCAGATCCATTACTCATCTCTCCCATGCAATTTTTTGCTGCTCTGTATCTTCTGCTATTTAGTATTTATTTACTCACGGTTTTGTACTTCCTTTTTTTTTGTATCTTTTTTTTTTTTTATTATTATTTTTATTATTATTATTATTACTTTTTTACCAGTACTATATTGAATGTTGACCACCACACACAAAATAGTAAATGTACACATTTGTTCTCATTTTAAGCTTATTCCTTAATAATAATATTATTAATAATAAAATAATTGTTACTAATATATTATCTATGATTATTATTTATTTAAAAGTACTTTCCGTACAGAAATATAATGTGATGTATTGCTAAAAACTCTTTATTGTTCTTCAAAGAAGTATGAAATAAATAAATAAATAAATAAATGGATGAATAAATAAATAAATCTGTGGCATTTTTTTCAACAGCCAACAACTGGGTAAAAAATGGCTTACCTTTTATTGACTTTGTCTTACACCAGTATACACCAGTATACAATTAGGAGGAAAAATTATTATTATTATTATTATTATTATTATTATTTCCTGCTAGTCATTATAGGTAGCCGGTTGATAGCCTGCTATAAAACTACGAGGGACATAACCCCATCCTTACAAACTGTACAACTTACACATTATAATTACTCATCTGGCCTTATTACCACATCGATTTCCACATGTTCGGCCAATAAAGGAGTTGCTGGAAGGCCAATTTTCAGATGTGAAGAAGGCAGTCCAATCATGGCTCTGGTGTACTGAGAAAACTTTCTACCTTGAGCACTAGTGAAACACTGGAATAAGCACATTAGTGTAGCACTGGATTATATATGGAAATAAAGGCAGTGTTTACTCATAACTGTGTTCTGTTATTCTGCACAATCAAAAGCTCCCATTTGACCTGAATGCCCCACTTAGCTTGCCTTTGTCTCAAGAACAAGCTCTAAGCCCTCGCTCAGACTGCCAGTTCAAATCTGATTTTTATTATATCCAGATAAGAATCAGTTTGGAATCAGATTGCTGTCATTTAGTCTGAACAATAATAAAAATAAAAACAAACATACTGAATCAGATTTTTTTTTTTTTTTTTGGAAATCTGCTTTGACCCACATGCTGTAGGGGTTTCAAATCAGATTCAATTAAGATTCCTAAAGATGTGTCTCAGTGTGGCTACTCTACCCACTCAAATGGGATTTCAAACTGTCCGGTATGTCTCTTGCGAAATGACACTGAAGTTCAAGTCCACGTAATCACATGGTATGGGACATGGATTCATGGGTTGAAAAATGTAGACAATGATGTAACTAGACAGCAAAATGACCTAAAGGCTAAGATGTTATATCTTCATTCGTACCTGGCTTTTTGTTATCTGTCTGTTGTTATAAGTCTCTAAGCATTTGATGTCATATAGCACATGTGTTACAATGTACCCACAGCAACCGATGCAGAAAGGTCGACAATGTTCAGACAATGTGTCAGTCTGAACAAAACCAAATCCAATCAGATCACTTTCAAATGACAATGTGGACAGTCAGTCTTAAAGACGTGAATTCTGAAACAAATCAGATTCAAATGCAATCTGGCCCAAAGCTTGAATGTAATCAATTCAACATTTGCCAGATAGTGGCTAGCTACAGTCTCAAGCTTAAAATAATAATAATAATAATAATAATAATAATAATAATAAAAATTCCTCAGGAGTATTATGGACCTGTTAAAATGTCGCACATCAATACTGGTTTGTTCTATAATTTTAGCTACAGTTAGAAAGCTGGCTAGCGGCTGCTAGTAAACCTGCTCACATGTGTAACAGGTATTTTAGTTTGTAAGTCTCAGATTTTTACATTTGTTTCCTCAGGAATTTATTTAACACCATCTACAGCTGTGAAATACACCACATCAAAACTGTTTTGTCAATAAAGGTAAGTTATAAAACTGACTAGCTAGCTGCTTACACTAGCTAACATTTGACCAAATTAGACACAGTGGCATTTTATTATTATCTTAAGTCTGATTCCACACTGATCTGACAAACTTTCAATGATGTGCCATAACTGGGATTTTAATAATAATTAAAAAATAATAATACTAAGAAAGAAAAAAAAAAACAATTGCTGGAGTAGCTAGCAGGCTAATTACTGCTAAGAAACTAGCTCACATACTATATGTATTAGGATTTGTTTTTTTTAAATTTTTTTTTAGCCTTTGCTTTACATCTACAGTGTTATTTCACAGTTAATTTTTACAGTTAATTCCTTTAACACCAGCTTCTACTTTTAAATAAACCAGATTAAAAAGAATTATCTACTAAAATTAGCTTAGTTAGCTATTTTGCTCCATTTGGATTCAGGTTTTATGTTTTGTTTTGTGTGTGTGTGTGTGTGTGTGTGTGTGTGTGTTTTATGTTTTTTTAAATTGCAGAAGTATTTAATGGGTGTTTTAAATAGTAACACATCCAGAGTCATAGAGACAAAATCAGCGATCTAAAACAAGTTAAGTGCTTTAAATGTCACACTTTGTATCCAGACGAACTTCAAATATTTTCAGATAGCTCCTTGACCTTGACTGACACTGATATGAAGGACAAATATGAAAGCGAGGCATGCACGCACGAGAAACTTGTATAAAAGCGAGAGATGATGACATTTTACATTTCCTCCCTGACATTTCTCATCAGTTACCGTTCAGTGTTTTTTTTTTTTTTTTAGACTGGAATCGAGAGCACGTTTAAAGTGTAACAGAACGGCGCAGATTTAGCGGAGGAGCACAAACAGTATGGGGGGGAGGTGGGCTTTGTCAGACATGATGACTGGAAACTTTGATCTTGCTCTCCGAGACCCTTGAGGGTGACTATTGATTGCGCGACGGTGCACAGGAAGAGAAAATGTATGGAATCAGCTCCAGGCTGTGGGAAGGCTGGCTGTCACAGGAGGCAGGCACAGAGGATCAGCCATGGCCCAGGACTTTTGGGGATAGCGCCGAGACCGCCACTGCTACAGAGTTTTTCTGCACAACACTCGACTCTGTATCTTTGAACCCTCAGCTCAAGAACCGCAAAGTCTGGATAATGCTGCAGGCGAGCAATTAATTGCCATCTCATAATGGAAAGCATTTTTTCCCCCTCGCATGACAAAAGATGAATATAAACAATATAATTCCTCTGACCAAAATTAAAATGCGCACACTCGGTAGTCTGCACGAGCTGGACCCATTCAGTTAAGTAGAAACATTGCAATTTCTCATCACTCTGCATCAGTTTTCTCATGTATTAGCCTTCAGCCATTCAAGTCAATTTTATTTTGGTACTTTAAAAATGGCTGAATTGAATAATACCATTAGTGTGATAACATTTTGCTAGGCATAACTAAATCTTTTCAGTGCGCTGCTGACATTAATTATGCATTGCATAAAACAAATTGTTTAAGGTACCATCAATCTGGATTGCATTATCTACTCCATTAATTTCATTGTTAAGAAACCAAAAAAACAAAAAACAAGGGCACTGGTGGATTTTTTTCAGCAGAAAAAGAAAAATACACAGAAACCAGAGTGAGCATCCACTTGAAAAGCCCCGAGAGTGACGCGTCCCGAGGTCTCGCTTCCTGGACGGGCTCCAGACGCACACTGATAACAAAAGATCAGCAGAAAGGACAACACAAGCTGAATCTGGGGTTTCAGTGTGCAGCAGATGGTTGAGATAATGACCAGCTTTGGAATAAAGAGCAATCCAAAGGAGAGAACATCAAGCTGAAGGATTGGCATGGGACAAGAGTAATAAGAAAATGATAGAGAAACAGAAAGAAAGAAAAAAAGGAATGCCTTTGATGGTGGGAAATAGACACAAAAGACTGTGCATCAAACATTTTTTATGTAAGTACACTCATACACACACACACTTGGAAAACATATTAAAGCTTTTTCTTTTCTTAAAACTTCATATAATCATATGGAACTTGGCAACGTTAAAGATAAATGTTAAACAATTATACAGATTCTCAGTGAGGTTAATTAAAGGTGAATTAAAGGTGCAGTAAACAATTTTGTCATTTAAAATCCGTTCAAGTCTCCTTAGGCTCAGATTTGTGATGGAACCAGAAATGGCTACATTATTTGGAATGAACCAGTACAATACAAATATGAGCAGAAGGTGCACTATTATGTGTTGTTGTTGTCTGGTGGAATCTAGTGATATGGTGATGGAAAAAATTTTTGCAAGCCATTCTTTTCTTTACTTTTTATTTTCAGAACAGTTACTGTAGCTATGAAGCTTGCTGCAATGTACTGTACAAAGACCTGCCTGGTCAAGGTGCTTTAAATTAATGGCTAATAGATGTTTCATATTTTGGAAAACTATTGCATCGAGGGACGAAACTAATGACTCAGGGTACAAAGAAAACCAAGGTCCTGCACATATTTGTATTTCTGGGGGCATAGTGGAAGAGTTAAAAAAAAGAAAAGTAAAAAAAAAGGTACTGATACAGATAAGTGGAACGCTTGACAGATACAGATAGTGCCATTGTGTAACATCCTGAGACTGGAAAGATTAAACTATGCTGCTTGAATATAAGTGCAAGAAATTGTGCTTGCTGAATTGACAGGTACGTTTAAGTGCTTGCTTTCAGCGATTGTTAATCATATTTCTTTTACAGAACCTGCGGCACAACAGAGGCTCGAGTGTCTCCTCTGAATGTGAGAAAGTGAAGCGAACACGCCCTGCCACTGACTTTTAGAATCAAATATGCAATATTTAAAAAAAATCTGACTACATGAGCTAGAAAGATAGAAACAATCAAGTAACAGTGGAAAATAAAGAAAAAAAAAAAACTGGAACGGCGCTCTTGGATGGTCAGTGGAGCTTGAAAAGGCAACCTGCCTCCACCTCACTGATGAGAGCTTTGGACTGGATACAGAAACAGATTGCGCTGTGTGAAAACCAGGCGACGCGACCAAGCTACATATCTACATTGTGACCTGTAATAATTACCCAACACCCAAAATAAAGCAAGGCCTAATGAACGTCATATCCAGGCCTGTGAAGATAAATGGTGCTTGAATGCATGTAATGAGTGTATTCACAATCCATCCTGAAATGTATATATGTTTTTTTTTTTTTCCAGGGGCTAATTTTGCACAAGTGCAGACGGGCAAGTCAGTGCCAGCCGTGAGCTCTCCGGGGGATCCGGTTTGGAACTCTCACACAATTCTGCTGGCAGAGGCACAGTAAACATCCGGTGCTCCCAGGCACGAGCGTTTGAGAGCAACGAGAGCCAGACACAGAGCTCTCAGACTCCTGCTCCGTGTTCTACTGATGTGGATGCTGGGAAAATTATGCAAAAGCTTGGCTTTGGCATGCAGCCCTATCATTATCAGACAAGGACTGACTCACACTCAAGTCCAATCATCTTTATATTGTCCTCCGTGTTGCGTATGCACATTTAATGTCGAAACATTAACGGCAGAAAAATATTAGCCTACTTAGGGTGAACCCAAGATTATTACTGCGTATTGTCGACGAGAAAAGCCAGAATGAGAAAAAATAGAAGTCGAATGAGTCGGTAATTACTGATGCAGTGGATCAATACGGTGGATTCGCCACCAGTCCTCATGTCATGATCCTTCATTTATAACTGCAAAAGCAATCAATAAAGAAATGTGCAGTATTTCTGTTTCTCCGTTACATAAAACATATATTTAGATTCATGTATAAATACACAATATAATTTAATAATACAATATAATGTTCAATAGTCCACTCTTTTGGTAAGTCTTTTCCAAGTAAAATATAGTATCAGATTTCTTTATTGCCTCAAAGTTTGACATTTCCAGACGTTTGCAGATACTGTTCTGCTCACTAGAGTTTTAAATAGCAGTTATTTGATATTTATCAAATTATGCTATTATATTTTTAAACAATTTATCAAATAATAGTTGCATTTGACACTGTGTGGCGGCACGGTGTCGTAGTGGTGTGCACTGTAACCTGGCACCTCCAGGATCGAAGGTCTGTGTGGATGGAGTTTGTGTGTTCTCAGGTATTGGGTGGGTTTCCCAAACAGTCTCCCACATGCAGATTAGGCTATTCGGCTTCCCAAATTGCCTGTAGTGTGTGTGTGTGCACCCTGTGATGTATTGGCACCATGTCCTGGGCATTCCCCAAATTGTGCCCAAAGTCTCCTGGGATAGGCTCCAGCCCCCCTGACACTGCACAGGACTGTAGAATATGAATAAATGAATTCATTAATGTTATGTAACATCTGTAAAAAAAAATAAAAAAAAAAAAGTAAAAGAAAAAAAGTTGTTGTCACATCCTGACATCCTTCACCAGTCTTTTTCTCTCTTTTATATAAAAAGTACTTAAGAGGCTTTAATTGGCTCATTACTGCAGTAATTAATATGTTTCAGCCAGCAACATTTCTTTTAACCCTAAATGATGCATTGAGGAGCTTCTCAGTCTTTAAACAACCAAGTTGGAAAATGGATACCCAGAGGTGCCAGAAGAACACAAACTCAAACTCGTACTCCACTACAAGTAGAAGTACCACTTAAATTTTATTACTCAATTACTTAAACTATAATGGACATACCCTAAAACACATGGTTCTCAGCTCTGTTCCTGGAGAACCTCTGCCCTGCACACCTGATTTAATGTAACTAATCAACTCATTAACAGTCTTTTAATTGAAGGTGTGGTAGGTATTATATTATATTATTATTATTTAAAAACAATTATATTATATGAATTATAGGCAGCGCAGTGGCGTAGTGGTTAGCAATGTCGCTTTGCTTTTCCATGGCCCGGGTTCGATTCCCGCCTCTGGGTCTGTGTGCATGTTGCATGTTCTCTCCATGCTGGGTGGGTTTCCTCTGGGTCCTCCGGTTTCCTCCTACAGTCCAAAGACATGCAAGTTAGACTAACTGTCATTTCCAAAATGCCTGTAATGTGTGTGTACACATGTGTGTGTGTGTGTGTGTGTGTGTGTGTGTGTGTGTGTCCTGTGATGGATTGACCCCCTGTCCAGTCTCCTGGGATAGCCTTCAAACCTGCAGCGACCCTGTATGAACAGGATGAAGAGGTATAGACGATGAGTGAGTGAATATATAAATTATTTGCTAGGATGGTTTGGACATGGCTGGACAGAGAGGCTTAAACACTGCATACGCGTTTAGACAATACATACAGCTAGAATAACTTTCAGCATTGGTAAGTTTTATGGATAAAGAAGAGACACCTTGCAACAGTGCAACAGCAGCTCTGCTGTGCTTGTAGTTTTACGTTCAAGAGAACTGTGGCTGTGCAGATGCTAAAAATAAATAGCTGATTAACTTTGTTCAAAAAAAAAAGGTTTTATCTTCTAATAGCCAATGCTGTAGTGAATGGCAATATATCTCGAAATAAAAAGAAAGAGAAATCAATCCAGAGAAATGTGCTGAATTTTTTCACAAAGGCAGATGAAACAATGATAACTTGGTGATTATTAAATTACTAAAGTTAATGAAAAAGAGGTCCTAGACATGATGCCATGATTAAACTTGGGGATACTGAAAGCATACGCAATACAATAACGTTCAAGGACGTGCCAAAACATTATAGGTTTTGTAAATTACAAGCTTCAAAATGGACCCAGAAGAATTTTTTAACAAAAAAACAAGTGGGCGGGGCCCGTTGGCCGGGTAACCGTCAATCAAGTCAACTGCTAACCAATCTACACATTCATAATGACATAATGACTTATGTACACTATGATTGGTGGAATTGACAGGAATTGGGACTTAATAGCTGTGTAGCCAAAAAAAAAAAAACCCTTTGTTTGTGAGACTAATCAGGAAATGTGTTATGATCTGGGGTTGCTTCAGGTGCTCAGGTCTAGACTCAGCAACGTTATGTGGCAACAAAATAAAGTCAGTTGACGTCCTGAATGTACCGAATGACCAGGTTATCACATCTATGGAGTTTCCCTTCCCTGATGGCACGGGACATATTCCAGGACGACAATTCCAAGGTTCACCAGCCTCAAGTTGTGAAAGATTAGTTCAGGGAGCATGAGGAATCATTTTCACACATAAATTGACGAAGCCAGAGCCCTGACCTTAACCTTCAATACGAGATCTCAGCTCAAAATGAATGCAACTCTACAAGCAATAAATGTTGTGGCATTGAATAAGGTTGTTGAATCAATGGCACACGATGGATGCACTCTGCAGTCAAATCGAGAGGTGATCCAACGAAATATTAGTGTGTGCAACACACTTTTTTTTCTTGGCCAGGCAGCGTATACTGACAGCCTTCATAAGTAGCAAAATTATTTTGAGAAAGTTTAAAAATGAAAATCCTGTACATATTTTATGTTCCATTCCCCAGTTTTGGCTGCTTCAGGCTAAAATAATTATAAGTCCATCAACTGTTAACCTTCTACCGTATTGCTTTGGCCTGAGGGTGTGCAGAAACTCTTGAGTATAATTATCAGTTGGTTCCGAGAATGTAATACATCACTACCAAGCCACACCACGGCGCATCCTCTATCTCAAACCCGTTAGATCTGCTGAACCTGCACTCCAACTCCCACCACAATGAGTCCAAACCTGACACCAAAAAATGTGAATTTATAGACTCGGCAATGAGATCCCGGGGGAAGGAATGAATTAGGAAGAAAATGCGCTGGCAGTGTGCAGAATAAGAATGAGCATACGACGGTCATCTTGTATTTACGCAGCCAATCTCCTGCACGGACTAGAATCTAGATTGTAGTTCATCTTAATCAGTTTGACAGCTGTTAGTCTGAAGTCAGTTATTATTGGCCGTCAGGTTATAAAGGTCTCAGTCATCTTTAGTGGAAGGTTTAAAAACATGGTGATTTAAAGCCAAAGGGAATGAAAAGGTTAAATGCTAACGATTTCCTTGTTTTTCTTTTTTCCCTCCCTTCTCCAGGCTCAAGTTCTGTGTACAGTATATCCCTACCAGACACGGTTCCAAGGGGAACCCATTTAGGAGGTAATATGAGAATGATATAACTACAAGACCCATAGTTGGCTTTTTAAGGAGGTCTGAGTGAACATTCACAGTGAAAATTCAATTTCTTCACACATTATGTTTTCATGGCCTCTGACAAGATCGAAATGACATCATGTGGATGAAGCAATGTAGTTTCCAGCGCGCGCTGGCAGCAGGCTCGTGGCGCTTCCTCCACCCGGCCGCTGGAGGAGACAGTGATTTATGGCGTGGCGCAACGTGGCGGCGGAGAGAAAAAGTTTTAACTGATGCTTGCAAGATTCACTAATGAACTGCAAGCTGGCAGATGAATTTTGGGGGGGAAATGGGTCGTGGGCAAGTGGGCTGAACAGAGGAACAGCAGATGGAGCTTTCTTACCGAGCTCTTTTTCTCCACCATGGTATCCTTGGAAACAGCGTGGGCAAACGGCAGATGCTCTCCCATCGTAGTGACAAACATTTATAAGAATCACAGCTCTCTATGCGACATATCAGCATGCTTTCGTATGGCTCGCAGTAATGGCCGTGCTCGGGTGATGGATTGCTTTCTGAATGTCAAACTAAATGAACGTGGCATCGCCGAATGCATTGGATGCTCATGGTTGCACTTGCTATTCCATATTGTAATGGACAGTGTAAAAGCCTTTTAAGCTTTTTTTCAGCCTTTCTTTCCTGGCAAAGGAGGTGACTTAACTGATGAAAGTCCACTCAGGCAGAAAGAACCGCTCATGTGCAAATAAATCACTTGTTTTAATCGTTTTAATGGCGCCGCCTCTGCTTGGTAACAGATCCTTTCTGATATCCGTGTAATTCATGATGTATTCCGTATTCTTATTACTACTGCCAGGCGAGGGGCGTAATTCAAAATCCTGCCCTCTTCAGGAAGCATCAGCTAAGACGAACGGAAATCTTGGATCTATATATCCGGAGGGGGTGCACGCATAAAAATGAAGTCGATCTTGAAAGCGAGTATGTATACATCAGTGTCTTTGTATATTACTCTAGTCTGTGTGGACTTCATATTCTTGTTCATTTCTTCCTTCCTGGTTTAGGAAGAACTCACATTTGGTCAGATACCTTCCACATCCATATCATGTCGCAAAAACAAACTTCCAGTCTAATTTACTGTAAACCACGGAACATGACCATGGCCTTTTTTTTCTTTTTTTTTTTGGTCCAGCAAGCTTTATATTTATCCCCCGCATCAGATCATAGTCCTGATGAGCACTATGATGACCTGCGAGCCTTTCTACGTAAAAAAAAACAAAAAAACAAACAAGGGAAAATAGAATATAGTGTGCTTGTATATCTATTTAGAGCGCATTATGTGAGCATTACATAAAATCCATTCGGGTTCAGTTTCATCCATGCTATCGGTTTAACTACGTTACGTAATCCCATGTACATAAGACCTGACATGTTGTTGTTGTTTTTTTTTCTTCCTTCCACTTTTTATGTAAATGAGCCTGAGCGTTCATGATCAAAACTGTTAACATGCATATTGCGCTTATCAATTAGGCAGCGTCTCCGGAGCGCCGAGGCAGATGGGAATACAGCTGTGCGAAAGTCGGAAAAACAATCCGTGCCATTATTGAGGCTAATATCCAGGGCAAGAGGGAAAAACTCTTAGCTCTGTCACCCGACTCGCTTTTCTCTCTTCACCCGGCACTGCAGTAATCTAATACAACCCAACAACCCACTCATGCAGGACGAGACGAAGAAGCCTGGCAAGATAAACACGTTCCATTAAAAAGACATGTTTTTTTTTTTTTTCCCCCTCTTTCTCCTCCGCGTGAGCTCGGCCAACAGTAGCGAAATAGAGAGTGGTGTACCACTTCATCATTTATTCGGCTATGTAGGAGATTGATTATATGCAACTCGGGAGAGTAGCGGTGATGGTGGTGACGGTTCCACGAACGCATTCCGGTCAGCCTGACACACGCGCCGGGAACGCATTTCTTGGGTTTTAATTCTTTGATACAGCACCACAGACGACCGTGCAGAAATTTTTGATAAGACATCTCGAGAGCGCAGGTATTCACAATCTCACATCTCAGCGAAAGGTCAGCCCTGCTGAGCCGTTCCACATTTTGTTTTTAAATTGCACGTGAAGTAATGCTCTACAGTGAAAGGCTTTTATCAAGGAGTCGCCATCCTGTGTACATCCAAATCAACGGAACCCGAGAGAAGATTTGGGGATTTATTTTGCAATGAGTCACTCAAACTTCAGGGCAAAGTGACTCGTTCTTGAATGTCCTCTCTCAACCGTTTTTTTTTTGGGGGGGGGGTGGGGGGGGGATGGTTTACTACGGCTATGAGTTATGGCGCATTATTTCATTTTTGTTTTATGACCTTAATTTCTTCTGGTTGAATAATGAATTGCGCAGGTAGCTGTCACTGTCACATTAATTTGGCTCCGAGGCGATGTTAGATCACTCCAGAAGGTGTGTGTTCTGCTGTCAGCCGACGAATGCTCTCTAAGGAGGTATTAAGTGGAGCCACCAATCAAATCTACGGCTTATGGGATATGCAGAACCGGGTAGTTATTTTGCAGTCTGCCTATATGGCCCAGGTGAGGTCAAACGATGCTCGTGGTCAATGTGATAATAAATTTGTACATATTGTGTACATATGAATAAGTTTGGTAAATATTGGATTCACAGACTCGAACTCATTCCATGTATGCTTATCTCTCTTCGCTTTGCTCAGGGCAAGTTGGATCTCTTGGCGCTACAAAGTAAGCCGTTTTCTCCAAACGCAAGGCGGACTGCTGTAAAATCTGCAAACTGGTTTTCAGGAGCAAACCCGAGCAAGGCTTTTTAGGACGATCAGGCTATTTACTGCGCTACGCTACCATCCTGAGCCGCCGGGCCACCGAGAAGTAACGCAGCCTTTCGTCTTTAGGAGGATCATGGGCTGCTGGAGACAGGCCTGCTTACGCTAAGCTACGTGTCAAGAGAATATCCGAGCTACAGATGGCATCCCGGCGGAAGTTTAAAGCCATCAATACACTTTGGTCACATTGACAGCGCTGCGTGATCTAATACAGCTAGCAAATGCAACATATTTGCTAGTCATGCTAAATGACGGCACTATGTTCAGAATTTCACAGAAAGTTGTTTAGACTCGTGATTCCAGACGAAGATGAACACATATGTATTAGTAAGCGCTTGAAAAAAATAATGCAATGTTGCTACTGTAATGAAGAATGTTATAATAAGAATTTTCAAAACACTAGACTCTTATTAGATGCTTATTTCGATCCAACTTCCCATTTATACAGAATTCGTTAGAATTAGTATTTTTATTTTTTCATTTATTAAATTGTGTCCTGCTTTTTTTTTTTTTTTTTAAGTAAACAAAAATGTTTTTTCTATGTTTTTCAAAAGTTTTTTCTAGCCCTAGGTTTATTACAGGCTCAAAGGCAAGTGCTTAATTTAAAAGATGTTCGTGTAGATGCAACTGATAATTTGTACTCTCAGATTTTTTTTAGCACACATTGCCTTGGACCTCCAGGGTCGAGGGTTCGATTCCCACCTCGGGTCTGTGTGCATGGAGTTTGCATGCTCTCCATGTGCGTGGTGGGTTTCCTCCGCGTACTCTGGTTTCCTCCCATAGTCCAAAAACAAGCAGATTAGGCTAATCGTAGTGCGCGATGGCCTGGCACCCCATCCAAGGTGTACCCCGCCTTGTGCACTAAGTGTCTTAGGATAGGCTCCAGACCCCTCAGGATAAAGCGGTATACACGATAAGTGAGTGAGTTAGTGAGCTAGTGGTACAGTATAACCGTTTTGGTAACCGAAGTGTAGACGTGTAAATATTAATGGAATTCCTGGATTTGACATTGTGGATCCTGATTATTGCTAGTAGTGCAAATACTGTAGCATACTGTATATAGTGAGCTAACCAGGTTTTAATAGTCTTTCTAAAAGAAACCACCTCGTTGATTTCCCTTCTCACGACTCGTAGCAATAGCGAAGGCAAAAGTTCATCGTCAATCACAGAAATCCTTGCCTGCCAGTATGAGTTCAGGACTTAACCAGTTAGCAGGAAAAGATTAGGAAAGATCAGCAGGGTCTAGGAGCATCTTAATCAGATTTGCAAGCTCCAAGCTTTGATAAGAGCTTATCAGGGACCCAAAGATGATTAGCAAGGCCCCACCAGACCTGCGCAGAGACAAAGCTGATTAACATTGATGATTTCATTCATGTTTACAAGCCTTAATTACCGGTCCTGCTTATATATATTGGCTTAATTTAGTCCTAGACATGTTTAGATTACAATTTACAGATCTACCAGGACGGTTACCTAGCCAGATTAATGAGTTAATGTTAATGGGTGCACAGATGTTGCGTTATAGAATTTAATCCTAGACCTCCAAATAATCAGAGCTTCTTTTTTTTTTTTCTGTTTTTTTTTTTTACGATCACTTAAACTCATCATTCGGATTTTAGATGATCATCTACAAGGGCTGGAAGATTGTGTTCATTAAAACCTCAAAGGAGCCACCAAGGGCCTGGCGCCAGTTTGGTCAAACTGAGAAATTCAAGGCATCCATCTCAAGGCTGCTGGAGGAATGCAGTAATTATGCGAGTCCAGAAATTATATGCATGCGGTTAAGATGGAGACAGCACACACTCCGATAAGGACTCGGGCCAACTCTCCAATTACAGCAAATTAGTCTGACCACGGTAAAACCTGTACTCCAAACAACAGACTGCCATCCTGGACACATTGCTTTTAGCAGCTCCTATTAGTGCAGTCTGTAATGAATAAACTGTTGTGACAGAGAGGGTGGACGGCATAAAATTATTACATTTAGTTAATTCGGAAGGGCTTCTGGCTGAGATGGGATGCTTGAAAGGATTTTGTCAAGCCGCACACTCCCTCGTGGACATCCGAGGTGGGCTCTCGTCACCTCGAGAATAATTACAGGGTGTCGGTTTTGAAAGACAACAACCTTCAGAGCCAACCTGACAGAGTCATTAAACTTTTAAAGTGGTCCACTTAGGGCCGAATCCGGACCACTCGGGGCTGCGTTCGAAATGAAATGACATCGGACGACAAAGGATATAAATTATACAGGAAGGTCATTTTCTGCTTCAATGGGGAGGGGACAGAATCAATAGAAATTACACCTGGAATCAATATTTCTTGCATACATATATATAAAACACATATGAGTAATTCTTTTAATATTTCACTTATTGACTGATTGACAAGATGGGGGGGAAAAAAACAATGCAACCAATGATCGTTCTTTTCCATTAAGCTGGATTTATTCATAAATTGTTCACAGGAGCACGAATAAAATAAATGCGGCTCATAAATATCTAGTCAAAACAAAAAACTACTTTCGTTCTTGAGTTTATGTAGAAGGGTGTTCCAGGGTCAAACCAGGACTTTTGATTGCACAGAATAACAGAACACAGTTATGGGAGTTAAAAAGACTCGCTTTATTTTTCTATATGAAATAGAACTGGAATAAAACTAATCCCAGCGTTTCACTAGTGCTTGGATACCTTCAAGGTCTGAAACACTGGCCTCTCAGGAACTACTTTAGCGGCCAAACGTGTGGAAATGGCTTGGAGCGAGGTCAGGACTGTATGAGAGATGTACAGCCTTCTTTAAAACGTTTGCACTGTTCAGATATTTCCATGCAGTTGCTGTAAGTGTCATATCACCGTACTGTGCTTGAAGTCTTCTGTAAATGTCAGTTGGTTATACGGATTCACATGCAGCTCGTAAATTGTCATTTTTTAAAAATATACTGGAATATGTTAATCACTGTTTAATTTGAACCATATACATAAATTAAGTGCAGATTTTGTGAAACCAACGTGTGTGTTCTTTTGCTTTTGTTGTCCGTCTGCTTTAAAGGTCCCATATAATATAATGATTCTTAACAAGCTGCTGTAACATATATTGTATCATAAAGATCTCCACAATGTGTCTGTTAACGGCTTTTTCACTCCTTTTTCAAACACGCTGTTTCAGTGTCTGGAGCGTTTAACAGCGAATGAGTTTGTGCTCCTCCACGGCCCTTTTCAAAAGTGCATTCTTCTAGCTACAGTAATTTGAAAGCAGGGAACAGGACTTCTGTGAAAACAACAGACTACTGGGTGGAGGAGGGCTTTGTAAATCCCCCTTCCCGCCTTTTTTCCTTTTCCCGCCAGAAATGATGTCAAGGTGGGAAATTTGATAAGTATGCCCAAGCACATTCACGGACAATAGTGGAAAAAGTCTCATGTGTTTCTGCTTAACATGGCTGCAACGAGTGGTTATTGTACTGTATATTGCGCCGTCTTTTAGGTCGAACCATTTTCATCTGATCTCTTTCAGGAACCATGTGTTTCCATTTATATATACAGTACAGACCAAAAGTTTGGACACACCTTCTCATTCAGCGAGTGTTCTTTATTGTCTTCTTTATTGTGTTCTTTAGTCAAACGCAGCGTCTCTTCTGCTTTGCTGACCTTCCCCAGTGGTTTCCTAGCAGATCTAGCATGAAAGGCCTGATCACACAGTCTCCCTCTGTAGTTGTTCTAGAGACGTGTCTGCTGCTAGAACTCTGTGTGCCATTGACTGCTCTCTGATCTGAGCTGCTGTTAACCACATTTCTGAGGCTAGTAGCTCAGATGGATGAACTTCTCCTCGCAGTAATGAAGAGGTGACTCTCGGTCTTCCTTCCTGGGGCGATTATGCAGAGCCAGTTTCTTTGTAGTGCTTGATGGTTTTGTGACTGCACTTGGGCACACTTTCAAATTTCCCAATTTTTGACTGACTGACCTTCATTTCTTAAAGTAATGATGGCCCGTTTTCTTCACTTAGCTGCTTTTTCTTGCCATAATACAAATTCAACCTTTGAATATATTGCGTGTCCAAAAGTCTGTAGTGTGTGTGTGTGTGTGTGTGTGTCATTTGAAACTTTCTTTTTCTTTGTATATATATATATATATATATATATATATATATATTATGGCATGCGTTTAGGAAAATATTCTTGAGAGAACTTAATGAAAACTCTGAATATATTGAATGAAACGTGAGAATATTGAATGGATTCCGAATATATTGATTGAAAAATATATATATTGAATGAATTCTGAATATATGGATTGAAAACTGATATATTGAATGAAAAGTCTGAATATATGGAATGAAAAGTCTGAATATGAATGAAACATGAATGCCATCTTTAGAAAGGATGAGTGAGTCGGCGAGAAACTTGGTTGCTGCAATTGTGAGAAATGAAGAGATGGTGAACACATTGATGAGTGCGTGTCCCAAAGTGGTGGCACAAGCCGCACTCAGTATCAGACTACGGATGAAGAAATTAATTAACCGCGGAAGACCGTGTTATGCGCTAAAATGCCCCTGCCACAGATTGCCCCCTACATAATCTCTATCAAATATTATATTACAACATAAATTCATAGGTTTATTGTTATCAAATATGATATAACTATTATAATTAACCCTTGGCACGTGACAGGTGTCGAGACCATGAATACAAATTCTCATATAATGTTTATTTTGTGGCACATTTATTTTACAGGGATTTGTCATGTAATACAAAAATGCTTGCACTAAATAAATATTTATGATGAAAAATTTAACGAAATGATTTTCATTATTTAAGCAATATAAAAATACATCTTGTATATAAAAAATAATAATTTATATTTTTTCCCTATACTACATGCAATTTTTATAATGCTTATTTTATAATCAAATCCATTTGGTCTAATTTAATTTCTAAATCATAAACCTAGAAATTTCTGTTCTAATATAATATTCGACGGAGATTAAATGGGGGTGCAATCTGTGGCAGGGGGCATTTTAGCATAACACCGGTCTTCGCGGTGAAATAGAATATATTTCTTCATCCGTCGTCTGATACTGAGTGGCTTGTGCCACCACTTTGGGCCGGACACACTCATCAATGTGTTCACCATCTCATTTCTCACAATTGCATTTCGACTCACTCATCCTTTCTAAAGATGGCGCTGTGTTTCGATGACATGTTTCATTCAATATATTCAGACTTTTCATTCCATATATTCAGACTTTTCATTCAATATATCAGTTTTCAATCCATATTCAGAATTCATTCAATATTTCATTCATATTCATTCAGATATCTTCATTCAATATATATATTTTTCAATCAATATAGAATCCATTCAATATTCTCACGTTTCATTCAATATATTCAGAGTTTTCATTAAGTTCTCTCAAGAATATTTTCCTAAACGGCATGCCATATATATATATATATATATATATATATATATATATATATATATATATATATATATATATATATAGCTGTAAGAAGACTGTTCTAGAGATTGTTGTGTGTGAAATTCCCAGAAAAGCCGCAGTGATGTACTGAAATACTTAAACAAGTTTATACAAACATCAATTAAACATGCCAAAGAGACTAACCTCACTTTTTTTTTTTGCACATGCTGATGTGAACATTAACCCAAGTGTCTGCCTGATCTTCAGCGCTGTGCTGATGCCATATAATTTGCTGATTAAGTAATTGCATGAGTTAGCAGGTGTTAGAGTTAAATTATTGTACATTTATAGCATTAATTAGCTGAATTTATAATTATGTCAATATGAGACAAGTTTGTGTATGTGAATAAATAATATATTTGTGTGTTTGTGTGAATGTGAAAGAGGCTGGAAGGAGAACCGATGTGGCAGAAGGAGCAGAACCACATCACCGTTACGTGCTACAATATTTTACTCCTCAAGGTCAAATCTGATTCAATAAGACTGTATATAATACAATAAGCACAGAGTCTCCGTGTGTTACATTTACTCCGTCACATTTACTTGAGTAACTTTTTGAAAAAAAAAAATTTCTATGAGTAGTTCTACCGCACTATACTTTTTACTTTTACTTTGAGTAGATTTGCGAAGGAGAAGAAGCGCTTCTCTTACTCCGCTACATTCGGCTCCACTCGACTTGTGACTTTTCTAACCATTTATCCGACACTTTAGATATTCTTTGTATTTGCCAAAATAATGCAGCTGGTGGATCTACCACGCGACAGTGTTTCACCAATCAGATGTAGCAACAATAATCACATGACTCCATTTGACCAATCAGCCGCAGTAACAATAAAGACAAGGAAATAAAATGACCACACAGAATGAGGGGGGGGATTTAATCTTAACATATATAATTAGCAAGGCTAATAAATATATAATTTTCTTACATTTGGACATAGTTACATACATACAGTCTTATGCAAAAGTTTAGGCCCCCCCTTGATAAATAACAGATTTTAGTGATTTTTGAATTGAAAAAATGTTCACACAGTCTCTCTTGGAAATGGAAAAAATGCACAATATGTTCAGGAAACACTGATGCATTGTTACTTCTTGTGCCATAAATTGAACAAAAATAAAAACATTATTATGGCATTGTGCAAAAGTTTGTGCACCCTAAGAGTTCCAGAGTCTCAGATTCTTCATACGAGGTTTCAGACCTTAATCAGCTCGTTAGATCTGATGCATGGAAACAGCGGTCATTAGTAAACGCCAATTTCACAGCTTTACAAATACTTTGACTCTTCAAACCTTGTGCACACAGTTGCGGACACTCGACAACCCTGGGTTCCTCTAAGCAGCTGTGTAAGACTGGCAAGTTATTGATGCCCACAATGCAGGAGAAGGCTACAAGAAGATAGCAAAGCGTTGTCAGCTTGCAGTTTCCACAGTGAGAGATTAAGAGATGGCTGTTCAGGGGAACTATGGAGGTCAAGATGAGATCTGGAAGGCCAAGAAAACCCTCGGAGAGAACTGCTCATATGCTGGTCAGAACGACAAATCAAAACCCCCATTTGACTGTAAAAAACCTGCAGCAAGATTTAGCAGACTCAGGCGTGGTGGTGCACCGGTCCACTGTGCAGCGATGGAAGAGTCAGCAGAAGAAAACCTTACCTGCATCTCCGTCATAAAATCCAACATCAGAAGTATGTAACAGAACATCTACAGAAGTCTGATGCGTTTTGGAAACAAGTGCTGTGGACTAATGAAGTTAAAATAAAACTCTTTGGCCACAATCAGCAAAGGCATGTTTGGCGAGAAAAAGGAGCAGCATTTGATGAAAATAACACCTTGCCAACTATTAAACATTTGGGTGGATCTATCATGCTTTGGGGTTGTGTTGCAGCCAGTGGCACAGGAAACATTGCACGGGTGGAGGGTAGAATGGATTCCACTAAATTGCACCATCTGTAAAAAAGCTGAAGCTGAAAAGAGCTGACTTCTACAACAGGACAATGATCCTAAACATACCTCGAAATCCACTATGGAACACCTCAAGAGACGCAAGCTGAAGATTTCAGAACGGCAATCGCAGTCCACTGATTTCATGTTCTCTGAACATCATTGACAATTTGTGGGTAGATCTCAAAAAGAGCTGTGCATGCAAGACGACCAACGAATATTACAGAACTAGAAGCCTTTTGCAAGAAAGAAACGGAGAAAATCCCAAGTACAAGAATTGAAAGACTTTTAACTGGCTATAAAAAGCATTTACAAGCTGTGATATCTGCCAGAGGAGGTGTTACTAAGTACTGATTATGTAGGGTGATCAAACTTTTGTACAGTGCCACAATAATGTTTTTATTTTTGATCTTTGTTCACACATAAAAAGTAACTATTGTATGCACCAATGTTTGCTGAAAATATTGTGCATTTTTTCCATTTCCAAGAGAGACTGTGTTAACATCTATCCAATTAAAAAAATCACCAAAATTATCACCAAAAGTTATTTTATCAAGGGGTGCCTAAACTTTTGCATAAGAGTACTACTTGACTACTTGAGTAGTCTTTTCACCAAATACTTTTTTACTCTTACTTGAGTAATATTTTGGCTACTCTACCCACATCTGGTTATATTAGAACTGATTTTAAAAAGGCAATATGGGTATCTGAAGTATCAATAAGTAACAATCCATACACTCCTGGTTCTAGTGGTGCATTTCATCCAACACAAACACATGATCTTTAAGTGGTTAAAGGCTTAAGAACTCTGAAAAAGACAAATTAGCATAAAGTTTGGTTATGAGTAATAATGAAAAAAATGTACAGACAGCATGATAATATAAATGAGTCAAAATTGTTAGAGATATTAACATTTTTCTCAGAAATGGACTCGCTAATAAGAAAAAAAAGCCTTTTTAGTTCGAATTATAATATACTTTGCACTTTGCATACATCAAATAGAACTGGTTCTGCAATGCATACCAACTCAAATAAATTAGACTTCTGAAATAACGATAATGTGCCAAGACTAAGTTTTGAATATGTCTTTTTTTTTTTTGGTGAACATATTAAGTTAGCATATGAATAGAAACCTTATTTTTGCAATGTCACTGGCTAATCTTCAACTGTGCTGGCAGGAGCACATGGAAATGGCTCTCTAGCAACTGAATTCCTCACAACCTCTCTCGAACTATTTAGGCCTTTTATATATATATATATATATATATATATATATATATATATATATATATATATATATATATATATATTTCATGTGTTTAATCTACTATATTACATAATTGATCCATACAGTAGATCATAGTAATGCTGTCAATAATGCTGTGATTAGAAAGAGGTTAAATCTGAAATTATCCTCCTGACCCTCAGGGCAAAGGTTATAAAGCTTCTCAAAAAAGGGGGCGGGGGGGAGGGGGGTATAGTTTAAGGTCAATTAACCCATTAACCAATCAATCAGAGCTGACCTGACCCGTGAAGCACTCTCAGAGCACACCAAAAGGGGAAAAAGAGATGACATACTGTAGGAGATGACATTTCCTACTTTATAGAATAGCACTTGATTTGGCATGGCCGATTTGATCGTATTGCATTTCTTTAAAAGATACAGAAATGAAACTTTCAGTCATACCCATAACTCTAGTGGCTCAGTGGTACTGCAGGTGTCTCGCCGGCCATGTGGAAGGCCCACGTTTGATTCCCAGCCACTGAACTCTGTGCTTGTCCCAAGCCTGGATAAAACGAGACAGTTGCATCAGGCTCAAAACATGTGCGGGTTGGATGGACTGCTGTGGCGAGCCCTGATGAGCACAGCCAAAAGACAAAGGACAATTCATAACTCTTAGTCTAAATGCAGCTCTATGAGAAACACAACAGAATCCAGCATGTGTTCATGTCCATTCTTTCGCTGCTATGAAGCTGACATGGAATTACGAGGGGGAAAAATGACCAACGTCATCATCAGTTAAAATTAATGCAAGGCCTCTGTCCAAACATGGCTTGTCAGTATCACAACAATCAATGGAAATGGCATTACGTTAGCCATGGTGCTTCTCCAGGGGACCGTAATTTGAAGTGATCATGATCTTGACTGATGTCTGCACGGACTGTATCTGAAGGCCGCCGATGATAGGTGGCCACGCTCTGGAGGATTCTCATGTAATTGTTCGCTGCACTCTTTTGCCCTATTGCTATTACTGTTTCCTTCATCATCTATTAAAAGCAGTAAATCATAATGCAACACTTTCTATGGTTTATATGAAATCTAATGGGGAGTATATTGCTGTTGCCGTTGCTATAGCAGCTGATTTACACTCAAGCTTTGTTTTTTTTGTTTTTTCCTTCTTCTTTTTAATAAAACACCAGCCTGGGAAAGTCTGTTTCGCACATATTATACAATTTTTTTTTTTTTTCAAAAAAATTAAGTAAAATAAAAAATTATCTGGCAAGCATACAGTGTAATGCGTGACCCTGCTTTTTCTCAGCCTAATAGTCGTTAATGCACTTCCATTTATTTACTCTGACATGCTAATGCATGGGTATTAATACTGCATCATATATCAGGTGACACAGTCATATTCCCGGGCTTTTGTCATTGTCAAGTCGGAGGCACATTACTATTCACGAGAGGTAGATCTCTGCCGAGAGTAATCATGTCAGACCGACAGTGGATACACTCAGAGAAGAATGTTATGTTTTAATTAAGGATACTTTAGCTCGGTCAGACAGCGAAGGAAAAAATACAAAGCGTAATTCCTCAAATCTCTAACTACATCACAGGGATTAGAGTGCAAGGTGTGAAAATAAAATTAGCAGAATGGAAAAAAGAAAAAACAATAGCGGAAATGTGTGTTGAGATGCAAAAAAGTGTTTGATGTCGAACACCGAAACTGATTATGATTTCATTATTCATTAGCACAGCCTAAGTCGCAAATCAGTGGAGGATTTGTAAGCATCTTTTGCTGTCTGTTCATCGACCCACGTCACCTTTAGCTAATTTTATTTATCACTCATTAAACCATGACCATTCAATAACGACTCGTTCGCGAGTTCGATCCGCTGCGGCGTTTCCGGATATGCGTGAAGGATTTATGCGGTCGTGTACTTAGCTCGTCAAGAAAACGGACTCATTATGCACCGTTGGCTTTTCAGCTGGAGCAGAAGTGGAACAAACAACAAAATGATCTCTCCAGTGACCCTGAATGCAGCGCTCTCTGCGCACCGCTGAAGGATCGTAAAGAACTCGTGAGTTCCAGTGTCCTCTCTGTCATTGGTAGCGCCAACCTTCTCATTCCTCTGGCAGCAGGTCGATAATTCACAGAGAGGGAGGCGCACCTGAGTCCCAAGTGAGTCTGCCCAAAAATGGAGGCCGAGAGGAGGGGGGTACACTCTATCACCACTTCCACGCCAGGTGATGGATTCTGAGGTGGGAATGCAACCTGGGGGGGGGAACCGTCAAAAAAAAAAAAAAAAAAGAAATATATATATATATATATAAATAAAAAATAAAAAAAAGGTCACCTTCACATCCCAGAGGCCTCAGTCATACTCCTGGCTGATAGACTCCCAGTGGAGGAGACTGTCGGAAAAAGTGAGAACTCTGTTTGTTTGTACCGAGCAACCATGCAATGATGTTCGGTATGCAACAGACCTCAGCGACCTTCAACTGCGCGAGACAACCAATCATCCTTTCTGCTCGACTTCGCCGCAGGGGGATTTTATGCCACGTTGTCTGAGACATCACGAAGTACAATTCCCCTTGTTAGAGGTGCTGCGAGACGTCCCGGTGCTAAGTAGACGCAGCCAACGAATCCAATCTAATCTTAAGTCTCCGAGCAATTGATTGACAATATTAATGTCCCTGCAGTATAGATTTATGCTTTTTAATTATGCTGATGTTGAGAGATAATTTGTAGGGCTCGCTGCCTGACTCCCAGACCACCCCTTCTGCCCCCGCTCATCTGACACGCGCTTGGCACGGAGCGCGTCTTCGTTGCACCTCATTGTGTGAGTGCTGAGGACCATTTGTTTGTACATAAGCTGATTTATGAGGGGGGAAAAAAAAAAAAAAAGAACAGAAAAATGGGAGGGGCAGTGTTTCACTCCATAAGCGTCGTTTTCTGAGCACTTACTTTGATCACTTCTTTCGCATACATAAACATTCATCCGCACTGACAGCATGTTAACAGATCAGTTTGGACGCATTATACAAGCGAGGCTCCGAAACGACACAATAAAACCCTCGTCTGCTTACACTCGGCTAGGTGAGGACCGGTCCCGAAAATTGTCAAACAAACAACACTAATTGTGCCCCATCTGGCCGCAACGGTCGTTTTTGTGCTGAACTGAAAGCAAACCCGCCAGCTCTGGCTTCCCTTGATAGACGGTGCCATCCCTGCTGGCAAGGTGGCATCTGCAGCGCTCCAGGCAGGATGGCGGGTAGAGGAGTAGATCTGCCGGCCCTGCTGTCTCCCTCAGCCGTGTTTTTCAGGCCCGGATCTATCCTCCCCCCTCGAGGCTGCGGCCCAGCGGAGCGTGTAAGGAGCAGGCGGACTCCTGGACAAGACCCAGAGAGCCAGGTGAAGGATCTGATGGGGGCCCAGGCAACGTTCGGGAAAAACAGGAACGGCACCGTGTCTCTAAAACCTCCTCCAACTGTTGATGTGTCTTAATAACAGCGCACGTCAGCTGGCGTCAGTAAACCGACGCACTCAAGTGTACAGCTCCAGTCTGGTGTGTTCAGGGCCTCAAACCGAGCCGGGCACCGATCGACTTGCAGAGTTTGGTGCTTTTGTTCAAAAATTAGGCTTGCCGGATGAGCTTCGTGTTGGAGGAAAGCATAGCCAAGCGATGCTGGATGGAGAAAGTTGGTTTGGTGGAAGCTGTGCCAAGACTCACCAAGGACTGGACTTTTATTAATAAAGTGCCATGTGGAGGAGGCATCATGAGTACTACACATGCCGGGTTCTCGCTGTTCCTCATGGTGGGCCGGTTTCTTGCCGTAAAATTTGGTTCCGAAAAGCTATTATGAACAATTGATCTGCAAATTCGCAGGAAATTGCCTAAAACTTAAGGCAATGAATTGTTCACAAAACACACTTATTTTTGGTGTCCTTGAAAAATCTATGAATATGCAAATTAAAAATGCCTCCCACCCATCTCTCTCACACACACACACACACACACACACACACACACACACACACACACCTGCCCCTCTGGATATAATGAAATTAGGTCCCACATTAACTAATTAGCCAAGCCAAGGCAAATAAAGAGACAGCAAAACCAGATTTTTTCCCCCTTCTTCTTCTTGTTAATATTATTATTATTTTATTATAGAACTCTGGCTTTGCATCTCCAGGGTGTGGGTTCGATTCCCACTGCGGGTCTGTGTGTGACATGTTCTCCCTGTGCTTGGTGGGTTTCCTCCAGGCACTCTGTTTTCCTCCTACCGTCCAAAGACATGCAGATTAGGTTAACTGATGTTTCTAAATTGCCCGTAGTGTGTGTGTGTGTGTGCGTGTGTGTGTATGCATGTGTACAGTATTTGTTCCCTGTGATGGATTGGCACCCTGTCCAGGGTGTACTCTGCCTTGTGCCTAAGTCTCCTAGGATAGGCTCCAGGCCCCCGTGACCCAGGACACAGAATAAGCTCTATAGAAGATGAATTAATTATTATTATTATTATTACAATCATCAATAAGAAAACAAACTATTAGGGGGAAAAAAAAAACAAATACACATACCCCTTGTTGCTAAAATTTCCTAAGACAGATAACCGTGCTTAATTTCCCCTCAGCCCTGACACTGTGATAAACAAACCTCATGTTACAGAAAACGTCAGCCTTCCATACATGTCTTTTGTTCCTATGCAAACAATAATCTATTATTATGAATCATTTTCTGATCAATCGTATATGAGAACTCAACAGCGCTCATCAGTGGTGGCTCATAAAGTTAAGGCTCTGCTAAGAGTTGCTGATTGGAAGGTATCAATGTTGAGCCTGTGACCGATGCCCTTGACCCGACTGTATCTGCTGAAGGGGGCGCTGTGTCCTGGCTGAGCCTGCGCCGACCCTGAACTTTGACCTTATATCCTAACTGAAATATGCAGAAAAAAAACAAAACAAACAATAAAATAAAATAAAATTTCACTGTGATGTAAGGTACATGTGACAATACATGTGACAAACGTCAGTCATGCCTTCTGTACATACTCAGAATTTAATAAAGAGGTGTTTACAGCATGCACCAATAGGCCTAAAACCATATGCATAAACACGTTCCTCGGTAAATACCTGACTCTTAATATAAAACGGCGCATTAATCTTTCTCCTCGTCTTTTTTCCCTCCCATTATCAGCATACCTGTCACAATTAATGACACCCAGCCGCCGTGTGACTGATACGTCCATTACCAGGACAATAAGCATATACGTTTCAACCGCATGTCACCTATTATCGTATCAGGGCGGTGTCTGGAGATAATTATTCACTGTGTGAAGACATTTCCTATCATGGAAAAAAACTGATTGCGCCAGTCAACCACATGGGGGAAAGCAACATTAAATACCAGAGGTCTCAAAGATGGATGGTTTGCCTGGCTGTCGTGTCCTTCAAACGCCCCTGGAGTGGCTCCTTCACCAGGCCGACACTTCCAATCCCTGGATCTCCGGCAGTCTAAAGACGCACCCGAGCCGATTTGCTGCGCACTGCTGCCTCGTGTGGTGGCGGTTCACCTCACCTAATTATCTCTTCATTCTGACCTGTGATCTGTGCAGTTACCCTTCTGTTTCTGCAAAACATCACGTCTCATTAGTGCGTTTCCGAGAAGCACAGAGCGAAGTGGCACAGCTGCTGATAGAGCTCACTAGCGCGCCGACCACAAGCTCGCTCGAAGCAGAAAGGTCAACAATTATTGCTAATAATGAATTGCTAACAATGAACTCGGATTATTAAAGCGCATGGGGGAGTGTGAGCGCGCCGTGATCCCCGCGTCGAGGGAAAGGGACGCGTCACAAAATGCACCCGCCGAAAAAAGAAATAAACAAGAGGCGATCGTGTCCTTATGCTGGCTTGTCCGTTTGGTTGAGATCTGTGAGCGCTCCTGTTGTCACAAATCCCCTTTATTATGTGTGTCTTATTAAGCAGAGAAAGAGAAAAGAAAAAGAAGAGACGATCATTCATACTGCTGCACGCTGTCCTCCTCTCGCTCGGAATCCATCTGTTATGTCGGACAGACTCAGCATTGTAATGAAAGATTTTTCAGGTGACTGGTACGCGATATTGCGAGCGATCGAGCAAGCGCACGGACAACACGCGGTCCCGTGGAACGTTCCCATGACCGGTGGGTTCGGATGAAGAACAGGACCTTAATGACAAGCTACGTATGATGGAGGGCAAAGGCAACCCATGGAGAAATGACGAACACGTACGACATGAGTCGTCCCCTGCCCTCTAATTAAACCAAGAAGAGACTAAAGCAAAAAAAAAAAAACCAGAGAGAGAGAGGAAAAGAACCGCCTAAAGGTCTTCTAATGAGTCCTTCTCTCGACATTTAGAGCGAATATCAGGCGGAGCTGCGTTCCATAAATCCAGGCTCGTAAAGTTAATAATATGATAGCATATAATGTGAGGAAAGGTCACTGCGGTGTTCCGGCGCACGAGACAAGATGTTCCAGATCTGACGCAGACTTCTGATGCCTCACCTGGGAGCGGCGCCGCAGACCACCCGGGGATTCCAACCGACCGGTTCGGCTCCAGCGTGAAAAAAAGGCTCATTACAGTTATGAAAATAGAGTTTAGCTTTCCTTTTTTTTCTATGGTCTTTATTGTCAGGGAGCGAGAACAGAAGCGAGGGTGAACTTTGTGAAGCGGATACAAGAAGCGAAAAAAGAAAAGAATTATACAGGATTAGGTTTTATTAGCTCCATCTGCGTCGGTATAAAAATAGACCAAGGAGAGAGGACTCTTAATAAAAATAATTCAAGAGTGGTTACATCGTGGTGCTCGGAGACACGTTGCCCTGAGAGTAAAGACCGAGACACCAAAAATACCAAAAGATTTAAGAAGGTCATCCCGCAAGGTTTGTGTTTCTTATAGTTGGTCAGTAAATATTAATAATAAATAAGAATACTGTACAGAAGACGCTCTTAAGAAGTGTCCCTGGCAGGGCAGCCAATTACGGTTTCACACTTCAAACGACAATACGACAATGACCACACACGAAGCAGGGTTGGAACGCTTAGAAAAAGCTATATTTCTCTCACTCGTATTACCGCAACCACAGAGAACGTGTTATTCCATTATTTTCTCCATTCCAGGAATGTCTGGATGGCACAAACAGGGGGCTTTGATTGCACCACTTTGCCAATGTCAAAACACTTCATCCCGCTGAGACCCCGATGTCATTTCCCGAGCCCGGGGCAGCGGGGTCTGACTCAAAGTCAATCAGCAATCTGAAGGTCGTCGAGGACGCGAGCGGGATCCATGCACCAGCCTCTTTTCCCATTGTGCAGCTGCTTCAATGTTTCACCTTGCTCATTAATTAGCATCAGAAAATAATCATAAAATTTGCCGGATTCATAAATCTCCTCTGTCATATAAACCCAGCCACAAGCAAGGACACTTCCGATTCTCCTTTTTTTTTTTTTTTTTTTTTTTTTTTCGCCCAGCATTGGTCAACTGAATTCCCGGAGCACGCCACATTATGGACTAAATCAATCAAAGCGGTGGCTCCATTAATTGCACCGTGGACCCAGGGCCGCCTTCTAAGTGGGGTTACTCGGCAGGCTCCAAGCTGTGATGGAGATGAAGAGGAGGACGCTGGGAGACGGAGACAGGGGGCCGATTTGTGTGACGGAGCCTGCAGCAGGACAAGCAGGGCACTTAATGCAGATCACCGGGAACGCATCATTATATGCGCCATTTACCAGATGCCCATTTAACATGCAATAATTAGATCAGTGCATTTAGAGAAAAGGGGCAAAGGGGGGAGGGGGGCAGATTAAACCTGCATAAATGGGAGTCTGCTATAACATCAAGTGCCCCCTAGGGTTGTCAAAATTATTATTTAGGGGCATTTATTCTTTTGAGTGCCCCAGGAACACACACACACACACAGGTCTTTGTGTTTCTCATTCACCCTGCCTCTCTCTCTCTCTCTCTCTCAGTAGGCTGTGAGCAATATTGTTTGGGCTATTACCCTAAAAGATGCTCAGCCCTCTGCACTCTTTCTTTGTACAGTGTGTCCGCCTAATTGCTCCTCCCATTCATGTCGCACATCTCAGAACTACTGCGCTATCCATGTGAGCACCCCCTCCAGGCACTTGAGAAAACACAATTTCGTATTGTTGATGTAGTGGCCTCAGTGGTATTTAGCAAGAACTCCCATTTCTCCTCTAAAGGCGAGCCACTTACGACAAAAAAAAAAGAAAGCCAAGAGCCGAGAGATATTCTCATAAATCTCATTTTTTCAGCGTGCCCATGGCAAACAGCGTCCGGCCCCTCCCCCGCAAGCCTCTAAAAAAATGCACATTATGTGACGCGTAAAACCATTTCATCAGCAAATTACCCCTAAGGCCAAGAGGAGAGTGTCGGTAAAAAGCGACTCATCCCCTTATTGTTGATCCAGCGCCACTCGGGGTTCTTT
Organism: Clarias magur; assembly: GCA_013621035.1. NCBI lineage: Eukaryota > Metazoa > Chordata > Actinopteri > Siluriformes > Clariidae > Clarias > Clarias magur. The sequence continues at coordinate 3,497,882 of QNUK01000027.1, read as the reverse complement.
ATACGGCCTCTTTTCGAATGCGCCGTCCCATTTCAATCCATTTGACATCTCATCCATTTCTTGATCCTCCGCTAAAAAAAGGTTGAATAAACACAAACCGTACTGGAGCGATGAGGCGCTTTCGGGATCGGGAAAAAACGTGCCGGGTTCATGGAAGCTTCTGGACCGGCTGTCAGTCAAGCTTTTGCACACAACTGGAGGAAAAACAGGCACGTCTGCTGTACTCAATGTCTAGCATGGATACATACAACCAGTGTATAGACTTTCTAAATGAGAATTTATTATACACCGTATCAGAACCAAGATGGCATTTGGGGAATTCAAACTGATGCTAGCAAAATCGATAACTATGCCATCCCTTAGAAATTTTCCCCTTGAGAATTGAAATCTTGTAAGAAATGTGCCTCGGCATACGAAGCATTGTGGGCATCCTGTACAAGCGAAGGAACGAACCGAACTGAAACAAACACCAGATAAGTTGCGTGACCGTCCAGGATGGTTCGCGTCAGTGGAAAGCCAAGTGAGGCGAGATTTCTCAGTCAGAGAAAGACGTTTTGAAAGAGTCGACCCACGACACTGTACCAATGGCACTATTGGCAGGCATTCAATAGCTACGTGATTTTTCACGTTTTTTTTTTTTTTTTTGTAATATTGGTCATAATTTTAATGATCTACATTTACTTTCTTTTTAATAAAAAAATTTGTATCGCAATATGAATTTTCTCCTGAACGACTCGCAGTGCGTCCGCTGTGGGTTCCGCTGTATTTTGGTGTGCTGTACATCTGCAACATCCAGTACCACGATATCTTAAGTATACAGTATGTGTAGCGACCTGTGTAAACTCAGAGTCTGAGACTAAAATTGCTTTGCCTTGGCTTTCTGCCTGCCAAGCAAAGTGCTGAGATCTGGTATAATAGATGCTTTCTGCCTAAAGATCTTCAAAAGCTGAGCTTAGACACATAACTTACTTTACCCTCAAGCAGTGAACATATGCTTCACTAATACGTTCAATATTCCAGTCTCTTTTTCAACCTAATCTCTACATCTTTAGTGCACCATCCAGGTCAGGTTTTTGAGTCAAACCTCATTTAAAGAGGCTACTGTATTATGTCTGCTATAGATGTCAGTAATAATGTGTGCGTGTAGGAGGGGGGGGGGGGGTATAAAGAGGCCCGGATATTACAACTATGAAGCTGTTCGGAGTACATCAGAGATGATAGAGGTAGTTATAAGGGCAAAGGTTGGCCATCCAAGTTATTAAAGGAATATTTCTAGTAGAAAACAAAATTGATCTTCAGTAGTCTGGTTCAGGGTTATCATGGTCAGGCATGCGGTGGATGCAGAGCCTACAGTCGTGGCCAAAAGTTTTGAGAATGACACAAATATTAGTTTTCACAAAGATTGCTGCTAAACTGCTTTTAGATCTTTCTTTCAGTTGTTTCTGTGATGTACTGAAATATAATTACAAGCACTTCATATGTTTCAAAGGCTTTTATCGACAATTACATGACATTTATGCACAGAGTCAGTATTTGCAGTATTGGCGCTTCTTTTTCAGGACGTCTGCAATTCGACTGGGCTGCTCTCAATCAACTTCTGGGCCAAATCCTGACTGATAGCAACCCATTCTTTCATAATCACTTCTTGGAGTTTGTCGGAATTAGTGGATTTATGTTTGTCCACCCGCCTCTTGAGGATTGACCACAAGTTCCCAATGGGATTAAGATCTGGGGAGTTTCCAGGCCATGGACCCAAAATTTCAACGTTTTGGTCCCCGAGCCACTTAGTTATCACTTTTGCCTTATGGCACGGTGCTCCATCGTGCTGGAAAATGCATTGTTCTTCACCAAACTGTTGTTGGATTGTTGGAGGAAGTTGCTGATGAAGGGTGTTTTGGTACCATTCTTTATTCATGGCTGTGTTTTTGGGCAAAATTGTGAGTAAAAAAAAAGAAAATCCACTCCCTTGGATGAGAAGCAACCCCACACATGAATGGTCTCAGGATGCTTTACTGTTGGCATGACACAGGACTGATGGTAGCGCTCACCTTTTCTTCTCCGGACAAGCCTTTTTCCAGATGCCCCAAACAATTCGCCATACTTTTTGCAGAAGAACAATCTGTCCCTGATGGTTTTTTTTGGAGAGAAGTGACTTCTTTGCTGCCCTTCTTGACACCAGGCCATCTTCCAAAAGTCTTCGCCTCACTGAGCGTGCAGATGCGCTCACACCTGCCTGATGCCATTCCTGAGCAAGCTCTGCACTGGTGGCACTCCGAGCTGCCCCACTGCTGAATCCTCTTTAGGAGACGATCCTGGTGCTTGCTGGACTTTCAGCTCTTTTCTTGAAGTTCTTGAGGATCCTATAAATTGTTGATTTAGGTGCAATCTCAGTAGCCACAATAACCTTGCCTGTGAAGCCATTTTTATGCAACACAATGATGGCTGCACGCGTTTCTTTGCAGGTCACCATGGTTAACAATGAAAGAACAATGATTTCAAGCATCACCCTCCTTTTAACATGTCAAGTCTGCCATTCTAACCCAATCAGCCTGACATAATGATCTCCAGCCTTGTGCTCGTCAACATTCTCACCTGAGTTAACAAGACGATTACTGAAATGATCTCAGCAGGTTCTTTAATGACAACAATGAAATGCAGTGAACAGTTTTTTTTTTTTCGGGATTACGTTAATTTTCATGGCAAAGAAGGACTATGCAATTTATTTGATCACTCTTCACAACATTCTGGAGTAGATGCAAATTGCTATTATAAAAACTTAAGCAGCAACTTTTCCAATTTCCAATATTTATGTAATTCTCAAAACGTTTGGCCACGACTGATACTCAATCTGACATTTTATTTCTTTGTATTAATCAGTTAGACAGAAAGTTCTGCTGTACAGAAAGACAGACAGACATGCACATCTATAGGCTTTAATCTGAAATAATAATATCACTGATTGCATGCATGAAAGCTCATCAGATTATTTTTATCTTTAACCTTTTAACTATTAAAAAAAATAATAATAATTCCAGTCAATGATGCATACTTACGCTAGTAAATCATATGAAAGACGATGTAATTTGATTCTATTGTCCAAATGAGCACACTTAATAAACTACAGGTTAAACAACTGATGATTATAACTCATTATATACAGTAAATGTAAGTCATTATATACAGTAAGCATTTTTAGTGTCGCTGTCTCGGTTCCATTTTTCTTTTCTTTTCTCCGCTTGTGTCTCCAAATTGCATTTTTGTTTTTCCTCTTGCGTTGTTTAATTTAATTTTGGAATTGCTGTTATGTCTTAATGATTCTGGGTTGCTTTTAGTTCTGCTGTCTTGTTTTTTTTTTTGTTTTTTCAGATTCGCTGTCTTATGTTCTTTGGAAAAAAAATATATTTTTGTTTGTCCTCTGTGTCTCAAAACTTGCTGTTTCATTTTGAGGTGTTTGCTCTGTCTCTAGCGTCTCTGACTTTGCTGTTTTGTAGCTTCAACCGTTTTATTTGTCTCATGCCACTAATCCATTACTTCTTGATATCCTTTGGTTGTCTATTATCCCTTAATCACATCAATTAAGCACCGATTTCCTTTTTTTGCATCATCTGTTTTGTTTTCTCTGCATTTCCCACCAGGTTCTGTACAGCAGATTTGGCACTGCCTGTTTCTCTTGTCATGCACACACACACACACACACACACTGACACACGGAGCACGGCGGCTGCCACCAGATATGAGCCTGCTGTGCAAAATTACACCCATAAATCATGTCATGGGCAGTTTAATTTTATCTGCAAAGCTAACTAGGCTAAACAGCCAACAGCCAATCATGTGACACAAATCCCAGAGACGGAGGAATAAAAAAGCTCTTTGTGTTATTAGATGGAGATATCATCTATGTCTGACACAACACAAGCTGCGTATGTTTCATAAAACGGTTTGCGATTTAGAAGCGAGACTCTGAGAGAGAGGGGGGGGTTGTGGGGGGAGGGGGGGTATATAGTCCACTGTCTGTCGGTTTGGGTGATGGCAAGGTTGTGGTTTACTAACACAATTCATCACACACACAACAGCTCATGTAAGCGTTTTAATGTTGTTGTTCTTGCTGCTGCTTATGATTAATTATTTGAAACAATGAAATATGAAACGAGAATCATTTAAACGAAGAAACATCGTTGCTTTTTTTTCTTTCTTTCTTTTCTTCCACATGACGAATATGCGCTGGAGTGTTTTTTTCCCCCCCCCAATTAAGCTCTTCTTGTTGTCACTTTAATATGAAAATCGCTGCTTTATAAACGCCTGCAGGATCTCAGGCTGAAAATACCAGCAAGACAATGTGTGCACCTTCTTGCCAGGAGATTTCATGATTTTTATGGCTGTGTGACAGATGGATGCGTGCACGTCTTAATTGCACGTCTCACCGGATGGACTGTTAAGCAGCTGGACCACTTCCTATACCTTCGGAGTCTAATATGGTTGAATACAGTACATCAATGAGCTAGAACAACGTGCCAGACATTAACGCCACTTGAGTATCGCTGCAGATAACAAATCCCATTTTACTCGGCTCCGCTCATTTGCTCGTCCCGAGTCCTTCTCTAAATGTGCTCTGTGGAAGATGGCAAGCTCGGAGTGTCACATCTTTTCGCAATCCATTAACCCCCCTACAGAGCGGCATCCTTCCCGGCGTGCGTTCTAGAGGATGGTGGGTTTAATGGCTCTGAAGTACACGTGCCATTGCACAGCCTCTAGAAGGTAGGGGGATGCCGGGGGTGGGTACTGATGACCTGTAACATTTTTATTTCTTCCATAAATAACTCCATTAAGATGTCTATAAAAGCACGTCCAGATGCCAGAGATGAGGGAGAAAGACGCGAACATATGTTGGGTTGCATTGAGATTCCACAGGACTGCCGGAAGGGAATAAATAGACGACAATCAATGTGCTACAGTATCGAATAACAAGCAGTTCATCAAAAAGCAGTCTGTCTGGCAACTGAGATACAATGAAACAGGAGGGTCTTTTTTCTAACGTATAACACGCAACATATGTGCAATTACATTAGACAAAAGTTTCGACATGCCTCCTTGTACAGAGAAAATAAACCGAACACCTCCGCTCCGCTCCAGTGTGTGCTGGCTTGATATTCACTTCCGATGGGAAGCCTAAGGGAAACTTGTTGAACTTGGATTTTGTATTTAAGTGTCAGTCGGTGGCATTTTACAAAAATACAGTTTTCATATTTGTCTTTATGCATTACAAGTTAATTTGGGGGCGTTTTCTGGTTTTTCCAATCCTTAGGGAAAATATAAACAAAGAAAGCGAACCGTTCAGCGACTCCAGGTTCTGCTAGATGGATTGACACGGCTAAGCTTTCCTAAGAAGAGCGCAGGTGCTTTACAGATGTAACTGATTAGTTAACATTATTTGGAAATGTACGATTTTTTTCTTTTAAAAGCTAACCTGGGTGTCAGTTAGTGCTTAAATATAAGGCTTTTAGGATAAACATCATTGCAGCATCCTTAGTCCTGAGTAACTGCCTGGTCAGGATGGTTTACATACAGTAAGTCTGCATGCAATTTGGTCTGTATTTTTGGAAACGGAACCAAGTTCTCATAACTGAACAATTGTACGGATCGATTTTCAGGGAATACGGACCAGGAGTATACCATGGGGCATAGAATATATGTACTGTACAAAAAAAAATTTGTACTGTAGAAATAGTAAAAATTGAAAGCTAAAAATGATCTGATCAGCTTTAATGTAATCTGTATATCCGATATTATTATTATTTCAGGTTGAAGCCCACGTACACGTCTGTCTGTCTTTCTGCACTGTAGAACTCTGTGAAATTTATTAATATAAAAAAAACAATTGTTGTAAGGTTGAGTATCGTACACCTTTTTATGCTAAGTTGTACTTCGTTCGTCGTCAGCCAAATACTGTACACTCCCTGTTCACTGATCGGAGATGAGAAATGAAAAAAGTTTTTTTTTTTTTTTTTTTTTTTACAGAAGCTTTTCTTATTAATATCTATTGGAGCAGTTCTTTGTTTAAATTGAGCAAGTAACGTATTAGTAGCTTATCTCAATCCAGCACCTAACTGTCCATTACGCTTTTACTCAACATTTTGATTTATGGCAAATACCTACGGTAACTACTGCCAGAGTTTCATTCAATTTTGTCCAGCCAGAACAGACGGACTTCTGAGAGGTTTCAGGTTCTCCAATGTATGAAAGGACAAAGGCTTTTTTATTTATACTATTTATATAGAACATATATACTACTGTATGTATACATGCCTGATGTGTGTGTGTGTGTGTGTGTGTGTGTGTGTGTGTGTGTGTGTCTTTGTGGATGTCAAAGTTAGTGCCCATTTTTTGGCCTGTAAAATCCTCAGAAAAATCAGGTTTAAATATTATTCAATGGCTGCTGGTGGTGCAGGACGGCGTCAGTGTTTTAAATTTGGTGCAGGAAGCTACAGGAAGCCAGGAAATGCGGTTCGCTTATTTTGCCGCTGGGCATTAAAGGGCAAACAACTCCACTTTGGTCTTAACTGTCCATAGGACGTCCAGAAGCCTAGACGTTTGTTTAGATGCAGTTTTGTGAACTTCAGGCATGCTTCCATGTTTTTTTTTTTTTTTTCAGACAGAAGATATTTCCCCAACCCTTCCAAACAGAACATACTGTACTTTAGCCTTCAGTGTAATTCTGCTGTCATGGACTTGAACATTTTACATGCTGAATGAAGTCTTCAGGGTCTGCGATGTTCTGTAGCTTTTGGGTGTTTTGGATTTCTCACCTTGGGGTGAATGTGCTGGGACGTCCACTCCTGGAAAGATGGACAACTTTCCACTTGCGTGTATCGTTTTTTTCTCACTGCAGACTGTTGAACTTCAAATTGTTCGGAAATGGTTTTTATAACCCTTTCCAGATTGATGTGCAGCAACAATTGCTTCTCTAAGACCACTGCTTACGGTATGTCGTTCCCTTTCGTCATTGTTTTAACACAGACCCGAACGCTCCGGGCCAGACAATTGCCCAAACTTCTGCTTTTCGAGAGGTCTACACACCTGCTGATGATCAATTAATCAAGGGCTGATGCTTAGCTGAACCTGAAAGCTAAAAACTTACCCTCCTGAAATCCTGAGGAAGCAGCCTGGGGATACTTAGTATTGCCCGCATGTTTCTCATTCGCTTCATTTTTGCTAAATAAACAACGGCATGCTGAGTAATATATAGTTGCTCATCTGTGGTTGTACTTTTCTAGGTGATGTAAAAAAATCATTTCATATAATTTCACTGAGCTGTAAAGGACATCTGACAAAAACAACAACAACAAAAAAAATCTCTATATAAAGATTAAGAGAAGAGTTTCAAAAATATAAATATTGTTTAGGTTCGTCTCATAACACCTGATGAGGTTGCGGGTGTGCCTCCATGCATCGGGCTTGTTTAACCTCATGGGTTTGGGATCTACGTGGTTTGGAGGCTGCATCAACAACCTAAATCTAAAGTGGCTGACATTGATTTTAATTTCAGTAATTTGCTGCTTCAAGGGCTTTTCTGTGGCATTGAACCAGACAAGCTGGCCTTTGGTCTCCACAGGCATAGGTTAAAAGATTTTCCTAAAAAATCTGGTTAATTTAACACCCACTTTGGGCTAAATGCGGATCCGTGCAGCACTAAACAGATACTTATAGCATCGTTGCATGGTGCCCTGTGATCCAGAGTGCATTCATGCTTCACACCCAGTGTTCCTCGCACACATAGTCAGACAAATACACTCCCTGTTCGGTAATCGATGAGAAATTGAAAAAGTAGATCGGATAAAGATCTTCAGCGCTGTTATTTCAGTCGTAAAAATAAGAACTAATCCCAGAAAGGATATTCAGTTGAGTTTTTCTAATTAATATCTGTTGGTTGTGCCCGGCGATGGATTGGCACCCTGTCCAGGATGTACCCTGCCTTGTGCCACCTGGGATAGGCTCCAGGCCCCCCACCACCCTGAATACAGAATAAAGCAGTATAGATGATGAGTTCAGATGTTGACGTTGTTGACGTTGAGCAAAGGTGATTATTAGTATCTTATTTTAAAGTAGATTATTAAATTCCAGCACATAACTACATAACATGCTTCCTGCTACACTGGGCTCACAGTCCGAGTATTTTACTTGCCTTCACATGTTTTCTCTAACAACCGTGTTTTTTCATACAGAGGCGCTTCCACATACTAAACAGTTTGATTGGCTCTGTTGAGTGATGCTTATAGCCACGCCCACCTCGAGAGAAAAAGTGCTATATTTGTCCAACAAAGGACGAGATGTAATTTGGCACATACAATAACTACGCATAATTTTACTTCTACTCAACATTTTGATTTCATTCATGGTGCAGGTTTAACCTCAAGCAAATACCTACAGCAACAGCTGTTTCATTAAATTCTTTAAATTCTGACGGAAAATTTGGGGACTGGTTTTGATTCCTCCAGTGTATGAAACATAAAGACATCGTTGAAGGCGCGAGTTCTGACCAATGTATAGACAAAGCCCTTTTTTATTTACATAGGACAGTTTGTTTTGAGGATATTTTCTTATACATTTATTCTGTTGTATACTTTGTCACATGATGCCATCTTCATTTTGAGTTTTAAGACTCATTGTATAATTTCATCGGTACAGTTCGAAATCCCGGATGGCACGGTGGTGTAGTGGTTAGCACTACTCCAGCGTCCGGATTTGATTCCCATCTCTGTGTGCATGAATTTTGCATGTTCTCCCCGTGCTTGGTGGGTTTCCTCTGGGTACTCCGGTTTCCTCCCATAATCCCACAAATTCCTAAAAAAAAAAAAAAAAAGACCTGCAGATTAGGCTAATTGGCGGTCTCAAATTTCCTGTAGTGTGTGTGTGTGTGTGTGTGTGTGAGTGAGTGAGTGTGTGTGTGCCCTGCAATGGATTGGCACCACACCTTGTGCCCAAAGCCTCCTGGGGACAAGCTCCAGTCTCCCTGAATACAGTATAAAGCGGTATAGACAATGAGTGAGAGTAAGTGAGTCAGACATCCACATACTCCAATACATTAGGTGGCGCTATGCATTTAGATGGTTTCCAATCCACCAACAGACACAAAGAAGCAGAAAAGTAAACCAAAGATCACCATTGCGCTAAGCTTACTATAATCGATATGTTGGAGACACAGTTATCCTAGCAGCAACCATCTCACCTGCTTTCCGACTGTAACAGCTGTGGCTGGGCAGATCGAGGATTTGACTGCATACATATACATCCGATTTTGGCGGAACCCAGTGGCAGTGATGATATCACTTTTTAAACAGCAGTCAACTCTCATGTTTTGGTTTTATTTGAGTTATATTTTATACCTGATACAAACCTATGCTGAAGGTCACGGGGCCCTGAGTGTAGCAGGCTGATTCATGCCTGGGTGTGATACAGAGTGCCCACACTACTCCAATGTAGTGGGCTTTGGTATCAAGTGTACTCGAATCTATGCCCGAGTCCCTAGTGTGAAAGCAGCTAAAGCTTAATTAAAAATCATTGTGAAGCTGGAGTGAAAAGCTCAGCTCTCTTTAATTCGCTGCCATATCTTCGGGATAACTTTACTCGCCTGCTAAGGCTGCTTGTATAACACGTGTGTGCGTATGAGCCTTGATTGTCCAATTCTCTCCTGAATGAGCGGAAAAGTGCTACCTACACACTACAGGCAAAAGCGGCCCATATCTGATTTAGTTGCCAAGTAGGGTTTTTTTATTTTTTAGCCTGTTTATACAGTACTGTGTTTTTCAGTGTAATCTGAGCTGAAAGCATCACACACTTCTAAACTGACCAGCTGATGTGTTTAATGTACCTACTGTATAAAAAAGGGCGTGTTCTTCTGCAACTTCTTACGCCTTAGTTCTTTTCAAACTTTTTCTTTCTTTAAACGTTTTTGCTTTGCTTCGGCACTGCCAGGGTGTAATCCAGTATGTCGATGTTTGGCCATGTGTTTCGATCTCAGTGCAGCTGCGACTGATCCACTGGTCCACCGGGGAACCTGCTGCTGATGTTATTTAAATGCACTTTGACTTTCAGATTTTTTATCACTTTGTTAGTATGATTTTGGTTGTGCTGTTGGGTTTTGGTTTGTTAAGATGATTTTGTTGTTGATGTGTTTCTAAATTTGCTGCTGTGTTTGTCTGCAGATTTTTGCTGTTGTGTTTTTGTCAGTCGATCCTTGTAATAATATTCATAATGTAATAATATTGCCATGTAATATTTTGTCGTTGTGTTTGCTTTAGTTATAATTTTTGCTATTTTGATTATGTTTTGATGGATTTAACGTGGTGTTTTTGCTTTTGCTGTTGTATTTATGAATTTGCTGTTCTGTTTTTTATTGTGATGTTTTTGGTTTTCCTGGTACGTTTATGAATTTAGTGCTCTGTTTTTGTTGTGATGTTTTTGTTGATGTTTTCATGTTTTTGATTTTGTTGTGATTTTACTGGTTTTGTTGACATTTCTAAATGTATTGTTTTGTTTTTGGTTTTTGTTTTTCATGTTGCGTTTGTGAATTTCTTTTTCTGTTTTTGGTTTTCTTGTGTTTATGAAATTCTTGTGACATTTTTGGTTTTGCTGTCTTTTAGGTTACTTTCGGGTTACTGTGAAATGAGGCTGATGTTTGATCGTCTTATGATAGGTGATTGACTTGCTCTTCCCCTAAAGACACATTAATCATTAATAATCAGAATTATTCAATGCTACTGTCAGAGGTGATAATGAATATCGACAAAGTGTCACCTGTCACAAGCTCTCAGCCTTCAAAGTCATACATCCGTCAACGGCATTAAAGTCTCCCAGGCGATCACAATATTAGCCAAAGCAGAGGACGTGCAGACAGGAGCCTACAATCAAAGACAGTTTAATCAAAGTCTATGAGCGAAACTTCTTTTAGTGTAAATGTTTTGATTTTTTTTTTTTTTTTGACATCTGGGTGACTCCATGATTGTTTTTTTTTACATTACATTTGCAAATAGGCATGTTAGCTATTTTTACTGCTCTTTGAAAATGTGCTTCACGACATTCTGTGTGCATTTCTGCTAAATAGCTTTAATGATTATCCGCAACACTAAAGAAAACAGCATGCTGCCTGCACATATAACTAACTTCATTTCACTTCACCTCGAAATAAAATCATTCAAATACTTTGGGGAAAAAATCTGATTTGTGCATTCATACTGTACATGAATCCGGTTAACATTGCAACATCCTTGAACCGGCTCATCGTTAAACGGTTGTGCAAAATTAATAAATAAATTAATTAATTAATTAATCAGCAGCAGTCGTCCCCATTACCAGAAGACTTTCGCCTCTATGCATTCTTTGGAATATTCCACAGGTCACGTTATGTGCATTTTCATTCTTTTCTTTTCAGCTGTCCCAATGAGGATGCAGGAAGCAAGTGCAGTCCAACTTTTATTAAACTACATAAAATAAATAAATAAATAACTAAATAGCCAGCAGTTTACAGCCTAGGGTCAGGTGATCAGCACAGAGCAGGATCAGACGTAGGAGAAAGATTAGTAATGACTGGTGAAACAAACAAAGAATATACATGAATGTGGTTGTAAACAGACAATATTCACTGTGACTGTGTGCGTGTCTGTGTGTGAGTGTCTGTGGGAGGGGAGTAGAGTTCAGGCAGTAATCAGATGAACTTGAGCATGCACACTAGGCGTTGCAGCCCTTAGTGTCGATATCTGTATCTGTAGGCCGCTCTGTGCTCTGAGAAATGGAGTCTGAGCACAGAGACAAGCTTAGTATCAAGGAGTTCATTTGCATAATTGTAACGTAAACCCTTTAGCTAAAAACCAAACAACACCTCAAAACTCATGCAATCATTTACATACTGATGGTATACAGCATTTTATTACAGTTAGGGGTGAACTTTAATGAGAGAGCACAGGTTTTCCAGAACCTCAGTGAATTTTTTAATCAGCTGCATGAAGCATTATGGAAGAGACTAGAACACACAAAGTGTAGATCTGAAAATATTTGTACTGTTTTTGGAATCAATGACTTAGAATAAGCTGCCGTTATGGATGTGACGTGTCTGAATCAGTCCTTTACACACCATGTAAAGAGCATCACCAAACTGTGAATGTTACACTTGAAATAGTAATTATAAAAAATAAAAAAAAACTATGAAATGATTAAAGAGTCCTCCATGTTATCTATCGCTTCTTTCTTTTTCTTTTTTCTCTTTAAACTTCACTATTTATGAACCTTTTTATAGTTTATGATGCTCAGCGTTGTACACTTATAATTTACAAGTAAAGCTTTAGTCATTAAAGCAAAGATAGTATTTTTAGTTTATCAGAATACATTTGTAGAAACCTTATACATTATATAATAATGAATAAATAATAATCATAATAGAGATTGAGTTTCCCAGTTACATGGGCTAAACTGCCGAACCGTTCCGTCACCCATTCACTTCACATAAAAGACCTTTGCAGAAAGTTCATTCTGTTTTTCAGACACTCTCGCAGTGATGAAGTTTTCATCTCAAAAAGTATGCGGCTGTACAGAGTATTTATTCTCACCTCACCTTGACTTCAACCAAAGACGCCCACAGAGTGGATGAACTGGGTACCAAAGAAGTCGGTAAAATTGAACCTAGAATCTAGTGGTTGCATGAAAAGAATGGCAGAGGTCAAAGCATATCTGGTTCATATTCATGCATTTGTTCCAAAAATATCCAGGGAGCACGCTTCTTCGGAAAGAAAATCTATTTGTTCAAGTGGAGAAAACATGAGCAACAGAATATAAGGTCAGCTCTTCTTGACTCTCTGACTGGCCAGGCAAGCAAAATGGAGAAAAATCTAAAGCGGTCATGGCTGCCCTGTTCCGATGGATGGAAAGAGATGGACACGTTTGCTTTACAAAAAGCCAGTCTGTTCATCTACTCCGCCACATCCAGTTTTGCAAATAAGGACAGTGTTGAGACCAACTGGGTCCTTGCGAGTCACCTAAAAGAAAAGGAGACCTGCTCAGTTCTTTGAGATGAAGCGAAGATGAAAATCATTTTAACAATCATTATTTTTAACATTCAAGATGGACTTACCATTTGCTCCAATACATCATATATTTTATTTGTGTTTTTTGCGACATTTGCTCTTAAATGGTCAACAGGATGAAGAAAAGGTTTCTTACGGTTGCGTTCCAGTGACATACAGTAAGGCTGTGACATGATTCTATGACGTGATTTATCTATCATTATCATCAATCACTACATCATGGGGGGCCTGAAGCCTTTCCCAGAAAGCTAAGGGCAAAAGGACGGGATGGGGTGCCAACCCCTTGCTGGGCACAAACACAAACACACTCACAGTCCCGATCATACACTATGGGCAATTTGGAAATGCCAGTCAAAGTACACCACAGTTCTTTGGATTGCATGTTGAAACCCAATAGTACCCGGAGAAAACCCACCAAGCACGGGTCAGATTTGAACCTGCAACCCTAAAAGTGAGAGGTGACGGTGCCATCTCATTATAGTTTTTAATAAAATTGTTTTTATATGAATCATTTATACTGTTTTACTTTCGACATGGCCTCATTTCCACACAGTCGTATCTCACCATCAGTGAAAACAATAAAACCACAGACAGAACTTGATTTTCTTCTTCCTGTGATCTTCAGCATACTAATAAATGAAATGCATTGAGATACATGCACTCACAGATAGAGCTATATAGATATAGAGATAGAACCCTGCAACAATAACTATATATACTTAGCTGAACCACGCACAGGTTATTGTTAAGGACAATTGGCCTATGTTTAGAATCTCATTTCCCTTCACTTTATTTTTGCGTGACATACATATTTGTAAATGCAATATCAATGAGAACATGGCGGGATAATGAAACAGAGAGCGTTGAGTGGAACGGCGACGCCCATCTGGGGCTCCCTCCATCTTAATGTACTCCCCAAAGTCATCAGACATGCAAACCCTGTTTATTTTAGATTGCAGGAGTTAGATACACCTGCTTGCCTGTCGCCTTTTCACCAAAGTGTATGTGACGTGCCGAAGTGGAGCTATCCCGAATGGCTTGTGAACAGGGGAGGAAAACATTTATTGTACGTTGTAACAATAATTAAAGCTTTTTTCTTTTCTTTTTTTTTACTTTTTACAGATGAATTTGGACCTTTAAAGTACTCAAAGCTAATCTGATTAACCATTTCATCATCGAATTTTCTTCACATACTATACAATATAAACCAGTCAGCCATAACATTAACATCACCACCGGATGAACTGAACAACATTGGTTATCAGTAAACCGGTGACCCGAGGCTCATCTCTGCCTGTGGGGACCAAAGGCCAGAATGTTTTGTCCGATCCCTTTGAATCTCATCTACTTTCACTTTATTTTGCTTGACATATATTTGTAAATGTAATATCAGTTGGACCCAATTGCATCCAAACTGTTGAACCTTAACACCTGGTTTTAAAATCACAGTCATGCAAAAGCCTCATGGTCAAGTTGCACATGCATTTTAAATGATTAGCGGGGATTTGGAGGAAGAAAGGCGAGGAAAGATGTGAAGAAGAGACGCTGCCAAAACATCTGTGCTTTCACAATGAGGCTCACAGCTCCGGGCGAGGAGCGACACATCCGGCACGCTCCATGCACAAGTTGGAGAAAGGACCTTTCGCCTTAGCCGGGAATCAAAGGGGAAGGAAATTGGCAAGGCTGTCTGTGAGTCAGAAAGGCCATTTATCATCCCAGATAAAAGGTCATCTCACTGGCCGCCTGCTATATTTTAACGTCCATGCTGATGACCAAAGAACGGGCTGTTTCTGCCCACAGCAGGGTCTTAAAAACCGGGACATCAGATGCTTGTGTGTGATAATGTTTCCAGCAAAACACAGCTGTGGTCTGCATACTGAGGACCTTCCATGGCTTTCACGGTTCAAATGCAGGGTTGAGAGGAAACAAAAAAGAAAAAGGAAAACGTATGCAGTCAGACGGCAAAAAGAAGTGGGTGCAGTTCAATTAGATCCAGGCAAACGTGGGCAGGGTGGGTCAGGCCATGTAGAGACTGGGGCTTCATTTTTAAAAGGGTCACATTATCTAAATCAGCTCCATTAACCTCTCCATTTGGGTGTGCTTCCCCCGACCGGCAGTCAGCAGACCTGAAAATGACTACTGTTAATCCACTCTGTCGCTCCTCCAAGTCTTCGCTGATTTACATACAAATTGATCTTGAGGTAAATCAGTTGTCATTTTTGCGGCGGGTCAGGAGAGAACATGGCGAGATAATGAAACGGAGAGCGTTGAGTGGAACGGCGACGCCCATCTGGGGCTCCCTCCATCTTAATGTACTCCCCAAAGTCATCAGACATGCAAACCCTGTTTATTTTAGATAGCAGAAGTTAGATACACCTGCTTGCCTGTCGCCTTTTCACCAAAGTGTATGTGACGTGCCGAAGTGGAGCTATCCCGAATGGCTTGTGAACAGGGGAGGAAAACATTTATTGTTCTTTGTAACAATAGTTAAAGCTTTTTTCTTTTTTTTTTTACTCATTACAGTTCGATACAGGTCTGATCCGAAACCCAATGCAGAACAATTTGCTGATGAAGTCAAAGCTGACTAATATAGAAAGATACTCGCAACACCCAATGCACCACAGCCTGCCGCATATGGGCCTTAGACCACAAAACCGGACCACAAGGTTATTGTTTCAGCCTAGAAATAGCAGATACCAAACCGGCTGAGCATCCATGTCTTCAGATCCACCACACCCGATCCCACATCCCACAGCGCCCACCGGATCCATTGCTAACTTCCTCATCCCAGAGACCACAGCACACACCCTCAGAGGTCTTGGGAAGTCATGCCCCAAGGGGTCACAAGGGGAACCCGAAACCTATGTGGTCATAATGTTATGGCCTGCTGCATATGCATACATACATAAGTGGGTTGATGCTAAGCTAACCTGGCATTAGCAAACAAAGCATGCTAAACTTGCTAAATACACCCATATATACTGTGTGTACTGTACATACTGTATGTATACTATATACTGTATATACTTGCTAAACACATCATACTGTATATACAATATATATGGGTGTATTTAGCAAGTTAGCATGCTTTGTTTGCTAATGCCAGGTTAGCATCAATTCCAGGATCTAACATAACAGACAACCAACAAAATTCTAGCTGTTAGTAAATAAGCATTTTGTTTTGGATATTTTACTTTGGATCATGTCATTAGCAAAGTAAGTAGCATTACTCTCACTCACACACACACATTCCCTCTCCACATCCCGGACACAGTGCCAACCACACACATACTCTCACACTACCGGCAATTTGGAAGAGCCAACTAACCTAATCTGCATTAGGCTAGGAAACTGCAGTACCCTGAGGAAACCCCCCTGCCGTAGCACGAAGATAACATGCAAACTCCTCGAATCCTGTACCCTGGAGGTGCAAGGCCACAATGCTAACCACTACACCATTGTGCAACTTTGTGTAGTATTAGTCATGCATAATCAGTGGTTCTCAACCCTTGTCCTGGAGGACCACTTCCCTGCATATTTTAGTGTTTTCCCTGTTCTACCACACCAACTTAAATTAAGAAAACGCTGTTGATTAGTTAAATCAGGTGTTCTGCAAGCGGAGAAAGTGCTCCTCCAGGGTCATGGTTGAGAGCCGCTGGTTTAAATGATGCTTTCAGGTAAAATGGCCTGAAAAGCATTTAAGCCCGTACGTAAAGAGAATATATTTCTCTATATATTAACTGACAATATATTAAATTATTTAGTGTCTCTACTGGTAAATTAAAAAAAGATTTTAGTAATGTTAATATTCCTCGTTCCTACACCTAAATGATACTAATAATTAACAGAAAAAAAAGATATTCATATTTAAAAATAAATTCACAATATGCAGAATAATATATTGTATTAATATATTACAATATATTGAAAAATACATAAGGAATTGCCGCTTTTCATATATTGAGAAATATATTAAAATATATTCAAGTGTATATCTTAATGTATGTAATTTTATATTCAACAATATACTTCATAATATATTGAATTTGATTGAATATATCTATTTCTTTCTATATATATATATATATATATATATATATTTTTTTTTTTTTTTTTTTTACAATATGCTTACTTCGAACAAGATGGACTTCATAGGCATTAATCATAGCACACAGACAAAGTAAAATTTTGTGTATAATTCTTAAACATGCATAAAGTTTCAATAGAACAATTATAATTATAAATATAATGTTTTTTTGTCTTTGCTGCAATATAGTCCATTCATATATTGCAATATATTAATAAATATAAGCACTAGTTTATATGAAATGTATGTTTAATATATTTTACAATATATTATTATATTTCTTCCGTAAGGGAGGATGATGTAATAATAATAATAATAATAATAATAATAATAATACACAACAGTGCATATCTGTAAATTCCAAAATTTTATTCAAGACCCTTCTAACATTTATTCATATGATACCCAGGAAAAGAAAGGTCTAAGATCCTCCTTTATTTTCTTTCTACACCAATACTACAGTACCTCCTACTCGCTTACAGTGATTCCTGCAAATGCTTTGTTCGTGGTCATTCAAATACATATTACCTCAATTGATATTGAAACAAATCATGAGAAAATCGACTAGTGTTAATGAAATGTGACTCCCACTAAACCACGAGTGACCGTAAAGCATGTCCGCGTCCACTGAAAGGAGGGCCCACTGAGACACAGTGCACAGAAAGAACAGAACGGGCCATTGCACTCCATTAATGTTGTCACAGGAAAATTAATAAGGATTGCAGTTCAAGGCTTGTTTCTGTAATCTAACAGAACGCCGATAATACGTGTAGCCTGTTCGGATTTTCCCTGGGCTGGTAGGCGACGGTAGGCACGGCGCTATTGTAATGTTGCTGCGATGAGCAAGATCTATCTCGAGATGTTTATTTGTCAGCACTTTTTCAATATAACTAAAAGGTTATATTGGTTGCATGGGCTGATCCCATGGGACAACGGTTATGCTTAATGTGCATTCTGGGCTTGGTTTCGTTTCATTATTCACATAGGTAGGCTATTGTGTGTTCATAGACTTTACAGCTACCAGGAATGAATGAGAATGTGCATACGGTACAGTATGGGCGTCCGAATATGAATGTACCTAGGGTCCAGTATTCCCATGTTCATTGCAGCAATACTTTATTACAACTGCTTGGGTTAGAACACATTCAGCCCAGATATACTGTCGAAACCAAGCAAAGGTCAAATGTCTGGCCAGACCCTCTGACATCATGTAATTCGATGAAGAGCTATCGTCCTTATAACTCTGGTTTTCATTTCCTCAAACCAACAAATGACCACCATAAATATATCCGCTAACAGTAAAGTACAAGTGCACTTATTTTATTGCATCTTCAACCTCTCGGTCATAAAAGTAACAAGATCGACCAAAGTTTCATGAGGCGAACGTATGTCATTTTTTTTTTTTTTTTTTAACTTGCACTAAAAGCATGATGAAGTTCTTTAGAACAGCGGGTTTTTCTGAGCTTGTGGTGATGGAGTCGACAAGGCTGAGCTGGGGAATTAGTATCGTCCATCACTTACCTGCCTCAGGTGTGCCAGGAGATAAATATATATAAAAAAAAAAAAATGTATCATGGAAGGGTTCTTTGAGTCTTGAATTGATAACCCATGTTCATTGGACCCCAGAGGTATACTGTCATCATGCAGGAGAAATACATTTCTAGACACTACCTACAGGGCAGGAATGTGTAGAAGATATTTGATGTGCCATTTGCGGTTGTGAAATCAACACCGGAGCTAAAATAATTTAATAATGATTGTTAAAAAGACATTTAAATACATTATGCCATAAATTTAGATAAAAAGTCAAAAGGTGTTTAGTAATGTGACAATCTGCTTTTTATTATGAATTTTTTTTTTTTGTAATATAAGAAAAATAAATAATAAATAAACGAGGCGAGGCGGCACGGTGGCTGACACCCACTGTCGTCTTGTACCGCCTGGGTCCAGGATCGATTCCCGTCTCGGGGTCTGTGTGCATGTGGTTGGCATGTGGTTCTCCCCACGCTTGGTGGGTTCCCTCCGGGTACTCCGGTTTCCTCCCACAGTCCAAAGACATGCAGCTTAGGCTAATTGGCAGTCCCAAAAAAGAGGGTGTGTGATGGATTGGCACGCCGTCGAGGGTGTACCCCGTATCCCTGAGATCCCACATGACCCTGTGCACAGGAAACCGCAGGTATAGATGATGAGTGAGTGAGTGAGTCAGTGAGTAAGAGAGGCTAGAACAGGAACAACTGTCTATATATGTTATAATGTTATCTTGTTACCTACTGTAGATGGGGAACAAAATTAAGTGCCACTATACAGTAAATAGACTAAACATATATCTCATCACTCTATACCATCTATACCGCTTTATCCTGTAGTCAGGGTCGGGGGGACCTGGAGCCTATCCCTGGACAAGGTGCCAATCCATCGCAGGGCACACACACACACACACACACATTCACACACTACGAGCAATTTGGGAACGCCAATTAGCCTAATCTGCATGTCTTTGGACTGTGGGAGGAAACCCACCAAGAAACAGGAATCGAATCTGGCCGAGAATCGAACCAGGACCCTGGAGGTGCAAGGCTACAGTGCTAACCACTACACCACCGTGCCGACTATAAACATACACATCATTCATTAATATGTTCATTTAAAGTGGAATAAGAGGAAATCATCCACTTTGGGACGTGCTATTATTGGAAAAGAATCCATTTTGGGGGGGTAACAGTAGCTCAGTTTGCCTCAGGTTACATCACACTACTGTGTAGTTGTTTATTTTCCTTTCCCAGCATGCCCCCACGTGCTTTATTGCTTTCCTTTCTGTCAGTGCAATTCATACAGCTTTTAAAAAGGTGAACTGGTTAAGCACAACTGAAAATGGTCTCAGCATCCCAAAGGATTCTTGTCAGAGCAAACACTGTGTTATAAGGTTCTACACTGAACCAATTTGTGTTCCCTCAGAAAAACAAACCATTCACAATTGCGTCTTTGTTTATCGTATAAAATAAGACTGTTGCTTTGAGTTTATCATGAAAGAAATAAGGGTTCCGGGTGCCCGTTCAAACACATGGCTATGTAGCCTTGCTAATCATTTGTTATATAACCGGAGCCATGCATAACAAGCTCATATATTGGATTTCCAGCTGTCATGCCCCTATCAGTAGAAAAGTGAAACATTACCACCAGCCCGCTGTGAATCTATCAATTCCTGAGAAAACGTCTGCTGCTGCCAGATGCCCAATAACGTCTGCTCCTATCGCACCGATTGTTCTTTATTTCCCCTATTAAATATCAATCACGCAGAGATTAAGAAGTAAGACACCTACTAAGCTGTAATGGGTAAACAGTTTCTCCTTTCCTGGAATATATATATTCCCTGTAAATTACACGCGGTAATTAAAACAACTTTAAAATCGCTGTCTTGGAGAACACAAAACTGGGTCTATTTACATAGCGAACATTCGGAGATCGTAGCAGATGCACTGAGGTGACGAAAAGCCCAAAGCCGACTCGGAATCTTCCTTATTCACCACTAAGCTAAAATAAATTGTCTGCTTTAATTGGTGTCACAATGTGTGGGTCAGCGTGTCTCAAGCGCACAGTAAAAAGGTGACAAATGGGACAAGGTCTCTAACCGCCAGTCGACGCTATTATAAAGATTAAGGGAAAAAATGCTGTAGGTGTCGGCAAAAAAAAAAAGGAGATTGAAATACTGCCAGGAGATGTATTACCAGGGTGGAAAGTGCTCACTGCGCTCTTAATGGATCTTGCTGATTTACGGCGAGAAGCCCCGGGCCAGGCCTGAGACCTCTGGCAGCCATTTTCGCTCCATTGTCCTCGCACTGAGTTTTTACTCGATACAGCGAGAGTCTCTCACGAGTGCCAGGACTTCTGAAGTGACAAGCCGGGCACGAAAGGACTGCTTTTAAGTCGGAGCATATCTCGCGTTATCATAACGGACAGATATTGTTGTAGCGTGTTAGCCACCAAGCTGTCCAAGTGTTCGGTTGGCACCGGATAGCATATGGATTATTAGCATACTATGAATTCATGGAGGGAAAAAAAACAAACAAACAAAAAAAAAAATTCACATTTTCCTGTGGTTTCAATCAATTCTTCTCATTTCTGCAGGTAACGATGCATATTAATTCACACATGTTTACCTCCGTCAGGTTTACCATCCTGGAAATGTCACACGCCAAGTGTTTTATGGAAATTTTCTTAATAGACACAGACAACAATGTCATGCAAGTGATCTCCAGCCAGTGCCACTGCTTCACCAGCTGTTTTACACCCATTCAAAGGTTAATTGTATATCAAATAATCATGCTTTTGTGTGTGCGCGTGTTTGGCACCAAACCGAAACCTCCGGTGAAGCGATTTGTAAAGATCCAGATTCATTTCCGTGCAACAGCCTGGCATTTGGGGCTTCATTTGGGGCAATTTGTATCCTAATTACGTGGAAACAGAAGCAAGATTTCAGACTCGACTGGCAAACGACTTTAGATCTTTGTCAGAGATGCCAGAGTAGCAATTAAGAACATGCAGTCATGCGTTGCAGACCGCAATCAACACGCTTTGCGTTCTCTTCTCTTCTCGACTCATCTCGGGATCACCGAAGCGTGGTTTTGGAAGGAATTTGATGAATCACATTGACTTTCCACTTGACCACCAATTGCTGAGACCATCATCTCTCCACATAAAAAAAAAAACTAAACAAAATGGTTTGACAATTAACTTTGGAGTCTTTCTTTACTTATCTGCATTGAGTAATGAACAGCCAGTGTACCCTGCATTCTTACAACAATCAATAAGAAAGCAGGATTTTGCTAAGCCGTGAAGCTGATGATGAGTGTGTATGTCAGAGAATGCAACTGTTCGTTATGTGTGTGTGTGTGTGTGTGTGTGTGTGTGTGTATCTGTTTCACCCCGACTCCACACTGCATTTGTACTGTAGCATGACAGTGAATGTGTCACTTCTCTTTAAAGAGATTTACGGCAAAGGAAGCTGACTGTACAATCCCCGATGCTTTCCGCCATCTCAAATATAACCTCCAGCATTGTAGCACGGGCCTACATACTGTAGACATTCATGTTTGTTAGTGGCTGATTCAATACTCGGATATTGTGCGCCAGCCACAGAAGGGCGCCGTTGGTGTTAT
Source organism: Clarias magur (assembly GCA_013621035.1). Lineage (NCBI taxonomy): Eukaryota > Metazoa > Chordata > Actinopteri > Siluriformes > Clariidae > Clarias > Clarias magur. Next base: position 3,475,569 of record QNUK01000027.1, on the reverse strand, counting down.
GAAGTCAAAATGCAAATGTTTGCCTGATGAGCGAGCGAAAGTCAATAGCCCTGTCAGAAAAGCACATAATACTGTTTATATCATAGAGCTGCTGAATTCTCTATTCTGATTGGTCAGACTTCAATAAGCTTGGATTCAGCTTTGAATGGACCATCAGAATAAGATGTGCAAAGCAATCCACAATCGTGGAAAGATATTCAGAGATGAGGCTTGCTATAGTTGGGTCACATGTGCAGCATTACCCTCATTCAGCTTCCGTGATGATTTCTCTTGAAATACTCTTGGGAAAAATGTAGCGATCAGGACCAAAGAAGACACGGACCGAGCAAGATGAAAACACACGATGGATCAGGAACTCAACCTCTAAGAAGCTGGAAGGTTTTCACCCTTCATCACCAAGAGTTTGAAGAAAATGCCACCCTGACATCCAGCACTACTCACTACTGCGCATCCCATCCAGAAACTATCCTGCGACCAAATGAGAGATAAAAGGCAAAACATACAAGACATTCTTCCACTCTTTGGTCACATTGATATCTAAGGGTGTAACAATGATATTTTCCTGCATCCCATTGAAACCTCCATTCTAAATTGTCGTTTTCATTTTTTTATAACATGCCCTAAGCGTTTGGTCTGTTTGATGTGAAGTATGAAAGCTGTTTTTGAATCTGGGAGCAGTTCAAAGAAACCGATCTATGGCCAGCTTGAAAACAGTGGTCTGGGGTTCACGTCACATCAAGTGTTTGGAGATGATTGCTTACTGTGTTGCATACAAAACAAAGTGAGTGCTCCGGTTATTCCCATTTCTGTATAGGTGATTGCAAGAAAAGGTTTTTTTTACCGTTAACGGAGGACAAGGAACTCCAAACTAGATGTATAAAACTAGATTTTCGGAATGGTTTCTTGTTTGTAGGTATTCACGCAGTTGCATGTTGTTTGTTGTTGTACTGTTGGGGTGACGGGTTCCATCATTTCTATAGCAGTGGGTGTTTTTGCAGGAATGGGTTCCTAGCCCATCCCAAACCCTTTTCTTTTCTCATCCGCGCTTTGGGACTGGAAACAGTAGAGTGATTTGGTCAGGGCATAGGGTTAAAGGTCTTGCCCAAGGGCCCACCAGTGGCAACCCGTTGGTGGCAGGGCTTAAACCCCTGAGCTTCCAATCAGCAAGCCAGAGCCTCAACCGCCTGACCTACCACTTCACTAGTGGCATGCTGTGCATCCCATAAACTACTTGAGTGTCGGTACCGAAGGAACCAGTTCATTGACATTCTTTGAGCTCTTTGCTGCCTGAAAGGAAAATACCAAAAACAAGAAGATCTTGCAAACCTGCATAAACGAGAGTGAGTTATGGAACTGTGCAACAAAGCCAAAAATCCTTTATGTGAAAGCAAACCTGATTATGAGCTCTTCCTCCAAATGAAAACAAATTGATCAACAACCTGATTTCTGAAGACGTACCTTTCTGCAGCCCTAATGCAACAGCAGTGATCCGGCTAATCAAGACTAATTAGCTTCCCAGAGCAGGTGTGTTGGAGGGATAAGTTTTGGACTGAAATCTGTAGGAAGGTTCCAGAAGCCAGGTGCGCGATCACTGCTCTAAAGTTATTGCACTAAAAAAGAACCGAAGCCTATATGAAAACAGGCTGCAATTCTATTCAACGTCAAGAGTTTCACTTTGAGTGTTTTTGGTGCTCGGATTCTCCTCAGCAGCCAAATTACTCATCGACGACTCTTCAGGAGCCCTTCACTCTAGTGGACTTCCTCATCCTGCTCACAACATTCTGTGCACTGATGTCTAATGCCAGGAAGGATGATAAACAAGACACTTGCAGTAAGCTTCAGTCACATTAGTCGCAGGTTGCCGTTTCGTCCTTTGATGTTCGCTTGGATGGTTGATTTGATTTGTTTTGTGTGGATTCAAAGTCTGTATTCGATACCAAGAGTTTTCTTTATTTCAGTTGTATCAGTTGTAATAATATGATGCTGCAAAGTAAATGTGATGTACACTACCAGTCCAAAAATGCAATAATTTCCTTTTTTTTTTTTTTTTTTTTTTTTTTTTTGTTTTTTCCCCGATTTTCTCCCTAATTTCCCCGTTTCCAATTCCTCCCCGTCACTAGGGGGCTCCCACATTAAGGCTACTACTACCACTCAGCCGAGAGGGCCGAAGACTATCACGTGTTTCCTCCGAACCACGTGACGCCAGCCGACCGCATCTTTTCGAACTGCTCGCTCACACACCGTTGGGGGCGGCGTAACACACTCGGAGGACAGCGCTATCCGCTCCCTCCGCTGCGCGAGCTCACAGACGCCCCTGACTGGCTGTAGAGCCGTGATTAATGTGGGAGCACTATGTACCTCTCATCCCTCCCCTCTGAGAGAGCTCGGCCAATCAGCTCTTTCTAGACCTCCGGCTGCGAGAGGTTACAGCATCACCCGGGATTCAAACTGGCGATCTCCGGATGATAGGGCGAGCGCTTTTACCACTGCGCCAATAATCTCCTTTGAACAGTGTCTGCGACTTATACGGCTACAAACTGAGGCATGTTAATTGTTGAATTTTTCAGAGAAGAGGTGCGTTTTGATCTTGCTTTCCTGGGAAGGTCTTCATGAGAGACAGTTTCATCGCGGTGCTTGATGGGACGCACTTGACAATACTGTTCTTGCAAGAACTGTTCGAGAACAGCTGACGTTCATGTCTTAAAATAACAACTGATTGTTGCTGTTACTTAATTACCTAATGCGTTATATCATAGTTTTGTTCAAGAATGTAGAACATAAATAACTATTCAATTCAGTTTTATTTGCAAGGCAGCTTTACACAGTCAAAAGGATTATTTAAGTCTGTATGAGACGTGAACATGTATGAATCAAAACGATCAGATCGTCCCTGATGAACAAGCCGAGGGCGACTGCGACAGTGGCAAGGAAAAACTCCCTGAGATGGTAATAGGAAGAAACCTTGAGAGGAACCGGACTCAACAGGGAACCCATCCTCATTTGGGTGAAATAGATAGCAGGGATTGATCTGCATCATACAGTGTGAGATTGGCTCAGGTAGACTGTAGGAAACTCCAATCCTGAACTATAGAGCGACTGAAGTCACAAGTCCTCAGAAAACAGCTGTCTGCTTCAGTCGAGGCCAGGACGGGGAAAAGTGGAACCATCCCCAGTCACCACACGCATCCCAGGCAGACCACACGGGGCGTCCATGTGACGAGATCTCCAACCAGAAGCGGGACACCAGGACGGGTCAGGCAGGTCCAGGGGGCAGAGGGGGTCTGGATCACTGGCAGCTCAGGAACGACATGTATAGCACCACAGAGAGACGGGTAGAGGGGGAGAGAGAGAGAGAGGAGAAGAGAAGGAGAGATGGCAGCCTGGTATGGTCACAGTCAAACAATGTATAATGTGAATGTATCTTCAGTGCAGCGTGCAAGCAGGGACTCCGACAGGATTAACTATGACAGCATAACTACAAGGGAGAGCCAATGCATTATTGTTCTCTTAACATCAAAGAAAACATGTTTTTATCCTTTCCACAATATCTTACAAGTTTTCTTTGCTAGCAATAACGACCTTGATTTTCAACAATTTTAGATAATTTACTCCAGTGAGTCTGAATGTGTGCGTTTGTGCATTTTTCCATGATCGACTCCTTTTTGTTAACTTCTCCCTACCCTAGTTAAATCCATCACCAGAAACCTTTACATCGTGGATCTGTTTCATTAACTAAAATGCATCCAAACCCTGTCTGTGCGTGACAACACCACCACTATGGCCGAATCCGTATCTTTTTTCAGCAGAAGATGCAAACCGTGCTGTTCGTAGTCGGAAAGCAAACATGTCTGTGAAAAGCTCTCCAAAGGATCCAGATATCAGCGATGTGTTTCTGAAGTCTGTTTTTCCCCTGTGGATTTCAGGCCAGGCTTAGCAGCATGTTCAGCACATTTTAGCCCAGGCTGCTTTTGAACGAAGCACAATGCACCGTATGTTTTGCCAAAATGTTAATGACTATTCAGTATGAATGTTGTTCAGAAGCCAGCTTTATATAGACTATGAATGCACCATTATGCAGTACACCTCAGAGTTATTTTCTTTTTAGCTAGCTTAAGGTACAGTATGACTTTGGAGCTGTGTACTGAAACGAATATTTCAGAGTGTTGAGAGGAGGATTGTCCTGCGTAAAAATGCAGCAGATTACTGTATGTCTCACGTTTGGGGCAAAGCAAAAGGCTCAACCTAAATGTTTATTAGGAGATTTCGTGCTGAATGTGGCTTAAATTAAAAGGGGCTAACGCGGGTTCTGAATAATGAGATCAACGTGGAAGTGTGAAAATGTGCAGTTTCGCCAATGACCACTAGGAAAAGTGAGTCAGTTCCCATAGAGCCCATGTCATTAGCATGCTAGATTTCCCGTTCATGGCCACTAATCGAAGGGTAAATTTTTATGTTACTCATTAGTTATTTTCTTTACATTACATTCAGTCATAATTTTATACATTAGAGACATGGCCGATTTGAGTGACGGCTGCATTGCAGATGCCAAACTGCTAGCTTCACTTGGACTAACCAGCTTACTGAAATCATTGTAGTTTAACCTCCCACAAGAAATGTACAAGTTTGGATGGACAACATGTAGGGTATGGATGACTTCAGTCGAGTGCAAAGTAAACTTTAGCATGTAAATTAATGTTAGCCACCTTAGCATTTCAGCTGTCAATGTTGTGGAAGAAATGTGGTAAAAAAAAAAAAATTTTTTTTTAAACCATGAAATGTTGCATGGTAAAAAAATAAATAAAAAATTTACAGTAAAAAACATATGTATGTTTAATAGTGAAAGTAAGAGCATTTCCATACGCACACAATGTGATGAGAGTTAAGCTAGCTAGCTTGTGATAACAGAGACAGGTACAGTAGACCCGTTCCAACCATCAGCCAGGCGTCATTCGTTTCTCACACATATGGGTTAATCGAGGTTTGGCCTGTACAGGTGATCTACAGTACAAATCTTCAGAAACCCTATGTGTGACGTCACAGGTTTATCCAGTTCTTTGCTTAAATGTGAGTCTACAAAGCACAGCTGTAAATAAAAAGTCCTCAATATTTTGTCAATCCTATTATGGTATTGATCCCAGAAGCATACTAATAGCTAGCTAACGCTAATAATAGTTGTGTTGACTGGATTCAATCTACTGATTTAGAACATTTCTTTTCAATTCCGTTTTTTTTTTCTTCTTCTGAAAATAAAAAGAAAATGACTTTCATTTCTCATGCCTGCATTTTTAAACAATAATCAATCAAGCATTCCACTTTTTTTTTTTTACTTTTACTAATACAAAAATACAAAAGCAGTATTATTTTTCTCATCGTTCTTCTTAGACGTTTTTTGCTTCTGCACATGTTGCTGTTTCCAGGCCAATCAGTGTGTTTTACACATACCAGTATTAGAAATCCCAGTTACAACGCTGATACGTCCATAAAAGTTTTTGCTTCTCGTTACTTTTTTTCTCACAAATTTAACTCTGTCCAATTCTCACCTGTCCTTTTAAGGTGCTTCCCATACGTCAATGACAGCTACCAATCAGGGTGTGTGTAAGGTAAAGCGTGCTTCCTCCGATGCACATTAATCCCCAGAACTGCTGTCCATCCAGGGAGTCCCTCACCTTCTTTTCCAGGATAGGTTCCAGGGCCCTCTTCTAATTATGCACAGGATAAGTGGTCTAGAAAATGGATGTACGGATGGACATCATGAAAGCCTGCTGTTGTAACCTGGGTGTGTAGACTTTTACAGTATATCCACTATACATTAGCGCACACAAACAAATCACTCTATATTACAGTGCTAACATGCCCAGTGTTCACAGTATAGACCGGATCCAGATAGACCAGGATCAAGCACTTAGCAATGATCAAATTTATTACCGTAAACAGGTGACTTAGAATTTTAGATTCCAGTGTACGCACGAGTTAGTATGCAGTGCATGCAGGAAGTTCAGCGGCCTAGTCGGAACTATATTTCTATATAAATGTAGAGAGAATTCATTGAATATAAATTGAGCAAGCTGAATCGGCAAACAGAGAGATCCCTAAAATGCAGGCTCCCACTGATATATGCCTCATACGAAAAATAAAAAGGAATGAAATATTGGTTTCACACAGCAAGAGAAAAATATACGACACAGGCTAACTACAACCCTCAAAATCCTTATGAAAAGAGTCCCTGTGAAGTTTCATATAGAAAACAAAATTCTGTACTCTGCTCATAAGACGGGCAGCTCTGTCAGCCAATTATCATGGAAGCTAAAAATAATGCCCCCCCGCCCCTTCCAATAAACACTGCTAACGTGTCGGTAGACTTTGATGTTTCTAGGTAGTTGCTAAGGCATAATGCGCCTTACACACTTGGGTAAAAAACAAAAACAAGCTAAGAGGTGCTAAATCCGTGGGCTGTTGTTTAGCAGCCTCATTAAGTTTCATCATGCAACATTAAAATGCACTTGTAGCACAAATTCTATAAATTAGCTGCAATTATTTTGCCACCTGAGAACAGCCGGAACTCTTCATAACTGGTTTTTATGACTTAACTGTCATCAAATCTGCGATCTGCGTGGGTTTAGGTACAGTATGTGTGTGTGTGTGTGTGTGTGTGTGTGTGTGTGTGTGTGAGTGACGGGAGAAAAAAAAGAGAGCGAAAAGAAAAGAAAAAGTCAGTGTCAGAAGTCAGAAGCTGTGTGATGGTGATGCCATGGCGATAAGCGCGAGCGCCAAGCCCGTGCCTCTGTGCCAGGTAGGATAGACGAGCCTCGCGGTGCCAAAATGTCACCGTTTTGACCCGGAGGAGGAGATGAATCATGGCATGCTAGAAGACTGGCACTAAAAAAAGAGTGGACAGATTGTCGCGTTGAACATCTGGCCTCTGTAGTTAGCAGCACGTCAGCCCTGAACTAGCATGCTAGATCACCACACCTGCCAGTAGTGATTTTCAGCAAGGACAAGGTGAGAAGTTCACATATGTTGATGAGTAAAATGTGTTTGTTTATAATCAGACTCATCAGAAGTCAAAGGGGGAACTTCTGGTTGCGCAGAATAACAAAATGGGGTCATGAGATAATGATAAAAATAAACTGTCTGAAACACCGGCCTCCCAGGAACTCCTTTAATGTGGAAATGGCTTGGAGCGAGCGTCAGGACTGCACGGGGTGGGGGGTGGGGGGGGGTGGTTCTCGGGCGTTGGGGGGGTGGAAATAACTTCTAGTGGAGTTCCTTTAATGCGGAAATGGTGTTGGTGAATGATTGCGTGTACAGTCTCACAGACAGATGCGTCTCTTCCGCGAGTTTGTGACAAGATGGTGTCGATTTTCTAGGATCAGGCATTCCACTTGCCGAGTGATTATGAGAACATTCCACAAGTGAGGTCAAAGCCACCTCCTGCGGTTACGTTTCGCTCGGTTTTACGGCTTCATCTTTGTTTATGTGAAATATCAATAGCAACATCAAAAGTCCCGGTTTGACTCGAACACCTCTTGTATAATGTAAAATCGTGTAGTACTGTGGGATATCCAGTAATTAGTGTGAGAAAGAATGTTTCCATGTGGCTGAAGATTGAGTTTTCTTATTGAGGGAAATTGTCTCGACTTATATGACCACATGTAAAAACGTCACCTTGAGTAAAGCCACTTTAATAGGAACGTTCATGCAATCAGCCAATCATGTGGCTCTTGGTGTCGGTGGTTCAAGTTGGGACCGGGGTTGTTATTGCTAGAGCATTTGCAATTTCCTTTTTTTCTTTATTATTATTTTTTTTATCTTAAACACAAGTAGTAAAAAGTTTGATTATGCAACTAAAAAACAAAATAACTTTTTTTTATCTGACTTCTCATTCAACTAAGAAGCAGTGATGACATTCGATGTACTGAAGCCACAGAATAGCGCACAGATGAGTTATATACAAGTTACATAAGCGACATGAAGAAAATGAAATAAAACCCTTGAGCTGAGTAAATACACAGATCAGCATACTGTATCTATTAAAGAGTCTATAAAAGTCAGCTTAGATGCCGCGTGTTAATTAAAAATACTCTTAGACAAGTTGCTACTTCAAGTCGCCGGGAGCGTTCTGGTTTCTTCCCCCGATCTTTCCGGAATTGATTTATTGGATTATTGACTCCGTGACATTATTGAACTATGGTTTAATGAGGCAGCCAGCTTTGATAGCTGGTTTGCTGAAAATTGTTGTTGGTAAATGCGCGAGGAAGCCCGTTTTCACACTAGACGACTAGCTAGCACTTCCGAGAAACTCATCTATAACCGTCGGTCTGTCCTTGCCTGTGAAAGTCCCTTAAGGGCCTCTCACAAATGTCACTTTCATTCCAGTAGCCTGCACACATACCTACGGAAGAAAAACACACACACAGAGTGAGGGAGAGAGAGAGAGAGAGAGAGAGAGAGAGAGAGAGAGAGGAAGAGAGACACCCAGGAGGTTGAGTAAGGATATGATGCAAAAGATGCCTACGGATATCTCCTTCGTGATAAGGCAGCATCAAGGTTATACGTCCATGCTTCAGAGGACTTTATCGTAAATCATTGTGAAATTGCTATGATGGGTATTCACAGAGGCCCCCTCTCCTGCCCGTGTGTGTGTGTGTGTGTGTGTGTGTGTCATAAATAACGCACCAACCTGACCGTTTCATCCATTATATTATGACTTGTGTGTCTCTGACATCTCTCCTCATTATCCTCCATCTCACCGTCTCTCTTTCCTCATCAGTGTACAGTACAGTACGTTTCCTTATTTAAGTAGACACGCTTTTGTTAAGCGCTACTGTTGGGATTGATGGCGACGATGGAACAAAACAAACCTGAAATGTGAATTTTTCAGCTCTGTCTGAGCACGATCCATGTGATCACCTTATCATTGCCTTAGTCCATGAACACCCTAACACACACACACGCACACACACACACATATATATACTCACCACTCACCTGCCCTTATGTTTCGCAGCAGGGAACACCCGGTAACACTGGCAGCACGTGTGAGGCAATGACAAGGCGATCACATTGCACATGTCAAATATAAATTGCTTTGACCTGCTCCCTCTCAGGCTCGTGGCACTGTGTCAGCAAGGGGCGTTTTTATTATGAACCAAAAATAGCGCGACAGTCTGCAAAATATTAGCCAGACGAGGAAAAAAATTAAATAAAATAAGGTGCGCTTTGCCCCCAAACTCGTACGCCACGCACAAAGTTCACCTTGAGCCATAAAATGTAATGCAGCGTCAGCCAGAAGAAAATAAACACTAAATATGGCATTATATGTAACGAGTGGAAAAAGAAATAAACAAAAAAAAAAATTTTGCTTAGCAAACAAATACCAAACCAATTAGAGTGATCGCAAAAAAAAAAAAAAAAAAAAGCAGTTTATTGATAGGCTTTGTGTCCAAATTGGTGGAGAGCACTTCTCCAAATGAAAGGCCATTTATTATGTATCTATATAGATCTATATTCTTTTCTTCTGTTCTTATGAAAAATGCTTGCCCTTGATTTCCAGTGATGTTTTTCTGAAACGAAGTCGCATTTTAGAAGCCCATCGATTTGAGTGCTGGGAAAAAAAAAACCCCGAAAAAGCCAATACTAGGCTACATGTTTAAAGGCTGCTGGAGAAGCCTTGAAAAACCAAGTGCACAATGTACAAATGGGCCATAATTTAGGAAATTGCAAGCCTTAAAACCTCTCACAGGGCCGTGATAAATTTTGATACTGAATTCTTTCTTTGTCTGGTGTTTTGTGTGTTGGGTTATTCATGTGAAATTGAAGAAAATTTCAGACTAGGGCTTTAAATGTGTCGGAAAAATCGTTGGGGAAATCATTTGGGTTTAAATCTCATAATTTGCAGCCATTTGATCAGTCAGGACGGAAGGAGCAGAAATGTTGGTGACCTCTGGACGCCCGGCAACAGTGCATGTCGAGGACGAAACTTGCGTTAGCCTCCGATTGTGACGGGATTAAGTGTTCTGAGTAGAGCTGGAATGTGGAAGCCTTGGGCGCCGATGAGACGATGAGCTCGCCCAGGTGAGCCTTTTTTTTTTTTTTTTTTGTTCCCGAATCGTAATCCAACATAATTAATACATAATACAGCACGCTGCTTCTGAAAGGGAGTTCGTCATCTCTTCAGACGAAGAGTGATTAATGCGCCACTTTTCCATTGAAGCCTTTTTTTACTCTGATTAACTCTGATTTTACGCTCGTCTTCGTCATGTTCCTGATGTATATTTGGTAGCAGAGCTAAGAAGAGACCAGTAAAAGGTTTCATCACGACCATCGTGCCAAATGGAGATTTAAAACCAAACTTTTCTTTTTCTAGTTCAGACTGCACGTCAAGGGCGTGTCCAATCAAGTGTTGATGAAATGTCTTGTGGATGAAGACGTAAAAGCGATTGACATTTAAAAAGGAGTTCAAGCTCACTATGGTGATGAGGCTCTTAAAAACATCTGAACGGTGCAAGCGATTTTAAAGACTTTATGTCTGTGAATAACAAACACCGCCGAAGTGGCTCGGCGCACACTGCAGTCGTTCCCGCGAACATTCAGCCGGTGGAACGCCTGATCCTTGGAAATCAACTGATAATATGTAGCCAACTTGCCAAAGAGACGCATCTGTCTGTGAAAACTGTACACATCGATACCACTTGCACATTGCAGGAACGCGTCTGGGAGTTTGGGGGACATCGCGTGCGCACAGTCCTGACCTCGCTCCAGGCCATTTCCACATGTTTGGGGCATTAAAGGAGTTCCTGGGAGGCCGGTGTTTTAGACATGAAGCAGGCAATCCAATCATGGTTCCGGCATACTACGAATTTTCTCCCATGATTGTATCCGAGGTCTAGAGAAACACTAGCATGAGCGCATTAATATAGCAGGGGGTTATATAGAGAAATAGAGTAAAGTGTTCTGTTTGCAACCGTTGTAGATCTGCTCTCCATTTCGAGGAAGCGTGTAATGCCATCAGCAGCGATTTATTTTTCCTACTAAATCATCCCTTTCCATTACACTAAAAATACACACTAAACAAAGATTTTCTATCCTCTATTTTACCTTTCTGAAGGTTGTAACATGTAGATTTGAAAGAAAGATCCGAGTGCATTAAATCATCGTGCTTTTCCGCGTTTCCGTGAATCCAAATTCCAGGCAGCAGAACAGGCAGACAACATAATCCAAGAGTAATCCATAAATGACGTGAAAGCAGGGAAGTAGGGTACGGGAACTAGGAACGAGGGATCAGAGATGCACATTAACAATGGTGTGACTATCCAATAATGAGACATGGGGATAAACTGTAAATAGACACTAGGGCAGGGGTGGCCAAGTTCGGTCCTAGAGAGTTCAGCTCCAGCCTTGAAAAAAAAAACTCTCCTGCCAGTAGCCTTAGTAGTCCTCAAGACCTTGATTAGCTTGTTCAGCTGTGTTTGATTAGGGTTGGAGCTGAACTCTGCAGGATTGCGGCTCTCTAGGACCGAACTTGGCCACCCCTGCACTAGGGGCTAAACAGAACAAAACAGACCACAAGAGCATGTGGTCAGACACAGATGCATGAAGAAATCCGAAACGTTGAATCGTTTAATTTGTGACTAAGGTGTTACCCAATCACTCACTCGTCATCTACCCCACTTCATCCTGTATCTATGGGGGCCTGGAGACACCCAGGACAGGGAGCCAATCCATCGCAGGCTGTACACACCACTTGCCATGCACAATCTGAAAGTGCCAAGCAGCCTAATCTGCATGTCTTTGGATGTGGGAGGAAACCAGAGTACCCGAAGGAAACATAAAAACTCCATGCGCACAGACCCGAGGCGGGAATCGACAGCCCGGTCTTGCCGAGGTGCAAGACAGCGCTAAGCAAATTTGAAATTATAAATGCAGGTCTTTAAGTGCTCCGCATGTGGCCTAATTATGCTATCAATCCCAGCTCAAGATTTAATGCATCGAAAAACTTTAGCAGTTTAATTGTCGAGATACTGTATTAATAGATATTTCATTTCAGGCTCTAATATCTTGACCGGCTGTCACTGCACTTACGCTCTCTGTGCTCCACGGTTTGATATAATCTGCCAGTGTGTAGTGCTTTATGGCTAACGGACTTGACTTCACTAATGAAACATTGCAGAAGAAGAAGAAGAGAGGGAAAGACATAGTGCACTTGACCAGTGGATGGCTGTTAAAGTGGCCATCACTCAAGCCTGGCTCTGCAATTACTAGTGTAAGTGTTGTTTTCACTCCCGAGCCCCCGTCCCCGAATACACAGCTATGCTTTTTCCTCATACATTTGTTCCATTAGACACTGTGCATACTCTCTTCTCTGTAGAAGTGCAGAAAGCTTGTGTGTGCGTGTGTGTGTGTGTGTGTGTGTGTGTTTTTCTTTTTCGCTCTCTCTCTCTCTCTCTCTCTCTCTCTCTCTCTTTGCCATGTGTTGCCATGCCAACATAGCATCCCTCAACAATCCAGGGAAGATAGATTTGTGTGGAGTGCTTGGGCTGTGAAAACGGTTTGCCTGCAAGGCCAGGAGAAGAATTTGGGGCATTTGGTATTCAAAAATAAATAAATAATAATACAAGAAATTTGTTCCTCTGGTTGCTTTATTTGGGTTTCAGTCGTCTTTGGTAAAAAGCGATGCATGCTTTGATGTTGATATTAGTGACACACGTTTTGTCATTTTTTGGGCGTCCCACTCCAAGTGCCTCATTATGACCAAGTTCAAGTTTAAAAGTTACTTCAAAAGCCAAGTCAATAAGATCGCGTGAACATTTCAACTGGCGCAAGTAGCCAACTTGAGCTTCCTTTAACAGTCCAGAAGGCCATGACAAGAAGGTCTTCGACAAGCCAACAAGTGTTGGCAGCCAACTCGTATCTTAAACTTTTATTCAAAGTCTCGTAAAGCTCTGACATAAGTGCACTCGAAGCCTTCTGTGGCCATCTGGTCCAGACGCCTCGGTATGAATCCATCCAGGCCTTGCTATGGCTGACACTGTATTTATCAGCTGCGATTACTGCCGTGGCCTTATACAATATTCATGCAATAGACCAGACAGACGCCGTTGCTCTCTCTTTCTCTCTCTCCTCTTCTCGTGTTGCAGGCAGTAATTGAAATTTCTGAGGTGAAACGTGTTTAATAATGGAATTAATTTCCCATGAAAAGACTTCAGACTGACAGTCAAGAAGAAAAAATGCTCCCTAGACTATGCAAGGATTAGGAAGAAGCAGAGACATGTAAAGACTTTTGTGTTTTCTTCCTACCCCGTGATTCTTTTTTTCTTCTTCTTCTTCTTCTTCTTCTTTCTTTCCCCAGTCAATATTTTATAGCAGGGTTTCCTCATAAAAGGGTCAGAGGATGGACTTTAAGTGAACCATTTCTTTTCTTTCAACTTTTATTGTGTTAGCCTGTCTGCTAGGAAATGCTCGGTTCATCCTGGGAGTTTAGTGCGGATTTGTAGACAGCACGTTAATACAACAGAATTTACGGTGGGTTCATCACCTGCTCACTCGCATCAGAAAGAGTCTCTTTAAAAGGAAACGGGGGGCGCAGTGGAAGCATTCCCTCACCTTCACTCTCACTCTCTCGTTGCTCTCTAGTCGAAGATCCCTCACGCACCAGAGATACCCATGGGGATGCTTCAAAGACTGTAACACTAACTCCGGAGACTAAACCCAGGATCTTCTTTTACTTTGCTCATATCACACACTTCCATTGATCTCAGCAGCCACAGGACCGAATCCGATCTCCTAGTTACCCATGAACTCACGCTCACCAACTGGCCTTGTGACGAGAGACATCAGAATGTGAAATCTGATCCGAGGGATAATCGGCGGCTAATGTAATGAGCGCAGGTCAGAATTCATATAAATGATGTGTTGGGGGAAGCTCTGACTATTTCTTGTGCTTAACATTTTTGTTTTTGACATGGATTACAGGAAAGCACCTTTGCAAGTCGCAAGGCTTTTGTGGAAGCGGAGCTATTCCGGTGATAGAATATTCTTACACCTATGCCACGCCAGGAAACAATAGGGCACAACAACTGGGCTAATGTTTGTTAAAAGTAAAAAAAATTTTTTTAAAAAAGGACACAATGGCAAAATTCCAGGCTTCCAGTTAACCTGTTTCATCTACGATATATTGTGATGTAGGACATAACATTTTAAATACTCACAGTCCACTTGTTCCCATCCAGATTTTTTTTTTTAACATGAACAGAACTGAGAAATGAGTTGGACTGTCATCTGCCATATATTTTATTATTTTCACTACCGAAATAGATTTGTTGAAATTCAAGGTTTACAAGTCAGGATTACTCGTCTGGAATGTCTGAGGTGTTTTTGAGGGAGTTGAATTACGTGATGGGAGGTGATGGGATGTGGTGTGGTTAATGCATTGGACTACAGATTGGAAGGTCCCAGGTTTAAACCCCACCACCACCAAATTGCCACTGTTGGACCCTTGAGCCAGGACCTTAACCCCGCTCTGGTGTATAATGAGATAAAAATGAAAGTCACCCTGGATAAGTGTGTCTGCCAAATGCTATAAAAGAATGGCATCGTAATCGTAAAATGAATGATTAATGAAAACCAGTGATTTTTCTTTAATTATTAAAGAGTAAACACGGTTGCTCAAATTTGCAACAAATTCTACATAACTTTGTAACAAACTTGTATTTTGGCCCAGGTTTTAGCCAGCACATATTACTGTATAAGCGGCAGTAATGTACTACATTAAAATGCCCTGATGTGATGAGGTTCCTTATTTAGCCAAGGAATGAATTAATGACTCATGGCTGTTTGAGCAAATATGTCATTACTGGTATTCACTCGTAATTCTATTGTTCAAACTAATTTGCAAGCAAAACAGAATTCAGGAATGTAGCTTAGGGGGTCTGGCTTGTGACTCATTAGTGGCTCACTGCCAGTGTTAAATTAGTAAAGAAACATTAACGCTAAAGTTCTGTGATCTGACGATTCCGGCATTGGCAATAACAACAAGGATTTGTTGTTTCTGTTGATTTTTTGCCCGTTGTCTCCCTGATTTGGGCTTGGCCAATTCCCATCCACCAACCAATTCTCACAAATGCACAACATCTACCAACTGTTGTTTGGGAGGAAGAGGGCTCACACATGCTTCCTTGGGGACATGTAAAGCCAGCCAACAAGATGTTCGTTGAACTGCTTGCTCATCTTGCGTCACAGGACAGCAGAACAAATTATCAGGAGAAAATACAGTACAAGCCACCCATCCTGCCCAGGGTGCATGGCCAGATTTGCTCTTTTGGTCTCCTTGCTCCTTGCTAAGTCTGGTATTTCCTGGCTTCAACCTCACATACTTTTGTTTTCAAGATTTCGTTCAATCATCTTTAGCTTTTGATCATAGCATGCGATGTGACGATTCTGAAAAAAAAAAAAATGCTCCCAGAACCAATCTTTAACATTTTAAGTCTTGGATTATGTCTGTGCTATCAGAGTAGATAAACTCCATAGATGTGATAATCCGGTCATGCAGTACTGAACATTCAGGTCGTCAGCTGACTTCATTTTATTGCCACATTATGTTGCTGAATCTAGAACTGAGCAACCGCGGATCATAACACATGAGGGTGCATGAAGGGTGCGTCACTTCACGTTCTTCCCTTTTTTACAGTGATGCACACATCACTCTGGAGCAGGTCTAAACCTATCAGACCACATGACCTTTTTCCATTGCTCCAAAGTACAATCTTTATGCTCCCTAGCAAATTCAAGCCTTTTTTTTTTTTTGTCAAGTCTCACCAGTTAGTTGTTTTCTTATGGACACACAGCAGTTCAGTTTACTGTTAACTTTTTTTTACCATGCAACTTCAGCAAATGTTTGTGATCTCCAGTCATTATTCTTCCCCCAGTTCCCTTAACCCAGTTCCAGCAATTCCAAATATCCTTAGTTGTTTTCTTTGCTTGATGCAGCCCAATAATTTGATCCTTCTGAAACTGTGGCCATCCTTAGCGGCAACCTCAATTCCCCTCTCGTCTGTCATGATCAGCACCGGTTTCCAACTGGTTCCTGCTCAAGTTAGAAGTTTTTGTGCTTGAATGATTTATAAGTGATTGTGTTGCTTAACAAACACAAAAACAAAACAAAAAAAAACGAATAAAACTGCTCAGATACAGGGACTGGGCTGGAAACCAAAAACTTTTTTTTCAGGAACTTATGAGAGTAAACCCTTCGTTTATTTCTCTATACTGCGTACAAGTGCTGACTCATTATCTCTCCTGTGTACACAGGCAGAGCTTTTCACTCTGGGAACGCTCATGGTTTTGCCCTGAAGTTTAAAAGTGATTCCTTTTTTGTTAAGTTCTAAAGCTCATTCTATGGACCAGCAATTATGGTTTCATCTCTTGCTGACTTTATTGACACGTAAGGGTTTCCAACAAGGCATGAGCAATAGGAAGATGACACAGAATAACCTACTGCAATCACGCCACGGTCTCCGACAGAAACTAAATGAATAGAGATTCATTTTAGATCAAACGCAAACAAGAATACGGCAGAGATATTATAAGATTTAGCTAGTCTTATATATGCCATGGCTAGATCTGTGTCACTTTGATCGCAGATAAATGTTTCTTTGGTTGTGACTTTTTGTGGCGGGAAACGATAAGGCGAAATCCGAGAAACATCCTGTGTCAATGCTGACACTTCTCATAAAGCCCGAAAACACATCAGGGCGGTTTTCATAAAATGCAATAAAGTCGACAGATTTTTAAAAGGGTGTTCAAGTCCAACCAGGATTTTGGTTGTGCAGAATAACAGAAAACAGTTATGAGAGTAACAACAAACCTAGGTTTGAACATTATTGCTAATACAGTATATACACAGCACTGCACCTTGTTCCCTCTGATCCTCCAGCACTGCTGTTTGGAGATGACTGGACCCATCGTCTCTCAGAAATAGAGGAAGACGTGCATCCAGACTATTTTCTGTTCTGGCACCTATAGTAGGTGGCGGATTGAACGTTCTCTAGATGTCACTGGCGACGTCATCTTTAGGCGACGACTAAAAACGGATGTTTCTTAAGCCCCATTTACACTGCAGGTCTCGATGCCCAATTCTGATTTGTTGCCTATATCTGATTTTTCTGACCGTCTGTTTACACATTCTTTCAACTATGACCCATATCCGATTCAAGTGTTTACACTTGCCATACCGTCTGAAACATCATGCATACTTAAAGGGAGGTTTTTGCACTACACACTAGCCAAGATGGACGAAGGCGAAATATGATGCCTTGAAGCTAGCGCTGCGATATATGCAAAGTTCGCGAAACGGAGAAGGAGGAAAAGGGCCATCATTGCAGCCTGCGCATATGCTTCATTCATTGTGTCCTCAACCATTCAGAGGAATGTCTGGGTGCGAGACGTGGCGGGGTCGCTCTCTGGTGGCTTGCAACAGGTACAGGCTACCGCACACTGGCGCATTTGTTTGGGATGAGCAGCGCCTCGGTGTGCCTGATTACGGCATTTAACCGCGAAGAAGTCGCAGTTTTAATGACGTACAGAACGCAATGCCTCAGAAAATCCGATCTGTCTGTTTACACGACAATCACATTAGCACATATCTGATTTTTTTTCCACATATGAAGGAGGCCTGAAACCGATCTCGAAATATCGGAATGCATGCGTTTTTTTTCCTGTTTACACGGACATAGAAAATATCCGGTATGTGTCACATATGAGCAAAAAATCGGAATTGGGTCACATTGAACTGACAGTGTAAAAGTAGCTTTAGATATTCGGGTTAATTCCCCCCTGACCCCCCATTAAGAAACCATTCCCCACAGTGTTTGGCTGATGGTACTTATTTTAGTAACCTAGTACTCCATGTAAGCATCTGTCCAATGATGGAAACTTCAAAGCAATTTTGTAAGTTGTTCTGGATAAGAGCGTCTGCCAAATGCCTAAATGTAGATGTGTGTACAGTATATACAGTACAGTACCGATGTTAAAGGCTCTTAAGTATTTATATAGTATAGATGGGTGTGACAGCTGTGGCGGTTAGTGCCAAAAAAAATTTTTTTTGGTGGGGGGGGGAAAACTAAATTCTAGTTTATACTAGTTTAAAATACTATACTAGTTACTACTAGTATAAAATAAAGTCCTGACTCACAGCAGCTCCGCTTACCATAAGAAGTGCTGGAAGACTCGTTGAGAATGGTCCAATCACATGAGCCCAAATATTTAAAAACAATATTGATTCGCTAAGAACAAAAGTGGGCGGTTTCGGGGCGCACAGTGCTGATCAAGGATGATTTGAAAAGATCCAATTAGAGCTCAGCGTCAAGTCACATGATTTTTTTATCTTTTTCTTTTCTTTTTGTTAACTTTGTTATCTTTTTCTTTTCTTTTTGTTTTGTTCCTTTCGTTCTTTTGTTGTTGTATTGTAGTCTTTGAATGTTGATTTGTTTTGTCCTCTGCGAGATCATGTGCTGTAGTGTTTTTATTTGTTTGTTCAATAAATTTTTTTTTTTTTTATTCTATCATCGAAAAAAATAAAAAGGTTTGTCAGGTGTAATGCACTAAAATGCCCCCCTGCCACAGATTGCCCCCCCCCCCCAATATAATCACCTTCGAATATTATATTACAGAAATGTATAGGTTTATGAATTACAAATTACAAATCAGACCAAACGAATTTGATGATAAAATAAGCAATATAAAAAAAATACATGTTGGATAGGATTTTTTCTTTTTTTAGAATTTTTTTTTTCATATACGAGATGTATTTTTTATATTTCTTATTTTATAATAAAAAATAATTTCGTGTTCATCATAAATATTTATTTAGTGCAAACATTTTTGTATTGCATGACAAATCCCTGTCAAATAAATGTGTCAGAAAATAAACATTGTATGCGAATTTGTATTAATGGTCTTGACACCTGTGACGTGCCTAGTGTTAATTATAATAGTAATATCATATTTGATAATAATGAACCTATTGTGGCAGGGGGGCATTTTAGCGCATAACAGCCATAATACAAAGCAAAAGGTGACACATCCATAAAATGTCAAGTAACCAGTACAGCAAAACTACCAGAGGATTCCAAGGAACCACACTCTTATTTATTGATATTAACATTCTGTTTAATGCCGTTGTGGTTTCCCCATCAGTCATGGACTTCTATGATAGGGCACTTTCATCAACTAACAAAATGGTGGAGGTGCTGATGATGCATGGAAAACTGAACTCTGATTTGAATTGTTTTTCTTTTCTTTTCTTTTCTTTCCAAACTTTCTCAACAACTTCATTAAAGGTTCATTAAAATCATCTTCATTAAAGGTTTTAATTAAAATGTTTGTTTTTTTTTGTGTGCAAAAAAACTAAAAACTTCCTTGTTATTTATTTTATTTTTTTGCCAGAGTGACTCACTAGAAATACAATCCAAGCATAAGTTTGCTCTGTTCTACACAGGGATATACAGTACATATACACATACTGTACACTGATTGTAGCGGGTCTCAATATTGGGCAAAAACAACCTCAGACATGCAACATCATATAGCGTATTTCTCTGTGCCATTATTTATTTCATTAAAATAAAGACCAAAAAATATGGGTAAAACTAAGTGCCCCATGATTCAATAGCTGGTAGATTCATCTTTAGCAGCATTAACTTGAAGTTATCATTTACTGTATGACTTTATAAGTGTCTTACATAGTTGTGGAGGAATTTTTGCCCCAATCTATTTGGGTATTCGCTTATGCGCAGCCCACCAGAGATTTTCAGTTGGGTTGAGGTCTGGACTTGGACAAGAATCAATAAAAGAATCGAGGTTATGGAACGGTCTAGTCAAAGTCCAGACCTCAACCCAACTGAAAATCTGTCTGAGGCTGTATTTGATTTTATATAAATTTTTTACACCAAAAAAAAAAAAAAGAACATGGTCTGGACACACACTTTTGAAAGTATATACAGTATATGTGTGTGTGTGTGTGTGTGTGTGTGTGTGCATGCATGCATAAATGTATACTGTGAACACCCTCTTTTAATTCTATTTTTCTTTTATTATATATATATATATATATATATATATATATATATATATATATATATATATACATATATATATACATATATATATATATATATATATATCATTTGTCTAGAAGAAATTCTTGTGCAAAAAAAAAAATATATATATATATGAGAGAAAGCTTGCTTTGGTCCCCCACACCTGAAGCTAATAATCAAATTCACTTGACCTTTGAAACAGTTAATTCCAAGCAGCTTTTTTTCTTCTGTGTGAGTGCCTGCGTTGAATACAGTGCAAATTAAAGAGCATCAGCATCCTGCCAAGAAAAAGGAGTGCAGCCTGCGAAGGCTCTCAGCACAGCATGATTTCTGAACAGAAGAAAATTCGGAGAGCAGATTGAAGAGAGTCAGGACCTGGGCCTGGTTTAAAAAAATATATATTGTAAAAAATAGTACGAAACATGGAGAATCAGTCTGGGTCCAGTCGTGTTCGCACCTTAACTGGTTTGGAAACCAGAGGAGGGAGGCTTATTTCCTGCCTTTTGTTTGGCCACCACCTGTTATTTAGCCCTGATGGCTCGCCTAATGTGTCAGCATGGTTAAGCGTGCAACGGAGAAGAATAGGTTCCAACTGGGCGGTGTGTTCACAGCACTCTGATCCCGCACAGATATTAGTTTAATGAAATGTGCGCAGATTGTAATTGTGGTAATGGTGGGGCCTTGCCCTGAGGCGGCCGGGGAGACGAGGCAAAGGCGTCCGTTTGGAAAAAACAAGAGATAGAGGGTGGAGTAGATATTGTGAGCATATGTGTATATGTGTGTGTGTGTGTGTGTGTGTGTGTGTGTGTGTGTGTGTGTGTGTGTGTGTGTGTGTGTGTGTGTGTGTGTGAAAGAAAGCGGGAAAGGGTGTGAAAGTAATGCTAATGTACTGTAGAGAGTTTATTAACACCCTGCAAATACAATCAACGAATGAATCACCTTGCTGGGATTCACGTATCACAGATTAATGCGAGGCACATGTAGAGAGCTCGCATCAAGTGCTTTCTCCTCACTATTAAGATCTTTTGGCTTTAACTGGGAGCTTTTCACACTCGATTGAATCTTTTCTTAATGTTTAATAAAGCAGAGACGTATCTGATGTTCAACATTTGTCAGGGAGTAATAATAAAAGCATGTCGGTTTTTCCGGCGATGGTACATGCCAGAGTTCAAAATAAAAGAAAAAAAAAAAGGTTGACGCTTGATTTTATTTTTTCTTTTCTACATACAGTAGAAACATGTTCTAAACACTCCCACACTCAGATGCAGCTAATGCAATATGTTTTTTGTTTGTTTTTTTAAGAGGAAAAAAAAACCACAAGATTGTGTAGAAACCAGTACTGGTAGGACGAGGTGGAAGAAGGGGTGCAAAAAAAGGGAGTGAAAAGGGCGGGAACTCGGGGGTGTGGGGGAAACACGAGGGCGAACTCGGCCGCATCCTAATGCACCATGATTGCATCTCTTCCTAAAATGTCAAGTGCATTTCCATTTAAAGTGCCTGGCTAAACACCCATGAAGTGGGACACACACACACACACACACACACACACACACACACGTTTCTATGCATAAAAGCATTATTAGGGAGTCTCTCAAGCCCCTGATGGTCATAAGCAAATTACCACTTTTCCCCTTCTGAACAATGCCTGCTAAAGTTGCACGTCTCTTTTAAGGTATCAGGGAAGGTTCGCACTCCCGCATGCTCAGTTGACTGAAAGCAAATGAATAAAAATGTTCAGTGAATCTAAAACACAAGCACCGAGGGCGAGCTCTCAATCCGAGATGAATCATCCGTGTTGATTTTGTCACCCGAGGAAAAGGACATCTGTGGTCTTAAAACCATCTAAACAACAAAGGGAACGGCTGGCACTGGGTCCGGGTCTGGTAAGGAATTTCATGAAATACTAGAAGCGTGACTGGAGACATATGCTGTTTGAGTAACAGTGGCTTAAAACAACTGCATTTAAAGCAATCAGTAATGCATGACATTAAACGCCCAGTCTTAGATCACACGCGTCCGGAATGCAGAAAGGGCCTGGTGTGCCATCCATCACCCCACAATGTCCTTCCACCTTCCCTCCTGCGGCCCGTAAACAACATAAATAAGGCGCCATATGGACACATCATAATAGAGATTTATTCAGTGACACAATTCAGTCATGCATCAGCATCCTCGTTTGATTCGTTCCATTTAATTAGTTTCTGCGTGTAAGAAAATGTCGGTTGTAATGAAAAGGTAAAGAAGAGCACGCACGGGCTATAAATAAGGCAAACAGGGCTAAACAATGACAGGAGTTTAATGTTCAATTAGGTTAAAAGGCTCTGAGAAACAATGGCAGGATGGCGACGTTGTAAGCACGTCGCTCGATGAGGCCCTGAGCGCCATTGATTAAAAGCTAAACGGATCCATTACTACCATCAGCGCATTGCTTATCAACAGCTCTGTCCATCTTAATCACCATCTTGCTCACATGTCTGGTGTGCTTCTGAGAAAGACGCCGAGCTCTACAGTACCGCTTTAACACCTCGGGATCTCTATGAATTTTGTAGCCTACGGGAGTAATTAACATGCTCATCGACATGACTTCAGCATTTTTAGAGTTTCTGGCACAATCCTAAAGTTCGGAGGCAATTACAGCACTACTGCTTTACGAAAGGGGAAGGAAGTCGGCGGTCGGAGCTTTCGTTCTCTATTCTGTACGCTGTGGTTCCCATGTGCTCGTGTTTGTTTTGGTTTCTGTCCTGCCGTTGGTCTGCCATCCTGATTGTACGCACCTGTTTTGTGTTAGTCCTTGATTAGCTCGTCTTTTACATGCTCCCTGTGCCAGAGCTTGTTTTTTCCCGAGGTTTGGGGCTTTCCAGCTCTCCAGAGTTTAATGGTGAACTGGTGCGATCAGACCGAGATTGCGCAATCGGGATCGTCGAAAAATTGAAAGGCCTCGTTCAGAAAGTCCGGTACAGCGTGGCACAGTCCAGGAAAAATTGCAAACATGAAAATGATTTTAGCATAGGAGGGGCGCTCAAATCAAACCAGGACTTTTGATCATGCAGAATAACTGAACACAGAGTAAAACCTACCTGCGTCGATGCACTTATTCCAGAGTTTCACTGCTTGGATACCATCAAGGTAGAAAGTTTACTCAATACACCAGAGCCTGCTTCAAGTCTGAAATCCTGGCCTCCCGGGAATTCCTTTAATGGCCCTTTCCTTAACGCAGTACTTACTTAATATTGTGGACACATGATTCTTGGATTTGTCCCAATAAATCATCTCTTGTCTGTCACATTTCCTATTAATTTTGCATGAGATCGACTGCATTCGCAAATATCTCTGCTTGTATTACATTTTGCAGCTACTGTACAACATATTCTCATTAATGTTCTGACCTCTAAGAAGTTGTGTCCTCTCCAGCGGCCAAGTCTATTCCTTTAGCTTTCTACAACAACTTCTGAAAAAGAGAAATAAATGGAAAAAATAAATATAAAAATTTCAGTTTCTTCACATGGCGTTAGCCTGCGGCCACTCCCCCCCCTCCGACAGCCACAGTCCACCAATCAGGAGGGTCAAGCTTGAAGCAGCTCATATTGAGCATATGTCCCTCACCAGGGTGATGGGAAAGGAAATTGCATGGCCAAGTCTCTCTGCCCCGGCTCCTCCGGCTCCGTCAGTCTCTTCTGTGCCCCTGCTGAGTGATCGCTGCCTCCCTGGTGCGGCCTGTCAACACCTCCTACTAATCAAACGGCTGCCTGCACTTCTCCAAGGAGAGCTCGGAGGAAGTGGACAGCATTTCCCAGCAGCTCCGCAAAGGTGTCCAGAGCTTCCGCTGGGAGAGAGCGAATGAGCTGTGGGGTCCCTACAACGAAGAAGCGGATGACACATGTTGTGCTAACACATACTGCGCAGCATCTGCTTTAGCCCTGGAGGTAGCCTACAAGTTGATTAGAGAATTTCTGTCAGAAGTAGTCTTTGAAATTTGGGTCTACTTCCAAGCAATAAGCTTTCTCATCAATTCTCTTTCTTTAATAGAAGAAAAATCCATTCATGTGTTTTAATATCATATCGGTTTAAATCATGTTGAGAGAATGTATAGCTGTTACAGTCTGGATGAAGTTTACCATCACTGGACACTTCATAAGGTACAGCTTGCTAATGCTGCGTTGGTCACCATGTTGTCTTCATGATTTCCTTGATTCCTAGCGGATAGATTCCAAAAAGGTGCAGGAAATATTCCTTAGAGATGTTGTTCCATATCGACATGATGGCTTCATCGAACTAGTGTAACATTTCCCCAGTCTTCTTCTGCCCGATTGTGACGAGCTCGTGTGAATTGTACCCTCAGTTTCCTGTTCTCAGCTGACACCGGTGTGGACGTCTGCTCCTGTAGCAAATCTGCTTCAAGCTTTGACGTGTTATGTGATCAGAGATGCTTTTTGGCATAAAGGCTTGTAAACGAGATGTCATTTGAGTTATTTGCCTTTCTACAGTATCTGCTTGAACCAGGCTGGCCATTCTCCTCTGCCCTCTGGCATCAACAATGCATTATTGCCGTTCACTGGATATTTTCTCTCTTTAAGACTGTTCTCTGGAAACCCTAGAGATGGCTGTGTGTGAAAATCCCGGTAGATCAGCATTTTCAGGAATCCTCAGACTAACCGGTCTGACGCCAACTCACTCACTTAGATCACCTCTCTTCTCAATTCTGATGCTCAGCTTGAACCTCGGCAGGTCTTCTTGCCCATGCCTACATGCTTAAATGTATTACGTTGCTGACGTGTGATTAGCTGATTAGATATTTACGTTAACAAGCAGTTGATACCTAAGGAAGTGCACCGTACTGTATATGGCACAGTGTGAAGATGTGTTTATGATGTCCTGTGATGGATTGGATCCCAAGCACAAGCAGTGTTCCCTTGGGTCCATCACCAGGACAACCCTGACCGGTATAAAGCATATAAAAGAATATAAATTAATCAAGTAATATGGTGGAGATGTAACGAGGTCGACTCGGAAGAGGTTTTAGAATTCATGTGCAGCGGTTAATTAATTACATTTAAAATCACTTGAGCCAAGAGGCAGTCTATTGATCAATAACATAAAGCAATAGACAAATCCAGAATCCAGGGATAACCCAGAGTCATAATATGTGCTGGAGAAAGCAAGTTGAAAAACCCAGGCAAAGCTGAAAAAGAACTTCCAGCCTTAGCACTTACTGAATACAGAGCCGCAGCTTTGTGTGCTGTTTGTGTGTGTGGGGGCGTGAAGTGAATAAACAGACCTATGCCTTATTATGAAAAAAAAATAATAATATGGCACTGAGTATGCCAGGTGAATTGTATTTCCTGCGCACAAGTCTGAATAAAAACAAAACTCCTTTATTGCTGTTTGCTTTATCATAAATCAATCAAAAATATCGCTCGCAAACAGAATCAAAACATTCCACCTTACTTAAACCCACATACAGTACAGTGTTCTTATATACGGTACTCAACTTATATACTGCATATGGTTAAAAAAAAAACTGACCTTTTTAGTCTCACCTTAGTTAGATCTAGGAATCCAAGCAGCATGGCAATGATGTAACGTCATAGCGCACAGTGGTGTCTTGTTTTTGACGCCGTATAACTGTGTGATTTGCCTTCCCTGGTTGGAGACGGGGGTGATGCTGTCTGTCCCAGTGCCAGAATGTGATCATGAATGGAGAGCTGACCGTAAGAGCCTCGCTCTTAGCTTTGTCATGAGATTTGGGATAGTGACCACCATGACTGAGGCACGAACCATCAGTAGGAGCCTGAAATATTTGAACGCATTCCAGAGATTGCGGAAGCGGAGACCCTGATTCGATCAGGAATTTCCTTTGTCCCAAGGAGAAGCTTCCAGACATTTCCAGGGACAGATACATGTACTGTATATCTGAGCCTTCCTGCTTCCATGCGCCGAAATAATATCGGTTTGGAAGATGGAAGGTCACAAATTTCAATGGCAACAGCTGGAGCTCAAGAGAGACATGCAGTCTAAGAAGGAAGCAGAATAGTGATGCTATCCAGTTACTGATGTCTGGTGGCAAAATGGGGCTCGAGCACAGCCTTGGCTCATCAGGATGTAGTGTGAAAGGGGAGACTCGTCCAGAGAGAGCCTGGTGGAATATATGGGGAAGAATTAGCCAGCATCAAACAACATCCTTCTTTTCCTAAGCATGTCAGTATTAGATTATTAGATTACTTATGTTTAGCTTATAAAGCTACCAAGCTTAGAGATTTCTGATCATCATTTGCACACCAAAGCATCACCACGGCAGTTTTCTATGCATAAAGTGGCACCATACCAAGGTAAGATTTAGTCTTCAACCATGCGCTTCTCGCTGCACATCTGCGTCTTTACATGCTTCCCGATATAGACGACAGCCGACCACATCTAATGGGACTTTTCTCTTTCCTTTTATCAGAACCACGGCCGTGACGCAAATTTCTAAAAATATCCTCAATCGTTATTAATTTTGTCATGTCAGAACACGAGCCCTTGGCACGGAACGAAATAACTCATTTCTAAAATTACCCCGTGATGAAATGTCTCATTATTCAAACGGATGAGTGTTCTGCGCGATGCCATAATCTTCACTTCAAAAGCAGATCTTCGCAGGACCCGGGTACCAAAAGAGACGGA
Source organism: Clarias magur (assembly GCA_013621035.1). NCBI lineage: Eukaryota > Metazoa > Chordata > Actinopteri > Siluriformes > Clariidae > Clarias > Clarias magur. The sequence goes on along the minus strand of QNUK01000027.1, from coordinate 3,448,819 downwards.
GTGAGAGAGAGTTCTCTAATCGGAATATTGTAGTAATTAAGCCACACGTCCCGTAGGACGCTCACTAAACAGTGCTTCATTAAACAAGCAACCTGGGCTCTGACGTGTCAGATCAATGCACAGATACACATCGTCTTTTTCCTTATGATTACTCATAATGGATATAAGAGCTGCAGGGGGACCTGTAGTATGGCTTAAACGCACCGTCAGTTAATTATTCGTGGTATAACAGCCTCATAGATGGCTCAGAACTACTTGTTAATAGCTGTGGAGGCTGCGGTGTGAAATGAGAATGTTGATTCAGTGAAGCACCTCCGCTGGGTTAATTACCACTCTTGCTTTATTCGTTTCATCTCAGACAACAGGCCACTTCATAAATACTGTAAATGGCTTCCGCAAACAGCGACATAGCGATTTTAGGGCTCCGTTCGGCAATCTTTGAGTGACTGGATAATTCAAGATGATAGATGAACTCGGATCCGTCGGCACAACCTATTAAAGAGGCCTAGCACTCCTGAACTCGCATTCATCATCAATCGAACCTCTGTAAAGCAGCATGTTTACGCAGACAATTATACACTAGAATAATCCCTGTGCGGAAATAATGGTAAGCGAATTGCATTTCATACTCCTGTTTGTTTCTTTAATGCCCTTGAATGAAAAATCATAAGCCGTGAATCACAAATGCCATCTCCTAATCAGAAATCCTGTCTTGTTAATCAGGCCTGACGATCAGGCATAAAAGACTCATTCCGCCGCGGGTGCAGGAGAAGGCGACTTGGGGATAGGAGGCGCCTTTGAGGCCTGCTGAAGCTCCATAGGGGATATTGAGCGTTTGAGATGGAGAAACGCGAGATTCAAAAGCCGGGAGGGGGAAAAAAGTTAATTACTCAGGTAAGCCTGGGGGTACGCGGGGAACGCACGTGGCCGCGGGAGCAGCAGGCGGCGGATGACCCCGAGCTACCACGGCACTGCTTACCGAGTCAGAAAATTTGATTGCCTTTTTTTTTTTTTTTTTTTGGGTGAATTTCACTACAAATGTTCTTATTTTAGCTCTGGGACATGGAGTCACGCAGAACATATTATAATAACTGCACACGTCTGAAGTGGTCTTGGTGAAGAAGAAAAAGGGAGAGCACTGCTACGGTACCTGATGTGCAGCAGATATGTGATGGGAATAGCAGTAAAACTGCAGTTATACGGGAATAGAAGACAATTCAGAAATGCCAAATCAATCAGCATATTCGATTCGATTCAATTTCGCAGGTATACAGAAGCAAAAGGGTGGGAAATGATGGAAATGTTTACGAAATGTGAGAGAATGTGTACGAGTCAAAATGATCAGATTGTCCCTGATGAGCAAGCCGAGGATGATGGTGGCAAGGAAAAACTCCCTGAGATATCAATAGGAAGAAACCTTCCAGATTCAACGGGGAACCCATCCTCATCTGGGTGATATCAGGGATTGAACTGCAGTCATACTGTGTGTTAGGAGGCTGGAAGTTCAATACAACAGTTGATGTCTTTAAGTTAATATGAAGTGTAGTTTGTTCAGGTAGACTGGAGGAAAGTCCAGTCTTCAACTGCATCAGCCGAGGCCAGGACCGTCTACATGGTAAAGTGCTACCGTCCCCAGTCACCACGTAGACCACATTGGGCATCCATGTTCAACAATATACTACATATTCCAATGCAGTGTAATATATAGATTTTATGGTTTTACATAACTTATTAGCACAATAGGAATCTAGTTCTATCCCAGGGAATTTGTGGCATGAACCAGACTACACCGTGGATGGGGTGCCAACTATTCTCTCTCTCACACACACACACACACACACACACACACACACACACACACACACACACACACACACTACAGGCAATTTGGAAACCCTGATCAACCTCAGGAAAACTACAGTACCTGAAGGAAACCAACCAAGCACTTGGAGAAGGTGTGAGGTGACCGTGCTCCCCACTAAGCCACTGCGCTGCTATCAATTTAATTAATCATGATTACAGTACATTCGTTGTACTCTTACAGTTGTACTCTTACATGTAATGACTTACATTCTTTCTAATATGCTCAAATAGGCCTATTAAAAGACCATGCAACCCCGCCCCCCCCGCCCCACCCTATGAGCTAGGCCTTTTATTGTGTCATTTCTTTAGCAAATGTAACTATTCGACGCATAGAAAGTGTTTTGTTTTTAAAACAAAGAGGTGCTTCACATCAAGGAGAAACCAGCCATCATACAGTAATGTGCCCCATCAAACCCTACTGTCATGAGCTCCTTGATTCACACTAAGCAACAACCGAGGACTGAAAAATATTTCTAGTCAATATCCATTTCTTTGAGATGAAAACCTTTCTGCTGACGCCATGTCAGTGGGAAAAAAAAATGTTATTACCATTGTTCATACCCACAGCCATAACTTTTTTTTTTTTTTTTTTTTTTGCTGGAGAAAGGAATAACGGTAGGGCAAAATAAAAGGAAAAGAAAAAAGATAGCAACCACGGGTAATAAATGACTACAGGCCGATTGGAACAGAAAGCTTTTCTTAAGTGTTTCCATTGCTAAGTCCATCTCATGAAAAAGATAGCAGACCATTTCAGCCAGCATTGAAATCCACATTTAAGGCAAACACACTTGAGGCAATCGCAAAATGATGGATGCAATGGAACCGGTGTAGTTCACATCAGCTCAAGTTGCTACAGTACAGTATATACCTAACGTTTGTCTGGTTTCCCATGTACAACAATACGATTCTAGTTTGATATAAATACATTTATACGGTCATGTCATCATATGCCTATGGGTGATGCCGTTAAAAAGAAAAGAAAGCTGATAGAAACACACTTCTGCTTGAGTGCATCTGCGAAGGTTTTATCCCTCCTGCTTGGAACTTCCCTCCTACTGCTCTAGATTCCCACAAGGACCTCAAAAGATTTTCACCGTCTGTCAAATCTTACCCTTGATTTAGTGTATGGAGTTATTGTATACACCTGTAAAAGAGCAATGATTTGATAATCTCACTATCAAGTGTCACCAAGAAGAAGGTGGGTTCCCTGTGAAATCCTTCCGAGATTTCTTCTTAATATCAGCTCTGGGAGTTTTTCTTGCCTCTGTTGGCCCTAATTTGCTTAGTACAGATCTACTGTAGTAGATTTTTTTGTTTGTTTGTTTTTGTTATCACAACAACAACAACAACAACAAAAAGATGGTGGGAACAAAGCTTGGCGTTTTATAGTACAGTGACTCCATTGCAAGTTACACCAAACGTTTGCACCATTGGTTGTAAAATCAGTAAGAGACCACCAGATCAAACCCTACATAGGCTCACCTTTAACTATATTATATGTCAACTGCTTCAACCATTTATTCTGTACCTCATGTGTTCATGTCCGTGAGCATGCCAGCTCTCGGTTGTCAATGTGACCCTACAAAAGTTTCCCAGACGTGTTCCTCAAACCGTACCTCAAAACTACATAGCCAGGAGAACAGTGACTTGGATCTGTCTTGTCGAGCGTTATCAATTCTGAAAAGCGAAGGACTTCACATGTCCGTCGTCCATCACCGCGACAGTGCGCAGAACAACGAGCAAAAAAACAAAAAAAACAACAACAACACATCAGCCTGGCGGCCTCCCCTGCAGTGAGAACACGGACACCCAGCACTTCGGGAAGCCTTAACAAGCCGAGCTCGCCTCGTGCTGACCTCAAGAGTCTGTCAGCTTCTCTGGGATTTAAGCGTCACTCACTCGGGCTAATGCAGAGAAAGTGCAGAGGACAGACTTCCATCTGCTGTAAACGAAAATAGCTGATTAAGATGGAAAGCTGACAGCAAGGGCGCCTCAGTCTCCACCGACTTACTGTATGATTGAATAAAAGAGAAAATCAAAACAGAAAGCAAGCCTTCCAGGAGCTTTTAAGCACTTGCAACATTTGTAGTGATTAGTAGGAATGATTGAGGCTCAGCTCTCCACAAACATTTTGACATACACTCACTGGCCACTTCATTAGAAACGCAGGTGCACCTGCACATTCGTTGATTTACCCAATCAGCCGGCAGCACAGTGAATAAAACCAAGAGCTTCAGTTAATGTTCACATCAAGCATCAGAACGGGGAAAACGTGGTCGCTGTGACTTTGACTTTTTGACATTTGTAGATTGGTTTGAGTATTTTTGAGATAACCGTCTCACATTAAAAAAAAATAATAATAAATAAATAAATAAAAAGAGCATCCGGCATCCAGCAGTTCTTAGGACAGGAATGCCTTTTTGATGAGAAAGGTCAGAAGAAAATGGACCGACTGCAGGTCTGAAGGCTGCAGGAAATCAAAGAACCACTCTTTACAACTGTGATAAGCAGAAAAGCATCTCCGAATGCACAACAATGTCAAACCGTAAGGCAGAAGGTTAGTAGGACGGGTGGTAGGATGTACAACGGTGACGTATTTGTAATTGAAGGAAAAGCATAAACCATTGTAGGTGAGATGTAAATTAGGGGCGCGTTCTGTTGACCTCTGAGAAGCCTCAGGTCAGGCCAAACAGGGCAAAAAGCTATTAGTCTTCCAGGAAAAGCCAGAGTTGATGAGTGAGATGCCAAAAAATAGCATTCATTTAGCCATTACTCTTCAAGTATTGCCTTTCACCCCGTGTGAACAATGTACTCCCATGGACTGGAACAGCCTTAGGGCCACTCATCATGCCTTAATTCAGTTCCTGCCCTTTCAGCTGGCCTCACACACCTGCCACACACGCAAGCCCATCCAACAGTAACAGAACGAGAGTGTGATCGAGATCAGAGATAAGAACATTATAAAATCCATCAGAAGACAGACGAAGTCTAGACAGACTCTATGCGCTTCCGTTAAGTCGTATAAAGTCTGCTTCTATCACTCATCCCCTGGATTACAATAATATGGTCAAATTTTTACACGTCAGCACAAAGACAGGTAGAAGCAGTTTTTTTTGTTGTTGTTGTTGCTTTTTTTTCATATATTTCCAATACTCTAGAAGACAACTGTGACTAAATGAAAGCACACTGCACTGCATTATAATGTAGAAAGAAAATCAAGGGACGTTATATCAAATTGTGTGTAATGTGTGAAATGGTTTTACACCACAGCGCTACTGAATTCATGAATCTTATTGGTCGAGAGTTATTGATTCTTTCTCTATGACAGCGGCGCGGGCTGTAATGAAAGTCACAGGCTTATATTAAAGCCTTCAGTCTAATGCGCCAGCATTTCTATAGTCGCAGCTCATTCACATAGACTTGTATGGTGAAACAAATTTCAAAGAAATAGTTATTTAACAATATCTGGAAGGGTAAAAAATGAACTAAGTTTTAATGAACTTAAAATTTTGCGCAACGGTAATTAGCACGGGCGGCACGGTGGTGTAGTGGTTAGCACTGTTGCCTTGCACCTCCAGGGTCCGGGTTCGAGTCCCGTCTCTGTGTGCATGGAGTTTACATGGGTTTCCTCCGGGTACTCCGGTTTCCTCCCACAGTTCAAAGACATGTAGGTTAGGCTAATTGGCGTTCCCAAATTGCCTATAGTGTGTGAAAAAATGTGACTATATGTGTGTGCTCTGCGATGGATTGGCACCCTGTCCAGGGTGTACCCCGCTTCATGCCCTAAGTCTCCTGGGATACACTCCAGGCCCCCCATGACCCTGAATACAGAATTAAGCGATATAGATGATGAGTGAGTGAGTAATTAGCATGCTAGTCGCTTACAGTATGTACTACTTTCACTAGCATCATGTAGCTGTTTGAGTTTAGCTATTTCAATGACAGACATTGTGTAATGCTAATAATCTAGCTACAAAACGCTATAACAGCTTCCAATCTTCTCGGAAGATTTTGGAGTGTTTCTGTGGGAATTCGTGTCCATTCATACCGTAGAGCATTTACGAGGTCGGGCACTGATGATGGACGAGAAGGCCTGGCTCGCAATCTCCGTCCCAGTTCTTTCCAAAGGTGCTCGATGGGGTTGAGGACAGGACTCTGATTCAAGTTCTTCCACACCAAACTCACCAAACCATGTCTTTATAATCGTTGCTTTGTTGGAATGGAAAAGGGCCCTCCACAAACTGTTGCTAAGAAGTTGGGAGCATAGCGTTGTCCAAGACGTCTTGGTATGCTGAAGCTTTAAGATTGCCCTTCACTGGCGATAAGGAGCCTGATTGAAACCCGTGAATTAAATAATTAACAAGTTTAACCAAATACTTTTGTCCATATAGTGTATATTTAAGAGCCGTCACATTTTATGGTGTTATTAGCGATCTAGGTAGCTAACTAGCTTGGTCTGGAAAGCTAGCAAGCAACACTTTTACAGCATTTCCAGAGCAACAAAAGTGAATGGACATTGTATAACAGAACAGTTAAAGGTTAAGTGCCTTTAAGGGCTCAGCGAGGGCCACTTAGCAGTGCTGGGATCTGAACTTCAAACTCAACCATCGAGCTGTAACCCGACAAACACATGCCACATCATTTTCTTTCTAACAACGTGACTAGCTCAGTCTAAACAAACCGGATTTATTCAGAGCGTTAGATCATGTCCTCCAATGATACACAATCAACTCTAGATAGTTTATTTAATAGCTAGCGATGCTGGAACATAATGTCTGTTCAATACCACATGGACGTTAATGTAAGCAGTGCAGTTCCCATAACAATGATGGTGATTTCACCCAGTGGACAGGATCTATAAACTATTTAACATGTGTGCTGATGAGCACCATAATTACCACCATCTAGGACCAAATATATCAACGTGAAGGCTACTATTTTATCTCCTACCAAATTGCCTGGAACATGCTCGTCCCATTCTGTCATTTGTCAGATAAAGGAAGTTGAAATTTTCTGTGTACTCTTGAAAGGTCATAAAAGGTGTTTGACTTCATCTTAGCATTCATAAAACCATGCTTGAATCTGTTTCGCAGTGCGTACACTACGGAGGCATTATCATATTGAAATAGGGAACCAGCATGTCTGGCAGAAGCCAGTGTCGAGTCAAAGAGTGAAAGATTTCAATGCAGGTTTTTGTGCTCTCAGCTCCAGCTTCTACAATGTGCATGTATGGGCTTTCTGAAACTGAATTCCTGGCATAAATTTCAGCTTTGAAAATGAACCGTTTTTTTATTTTATTTTATTTTTTTTATCAGGGCTGAGTCACAGAGGTCTGGATTCAATATCATCATTATTTCTGAAGCTATAATTTTGTGTCATTTTCTTAAGTGACCATCTATTCCTGTCATCTGTTCGGGTTCTCTATATACTCTATCCGGCTTTTTGCTTTGTTGTATTAAACACTGACAGTTTGGATCATTTGGTAGGGATTTCTTTTTTTTTTTTTTTCAAATTATTATTATAATTTTTTTTTTTTTTTTTAGAAATAATAGAAGTTGTATGTTCTTACTTGCAAATTGATTGTCAGATAGCTTGTACAGACTGCTAATTAGCAGTCAACCCTGTGTGACTCACCTGATTAGCCAGCCTGTAATTATGATTTAGCTACTTGGATCTTGGCTCATTTTCTTTTATCATGTTTTATTTTATTTTTTTTAATGAACTGACAGAATGCAACTATACCGAAAGGAAACTTTTAATGATTATGAACTTTTGCATAGAAATATACAGTAAAGTAAAAGAATACTAGTCAGCTCAGATATCTTCAATATTAGGCATTTAGTAACCTAGTAACAAGCATAAGGATCCATCCAATAATGGAAACTTCAAAGCACTTATGTACAGTAAGTCACTCTGGATAAGAGCGTCTGACAAATGCCTAAATGTAAATGTGTGTAGTCCAAAAAATAAAGTTTGTACATGATTTTGGCTCATCTGTCTGCTAATCAGTTCCTTGGGTATGAATCCTGATGTACAAAACGGTGTGGCTGTTGAATGTCTATGCAATATGTCACATGACCAGTATGCACATGACCTGATTTCCAGTTTATCTTAAGCGATCACCACCGCTGAATTCAAATCTGCCCCGAAGGTTTGTGGAGACAACAAGTTATTTTGGCATCAGGTCAAAAAGGTGCATGTGTGTGAAGTCCACTTGCATTCCAGCGGTGATATGCCATGGTACTGCTGCGTTCTTGGGGTGACGTGTGACCTCCAGGTAGTGTCCCCTGGCCAGAGCGGACACGTTAATGACCATCTGCTCAGTAAGACCCAGTCAACATCTCTTTAATGAAGACGAATGGGAGGACCAGGAGGCGTCCAGCAGGGGGCTAATGACGCACCTTCAGCTGCTAACCTGCCACCCTACTGTGACTGATGGGTAGATGCACTCTAGGGGTCTGTACCAGTACTTCCAGAACCTCTGGTGAACTCAGTCTCGATCTAACTGCACACTGATTAGGATTGTTGTTTTACCATACAGTATGTACTGGAACGGAAGATGCCTTAAAAGGCATATCAAAGGTTTTACGATATAAAGTAACTCCCTTCAAGTTATGAACTTTGAAAGCTACGAATGTTCAATCATGGAGGTTAGATCACATGTCGGTGGTAGATTTGTCACATGCATCCTCTGCAAGTGCAGTACAAGCCCAGGATGTCCGGAAGCAACGTAAAAGCAGCGGCGGTGAGAGAGGCAAGAGAAAAGATGGCAGACATCGCTCGTTCTTTTAACATCAACCATCAGTACGCCTCTTAAAAACATTAGAAATACTGTAATATACTGTGTAGAGCCAACTGTGTTAGTATCCTAGTATTTGGATAATGTTTGCTGGCCTTACATACAGTAAGTTATTCATACAGTACGTAGAGAACTTACTGTATACTGGACTATAAGAGACCTTAGTATAACATACAGGACACAAATGCATAAATGATCAAAACAGCATGATATTTATTAGGTGGAATACAATACTCACAGTTGTAGTTCATAGCCAAGGTCAATGAACAAACAGGTAGCGTTTTACGATGTAAAAGGAATATTCATGATAGAAAAAGGAAGACAATAAGCGAGAGCTAAATCTAAGAGAGAGAGAGAAAATTAGAAAAGAATGATTAGACTTTGTAATAAAGAACAGAAAGAACAAGGCATAAACATAAAAAAAATTGTCAAAAGATTAACACAGCTCAGGTGAGCACTTTAGGGTAATGACAGGACGGGGCAGAGACGGGGCTAAAGAAGACATAACAAACACAGGGAGTGAACTTAAAGACTTGAGAGGCGGGAATCGATCATGACTCTTCCTGAACGTTACCAGGTATCAGGAATGAAGGTCATGATTGTAGGAAAGACTTAAGAGGTCAAGAAATTCTGGATCACAGAACTACATGATTTCAGTGGATGGATAAAGAACTGAAGAACTTTCTTTAGCATAAATCTGCTTTCTATATTAAATGAGATAGCGGTAGGAGGAAGGAAAAGCAGTTCAGCTAGCTACAGTAAGAATAGTGGTGGATATTTCAAACCGGACATGTCCTCGACACGAACATAGCTGCTTCGCTTTCATGTCATTTCTAAACACTATGTTGATGTTGGAACACAGGAGGAGCGATTGCGAAACATTCCTACAGCTTGGCGCAGACTGATTGATTTTTAAAAATGATTATTATTATTTTATTTTTGAGCTCTGGTTCACAGATTTGTATTGTTTGTGAAATAAACAATTGATGATTGCGAGGGGTGTTTAAGTCAAACTGGGACTTTATTTCTCTATGAATGTAATCTCCTGCTATAGTTATGCAATCATCCCAGTGTTTCACTAGTGTTTGGACACCACCAAAGAAGAACGTTTTCAGACTGCCTAGTTCACGTCTGAAATACTGGCCTCCCAGGAACTCTTTAATGGCCCAAACATATGGAAATGACTTGGACTGTATGGACTGGACGTTGCAATAACTGTGTCCCAGCGGACTTCCTGTACTGTGCAAATGGTGAATAATTCCACTCGCTGAATGTTCACAAGAGCGACTCATCCAGGATTGTTGTTCACAGACGTGCGACCTTCTTTAAGATCTTTGCTCCATTGAAATGTTTTACTGCGGCTAAGAGTCTCATCACTCTACTGGGCTTGATTTTACACCTTAAATCGTAAAAAAAAACCTTCGTCACAAGTCCTGGTTCGACTCGAATGCCCTGAATTTGGAATTTTCTCAGAGTTACAGTAGGCCTAGAGGCTAACGTCAGGTTTTTAGTTAACATCAAAGAACCGTTACATATTGCTGATCTGAAATCTCAGTTCAGGACGCACTAACAACACCAACAATGTTCTTTGCGACACGTTTAATAAGAAATCAAAGGAATAGAAAAGGGAGGGGGAGGGAGGGGGATCACCAAAAAAGAATTTCCGTAACAATATTTTTGATAACACCCCCCCCTCACACGTGCACACACACACACACACACACACACACACACACACACACACACACAAACACAGATTTCCTATCTGTCCCATTTAAAATATCTGTCGACTTTATTGCATTTCATGAAAGCTGCACTGATATGTCTTTCCGAGCTTTATGAGAAGTGTCAGTACTGACACGGGATGTTTCTCGGATTTCGCCCTTATCGTTTCCCGCCACAAAAAGTCACAACCAAAAAGTGACAGTGATCTAACCGCGGCATAGAAGACTAGCTAAGTTTTATGATATCTCTATGTTTTTTTTTTGTTTTTTTTCTAGTTTGTGTTTGATCTAAAATGAATCTCTATTCATTTTGTTTCTGTCTGAGACTCTGGTGTGATCGCGGCAGGTTACTGTGCTATTTTCCCATCACTCACGTGTTGCTGCAGATCCTTACGTGTCAATAAAGTCAGCGAGAGATGAAACCGTAATCGCTGGTCCATTGAATGAGCTTTAGAACATAGAAATGGAGGCATTACTTTTAAACCTTGAGCGTTCACAGAATGAAAAGCGACGCCAGGGAGGCAGCACTTGTCCAGCGGTGTCATACACTCAGTCAGACATAAACAAAAACAATACATTAGGTAGCCAGTATGAGGGGATAGATATACGCCTTCATCCGTATGTCTTTTCACTGTGTCCAAAAACTGGCTGTTGCTGTCAGAATATATATATATATAAGCTATTGATTAAAGGAAATCCTTTACCCCGAAGAGATCCTAACAGGAATGTTTGCAGAAACTGGATCGTATTACTTCTATCGTTATTATCAAGCTTAGATTTTTCTTGCAGACTGACAAAAAAGGGAAAGGCGGAGAAAGTTCCTCGTTTCTGTCTTGATGAGAATCTCTGAACAGAGCTGCTGCTGCTCATTACCTTGACATTCACACAGCGGGTGACATTAGCCATGGTAGAGAGAATTAAGCTCTCTGAACCTTTAAAAAGCGGGGGTTGCTCGTACTGCTAATCACTTTGAAACCTGCCGCTGTTTCTTCTTGAGAAAACGGCGCATCACAGCCACGCAGGTAATGAGGAGGAGACCTTTGGTTGGGAAAGGCCACGGCTTTAGACGGCGCTGATGGGGGACGTTTGAGAGGTCACTCCGAAAATCCACGGATAATTCCACGATCTCTTCGGACGGCGCACGTGATGAATCTCGGCGACACGTGACGCTCTCGGGAGCACGTTTGGTCGAGGGCTCCCAGCTCAGGTGCGATGAAAGAGAGCGAAATGAAGAAATTAATGAAACACAGAAATTGATTAGCCGCCTTGCCTCTAACGCCACATGCCCCCAAAATAGACTAACAATCTGCATTCGATGCGGACAGCGCTCCGGACTGACAATTTGCACTTGATGTGGACTGGGAAAAGAGTTGAATAATAACAGGCTGCAATTCGTGAAGTGAGCTCCGCTGTTAGACGTGCCTGCCAATCACCAGCGTTCGTTTTCATTAGCACAGAAATAGATGAATAAGATGATTGGCCACTTTCAGAAATGATACATTAGCTATAATGACCTCTTGCTGTCGTCGCCTTCGCTGTCTGTCACCCTAACACAATCAGAGCACCGTCATCCCCTGCTGAGGCATACGTGGAGCTCAGGATTAGGCGGTTCAAAAAGCGATCCCAGGCATCCGGCCACAGTCGGGCTGGTTTCTGTACTTATACTGCACTCTGCTGGACAAGGCCTTCAGTGTCATCCTTCATATCTGAAGCCATGGAGACGTTAGCCCTTCAAATGGAAGGAGACAAGACATTTCATGATCTTGAAGTTAAAAAAAAAAAAAAAAAAGAGACACGATTCTGTTTTCCCACAGCAAAGATTAAATCCATGTTTAGCAAAATTACAGAGGAAGCCTGGAAAACACGAATCAGCCCAGTGTAATCATAACTTCGGAGTAAAATCTGACAGCAACATGGCATCGCCTAAGAAAAGCAACCATGAATCACTACACACATAATAAACATTCAGCCTGGCAATTTCCACTAGAGGTCACCGTTTATTTCCAATCCATATCATCTTCAACAACATCATTATCATCATCATCAACTCTACAAGGCTTCAGAATTCCAGCACGCACGTAACACGACTTTCTCCTGCAATCACGCTCGTCGAACGTCCTTCATATCAGTTACGTTGCCATGACAAGCCTGCGTTTGAGATGCCGGATTTCTTTTCTTTTTTTTTTTTCTCCTCCTCAAGATTTTTCACAGCCTTCGTTCGTGAACAAGTCCTCCCAAATCACCCCAGAATAAACAATGAAGTTGCCATGACAACAAGGAGCAGCACTCACTGTGCAAACATGCAGAAAGGCAACAGCAGCAGAAAGAATAGGACCATTAAACAGGTATCACTTATGTTTCGCACATCAGTTGTGCTTGGGGGAAAAAAAAATAACTTAAACAAAGCATTGCTCAGAACATCCAGGATGCAGTATGGTGGAAGAATATGAGACAGGTTATGAAATTTATTGTGAACTTTGCTGTTATGTTAACCACTAAGCACTCTGTAAGTAATGATGTGCAATAGTCAAACTCGAAATGTTTACCAGAAGCATTAACTACAGTGCTGAATCACCACCTATGATGTTTATCTACAGTATATACTGTACTGTAGATCTATACGTATATACTGTATGACTACAGTAAGTGTTAATTCAACTGTCTTCAAATGTCTCAGGCTGTCAAACAGCCAGTTACTCAATTCTTCATTCATCTTCAGTAACCTTTTCATCCTAGTCTCCCAGAGCCACTATTTTATACACTCTATATTTATACACACACACACACACACACATAATGGCGCTGTGCTCTCACACCTCCAGGGTCGAGGGTTTGAGTCCCACCTTCGGGTCTGTGTGCGGGTCCTCTGGTTTCCACCCACAAGTCATGCTGATTAAACTAAATGCCATTTCCAAATTAAAACATCGTAGCTCGAAGTGTGTGAGTGTGTGTGCATCCTTTTGGCCTGTGATGGATTGCCACTCTGTCCAGGGTGTACGCCGCTTAGTGCCCCAGGATAGTAGTAGCAGATCCTTTAGGTCTTGTAAGTGGCTGTGTAGATTGTGCATGCGTGACCAGCACATCCCACAGATGCTGGATTGGATTGAGGCCAAGTCAACACCTTGGGTACTTGTCATGTTTGTCATTATCTTTTTGAATGAGGCCACTTGCATCAGTGTCATGAAGAGGTGAAGGGGTGTACTGTACTTACGTAGTACTTGGACCTAAACAATGGTTTCCTGGTTTAGGTAGGTGATATGTGTCAAAGTTAAATCCACATGATTGGCAGAACATTACTCAGGGCATCACTCTTCTACTGCTGGTCCCATCACTTCCCCAGTAAGCAACACAAATATGTACACACACACACACACACACACACACACACACACACACACACACACACACACACACACACACCTGGCTGTTCATTTGATTTAAAAGAAAATGTGGTTGATCATGCTAGACCACCTTCTTTCATTGCTCCATGGTCCAATGGTCCAGATGTAGGCACTTCAGCGTTGTACATGGACCATGACCCTTTGACTGGTCCGCCAGTTGTCTTTCCTTTTGGTAGGTGTTATCCTATGCATACCAGGAAAACCCAACAAGACCTGCTGTTTTGAAGTTGCTTTGACTCACACAATTAATCGCTGAGCTCCTTCAACTTGTCCATTTTTCCTGCTTCCATCTCCTTTGAGACCTGCTAACATCAAGCCTAGTATATCCCACCCCCTGTCAGGTCCCAGTGGAACAAGTTAATCAATGTTATTCACTTCACCTCAGTGGTTATACCCTAGGTTACATGTTGATGTTACTTAAACACATACCAGCTAATTAACTACACCAAGTACAACTTTTTGTGGCGAATGTATTCCCTAAAACCAAAATACACTTTGCGGTGCTGCAAAAATGGTTCAGGAACAGACTGAGGAACATGACAAGGAGTTCAAGGTGTTGCCTTGGCCTACAAATTCATCAAATCGCAATCTGAGTATCAGTGGGATGTGTTGAACAAAGAAGACTGACCAGTGGAAGCCTGAGCTACAGTAGCAACTGCCAGATAACACAACACACCTTTCAGAGGGTTTCTGAAGTCCAGGCATTGAGGAGTCTCAAGTGTTTTGGCAGCACAAAGTCGATCTATACAATATTTGACAGGTTGTTTTAACGTTATGGCTTTGACATATAATTATGTTGTAATATGTAGTTCAGAAAATGTGAAATTAAGACATAATATAATAAAATTGACGTTTTAAATTACAGTCCATTGCCGGGCGCACACACACACACACACACTCATTCGTACGCTACGGGCATTTTGGAAACACTAATTAGCCTATTCTACATGCCTTTGGAGTGTAGGAGGAAACTGGAGTACCTGGAGGAAACCCAAACAAACTGACAGTTCTTGAACCCTCGACTGGAGAATTGGGAGGCCACAAGGCGGTGCAAGGCGACAGTGCTAACAGCTATACCACCGTGCAGCCTTCTTCCTAGAAAAAAAAAAAGTAATAAATAAATGAAATAAAATGAATTATTATAAATAAATAAATAAATAAATAAATGCAGGGCTGGTGAAAACTCCGACAAAAGATTCAACATGACCCTGACTGTCTAAAACAAACAAACAGAATAAAAGTGAACAACTGAGATGTGAATAAGTAATAATAATAATAATAATGAAAACATGAATGTCATTGTGAATTACTGAAAGTTGTGAGAAGAAGTTAAACTAAACGCGCGTAAAGTGTGCAGAGTGTCCGGAGCTCAAACACTCAGCCCTTTACCCGCCCCTGGCAACGGCGCGCGCTCCAGAACACACACATACACGCGCACACGCGCGCGCGGCTTAATGTTTCATTACGCACAACCTCATCAGAGTTGGTCATAAAACAACGCCAGAAGTTTTTTTCTGTTCCTCAAGACGCGCCAAGACGCCAGTAACCGGCCGCATCACTACTACAGCGCAGAGCAGTGACACGTGCCTGACTCATGATGTGCGCTCCAGACTTCCTGAAGACTTTCACAGGTGAGACTCCTTTTGTTTTGTTTGTTGTTGTTGTTTTACCCACTGAACTTTCATATGATACATGCACGCATTTGTATTGTCTTGCATACAGTATTTTACTCTCTATCTCTTGAACATTAAGGTTTCACTTATACCAGAAATCCCAGCTACTCATTATGCACTTTTTTTTTTTTTTAACCTTCCCTGCGAATGTACAGGTTTGGACTATTTGGACGAGCAATGTCTAGTTTCTTAAGTTCAGTTTAAATGAAGAAATCGGGCACAGAATTCCTGAAACTCCATGAAAGTAATGAGGCACAGCGGGTAGTGTTGTTGCTTCACAGCTTCAGTCCTGAGCTTGGGTTACTATCCTTGTGAAGTTTCACATGCCCTCCCACATATGTTTCCTAGGGGTTGTCTGGTTTCTCCAATGATAGGGTGCATCATCCTCCAGGGTCCAAGATCCATTTCTGTGGCGTTTGTACGTTCTCCTCGTGATTGATGGGTTCCCTCCGGGTACCCCGGTTTCCTCCCGCAGTCCAAAGACATGCAGGTTACATTTACATTTTACATTTTACATTTAGGTATTTGGCAGACGCCCTTATCCAGAGCGGCTTACATTTTTATCTCATTATGCATCTAAGCAGTAGAGGGTTAAGGGCCTTGCTTAAGGGTCCACCAGAGGCAACCTGGTGGTTGTGGGATTTGAACCTGGGACCTTCCGAACCGTAATCCATATGTGTACGTGTGTACAGGGTTAACCCAGTGGTTAAGGCGTCGCTCTACTGATGGAAGGTCCCATGTTCAAACCCCAGCACCACCACCACAATCTTGCCACTGTCAGGCCCTTGAGCAAGGCCCTGAACATTCAACAGCTCAGATGTATAATGAAATGCGATACAAATGCGTGGATAAGGGCATCTGTCAAATGTCATAAATGGAATAGAAATGTATGTGTGTGCCCTGCGATGGATTGATACCCTGTCCAGGATGCATCCCGCCTCGTCTCCTGAGTGCCCTGGGATAGGCTACGGGCCCCATGTGAACCTGTGCCCAGGATAAGCAGTATAGAAGATGAATGAATGAATGAATGTCTGCATGATGCCCTGTGATAACCCGGTGTCCCATTGGTGTGTTTTTCTCCCTGGCGTCCATGTAATCATGAACCAGTTCCTGAAAATAAGCGCCTGAATGCATGAAATCATTATTCTAATATTCTACTTTAATTGATGTATACACATGTAAATAATGCTAGCACGTACAGTATGTACACACCAAACATATGTTAATTCATTCATTCGTTCATTCATTCTGGTCAGGGTCCATCCGGATCCTATCCCAGAAAACCAAAGTGTAGACAGTCCAACATCCATGATGTGTTGAAAGAAGAAAGTGGAGAATCCAGATTAATCCAAGTGGGTATGGAGAAACCATACAGGGCTCTGCAGACAGTGACCTGAGTTTGGGGACACTGAAGGTTCTACAATCATTGCTATTCTAACCATGCTGACATGTCTTCACAGCAGGTCACCTCTGACCTTTTCCCTGAAGCAGAACCGAGAGAAATGAATGAGAAATGCTGCAACCTGCTGGTCTCTTCCACGAGCATGCCAAAGTCTCTGGGTGCCATAACCGGACAGCAGGTACCTCATATCCGAGTGCATGCCGGTAGTTCCCGCTCCTCCTCTCACCAGCAAGCCACACGTCTTGGCAGTGAAATGGCCACGGCAGATGTGGAACCAGGAAGTACGATGCTTCTACCTGCTCTTAGCCTGCGCAGGCAAGTGCTGACCAATGGGAAGCATCATGGCACCTTCAGCATGCCACGATCTTCATGGGAGCAAGGGTCTTCACTTCCTGTGCCACCTGGCAATTCCATTACAGCGAGATTAAATGGCACACAGATTGGCATCAAAGGTAATAAACTGAAACAGAAATGCTGCCATGAATATTCCTTTTACATATACACATGGCACAAAAAAAAAATATTGTGAAAAAGGGGCTACCTTTACAAGTTTTTCCATCAATGAATGATCAAAGATATTTCTACAAGTTGGGTCACTTAAAAGTGTAGCTGATGTTCATAATTCATACGATTCATAATTCAGCAGTGTGTAGTTTCAAAGAAAATAGGGAATTTTTCAGCCTCCACTGATTCCTCACTGTTTCCACATTTCTCAGCCCAGTGATCTGGAACATAAGACTTGATGGTCCCTGAGAAATACAGGACAGTTGAACATCCTTATCAATTTTTTTTTTTTGAGCAGCATAACTTTGCCACTAAATATGTTCCATAATACAGTGCAACATAAATGTATGTCAGGTCATTGGCAAGCATGGTGGCTGAGGAGCTACAGTACAACATGTACCAGTGTATAATGTTTGGAATGAAAAGATGTTAAAAAAGTATTAAATGCTACTGTATAGAAAAAAAAACATTGATATTTCTGCATTAATAGTTTAACTGTGGTTTAGATGTGTTTTCCATCTAATTTCGGATCTTGACCTGCCAAAACGAGCACACTTTTCAGTTACATACTTGAGTTTATATTTGACTTCATCTTAATCTCAGCACATTGCCCAGCTTCTTCTGCTCAAAATACTACGTGTCAAAGCTAACCAAGCAGAATGCCTTCTCTGTTTCTTTCTCAGGCAAAAGAGAGAAGCAAAATTGGTTATTGATTAACAAATCCGAAAGTCTATTCAGCCTCTACAAGTCTGGGAATCTCTTGTGTATTTGTGCTTCTTTTTAAACTCAAAAAGACATCTTGCTATGTACTGTAGAATTTTTTGCCAGTAACATTTATTTCAAAAGGAAATGGATAAAACGTGATTAGCGTTGTCCTTTTAGACTTCCCATGGGTGATTACCTTCCTTAATGCAGGGGGGAGATAAAAAAAAATTTAAAAAAATTATTGAATGCCCTGTCTATTAATTTTGGAATAAAGATGCTTATTAAAAGCTGATGGTCACATTTTATTCTAGGTGCATTAGGTTTATCATTAACTTTCAATAGAACCACCAGATTGTTTTTGTTCTTTATTCGCCTGCATTTTTAATCATTAATCTTTGGGAAGACAAGAAAGTATGACCCAAATTTATATTGTGTGCAATAAATACAACTCCTCTCTTGCTTTCAGGTTCCCACTCATTGGGGACCAGTAGGAACCTTTTGAGCGAGTACGGCAGATCAAACCTACAACTGACAAGCAGTGCTATGGTTGTACAGAGTGTGAGTCCAGCATCCACTATCCAAACCTGTGCTTCGCACTGCCCTGCTCCTTCTCTGGGCCTTTTTGTGCCCTTCACAGATGCCAGGTAATCTAGTTTAAATAGTAAAGGGATGTCAAAAGGCCTAGCAAAAATTCATATTTTATTTGTTAAACCATATTCAGGTAATGAACGGAAGATCACTCATCGATGTAACTGAGGAAAAGAGATTAAACTTGTGTTAATATGCTGGTACAGGTCTGTGTTGTCCAGAGAGTCCTTGGCTTCCACCACCCTCAGCATCGCAGAGAGCCAGTCAATAAGAAGCAGCAAGTTGGACTGGCCTTATGGCTACCGTGTGCTGCCACCTCTAGGTCAGCAGAGCAGCTTTAGCCAGACAGCTGAAGGTCCAGAACTTATGAACCTCCCACCAGGTACCGCCATGTCTGGAGCCACCAGTGGCTCCAATCCAACTTCACTTCCTGCTTACCTGTTTAAGGACGACATCAACAGCCCCCGCCAATCCAGCCGTTCCAAAAAAAGAGCCTTATCCATCTCGCCTTTGTCAGATGGACTTGGCATTGACTTAAACTCAATTATTCGAACATCACCAACCTCTTTGGTGGCATACATAATCGGTTCCCAAAGTTCTCCGTTATCACAGCCAGCTCCATCACCACTGCAGTCTGACGTATGTGGGCATCTTTTGGGAGTTCGTGGAAGCTGTATCCCCAATCCAAGCTTTGTTTATCCCGGTCCCAAAGCCAATTCCACTCTTGGTCAGACCTTAACAAGAAATCACCATTCTGAAAAAGTGAGTCTCTGCATGCAGAGATTAGAAGAACAGGGTGCCAGTGATGGCCAAATAGGAGGAACCAATCTTGTAGTGGAGCACCAGCTTTTACCAAGAAAGGAAATCCTGATAAACAACACTTCAGCAGGAAATAATGTTCCTCATTACAGTCTTGAAAGCAGTACACACCTTCAGTTTGAAATTTCAGCCATTGTTAGGTCCACAAGCCCACCTAGGGGACCTCCACCACCCTATCACTCCCACCATGTACACCAGCTGCCAGATAGCCAGCTGGGATGTGCTCAGAATCCTGATTGTTCTCAGAACCCATCTATGCCTTCTATAGACAAACCTGGTGTTCTGCCCCTGACTTTATGCCCAATGTTAGAGGAAGAAGAAGGGGAACTTGATGATTTTAATGGGGGACACTGTTGCCGTTGGCTGGATTGTAGTGCCACATACGGTCACCAAGAGGAGCTGGTCAAGCACATCGAGAAACTACATATTGATCAGCGCAAAGGAGAGGACTTCATCTGCTTCTGGGCAGGGTGTCCACGCAGACACAAGCCTTTCAATGCACGTTACAAACTCCTAATCCACATGCGGGTACATTCGGGGGAGAAACCTAACAGATGTACGGTATGCAGTGTTAATAGAGTATTAGCGGAATACTTGTTTAATTCTCCTTCTCCTATTATGCACATTAGCGTACATCAAGCCACAGATCCTAAAGATATCATGTGCAAATTTATTTTTAATGTCTCTGAATCATGTCTCTTGGAAAGGAGTGTGGAAATCTGACTTAAAGGGTTTTTTCGAGCTCTCTTTTAACAGGGCTGCCAAAGCATCTCAAGGGGCTTTTATTTTAAATGAAAGTCTGCCACTCTACATCATTTAAGATGGCAGTTTAAAGTCCATTGTACACTTTGAAGTGTTGTCATTGCTGGGCTCAGAAAGGATGATGCTTCAAATGTGAAGGTATTTTCCTCATGTCATTCTGGCCGTCAGCTTATTAAGAGCCTCTGATAACTGACAAGAGAGTTTTGGCAATTATGTCATTATCAAAAAAAAAAAAAAAGCACAAAGGGCCTCCACTTAAGTGCTGGCAGAAAAATGGTCTGCTTCCTGCTAGCAACTCCTCTCAGCTGGATAAGCTGTCAGCAGTCAAGGGCCTTCCAAAGGGCGTGACACAGCCTGAGATGGACTGTTAGGTACAGTGCTAGTGTGAGGTTACGTCTATGACCGTACGTACTTGCACACTTTTAGTAAAAGCCTTGCCAAGACACTGGAGATCAAAAAAAAAAACTGACCCTGTAGCTGAGTCCCTGCTGTGACTGTCCACAGGGTCAGGTTAGGAAAGTGGCAATCTACAGCCGTTCCTTTTTTCGCCTGATCTTGGCAATCATTAATGGTGCACATACCTATGGTCGACCTTTCACTCCAAACACTTACTCATTACTTAAAACTGTTCCTGTTGCCATGGAGCCTGGAACAGTTGAATGGTTTTGTCGGGCACGTAATTATAGACCGAAGAGGTAAAAAAAATACATGGTCACAGCCAGTTCTTTCGGAAAAATCTCAGCAAGATTTCATATCTGCCAACCTTGAAAACTTTTAGAAACCTACTGCAACATGAGTACATTTATGTAAGAAAAACAGTAAGTAATAAGGCAGCAGGTTAAATATGATATTACTAACAACAGTCATGACAAGTTGGCCTTAAAAGCGTTTCAAATGGCATGGTGGTCAGTGCGCAAGAGACGAGAAAAACATTCCACAAACTGTACCAAGAAATAAAATTGGTTGGCAACCTAATGGGCATTTAGGTAAAGTTGAGTTATGTATTAAAAGCAAAGAATACCAATGTATTTCCGAGAACAGCGAACAGGTAAGCTTTTATTTCCAGTGCCATTTTGGGAGATTTACAACGAATATCATCTATATTTTACTCTGGTGGTTTTGTTGCCAACAGGAGAATAATTATTTGATCTCTCTGTAGATTTTGTAAGTTTGCCCACTTACAAAGAAATGAATGTCTATCATTTTCTGCTATAATTTTGTCTAATACACAAAGAAATGTCTATTATTTTATCATAGGTTTATTGTAAAGGATAGAGACAGAATAAATAAATAAAAAAAAACACACATTATTATAAATGTTATAAATTGAGTTGCATTTCAGTGAGGAAAATAACTATTCTATCCCCTACCAACCAACAATAATTCTGGCTCCCACAGACTGATTATGTGCTCATGTGGTACACAGATTAATTTAAAAAGTTGCTCCTAAAAACAACTTGTTATACAGTACGTATAAAAGCCCAGGTGGGCTTTTCCACAGAATTTCTATCTCCTATTCAAACCTCAACATCATGGGTAAGTCCAAAAAGAGCTGTCAAAGGACGTCATGAACAAGAGTGCAGACCTGCACAAAGCTGGACTGGGCTACAGGACCATCACCAAGAATCTTGTTGAGAAGGAGACAACTGTGGGAATGATGATTATTAGGAAGTGGAAAAAAATCAGTCGCCCTCAGTCTGAAGCTCCACGCAAGATTTTACCTCATGGCTTAAGGATAATCATGAGAAAAGTGACGGGTCAGTCCAGAACTACACGGGAGGAGCTTGTGAATGATCTCAAAACTGTTACTGGTAACACAATACACCGCCATGAATTGAAATCCTTCAGTGCTGCAAGGTCCCCTTCCTCAAGAAGGTCCATACACAAGCTCATCTGAAGCTTGCCAATAAATTGGGAGAAAGTACTGTGGTCAGATGAAACCGAAATTGAGCTCTTTGCCATCAACTAGACATCAAAAAAATGATGACTATGTCCCTGTGTTTCTTTTGGGGCTGTTTCTCTGCTAAAGGGACAGGCTGACATTAAGGGGCCAATGGACAGAGCCAGGTATTATAGAATCTTGAATGACAATGACCCAGATCATACTGGCAAGGCAAAATAGGATTGGCTCAGGAAGAAGAACATTGAGGTCATGGAGTGTCCTAGCCAGTCTCCAGACCTTAATCTTTTTCATTTTTAGATCTAAAATTTGTGGAGGAAGCAGAAACATCTACAGTAAGTGACAGGCACATAACCTTAAGCATTTAGAAAAGATCTATAAAGAATAGTGGACATCCTAAGATTTGTCCAAACCTGGTAACCAGCTACAAGAAACGTCTTACTTCTGTGCTTGCCAACAAGGGTTTCTCCACCAAATACTAAGTCATGTTTTGCTTGGGGATCAACGTTCCTCATTGAAACGCAAATCAATTCATAACATTAATATTTATATAATATATATATATTTTTTTTTTTTTCGTTGATATTCTGTCTCTATCCTTTACAATAAATCTATGATAAAAATATAGACTATTCATTTTTTTTGCAAGTGGGCAAACTTAAATCAAACTACAAAATCCGCAGGGGATCAAATAATAATTTTCCCCACTGCATACTGTATAATTAGCTTCAGAAAACAACCCAAACAACATCTGCAACTATCATTTAGCAGACTTGGTTTCCCCTGTATGGTGCCTTTAATGTCTCCATGACAAAGCTATAGCATTCAGGTGACTACAAATTAAAAGGGCATGAATATAACTTCTGTGAGCTTTCTTTTGCTGTGGCGCCAGATGTTTTCATTGCACATGGCGATATGATCATGGTTTGTCAATGTTATGCAAGCTGCTAATGATAGACTTGCGATAAAGAAAATTGCTGTGTTCAGTTTTACGTCATCAATCAGCAGTGTGCAGGCTCCTGCTGAAAACTGAATTGTGCAAACCAAAACATTTTCAAAGTGGTCTTAATGTAGTAATAATGTGCCTTCTGTCCAGTTGAATTTTCCTTATTTTCCAACTCTGTTTGTAGCCGTCCCATGAGTTTTGCATTATCCTATACAGTACCAGTCAAAAGTTTGGACAAGCCTTCTAATTCACTGTGTTTTGTTTGGTGATTTATTTTCTACATTCAAGAACAATACTGAAGATTTCAAAACTATAAATGAACACATATGGCATTGAGTAAGTAAGTATTTTTATATGCCATTAGGTAATTAGGTAATTAAGTAACAACAGCAGTCAGTTGTTATTTTAAGACATGAAGGTCAGCTGTTCTGGAACATTTCTTGCAAAAACAGTATCGTCAAGTGCATTTGAAAAATCCACCAAGCAGCATGATGAAACTGGCTATCATGAAGCTGCAGAGTAGAAGTTCGTTTAGAAGAAGTCACCAGCCTCAGAAATCACCAACTAACAAACAGCACCTCAGATTAGAGCCGTTATGAAGGATTTACAGAGCATGAGTAGCAGACACATCTCAATATCAACTGTTCGAAGCAGATTATTGCATATTTTGAAGGTGTGTCCATACTTTTGACTGGTACTGTATTTTAATCAGAAATTTTTGACCTTGCCAGAATTCTGTTGTTGTCTATCAAGGATGAAAGGCACTACACTGGCCAACACTGAGCATGTTTTACCGGCTTTAGAGCAACAACCTAAGACCAAAGAATTTGTTCACGATGAGTGTTTGGTTTTTCTTTTTTCCCATCCACGGGAATTGTACAGCACAAACGAAGCTTCAGTCAGCCGGTAGCATTACGCTCATTGATCTGCTTTCATTTTCCTTCTAATGGCCTCAGTGAAGACAATAAGTCGGAGATGCAATTCGCAGTAACTAGATTTTAAATGACCTCAGATGCGTGCGTAATACTGTAGAAGACGCCTGGAACAACTTGCGCTGCCCGGCCAGAAAACATCAGACACTCTATTATCGAATTTGACCAAATTTAGCATTGACTATAGCACAAGTGATGGCCAGATTATTTGTGAAATTGATTCCTCATGCTTCCAGAACCACTCTTTCACCATTTCTGGAGTCCTGAAATAACTCACCTAATGGAATTTACAGATATCCTGATGTGATAATCTGGTCATTCAGTGCATTCAGGTCATCGGCTAACTTTAACTGCTGAAGCCCAGGTCATAACAGTGCTTCCAGAGGTTTGTACAGTGGACACTATGCATGCTGGGTGTATCACGTCTTTATGCAATTCCATCTCTCTGGAATAGGGTCAGTCTGGACTCATTAGACCGCATGACCATTTTCCATTGCTCCAAAGTCCAAACATTGTGCTCCCTAGTAAATTGGTGGCTTTTGTCCAATTAGTCTTACTAACAAGTGCTTCTCTTATGGCCACACAGATGTTTAAAAAAAAAAAAGCTGATAATTTGACCCTTTTGAAATGTAATTTTTCAATGGGTAAAAGTGTACCAGTATATTTCCTTATATACAGGAACTTCATAACCAAACGCACAAACCCAGTAGAATATTTGTATTTATAGGGGGAAAGTGCAATTTCTTTCCAAAACATTGTGCTGAATAGTAACGCCAGTTCTCTGAAGGTTGAGTGACAGACAAAGGCTATAGGGAAGGCCAGACAGATTTCTAGATATATGAGCTTTAGGATCATGGTCAAACAGATTAAATTACACTACACAATTGTAGGGAGGCAGGCAAAGCATGTTTCGACTTGTTCTCAGCCGCTATGTTTTTTTTTAAACCGTTTTCCTACGGATGCAGCTTCCGTGTATTAGGCGTTGCACACGCTGTTCTCTCCTGAATAGATGCGATGAATTTGTTTCTTTGCACTTTCCCTTACTTCTACCAGAAATTTCTTATTATTTTATTTTTTGAAGGTAGTATTTAAGTTGTAAAATTATACATTCCGTTCACAGCAGAAATATCATATTAGTTATTATATTTGTTCCGTGTAGCCTTTATGAAATTATAGTGCAGCTGACAATAGACTGCAGTTAAGAACTGACAGCTGGAGTTTTGTACCCGAAGAGCAGGTATTCGTGTTCAGAGTTACCATAGTAGCAGGGAGAAACTCTGTTCTGTCCACCAGAAATAGCAGAAAGCAAAGATCTTTAAGGATTGCTTTTAAGTTGTTTGTCTCTTCCTGGAACTCTTATACTGAGTGCCTTGTGGATTTTTATCTGTCTTTCATCACTCTCAGGAGCTGTGGTTAGTTCTGTTTCTTCACCATTAACGAGAAAGAAAGAAAGAAAGCGGGCTTGCTTTTCCCAAGATTGCTAACCATGAAATATTTGTTGCAATGTTCCAGCTTTAGACACTTGAAATTCAAGCCCTGTTTGAAGTACTGAATACACTGATGATCACGTGACCTGCTGAAAGTTTCGGCCGCTTTAAAACAATCGTACGGCGGGACGGCGAATGGCATCAACAGGCGACGTTTGTCCTTTTTGTCTCTGTAGTGATACGTGATACTTTACGCTCGTGTCCGTGTTCTTCATTACGCCAAATGAGACAGCATTCTTATTGTGAAATATAAGACTAGACTATTAACGTCTGGACATTTCGACTTATTGTAATAGTCCGAATTCAAACACGAGCATGCAGTTATAAAAAAAAAAAATGATCAGTGGCTGTGTGGCGTCGGTGCAGTCCGGCATGAGGTTACTGTCTTATACCTTCTTATCTGTTTATACCATAACATTAGTTCCAGTTATCACATAGATATAATTTAACCAGCCTTCATTTTTCTTTTGAAGCTAACAACATTTAAAAAAAAAAAAATCAGTTTGTAACATTACTAAGAATTCAAAAACTGAACAAAAGGTGCTGAGATTGGATAGAAAGCCTCACCATGATGGCTTTCTTTGTTAAATTTTAAATAAATAAAAAAAATCTATTTATTTTTATTCTCAGATTATGTAGAGCATCCACCGTCTAAGTTCTTGAGAATTAAGAACAAATTCTTGTGCCAACATTAATAAATAAAATAATTAAACATCAGTAGAAAAAAAATGAATGAAAGACGATGTGAATTAGCTGTTACTATAGAAACTCAAACTTATTATTATTATTATTATTCATCACAATTGAAAATCTAGAAACATCGAAAGAAAAAAAATGCTTTTGTGACTCACTGCTGGCAGAAAGATGGCACTGGCATGGGGACGGCACTGGCATTGTGTGGCAGCTTGTGGCCGACTGCCACCATGTCTTGACCGGCTGCAGCTTTGAGGAGACACGCTGCTGTCTTTTCAGGCCTTCATTCTCTCAGAGGAGCCAGCACGGTCCAGAGCTTTATTAAATAACCCTGAAAGCCTACTCTGAGTACACATGTTTGTTGTCGCATCTGTTCTTGGCCATAGCGGTGAGCTGAATGCTGACTGATTTAAGACTTTTTTTCTTCCACCTTGTGTTCCACTTAGGCGAGATGGGGTAGGAAATGGTGATTAAAAAATGTCAGTGCTGTTATTTCTATTCCTGAAGCCATTTGAGGGTTCTTCGAAAGAAAGAAAGAGGAAAGAGGAAAGAGGATTAAGAGACTTTTAAAAATTTTAATTCTTTAAATGTTTTGTTTTCTTAACACGTTATTCATTCAGTGTTGCACATTAAACGGTTTGCAGTTATTATTTAGAAGCAGAGCTTAAGCACTCCTTTTCTTTAGTGGTGCTTTAAACAATTTCTGTGAAATAGAATGGCCTTTCCTTCCCCTGGCTCCTTCGATGACCAAGTGTTTAATCCCGGTCCAAGACACTCGGCTTCTCAAACAAACACAGTTGTAACGAGAGGCTGAGCCACAATGGAATGGCTGAGATAAAAAAAATATTTTTTTTTTAATGCCAAGTTGTCGTAGTACCCACTTCACCTTCAATGCGCACACGCTGCTCAGTTATGACGTGCTGTTATCATTTACTGTCAACAGCACAAGTGCTAGTGTAGTTCTGTAAATGTTGCACAATGCCATTTCTTTTCTTAAGGGAAAAAAAAAAAAAAACAGGAGCACCGGATGAACTGATCATGATTCTTTTGAGTTTAAATACAGTTCAGGGTTGATAATTAAGTACTAAAGTAATTAAGCGATTATACAAAGCTGTTGGGATGAAAAGTGGCCAAAGCTTTTGGTCCACATTTGGCAGAGGTTAGAGAAAAATCTCACAAAAAGCTACAGGTGGATGTCAAGAGTGGCTCTGTTGTGTTGTTTTCATTTGTTCCCTTGGAGAGGAGTTTCAAACTGTTTCTAATTAAGGGAGCATTTCCTTATCCTGATAGAGGTGGTACAATCCTGTAGACTTCGCCACCCGGCTGAGTAGAGCACCAGGGCTCACTTGTTCGGGTGCTGATATGAAGCGGGGCACATTCAGGGACAATCGGGGACATTCGATATTACCAAAAACACCAGAATTATGGGAATTATGGGAAAATCGTTTTGAATGATGGTGTTTGACGCCGCAGTAAATCGTCAGAGAATTGTAAAATTGACATCAAGAAGCAATGATGCTGGTTTTCCAACTTGTAGTTTCACAACACCTTACAAAATAAACCTGGTTATGGTTGATTTATGTTTACATTTTGGCGACTTAAGACAAAGGCCTATGCATCGCCGAAGGTCCGTTCTCACTATCACTATATTAAATCACAAAACTAATGAGGATTTGCAGAAATCTTTGCTGTGGAGGTATCAGGATGTCTACATGGCCTTTTAGACGGCTGTATAGAAATCAGCTTCGCCAAATGGGATTGACGGTTGCCAATCTAATCATGGTTTAAAGCCTTTCAAATTGACTCCAAACGTCAAACTGTGGTTTCTAACCCAATTACATCAACTAAATTGTATCTATCAGGACAAGGTTATTTGTGTCCGCACCAAGGGGATTAAGGATTTAATGCCATCATTTGAATTTTCTCATTTCACCACACTGATCACAGCCGTTCGCGCTGCAGCGTAGCCTCGCATTCCGGAGTACTTGTTTATATTTAGCTCTCATTCTTGTCTTATGAAAACAGGAAATCAAGAATATTTGACAAGAGATCAGAGTCCATGCGAGCGACGACCGTGTAACGGATGACTGAGAAAAGAATCTCAGGCATCCTAAATGTGCCAGTGCGTATATTTAATAGCAAGAATGGTGACGGTAACAGTAAGTTCTGTTTCCACTGCAAATCTAAACATGGTCATCCATTCTCTAAAGCTTTTGTGCGTTCTCAGCCAAGTTAATAGACATTCCAGACTTGACCATGAAGAGGACAAAGAGCAGAGGCTTTGCATACCTTTAGGGTGAGCTCACTGCAAAATAGAGCGAATACCAGTTAATACTGTAGGCTACTTATGAGAAAAGGGAAAAATCACTAATGAGTCACTTGCATTAATGATAAATAGTGGGGTTTTTTTTTTATTATTCAGCAAATCAGCAGATCTGTGGGAAGGGGGTAATAAAGTCAGTAAAGAGAGCTGCAGAAAGACAGTTAATTGATTTGAACAGTAAAATACTGACCCCTCCTGGTTGAAGCATGTGGAGACAACAGTGGTGGTTGGTCCTCAGGTCAAGTACCTGTTCTGGGGAAAAGCTATCCAGTTGCATTTCGAATGATATCCATGTTCTCCTCTTTTTTTTTTTACGGCCAGTTTGAAGGCTGTCATAAGGCGTTCTCCCGCCTTGAGAACCTCAAAATCCACCTACGGAGCCACACAGGAGAGAAACCGTATGTGTGTCAGCACCACGGCTGTCAAAAAGCTTTCAGCAACTCCAGTGACCGCGCCAAGCACCAGCGCACGCATGTCGACACGGTGAGTCTGCACTCGAAATACAGACTTGACTACTCTAACATTTCAGATGGTCCAGGGTCACTTGTGAATTCCAGCAATTCCTGTCTGTGCGTTCCAGAAACCTTACGCGTGTCAGATTCAAGGCTGCCAAAAACGCTACACCGATCCCAGCTCTTTGCGAAAGCACGTCAAATCACACTCCACCAAGGAGCAGCAGGCCAGGAAGAAGGTGAGCAAATGATCTGGGGGAATATCTCACCAGTCCTGCATGTGCTAATCAGTCATGTCAATCTGGACAGAATTCTTCAACACTAAGTAGACGTGCAATAAAACATGTTGGCCGTTGCCATATGATAATCAGCTTTTTCGTTCTTTCTGCATGCATTTCATTTAATGTGCCATCGAATGCTTATGATCCATAACAACCATTTGCAAGGGCAGATTTCGAACTTGTGTAGGAGCTGTGCTCATTATCACAGAAAGGAAAAACAAATGGTATCACCATAGATACGGCTACTTAGGGTATGCCGCTTTTGGACTGGAAGCGAAAAACAAGAGTGATTATTTCTTTTTTTTCTTCTTCTTCTTCTTCTTCTTCTTCTTCTTCTTCTCCTGTAGCATATGTTTTCTGCGGATAATGTCAGTGATGCGCTTAAAATAGCCAGTGTTAATTCTAGCACGGATGCCGTGCCAAATGCCAAACTGTTTATAGAGGTTTGTTTTAACCTATGCACGTGTCAAACTATGAAAATCTAAAATAGGGCTTAGGAATTCATGCGGTTTATCGTTTAAGACTTAAAATCAATCCTATTAAGTATTAAAGTCCAGCGTAGGCAGTTGTTCCACAGGGTCAAAATAGTGCTCACTTTGTACAAAGAAAAGCATCAGGCTTTACGCGAGCCAAACACTATCTATTCCCCAAAGCGCCCGCTACGTTGCATATTTGAGCGGTAATATCCCCTCGATCCTTCTATTTACTGTTTAAGGCTATAAATCAACTGTTCTCACTATTATCTGCAAAGAGCTGATATGGATTTTCTTTCCAACCAAACAGGAATCCGACTAGAGTAATAACACTTTTGAATATCAAGGTCAGTTAAGTAAATAAGTGAAAAAGATGTGGCTTCTAATCGAATAAAAATGTACAGCCGTACCAGCTCAGTCTGGATGCTGAAGATCCTTGATGTAAAGGAAGAGCGAGCTGGGTGAATGTCAATTATTCTTGATTGTTGAAATCTCTCCCATAGAAATTCAGACGCGTTTTCTTATCACTGTGGCATTACCGCCAGCTTTTGTACCTAGAAAGGTACAGTACATATATATGTAATGTACATTTAAAGCTTTACTTGAAAAATCACTTCTAGTCCAGTTTTAAATGATTTTTAAAGGTACATTATGTCTAATAGGGGTTTCAAGTCAAACCGGGACTTTTCTATATAATCCCCTGCTACACTAATGCATTTATCCCAGTGCTTCACTAGTGCTTGGATACCTTGGAGGTAGAAAGTTTTCTCGTATGCCAGAGACATGATCGGTCTAACTGCTTCATGTCTGAAACACTGGCCTCCCAAGAACTCCGTTAATGGCCAAACATGTGGAAATGCATTAATGTGAGGTCAGGACGGTGACCTCAGCAAGGTTGGCGACAAGTTATCTGCCGATTTTTTTCGAGGATCAGGCGTTCCACTCGCTGAGTGTCCACAGGAACGACTGCAGTGGGCTCAGAGCCACCTCGGCCGGGATTATCATTCATGGATGTACAGCCTTCTTTAAAACTTTTGCACCATTCAAGTGTTGTACTGCGGCTGCTTGACTTCTTTCGTCAATGTCAATCAGTTCTATACGTTCATTCACAATAAATTTAATAATAACCCAGTTTGACTTCAACAACCCTTGTATCTCCCATAAGTTGACGTTGTTTCAACAATGACTTTTAAGAAATCCTCTTTATATAAGACATGTTAACACTTTGGTTGCTTCTATAAGTCAAGTCAAGTCAAGTCAATTTTATTTATATAGCGCTTTTAACAATTGACATTGTCGCAAAGCAGCTTTACACAATAAAAAGAAGTAAGTTTGTATGCAATGTGCATGAATCCAAATGATAAGATTGTCCCTGATGAGCAAGCCGAGGGTGACGGTGGCAAGAAAAAACTCCCTGAGATGGTAATAGGAAGGAACCTTGAGAGGAACCAGACTCAACAGGGGACCCATCCTCATCTGGGTGATAACGGATAGCAGGGATTGATCAGCATAATAATGTGTACTGGAAGTTCAGTGTAACAGGAGATGTGTTAAAATTAAAATTAAAAGGAGTCCAGTTTGTTCCTGGAGGCTCAGGTAGACTGTAGGAGATTCCAGTCCTGAGCTATCGAACAACTGAAGTCACAGCTCTCCAGAGCATCAGTCGATGATAGGACAGTCTTAATGGAAACCATCCCCAGCCACCATATGAATCCAGGCAGACCACATGAGGCATTCATGCGACGAGATCTCCGACCAGAACCAGGACTCCAGGACGGGTTAGACGGCTCCAGAGGGCAGAGGAGTGGATCACTGGCAACTCAGGAGCGAACATGTATAGCTCGACAGAGAGACAGGGAGAGGGAAAGGAGAGAGGGAGAGAGAGAGGGAGGAGAGAGCAGAAAAGGAGAGAACAGAAAATAAGGAGAGATGGCAGTTAGGTATGGTCACAGTCAACATGTATAAGGTGAATGTATATTAGTGCAAAGTGCAAGCAGGGACTCCGGCAGGACTAACTATAACAGCATAACTAAAAGGGAGAGCCAGAAGGAAACATGAGGCTCCCTGAGATGTAAAGCAACCAATCACCTCACCGTCAACAAACCTGAGTGAACAATGAGAGTGGGGAGGACAGCATCTAAACATACCAGTTCACCAGAATACTCTACGTCCATGAGTCCCCCAGATCTGCTCCTTTACCTAAGGTTAATCTATTTACAAAAATGCTTGGCTAAATAAATAGGTTTTTAGCCTAGACTTAAACACTGAGACTGTGTCTGAGTCCCGAACATTAACAGGAAGACTATTCCATAACTTTGGGGCTTTGTAAGAAAAAGCTCTGCCCCCTGCTGTAGTTTTAATAATATGTTGTACTGACATGTAGCCTGCATTCTTTGATCGAAGTAGACGTGGCGGATCGTAAGACACCAACAGTTCACTAAAATACTGCGGCGCGAGACCATTTAGTGCTTTAAATGTCAAAAGTAGCATCTTAAAATCAATGCGAAATTTCACAGGGAGCCAATGCAGTGTAGATAAGATAGGGGTGATGTGCTCGTATCTTCTGGTTCTAGTGAGGACTCTCGCTGCTGCATTCTGTACTAAATGAAGCTTGTTTATACACCTAGTTGAACAACCAGACAGTAAGGCGTTACAATATTCCAACCTAGAGGTGATAAAAGCATGAACTAGTTTTTCTGCATCATTTAGTGATAATATGTTTCTTATCTTGGCAATATTTCTAAGGTGAAAGAAAGCTATCCTGGTGATATTATCTACATGAGCTTCAAACGAAAGGCTGGAATCTAATAACTATATCTATAACCAAAACAATTTTTATTTTTTCAATATTTTGGCATTTGTGCCTTTTACCACTACTGATCAAAAATACAGATATACACACGTGGACAAAATTGTTGGTACCCTTCGGTCAATGAAAGAAAAACTCACAATGGTCACAGAAATAACTTTAATCTGACAAAAGTAATAATAAATAAGAATTCTATGAATGTTAACCAATGAAAATAAGACATTGCTTTTCAACCATGCTTCAACGGAATTATTTTAAAAAATGAACTCATGGAACAGGCCTGGACAAAAATGATGGTACCCCTAACTTAATAGTTTGTTGCACAACCTTTTGAGGCAATCACTGCAATCAAACGATTCCTGTAACTGTCAATGAGACTTCTGCACCTCTCTGCAGGTATTTTGGCCCACTCCTCATGAGCAAGCTGCTCCAGTTGTTTCCGGTTTGAAGGGTGCCTTTTCCAGACAGCATGTTTCAGCTCCTTCCAAAGATGCTCAATAGGATTGAGGTCAGGGCTCATAGAAGGCCACTTTAGAATAGTCCAATGTTTTCCTCTTAGCCATTCTTGGGTGTTTTTAGCTGTGTGTTTTGGGTCATTGTCCTGTTGCAAGACCCATGACCTGCGACTGAGACCCAGCTTTCTGACACTGGCCAGCACATTTCTCTCTAGAATCCCTTGATAGTCTTGAGATTTCATTGTACCCTGCACAGATTCAAGACACCCTGTGCCAGATGCAGCAAAGCAGCCCCAGAACATAACAGAGCCTCCTCCATGTTTCACAGTAGGGACAGTGTTCTTTTCTTCATATGCTTCATTTTTCCGTCTGTGAACATAGAGCTGATGTGCCTTGGCAGAAAGTTCAATTTTTGTCTCATCTGTCCATAGGACATTCTCCCAGAAGCTTTGTGGCTTGTCAACATGTAGTTTTTTCTGATTTGTTTTCAACAATGGTGTCCTCCTTGGTCGTCTCCCATGTAGTCCACTTTGGCTCAAACAACGACGGATGGTGCGATCTGACACTGATGTTCCTTGAGCATGAAGTTCACCTTGGATCTCTTTAGAAGTCTTTCTGGGCTCTTTTGTTACCATTCGGATTATCCGTCTCTTTGATTTGTCATGAATTTTCCTCCCTTGGCCACGTCTAGGGAGGTTGGCTACAGTCCCATGGATCTTAGATTTCTGAATAATATGTGCAACTGTAGTTACAGGAACATCTAGCTGCTTTTAAATGGTCTTATAGCCTTTACCTTTAACATGCTTGTCTATAATTTTCTTTCGAATCTCCTGAGACAACTCTTTCCTTCGCTTCCTCTGGTCCATGTTGAGTGTGGTACATACCATGTCACCAAACAACACAGTGACGACCTGGAGCCCTATATATAGGCCCACTGACTGATTACAAGATTGTAGACACCGGTGATGCTAATTAGTGGACACACCTTGAATTAACATGTCCCTTAGGTCACATTATTTTCAGGATTTTCTAGGGGTACCATCATTTTTGTCCAGGCCTGTTCCATGAGTTTATTTTTTTAATAACTCTGTTGACGCATGGTTGAAAAGCAATGTCTGACTTTCATTGGTTAACATTCATGGAATTTTTTTTATAATTATTTTTGTCAGATTAAAGTTATTTATGTGACCTTGTGAGTTTTTCTTTCATTGACCGAAGGGTACCAACAATTTTGTCCATGTGTGTAAAAATGGAATTATCT
Organism: Clarias magur; assembly: GCA_013621035.1. Lineage (NCBI taxonomy): Eukaryota > Metazoa > Chordata > Actinopteri > Siluriformes > Clariidae > Clarias > Clarias magur. The sequence continues at coordinate 3,414,567 of QNUK01000027.1, read as the reverse complement.
CATTTGCTGTGAAACACAGTTCACATGGATCCATGTTCACATGGATTAAACCTGGTTTAAATCCATAAAGCTTTATGCTCTCAGGCTTTTCCTGACTTAATACAGCTGGTATCAATTCATCTTCTAATTCAGAATCATGTTATTGGGAGTAGATCAGGTCCTTGAACTCCTACAGCTCAGTTTCATCATACATTATGTAATACATACATTTAGCAATTTGGCAGATGCCCTTATCCAGAGCGACTTACATTTTTATTTCATTATACATCTGAGGAGTTGAGGGTTAAGGGCTAGCTTGCTTGAGGACCCAACAGTGGTAACTTGGTGGTCGTGGGGTTTAAACCTGGGACCCCAATGCCTTAAACACAGGGCTAACTCTGACCCCATACTTTTTGCATATATTTTATGTGAGAAAAAAGGCTGTCATTATTAATATTTTATCTTTAAATGAACTCCTGTTGGAAATGTACAGTCGTGGCCAAAAGTTTTGAGAATGACACAAATATTAGTTTTCACAAAGTTTGCTGCTAAACTGCTTTTAGATCTTTGTTTCAGTTGTTTCTTTGATGTACTGAAATATAATTACAAGCACTTCATATGTTTAAAAGGCTTTTATCGACAATTACATGACATTTATGCAAAGAGTCAGTATTTGCAGTATTGGCGCTTCTTTTTCAGGACGTCTGCAATTCGACTGGGCTGCTCTCAATCAACTTCTGGGCCAAATCCTGACTGATAGCAACCCATTCTTTCATAATCACTTCTTGGAGTTTGTCAGAATTAGTGGGTTTTTGTTTGTCCACCCGCCTCTTGAGGATTGACCACAAGTTCTCAATGGGATTAAGATCTGGGGAGTTTCCAGGCCATGGACCCAAAATTTCAACGTTTTGGTCCCTGAGCCACTTAGTTATCACTTTTGCCTTATGGCACGGTGCTCCATCGTGCTGGAAAATGCATTGTTCTTCACCAAACTGTTGTTGGATTGTTGGAAGAAGTTGCTGTTGGAGGGTGTTTTGGTACCATTCTTTATTCATGGCTGTGTTTTTGGGCAAAATTGTGAGTGAGCCCACTCCCTTGGATGAGAAGCAACCCCACACATGAATGGTCTCAGGATGCTTTACTGTTGGCATGACACAGGACTGATGGTAGCGCTCACCTTTTCTTCTCCGGACAAGCCTTTTTCCAGATGCCCCAAACAATCGGAAAGAGGCTTCATCCGAGAATATGACTTTGTCCCAGTCCTCAGCAGTCCATTCGCCATACTTTTTGCAGAAAATCAATCTGGCCCTGATGTTTTTTTTGGAGAGAAGTGGCTTCTTTGCTGCCCTTCTTGACACCAGGCCATCTTCCAAAAGTCTTCGCCTCACTGTGCGTGCAGATGCGCTCACACCTGCCTGATGCCATTCCTGAGCAAGCTCTGCACTGGTGGCACTCCGAGCTGCCCCACTGCTGAATTCTCTTTAGGAGACGATCCTGGCGCTTGCTGGACTTTCTTGTACGCCCTGAAGCCTTCTTAACAAGAATTGAACCTCTTTCCTTGAAGTTCTTGATGATCCTATAAATTGTTGATTTAGGTGCAATCTCAGTAGCCACAATAACCTTGCCTGTGAAGCCATTTTTATGCAACACAATGATGGCTGCACGCGTTTCTTTGCAGGTCACCATGGTTAACAATGAAAGAACAATGATTTTAAGCATCACCCTCCTTTTAACATGTCAAGTCTGCCATTCTAACCCAATCAGCCTGACATAATGATCTCCGTCAACATTCTCACCTGAGTTAACAAGACGATTACTGAAATGATCTCAGCAGGTCCTTTAATTGCAGCAATGAAATGCAGTGGAAAGGGTTTTTTAAGTTTTTAAGTTAATTTTCATGGCAAAAAAGGACTATGCAATTCATCTGATCACTTTTCATAACATTCTGGAGTATATGCAAATTGCTATTATAAAAACTTAAGCAGCAACTTTTCCAATTTCCAATATTTATGTAATTCTCAAAACTTTTGGCCAGTGTAGTATACTGTATAACCAATGTATAATTAATTATATACAGAATTTAGTCTGGATTTAATTTTAAATTAATTTCCATATAACAGTTGAGAGCCAGCACTGAGATCTACCAGGGCGGACTTTCTGAGTGTTTAACTATCCAGCCACTGCAGCCCAGTCTGTCACCTTTGGAGCTGATTGAAAGCCGTTCTCCATCTCTTCCTGCTGACATGTACACAGGTACGGCAGTTCTGTTCGCAATGTGGCATTTAATTGTGCTGTAGGTATTTTGAGTGCGTTGTGTCTGTTCGCTAGGTGTGTTCTCCATAGATCAGGCCAGCCAAATGACTCCTGGTCAGATTCAGCATTCCACCCATGGCTCTCATGTGCCATTGTCTGCACTATCTCCAACGACCAGCAGGTACGTCATCATTCTAAAGGAAATGTGAAGCTTTCTCTTTTATAGCCATTTTGTCATTGCTTGGATATTGGTTGGAATGGCATATCTGTAGGAATCTCGAATCTGATTGATCAGAAGGTGTTGATTAATTTTCTATAGCAGCAGCTGTGATATTAGGGAGTGAAAGCTGGGACTCAAATTGTGTTTACTCACTCACTCATCATCTATACCACTTATTACTGTATTCAGAGTCACAGGGGCCTGGAGCCTATCCCAGGAGCCTTAGGGCACAAGGCAGTGTACACCCTGGACAGGGTGCCAATCCATCAGAGGGCGCACACACACACACTCACACACTACAGCCAATTTGGGAACGCCAATTAACCTAACCTACATGTCTTTGGACTGTGGGAGAAAACAGGAGTACCTGGATGAAACCCACCAAGCACGGGCACAACATGCAAATTCCATGCACACAGAGACGGGAATCGAACCCGGACCCAGGAGGTACAACGCGACAGTGCTAACCACTACACCACTGTGCTGCCTTGTGCTTGTTTAAATACGTCTAATACATTTCTTTAGCACATCATCCCGGGGACTTGAGTGATAGACTTTATACATGTTATTATTCAACAAAAAGGTATACTGCAATTGGTGATATGGTGGTAAGTTTTTTTTTTTTTAACAAGCATAGCTTCCAGTGTCTACCGATAATTGCCACTTTAATAGGAGCATGAACTGATCCATTCAATTAATAATCAATTAACTACATAAATGATTATGAGTATATATTCTGGTGTTCCTATTAAAGTGTCATGTGAGTGTAAGTATTCCTCTAACCCAAATGCAGCACAAAGGCCTGAGGTACCCTGCAAAGTATACTACACAGGGTTTTCAGCCATGTTAAGTGTGATTTCAAACCGCAGGGAGCGAAAATGTTCAGTTCAAAGGGAACGTTGTAGGGAACGAGTGAACATCAGGTCTTCACTTCACCTTAAAAAGGGAACGAAAAAATTCCCATCAGTCATTGCGTCTCGCTGGAGCGTGAAAAAAATGGAACTTGAAAAAGGATTTATATATTTATTATCTTTATTGATAATAAGTCGAGGATGACATCATATTAAAAGGACACTAAAATTTACATTTTCATTTTATCAGTACATCTTTAATCAGTCTTTATCATAATTAATCAATAATTTATTTACTGAAGTGAAGTTATGCATGATTCAATGGTATATGTTTTAATAGTAAATGTTTTCAATAAATATTCAATATTTAATGTCCGTAGTGTGAAATTTTCACAGCAGCAGTGACAGGTTTTTTCGAGGTGCTTATGTTACTATGGTAACGCACGGAGGAAGTGACGTCTGCGCTGGTGACTTCGCAGGGTGTCCCGAATGGTGGAGTTTTGTCGAGGGAAGTTCACTTCACCGACATTCCCTGCAAACGGAGCAGGGAGTAGGGAGCACCCTGTGAAGTACACTTCAGGATGGAGGTTTTTGATACGCCCACTTGTATGTCCAATTTATTTGCAGATCAGTCCTGCACTTGCGTGCATACCATAGTTATAGTTAACCTTGATAATTATTTTCCATATTTTCTAACACAAGGATGAACCATGTCTATAAATTACAAAGATTTCTGATAAGAGGAAACTGTGAGGAAAAAGGAAATTTGGTACGACTCAAGGCTGTCGCTCACAATTAACACTCTAATTAGGTCACCAATTCGTCAAACAAAACAATGTGTAACGGCTTTGAATTCTACCCAAAATGAATTAATTTGTTCGATCACTTGTCTCAAACGGGAGCAGCAGAACATTTCCATTCACACAGTGGCCATTATAGCAAATGAACAATAATGAGGGTTTTAAAACAAGTACTCTGAACCGCAGAGGTTGCGTTCCTCCTAAAGGTTCCAGCTGGGCTTCAAAATCGCCCGTTGCCTCGGAGAAAGGAAAAAAAGAACTAAAAGAAAGAAAAATGAAAAAGAAAGAGTCTGCTCACGCTAAATCGCATAAGGTACATTTCTTTTTTCACTCACCAGATTAGAGCAGACAGAAAGAGAGAAATTTTAGCCACCACATTAAGCTGGCATTACTTCTATACACTTGTGTCTGTGCCCCTTTGCAATGGGTGATGAATTGGTTTGTATAATCCTTGTCTTTCTCATGTATGTTTTTTTTTTTTTTTTCTTATCCCACCCCTCCCCGATACTATGTTTTGGTTCACTCTCAATGAACAAACCTACCATGGACAGAATTGTTATTTATTCGCATTCTTCTTTCGTTCACCTTGGCAAAGCAGGTTGCTATGACAGATTGAAATGCCCCAACAATCTTCCTCTTTCTCTCTGGTCTGCAACAAAGTCCTTGGTCATTGGTTGTCATGGATTTATGGCAGCAAACTCATAGTTGGAATAATCTGATCAAAATAAGGTGCCATTTTTCTGCCCTGTGAAAGACTCCAGACGGGCTTTTGTGAGTCAAATGTTTGTACTATGGCAAAGCGTTTTTTTTTTCCTTTGTTATGAAGTTTACAATTTAGGATTGCCAGCGACGCTGTTAGACAGCCGGTCCATAGAGATCTATTCCTTCAGTGCTTCAATTCAAAAGCAATGAGAGGGAACCACAGCGGTATTACCAGGGCCAGATGCTCATGGTTACGCTCGGCCCGCGATTGTTGCTGCACCAGTGGTACACATGCCATCCAAAGTGCGTCTCAAAAGAGAATGGGCTAGTAAGACCAAACTGTCCTGTGCTTCATTAGTCTTAAGACTCCACTTTTATTGAAGCTATAGCGATCGACCAGAGGGATGCCGAAATTCGCTAACTCAAACCATCAGGAAAAGTTAGTTGAGTTAACTATAGAAATAGTTGAGCTATAGAAATAAAATTAAGCAGATTGGGGTAATTGCCACACTGTGTGTTCAAGCGTTATATTCTTGGGTTTTTTTCTTTACTACTATCCTCTTTTAATTCAGATCTATTTCAGTTGGTTTGATCATACACGGTAATTAAAGTAACTTAAACAGATCATTAATTTTTTATCTTTCATAGGATTTTCTGTCTAAGGGGATTTCTTTAATTGTTGTAGACCCAAAGTGTTGTAGACACAAACCTAAAAAAATATGTCTTCATTCTTAAATTAAAGGTAAGTTGCATTCCTAGACCAAATTACTGTGGTGTAAATATAAAGGATTAAAACACGAAAGGTGTGCTGTTATGAAAACGTACTCTATGACGGCCCGGTGTGGTATATTCGTTTTATGTATTACTTGTGTAAGTACGGGAAAAGAGTTTTTAAAAAATAGTTGATCAGCTTTGATGTAATCAGTGATATTATTATTTCAGGTTGAAGCCCACATACAGTACATGCCTGCCTGTTTTTTTGTACAGCAGGACTCTCTGCTATCTTATTAATACAAAGAAAAGAAAATTGTCTTGTGCCTTGTTTACATTAACTTGCATTTCTTTCGTCATGAGCCAAATACACTCCCTGTTCGGTAATCGCAGAGTGAATCACAGATGAGAAATCAAAAAAGTAGATCGGATAAAGATCTTAAGTGGTATCACTTATACCACTTTAGTTCTATAATTTCAGCAGTGAAAATATGAACTAATCCCGGTAAAAATATTCAGTTTAGCTTTTTTAATTTGTATCTATTGGTGCAGCTGTTTGTTTACATTGAGCAAGCTTTTTTTTTTTTTTTTTGATTATTAAATCTGTCACATAACTGTTCATAACATCACTTTTACTAAACATTTTGATTTCATTTATTGTGCAGGTTAAGCCTCAGGCAGATCTCTAAGTACTGCAAAAATTCCATTCAATTCTGTCCAGCGATAGATTTAAGACGTGCCCACAGTTTGACGCATGTGCAGTACCCTGTCAAATTTTTCGTTCATAGTCTGACACATAAATGCTCATAACTTCCCCTCAACTAAATATTTTGATATATATATCATTTATATATTTCATTCATGGTGCAGATTTATCTCCAGGCAGATACCAAAGGACTTTATAAAATTTTGACTAGCCAGTTTTGCGTGCTGCTGGGACAGAATCTGGCTGGACAGACATACAGACATACAAAGTTTTTCTGGGATTGGTTTTGGGTCCTCCAATGTATGAAACATAAAGATATCATTGAAAGAGGTCGTTCTGACCAAAACCTTTCTTTTATTTATATACAGTAGATTCTGTATAATGGCATATTATACTTTTTTTCCGATTTACGGCTGCATATTTTTTGTTGTGAAAAATCGACAAAACAGTTTAGTTCCTGTTACCACTGATGTCATAACAGCTATAAACAGTTGTTATCTATTGTCATGAAGACTCTCTTGTGGCGGAAAATCTAGAGACTGCTACAAAGCCTTCACACTGGAGACTCCTTCACAAATTTAAACAAATATTTCTTCGCTTTGAAGTGCTTGTGACTGAAGAATAATAATGCACTATAGAAATGCTCAAGTATTAGAACAGAGGCGTTAATAAAATGAATCTGTAGTCCATAAGAACCCATGGTGAACAAGGTGTAACAAACCCTTCATATGTTCTGGAAAGTTCCTTATTCAGCTTTATCCTTGACTTTAGCTAATGAAGTCCCTAAGTGACATCTAATAAACATCCTGGTGCAGTCTTGTGACAATTTGAGAATTTGTGTGCGCATGACATCATTTCCAAAATGGTGGCAGGTCTGAATAGTACGTGAGCTAATTTTTAAAAGCTTGATTTTTTTTTTTTTGTTTTGTTACAGAAAATAAGTTTCATTCTGTTTATCAATTTTAATGATTTAAAAATATCTCATATTTAATATTAACGAATTGACATAAAACTAATTAATAAAATTTATGTAATATTGCTGTGACATAAGGCTTTAACCATACAATCGTCAGGGAAAATGCCATGCCAAGTCTAAACGTGCTCTATGTGGTCTATTTGCTATATGTTACATCCCCCATAATGTCTCTTAAAGGTGAAATGGGTCTGAGCACTTATGGGTTAATTAAAAGTACATCTAGTACTTGTGCCAGAGCTTCTGTTATTTACAAAAATCAAGATTTTAACAGTGACATACAATTTATTTAGATATTTTTTTCATTGTAGGTTTGATGCTCCTGTAGCACAGCTTCCAACCCCCCAGGCCACACCTGCAGTTTCTCGTTCACACCGCCACATGGTGGCAGCACAAAAAAACAACAGACTTCCAGGATACCCGGAGCAGACTGCAGCATCCCTAGCTCCTCCTCAGGATAGTAAGCTCATAGTCAATACCAATTTCCTGTAATATTTCTTTCATATGCTATGTTTATCCTTTATGTTTCTTGATGCCAAAATGGCATTTTGAAAAAGAATATTAGTTGGCATTGGTAATATTTTTCAACAAAGAATCTCAGTGACCGTGGAGGGTTTGCACTGAGACAAAACCAGATACATATGCAAGACAGCATTTCCTGATGCATATTGACTTTTTACTGCCAGGCCGAAAAACTCCGGCTGAATGATTCATGAATCCGTGCTTCCATTTCAGGAGCAACAGATGGCTGTCTGTTGGGCAAAGTCAAAAATAGGTCTGTCTGATTCAGACCTTATCTTGTGTTTCCAAGCACAAAGGAAATAATCTGTTCAAATTCCATGCCACGCTTGTGCTGATTTGAGAGGCATGGCACAGCAGTGGTTAGATAAATTATAATGAGCTGTTTAAAGACCAGCTTTCAGCTCCAAAACACTGTGTGTGTGTGTGTGTGTGTGTGTGTGTGTGTGTGTGTGTGTGTGTGACAACACTCCTCAGGTTTCCCGAGTCATGCCCAGACGATGTGCTCACCTTCATATACTAAGTCGCCGCAGACAGGAAAGCAGATTTCTGCCTGTTCCATGATGCAGATCCCCATGTTCCAGGACAGTCTGGGTTCCTCAGGCACAGCTCAACAGGAACCTGAGCTGATCCACCAAGCTCTGTCAAGCATCGCAGGTGCTCAGTCATTTAAGTGTAATCCCATAGATACACAGATCAGCGATAACGTTACCACCACTGACATGTGACAGTGAATATTTTGTTACAATGAGATATTTTTGTGAACAGTTGGTTCTCAAAGTTGATGTGTTGTGAGCAGGAAAAATGGGCAAGTGTAAGAATCTAAGCGACTTTAACAACAAATTTTGGATGAAAATTCTGATGACTAGACAACTGGGTCAAAGCATCTCCAAAGCGGTGCAGTGATTTGGACTTTGTTTACCTGGTTCAAGGAAGGGCAACCGGTGAACTAGCAACAAGAGCATGGACGGCCAAGACTCAATGATGCATGTGGGGAGTGAAGTTTATCCCATCTGGTCTGATCCCACAAAAGAGCTACTGTAGCACTGTAGGTGTCAAAACACAGAGCTCTTGCTGTAAATGGAGATGTTTGGCTGCTGACTGGTCATGCCTACCCCGTATACATTGAAAAGCTCCTATAATGGGCACAGGAAGCAATGGAAGAAGGTGGCCTGGTCTCCTGAATCATATTTTCTTTATATCAAATGGATGGCCAGTTGAGTGTGACACTTACCTGGGGAAGAGATGGCACAAGGATGGACTATGGGAAGAAGGCAAGCTGGTGGAGGTAATGTAGTTTGATGCACCGGGCAATGTTCTGCCTGGAAACCTTGGGTCCTAAACATTGTTTTAGACCATTGACACCGCTTCATGACAAAGGTGTTCCTCAAAGCCAATGGCCTCTTTCTGCATAATAATGCACACTACCAAAAAGTGTTCAAGAATGGTTTGAGGAACATAGACAGGACAAAGAGTTCTAGGTGTTGACCTAATGTCTAAATCAAGATTTGTGACATGTGCAGGAAAAAAACAAATCAGATCAAACGAGGCCCATCTCACCTCTTAGAGGAACACAGCAGACCTTCAGAGGACTTGGTGGAGTCCATGCCTCGATGGGTCGGAGTGCTTTGTTGGCACAAGAGGACTTACACAATATTAGGCAGGTGGTTTTAATGCTGTGGCTGGTCAGTGTATATGTGATGAGTGTGCATGTATGAGTGTGCGTGTTTTCATCTTAATGACCTGTATGTTTGTGACTCCAGAGTTTGATCCACATGGCAGAGCTGAGGATTCTTTATGCCATCAAGATCATTCAGCATCAGACGATAACTACCTTCACATATGTCCGCATGACATGGACCGACACCCAAGTCAGCTCTCATGCGTCTACACGGAGGGGTGAAAGAGAGACAGCTTTAATCATACATATATCTATACTGAAGATTTATTCTGACCTTTTTCTAGTTTGTAAGTCATGGGATCAAAATTTAACAAAAAAGATGATGTGAACAGGCTTTTGTTCTGGATTGTTTTTCACACTGATAAGGTTTTATATGTTGTAATGTTTTTTTTATGTATATCAAAATTCTCAGTCCTGTAAAAATGTATTTGTGATTTTTAAAACAGGAAGGCAAACAAAAATATGCACTTTTTGTTTGAACACTGAAAAGCATGGGCACCAAGCTAAAGCTAGCTATTCACTGAGACTAGCAGCATACATAGTTAGCATGTAGGCTTTAAATCTTTAATACGGTTAACATACATTTAAGCGAGTATGAAAACTACACAAAACATTTTGGAATATTACTATTTCTCTCAGTTTATATTGTAATGTAATGAGATGATGTGTCTCAGTGACTAACATTACACTACAGTTTAGCCTTGAACTTTTAGCATCAGCTGCTACCTGAACTGCCATGAGTTGCTCTCAGTAAATGGAAACGTTCTATCAGGAATACCACAGCAGCAGACTGTGAACATGGTTTGAACATAAGATTAATTTATGAGCAACGTTCAAGTCAAACCAGGACTTTTGATTGTGCAGAATGACAGAACACAGTTATGAGAGTAAAAACTCCCTTTATTTCTCTATTTAATCCCGTGCCACACTAATGTACTTATCCCAGAGTTTCACTAGCACTCAGGTACTATCAAGATAGAAACTTTTCTCAGTATGCTGGAGCCATGATCCCAGGAACTCCTTTTTATGTTCCAAACATGTGAAAATGGCTTGGAGTGGGCTCAAGCCTCTATGGATGTGGGACGTGGCAATAACTCCCAGACGAATTCTTGTGATGTGCAAGTGGTGTTTGTGAATGATTGCGTGTACAGTTCCTACAGACAGATGTGCATCTTCTACAAATGGGCGACAAGTTATCCATAGATATTCATGGATCAGGAGTTCAAATTGTTGAATGTTCATGGGAACGACTGAGCCACATTTTGAGCCACATCACCCGGGATCGTCATTTAAGGATGGACGGCCTTCTTTAAAACGTTTGCACCATTCAAATGTTTTACTTCGGCTTAGAATCTCATCACTACAAGACTGTGCTTGAAGTCTTCTGTAAATTTCAGTTTTATGCCCCCATTCACAAGAAATTTCATTAAAAGTCCCAGTTTGACTTGAACATCCCTTGTAGATACCAGTCTAGATATGGATATAAACTGCAAAATCACCTTAGAGCAAATCCATCACATTAAGTACTAATCAAGTGCATAATGAAGGCTTTAAATATCGCTATTCTCTTTCTTTAAAACTGCGATCATACAAGTACTGTTTTTCCCCCTCAAGACTAGAAAAAGAGGTTAAGGGCATGTGGTTCGACTAAATTACACGGTGAAAACCTTAAATGCAAATGTCAACAGTGACAAAATGAAATTGCATTTAAAAGATCTAATTGCAATGTTTTGCATAACCAGTAGCATTTAAGTCAAAACCTCCATTATCTTGGCTCACAGTGTGGGATATCGGTTGCATCTGGAAAAAGAAAAAAACGCATTTAATGGTGTAATCATCAAGAACGCGGATGCACGGCAGTGTCTTGTGAGGTCTTGTTTTGCTGAAGGGTAATTCAGTTGGGTAATTTTCACATCATGCGCTTGCACACCTTATTATGAGTCAAATAGTCTGCGTGTTATTCTGTGCAAGTGACCAGAGGTTATTTCAAATCATACCAAATTTTTGTGAGGTTAGAACTGATTAGACCCTGATGTTGGGATTTTGGAGTCTGTTAGTACTTATATACAGAAAATAGCAGATGAAGTAGATACCTTTTGAGGATTCCTGTCAACAAGAGCCCCTTGCAACAAATTCAATCAATAGTTATATAGAAATTTTGATGATGATGAAGGTACAGTACCTTTTGAGTTCTTAACAGGACTGTTCCATATTGCTGTCTTTATTCATGCACAGGAAGCACAAATCCATTATGACTAGCCATTGCCTTCTAGTCCACAATAAATCAGACTGCGAATCAGCAAACCTGTGTTCAAAAGCAAAGAAAATATTTTTTTGTCATTTTAATTTTGAGAAAGTCCATAATTCCCCATGCTTATTTTACTTTTGTTTAACATTTGTAGCTTTTGTATAAAGCACTATATAGGCATTTAATCAACCTGCTCCAGTGTCAAAAATTAAAATCTGTTCAAGACTGCAAATCATTGATATAGTGCAAATTTGTGTCATCTGTGTGCTTGTGTGAGACTTCCTCCATGATTATAAACTGAACCGAGACACATGACGGTTTTACTTTTGTGCCTGATAAGAGACTGTGTTCTTTCCATATATATGATAATCCCATTTTTTCCAAGCATCTGTTGCCAAACAGACAGATGCAAAACACCAGAGTCATGATAGCGGCAGACATTATGACAAATTATGTCCTGTGTTCATTTGCATAATAAGTGCTGTTTCAGTCAGTGTGTCACGTGCTTTTCAGAAAGCATAGCTCAGCACTCAGTATCTGATCAATGCAACCATACAGTAACCATGATACTAATACTATACTAATAATAATAATAATAATAATATTATTACATTGAAAACAGGCTGAGTGGTTGACACTGTGGCCTTGCACCTCCAGGGGCTAGGGTTCGATTCCCACCTCAGGTCTGTGTGCATGGAGTTTGCATGTTCTCCACACGCTTGGTGGATTTCCTCCGGGTACTCCTGTTTCCTCCTTGACTAAAGTCAATTTGGGAATGCCAGTCCAAAGACATGCAGATTAGGCTAACTGGCATTCCCAAATTGACTTTAGTGTATGTGTGTGCCCTGCAATGGCACCCTGTCCAGAGTGTACCCTGCCTTGTGCCCAAAATCTCCTGGAATAGGCTCCAGGCGCCTACATTACGTTAGCAAAAAGCCAAGCGCATGCATTAAAAGCCAAGTTGACCTTTTTCACCAAAATCTGTGACCAAATTATTCTCAAACCCACTCATTACACACGATCACACGGGTCTCAAAACACAGCTTACAAAACACTAATTAGTCATAAATCGAGTGCATTAGAAGCCTTGTGTGCCCACATTGGAAGCCGCATACACCCACATGCTCACTATCAAGTTGAGTTTTGAGACTTTGGATTCATTTGAGGACGTAAAACATTAGTTTCTTTATAATCCTACAGGTAGCACACTCTGAACTACTTACACATTTTCATCCAGAGTGGTAGGAGTGAATTATTCGCGAGGTTTGTTTAGAAACAATAATTATGGTGGAGGAAAGAGATATGTGCTCCTCAGTTAAATGTTAAATTCTTGTATTTGAAGTTATTGTGTATTGCGTATTAAATGCTATTCTTGTTTTTTGAGTGAGAAAAGGAATGGGTTAAAAATCGTGATACTATAGTATCATAATTTTAATTGGCACCTAGGTATCGCTATGATGTCGTATTGGGAGGTGCCTAATGGTACCCATCTCTAATATCTATGCCCATCACATGATTAGAGAAAGGAGTTCAGTACGATATCTGATTGATGATCGAATTTTCCTGTATAATGCATCATTACAGGTGGGTAGGCTTTTTTTACTCTGAAAATTTCTTAAAATATATAAATACACACTACAATACAGTACTAAACCACGTTCACGACATTATTTTAGCCTCCGTTCCTTTCTCTGTTTACTCTACCAAACTTGATTATGGAGATGACGTCGAAAGCGAAGTCCCGCCCCGAATCTTTTAATTAACCATTTCCCAAAAAAAAAATGTCCTTGTATATTTGTTTAATGTGCTGAATCTAGGACGAATAAAGAGTTTTTAATTTCTATTAGAATATTTAATACATGTGGCTAAAATTACTAAACTAATTAATCATAATGTAAAAAATAATGATTATGGTAATATTAACAACATCTTAAAATTCTTATTTTTTAAATAATTTTTTAAAGTACTAATACTGGCTTCAACCGAGCTGATTTGCCAATAATTTATTCGAAATTTATTCTCACTCTCATTCGCGTTTTTGTTGCTTTACTGTGACGTAGACTCCGCCCCGTTTGTGACGTACTACCGCTCAACTCTATGTTAGGTTGTGCCAAAACGCGCGATGCGCTTTATAGCAACCGTTGCCCTGTGATCCGGCGCCATAGTCACCGTAGTCGTGGCGACTGTAACCCACCAACAACAACAACCAGCACCTCGCGCTCCATCCTTTTTTACCTCCTCTGCCATCCTCATCTCCACACACACCGTTCAGGTGAATATATATAAATATTTTTTTTTCTTTCTGTGTATGTGTGTTTTCTTCCCTTTTCACGGCTTGTATTAGTATTATTAATAATAATAAAAAACAACCGTCGCTTTGCTTATACAAACGAAAAGACATCATCGGTATTGTAAAATTATATCTTTTCAGATGCGCTAAGATGCTAAGTTGGTTAGCGACGCGGAGTGGGAATGATTTCGCCGCTGCTAACGCTAGCTAGCTTAGCCGCGCGCGGATACGTCCGTCCCGTGCGTCTCGCGCGAGCGCTTTTTTGAGAGAGAGAGAGAGAGAGAGGGAGGGTAAAGGAAAATTAAAATAGCTTTTATTATTGTGCTTTTCTTCATATATATTATGACGAACTATTCTGATGGAAACGTTTCCTGACGTGTTTGGCGGCGTGTATTGTTGTTCCTGTGGAAGTTTCACGAAGCTCCCCAGCATCATTCGCCTCCTCGAGGCGCAGAAAGAGCAGGTGTTTCTGAGGCGCTCGGCTCCGGGAAGCTAATCGCTAAGCTATCTGAAGTTTAACCGACGCAACGTTAAAGGCTCGTGCGAACCTGTACGCGACCTTAAACCCCATTTCTCTAAAAATGGCTGCGTTTGTGGTTGTAATAAAGACCAAGGCTCCTTCTTATTAGCTGATATTCTCTCCAGCAGGCGTCTTAATAAGGGTAATGTATAAGGGACGGGTTTGCTAAACGTTCGCTGGATATTCATACCCTCGCAAACACGATGTGATATGAAAGGATATTAATAGGAAATGGAGTCGGTGTCCGAGCAATGTGAGGTTTGAGAGAGCTGTGGCTCAGGGGTTTGCTCGGTGTCTATTGTTAGAGCGCTGTCCTGTAGCTGCTGTTAGCTTAGCATAGGCTAGCCTAGCTCTCCAGAGTTCACCATTTGGTCTTTTGTTTTTTGGTGCTTGAGAAATAAGCTCGTGTTCTTTCAGCACTCCGTGACCTAATCACCACCAGGTTCCTCTTAGCTGAAAGCTGGAACTTCACTTGTGTGTTTGTTCCAACTCTCAAATATTTTCATAGCCTAGGGAAATTAATTCGTGTTTCTGGCTTTCTTGTATTATTGCGTGAAAGCTGTTGTACATCTGCACAACAGCTGGATAATTAAGTAGCATTTTTTAGGGGGAGAGCGTCACATCATTTATTTTCTTGGCAGTGGGTGGAAAAAAAATCATTTTTGTAGTGTTTTTGCATAAATCTTCCAGGTTTTGATTTGTTCTTATCAGTGACATTTAATACCGGAGTGAACATCTGTATTATTTAAAGGTATGATAATTTATTTGATTGTTATTATTGTTATAATTTGTACAAATAATAACCTTCAAGTATATCCAAAACTGACAGATTAACCACTTTAGCCTGTTGAACTCCTAAACAGCAACAACAACAAAACACCTTTTCTGCTCCAGAGTATATGTATTTTGGATGTTCATCCTGTCAATCATTTTATACACCTCTGTTTGGATCCTGGGGGCGGAGCCTTGAGAACAGTCAAACATCATCCCTTATCATAAAAGTCTGATTCTCTTTAATGCATTTTGAAATAATTCCACAGTGTACAGAAATGGTGCTTATACTCTGAGTCTGATTAGTCAGCTTTAACTGTTTTGCGCATAAATTATTAAACAAGCATAAAAATGTTGTCATGTGCCTGTTGATAACTAGTTTATCGCGGGATCTCTGGCACCAGGATCAAACTTTCCCGGCTTCTTGGCTTGACAGCTCCTGATCCCGTATTGCAAGCGTTTCCGTTCGCCTTTTATTATGTTTTTTTTTTTCTTTATATTTTTTGAATGGTTTCTCAGTGTTGCATCAGATTTCTTTTGCGAGTCTTGTCGCCAGCTCTTTGGTCCCCCTGTTTTCTTCATTAGATGGAGAAACAGCTGTTCATCACAAGCAGATTGCACAGACCCTAACATGTGCTCGCTAGGCCTACGTGGAAGGAGAGGACTTGCAAACGAATGGTTCAGACCCGCAATTTCAAGTGTGATGCTTGATTCTATTCCTGTGGCTTGGCACTAACCTGTTTAAGTCATCAGATTTGGGGACTAGAGATAGAGAGCAGAACAGAATCTTGTACATAAGTATAGAATAGCATTCTTTCTTCCAGATTATTTACCTAAAGCAGGTTTTAAGGTTATTATTTATCACATAAAGGTGGGGGGGTATATATATATATTTTTTTTTTCTCCTCCTGTTTTTTTTTATTTATTTTGCAGCGCATCGTCTTCCCCCACATGTCCACACCTGAGGACAGAATGTCAGAAAAGGGTTTAGTTATCAGATCTCATTACTACTCGCCCAAAGGCAGACGGAGAGCAAAAAAATGGGGCCCTGCCACCTGTTCTTTCTATCCTGTTCGTATTTCCAATCACTTTAAAAGCCACCGAGAGGGTTAATAATTCATATTCATCATGTGCTTACTTGTTTTTACATGACCAGTCATTATTTAAAAAATATTAGCTTGGATCTATCTGATCACTTGTAACAAGGTGTAAGAAAAATAATGGTGCACTTGGGTCAGTTTAAAGGCGGCTGTGTTTAACAGGGGCTCTTGTGCTGCGGTAAGGGCCTAATGACGTAAGAGCATTCAGGACAACCTTTCCAGCAGCGGTAAAAATTGGTCTAGGAAGGGGGTTGCACATGACAGAGCTGTGCGAGAGAGAGGGAGGAAGGGAGGGAGAGTAAGAGCGAGCACTGCCCTCCTCTTGGCCCTTTGTTAGCACTTGGCTTTTGAGACAGGGTGAGTTTGGGTCTTAAGTGGGCCACAGGGGAGCACATGAATGCACGGAAGGTGCAGAGGGCCTCGGGGATGGGGGGGTGGGGGGGCACAGAGCATGTTGAAGAAGCCAGGCAGGTGCCTGTTTGTGGCAAGTTTTCCATCGCTCCTCATCAGGGCAAGCCAAGGAGCAGGTGGCCTTTGTTTAGAGACTCTAGTTTATTGTGCGTGAGAATTCTGCAGGACTTTGCTTGCTTGCAAGGTTTTTAACAGCTTTGAAACAGTTTGTTGTTTATTTTATTTATAGGAGACTAGAGTTCAGTTTTATGCACACTCCAAAAGACAGAGTATAAAATGATTTCCTAAGGCGTAAACAGGCGTCTGAGCACAACAGCACCTGCATCCTCCAGGTAAATGATAAACAGGAGGCGAGGAGGAGGTGCAGAGAGACGTGTTGCCATGAGCTCAGCCTCTAGGGAAAGTCTTTCAGGCTGTCGGTAAGCCGAGGGGATAATTAGCCAGGAGAGACCTTGTATGTATTAAGTCTTTCCAGCATCATCCTGAACTTTATTTTGCATGAAACTCAGGATGAGGCTGCAAAGCTTTACGTTACTGGGATTCACAAAGCTGTAGCACTGATCAGTTGTGATTGCAGCATCAGGTCTGGACAGTGTATGGGTTCTTTGATAATGTATGACAAAATAAATGTTTATTTCTTTAAATATAGCCTTGAAACACAACCTGCTGCAGGCAGTGTACAAGTAATGCGAGGTGATATCTATGCAGCACACACGTCCCTCCTGTTCATTTCCTCTCTTCGAACTCCTGTTCTATTTGTATTGGTGTGGCGAGTGTCTGAGAGCGACTGTGGCTCTCGCATGAGCGCTTCATCGAGGTGAATCATGAGCCAGATTTTTCATACACCCTGTGCGCAGTGGGCTGATTGATGAATCACAGGGCTTTGTGATAATCTTGGATTCTGTAGACGTGTAATTTCGGTTAGCCCGCAGCCACTTGGAGCGAAGGTTTAGAAAAGGCGCAGGCTGGTGCGTGAGGCCCGAAGTGCGGAAACGTTTAATTATTAACCGCCTTTATTACTGTGGACACTGCAACAGGCCACGTTCAGAATGTGTAAAACAGCCTGGTTTGTTCACAGCTATTTTATCCACGTTCTAATTCCTCGCAGCAGCCTTCCACGCGTCCGTTCTCGTCAAAACCGAAACATGATGAAATATTTCACGGCTTGAGTTTCGAGGCTGTTCTCGCCGCGTAATGAGCGAGACGCAGTTAATGCTGCACTCATGTCACACAGCTGGGCCAGGTGTCTCAGTAACGTCACAGATGCAGCGATTCTTCAGGGCTTGAGCAGATGGACGCAAGCTGATAAGCGCTTTCTCCTTCTCAGCCATCCTGAGTTTTCCGCTCCTTCTTCGTTTTCACAAACATTTCCACTGTGCTCGTTTTGTGTGTGTCGTGCGATTTAGGCTGCAGCTTTAACCAGAGATAGAGTGGAGGTGTAGACAGCGTAGGTAATCTTTATCATTACATACGTTTAATTTGATTTCAACTTTGCAGTTGTTTTTACTGATCAGCTCATTGATGGAACGGGTTTCCATAATCATTTAAGACTTAACCTGTAGCTTTCTACAATGTGGTATACAAACAGGGTTTGATGCTCTGACCCAACCTCGTGAAATCTCTAAATATTGTTTGTAGAGGACCCTGTTTACCATCAGACAGATCCTGAATTGGAGGCTCGGGCAGACGTGAACGCAGTCTAAACAAGGTGTTCAGAAATAAAGAGCACAAATTATCCTCCCGTGTAGTAACATAAGAGCTGTACTATCTTTAAACAACACTGAATGTTTTTGTTTTAACATTAAGCCATGTTGGAACATATTCAATATTTAAATGTAACTGAAAGCAGCACTTTTTTAAAAATCTCCCCTTCCTTCCCTCCCATTTAGGCGCCATGCAAACCCCAGAGGCAGGCGCTGACTCCTCATCCACAGTGCCCCTCCAGACCAGCGTGCCTGTGCAGCAGCCTGCTGTAACCATCCAGCAGGTTCCCACTCAGGTGCCTGTCCAGCAACAGGTCAGCTGTTCTCACCAATGTTTTTCTTTTCTTTTTTTTCTTTAGGTATTTCTATGGTTAAATGTACTCTCTGTGATTCGCACAGGCGCAGACTGTTCAACAGGTGCAGCATGTGTACCCATCCCAAGTGCAGTATGTGGAGGAGAACAGCGGCGTATACACCAACGGGACCATGTGAGTGCCGAGACGTGGCAAAAACAGTACATCTAAAAAAAAAAAAATCAATTATATGCATGATTGATACAGTTCTGGGTTGAACAAAGACACAAAAATGTTTTGGGTAATTTAATGTAACGCATAAGGAGCTAGGTAAATAATGCTGTTAATACATGCTAAGGAAAACAAATGAGCGTATGACCGCTACTAGCTGATCGTGTTTGCCTTGTTGACAAAAGAAATTTCTTTATTGGGTTTAAATTTGTGTTTTAATATGATATGACTTGAACAGAGATGGAAATTTTGTTAAAAATAACATCTAATGCCCGAAGACAGATATGGGATCTCTGTAGTCACATCTGTTTTCTCTCATAATGCGTTTTCACACAAAGCAGTGTTTTTAATCTTACTTTTTACAAACCCGACTCATCGGTTCACCCCATACTTGGATTTTTTTTTTGTGCGTTTCCTGCAACAATGCACCTGTGATGATCACATCATGACTTGTGTCCGGTATTAAACCAAGCAAAAGTAAAGATGGGCAAGCATCTGTTTCTGTCAATGATCACGACACCAAATAGGGTCGTTAGCAAAACCGAAACCGTCGAGCCACCACTCGGGGCCCCAGCTTAACAGTTTGTTCGGTTGCCCGACAACAAAAGAGACACATTTCACCCTGCTTTTGTCCTGAATGTCTGGCCTGGCTTTTTGAGCTGAAGGGATGAGGAAGCCGAGAAACCGTCTTGTCAAAAAAACATGTTGCCGCTGACGGCACTTGAGCCTCAGCAGGGGTGTAAATTGTGTGCAGTCACCTGACAATGACTGCAAGTATTGGCAAAAGGTCTTACATCTTCTTGCTGTGCTGCGCTCGAGAGCTGGAGAGCACTTCACTAAGCTCGCACGCATGAAGTGAAGGACATGGAGCAGACAATGATACTAATTCAGTAAATGACATCTGAGCGCTTAAATTTTTTTTCTTTCTTCATTTTTGTAGTGTATATGATGTAGCAAACGTCTCAGTTTTATTTCATGTACTAAAGTCACTGGAAACCTGTCAATTATGCACCTTTGATGATATTAGGCCTGAAGCTGTCAATAAACGGAAAGGTGATAGAAAAAGTAAAGGCATAATGTGAGATAACAGTGACCTGTTTCATAATGAAATATTTGTACTGTAATCAGCTTTTATTTTCTTCTTTTTTTTTTTTAAACAAAATGTAAACGTTATGAGCAGACGGTGTACTTGATGTATCTAATACAGCGCCATGACAAACAACAAAATGTCATCATGCTGAAGCACATTCAAAGCGGTGAATAATTAACAAAGCTTCTATGAAGTTTCCATTAAGAGTGAGGTTTCAGATTTTGTCTTATTTTTTGTTGCTTTCACATTTTTTAAAATCATAATTGCATCATCTTTATCAACATGTTAGGTGAAAACAGTGTCCGAACCAGTAGTGGGTGGTAAACTGGTAGAAAAGGGATACCAATTAAAATTTGTCAGCTGGTAGATATGTTCTGCTGTAGTTGTGCAAAGCTACAAGGGAACCTCATGTGTGCTCTAAAATATTACTTGGCACAGCAGTGCTGTTGCAGAGAGCAGGCATCGTGACTGTTTTGGCTTGTGCTTTTCACATTAAGAATCACAAAACTGTGTGGCAGTCACATAGTGAAATTTTTGACATTTTTCTACTATGTTTATGCTGCATTACATACAGTTTTCTGTATCTGTGCTACTTTTTAAAATTCTGCTTACTCCCAAAAGTGAAAAGCAGGAAAAAATTTCTAGGCTTTAAGAAGAAAAGCAAACGCCCACTTAGACAAATGTTGGTTAGGGAAGAAAAAGAACTGGATTACATTTCCATAAAATGTGTATGATTTATGTATGCAGTGTTCAGGGGATTTCATGACCTAGTCATGGCTGGACTTGAAAGTGATATACAAGCAGTTATGATTCTTTCTGTGTGGACTTGCATATTGTACAATTGTGCGCGTGTGTGTATTCCTTTAGACGCACATACTCTTACTCAGAGCCGCAGCTGTACAGTCAGAACAGCAGCGGAAGCTACTTTGACACACAAGGTGCCGCACCACAGGTGAGCACGGTGGTAACCACTCACAGCTTGACCAACAACGGCAGCACTAATGGCAGCCTGGCTATGGGCCTCACAGGGGGTCAGATCATCAGCAGCTCAGGGGCCTACCTGCTCGGGTCCAATGCCATGGACGGCTCCGCTCCTCACACTGCAGCGCAGACCACCAGGGCCTCTCCTGCTACGGTACAACAAAACACAGTCATCAAGTCCTTGTTACTTGCTCTTTCAAAAGTTGAACACTTAACCCTCATGTTCTGTTTGAGGTAAATAGTCAACACTGTTGTGCTCACTTAAGCCAATATAACAAGTCGATACAAGTAAGATATTTAAGAAAATTTTCATGATTCTTGTCATGGCTGTGTACACGAGCACAAGAATTTTGTGGATATTTCTTGAAACGTCGCTAATTAATAATAAGTAATTAATTTAAATATTTTGGTTATTTTATAAGTATATAGTCATAAACAATAGTACTAAACAGAACATGAGTGTTAACCTAAAATCTGAAGAGACAGAAATTTTTTTTAAACATCGTGTGTTTTAAACACAGTGAGCTCTAAGATGATTACTAGATCTGTTTTGACCTCTGGTGGTAAGGTGTGGTAGTGTTCTCTGAAAGACCAGTGTGTGTTGCTTTGCAGAAATGTTGCATGGTTCAAACCTCTGTTTCAAAGGAGCATTTCTCCCAAACATGTCTACAAGAATAAAACTATTCATATTTTTGGGTGAATTATTCCTTTGAATCGAGCATACGTGAACAGTTTTATTTACGTGAATCTACTGTGCTGTCTTGCTTCGTGTCTCATTTGGTGGTCGGGAAGCTTGACGCAGTTTTTATTTTCTGCAAATCTGTACTGATTACTGCAGATCTTGGTGGTTTTCAGTATGGATCTCTATCGCTACAGCTTTTTTTTTTTATTCCCCCTCCCCTTTCCCCTTCCTTGTTTTATTTCCCCCTCCGTTTTTTTTTCCTTTTGCTCTTTGGTCTATCAGATTGAAATGGCGATTGAGACGCTCCAAAAGTCTGAGGGTTTGTCCAGTCAGAGAAGTTCACTGCTCAACAGCCACGTAAGTCAAAAAAACATAAAGATGATGCCTTGTTCTTTTTCTCACTGTCCACCCTCATTTTTTGCGCTCTGTCTGTTTTATACCTCTTTAGGTGGTGGGGCTTAGGCAGCTTTCTGTATATGTATCATATCTAAAGATCAAAGTCTTGCAAGTAGTGTTGGGCAATTATATGAATATAGGACACTGCTAAAAAAAGGTAGTAAATGTAAATTTGTGAAAGATCTGTTTTTTTTTTGTTGTTGTTTTTTTCTTTCTTTCTAGATTTCATACATGATTATACAATTACCTTTCCAAAACATTTAAGGATGTTGTGATATTAAAAGAAATAGCACAGCCCTACTTGCAAACGCGAGACTTCAATATACGTGTCACTAGAGTCTCAAAGTAATGTTCCTCCCTTTTGTGCTTTCTAATGTGGAATCCTTTACTTTTGGGAAGTCATAAAAATGGTTAAACACCATGATTGTGCTGTCCTACAGCTGCAGTGGCTTCTGGATAACTATGAGACTGCAGAGGGGGTGAGTCTTCCTCGCTCCACACTCTACAGCCACTACCTGCGCCACTGCCAGGAGCAGAAGCTCGATCCGGTCAACGCTGCGTCATTTGGGAAACTCATCCGCTCCATTTTCATGGGTCTGCGTACACGCCGCCTCGGAACTAGGTACTTTTTTTTTCCCTTTCATCCCCCTTTAAATGTGTAGTCTTACTGATCTTTCTGCATTAATGAGTGTCGCACAGCTAACGTTGTGTTGTGAAATACAGAGGGAACTCGAAGTATCATTATTATGGGATCCGTGTGAAGCCAGACTCTCCTCTGAACCGGCTGCAGGAGGACATGCAATACATGGCACTGCGGCAGCAGCCTGTGCATCAGAAACAGAGGTATATTCCTCCTCCCTTATAGACTTTGTTTGATGTGCTTTCAGTATTGGTGAATACTTTCCTGGGATTTTTTTTTATGACGTAAATGCTATAATTATGATACTGCAGTAGTCCCAGGTAGAGCTATTTATTAACGTCCTGTGATTTTACAGGTTCAAGTCTGTGCAGAAGACAGATGGCTTTTTAGGAGACAACTACTCAAGCAGTGGGCATCACAATCCCAACGCTGCCGAGCAGACAGTCCTCGCACAGAGCCAGCACCATCAGCAGTTCCTGGGTAAGGAGGCTGCAACGGAGCGTATTATGAATATGTGACGTTTTAATGATGGATTGATTTTAACCAACATAACTTCCATTCGCAGATGCATCTCGAGCCATCCCTGAGTTTGTAGAGCTCGATCTTGGAGAGAATGTGGTGGACAGTGTTGGCGCTGAGGATGTCAAAGCTCTTCAGATACTATACAGAGAACACTGCGAGGTATTTTTTCATTTTCTAGTATCAAAATATTTTACCTTGACATTGCCGTTTCCATGCACGTGCCTGTAAAATTTTATTTCTTTCCACAATTTAGATTTAGCTTCTAAATGCTGCTTTATATTATTTACAGGCCATCTTGGACGTGGTGGTAAACCTCCAGTTTAGCTTAATAGAGAAGTTGTGGCAGACGTTTTGGCGCTATTGTCCTTCCAACTCGATAGAGGGCATTACCATGACGGAAAACAGGTGCTTTGCTGTTCATTACTACCTCCAATCACCAGTAGCCAAAAAATCAATAATAGTTTAAAAGCAAACGTTGGGTTATTTGTGTACAGCGGGATGAGTGAGATTGAGGGGCGTCTGCCACGTGCCAGGCTGTTGCTGCTTTGCCAGAGTGAGGCTGTGCTGAAGTGGATGAACACCTGCGATCACCTGATGTACCAGGCTCTAGTTGAGATCCTCATCCCTGATGTCCTCAGACCCATTCCTAGTAAGCAGAACTCTTCCTTATTACAAAGGGTGTCAAAAATTCTTGCAACCAAGAACCTCTTTGCAAAACCTTTTTTCAGCATGGTTAAACTTATCACCAATATGATTTTTAATAATATTGTTACTGTAATACTACAATGTCTATTTTTCTTAAATCGACTACTAATGTAATTACTATGTTATTTTAAATTGTATTGTCCAGTTGGTATATTATTAGCCTGAATTACAGTATGCTGTTATACCATCTTCCTCCTTGACTCAGGTGCCTTGACTCAAGCCATCCGAAACTTTGCCAAAAGCCTTGAGGGCTGGCTGACCAACGCCATGAGCGCCATTCCCCAGAAGATGATCCAGACCAAGGTCGGCTAACGCTGCTAACTGCTTGTGCTTTAATTTAAAAAAAAATCCTTTTCTCGGTTCCTTGCAGAAATCGGCATAAATGCTATAGGACTTTCTGTTTAGTAATTTGTATAGTTTGTGTTAAGTGTCTTGTCTAAGAAAGCGTGATCATGAAGTGTTAATTTAGATAAACAAGGAATTAAATGCAAGTGGTCTGGTATGGGAAAATAATTATCAACAGGGTGGTGGGTTGTCTTTGCCTCTTTATTTGTAAAGATGTATATTTCTCCCCACATACCTTAATCACTTTGCTTGCATTAGGCCAGCAGCCAATTACATGACACTGATGTGTAACATTTGTTTATTGTGCCCCAGGTATCCGCTGTTAGTGCCTTTGCGCAGACCCTGCGCAGATACACGTCTCTGAACCACCTGGCCCAGGCAGCGCGAGCTGTCCTACAGAACACCTCACAGATCAACCAGATGCTCAGTGACCTGAACCGTGTGGACTTTGCCAACGTCCAGGTGCATCTCTGTTCACACCCTTCTACCTTGTGTTTACAATGCACTAAACATTCGAACTCCAACTATATCCAGCTATAAATAATAATTCCCAAGTCTGAATTTGATTGATATTTTTCTTTATTTATTAGAAAAAAAAAACCCTACCCTGGTTATTAATGACTCAAATATAAGCTTTCAAAATAAGCCAAGAATCAATACATCATGTAGAGTACAGCAGAACAGTCCTCTGATGAGGCAAAATGCATCCAAGTATGAAATTCAAGCTGTTCACCCCTTCAACAACTAATTCTCTGTTTTGGAAATGAATTGTTTAAGCAGAGTAACATTAAAAGGCTTTAAGTACAGAGTAGGTCTTGTACATCTGCATAAAATAGTACAGCATCAGCTGTGTATGAGTTGTCCATTATCTTGTGGTTATGATTCAGATTTACCAAAAAAAACACATACTGACAAACACATTTAATGTCTTGGCTAACGAAATGGAAAGAAAAAATCTGCTAAGTTTTTCCGTGCTTGCCCAAGTGTTTACTGAAATATTTTCCATCAGGACATCCCTAAAAGTAATGAACAACAGACAAAATGATAAAGTGCTTAAAATAAAGTTTTGTAAAATTGTGTGATGTGATGTGTATGTATGTGTGTATAGATAGATAGATAGATAGATAGATAGATAGATAGATAGATAGATAGATAGATAGATAGATAGATAGATAGATAGATAGATAGATAGATTCTATCTATCTATCTATCTATCTATCTATCTATCATTAAACTACAGGGTAATATACTTCATATTCTTCTGCACAAGTCTGTCTTTTGTGGTCCATTTTTCTTGAAAACCCTCTCAGTACTAGACTGTAGAGTCAGCGGTGCCAATACATGTGCATATTCATGTGCAGGAACAGGCATCGTGGGTCTGCCAGTGCGAGGAGGGTATGGTGCAGCGACTCGAGCAGGACTTCAAGGCTACACTGCAGCAGCAGAGCTCCTTGGAGCAGTGGGCTGCATGGCTCGACAACGTGGTCAGTCAGGTCCTTAAACCATATGAGGACAGACCGAGTTTTCCGAAAGCGGCCCGCCAGTTCCTGCTCAAGTGGTCCTTTTATAGGCAAGCTCCTCTCTACTGTTCCTCTATTGTGTTGTTATTGCCACCATTTTTCTGTTACTATTGAGTTTAACAGGGCCTCTTATGGAGGTGCCTCGAGCCAGTTTTATTGAACATATAACATTAGGGGACTTGCATTATACTGAGGGCTATAAAGGACTGTTTTATTACCATATCTCAGGTGCCAATATCTCACAAACAATTTAAAATGCAGGAAAACGGTCTGTTTCTCTCACTTATTCCTGCACCCGGAGTAGTTTTCCTTTTGGAAACATGTATACAATTTTAGGACTGATCTAAAGAATGGCAAATGTGTTTTAGGATTATGTATAATTTTTGGTACTGTATAAGCGAGGACTGGTAAGATTGTCCGATCAGTAAAGGCAATTTTCTCTAATAGTGGCTATAGATATCAAAATAAATAAATGTTAATAGAATTCAGGTTTTTAACAATTTGCACAATGTCCATTTGATCAAAAGAAGTATCGCAATTTTAATCATGTGTTACTTGTTCTTATTGAATAATGTGGTAATATTCTTAGGATATGCCTATGAGTTATAAAGAATCTTATTACAGGTTTTCAACATGTCCTTGTGTTACCTTGCAGCTCGATGGTGATCAGGGACTTGACCCTACGCAGTGCTGCCAGCTTCGGCTCTTTCCACCTGATCCGGCTGCTCTATGACGAGTACATGTTCTACCTAGTGGAGCACCGTGTCGCCCAGGCAACCGGAGAGACACCTATTGGGGTTATGGGAGAGGTATGCCTTTTTACTTATCGGAAGAATCAGATGCATTTTCTTTATCTGAAATATTATCGTTGTCAAATTAAACTCCATGTCGACTGAGGTTTTAGGGTTTGACTTGTTCATCATTAGCACCAGTCATACATTCATAAATATGATTGGTCAGAAGGTGTTGAGTTTCTTTAACATCAGCTATTTAGAGTTTCTCTCAGTAAGCTCATTCTAATATGGCATTGTTTAACACTAGGTTAGTTTTTTTGTAAGGGGGGTGCAGGGCATATCAATCAGACCACTCATTTGTGAACATGTAAATCTTAGACATCAGACACACAGGACACTGTACATTTGTGGAGTTCATAATCCTGATTCAATAGTGATTTTTTTTTTCTTCTTTTTTGTGTGTGTGTAGTTTGATGACTTGAATACCATGTCACCTACCAACATTGATAAAGGTAAGCATGCTTAAACCATTGCCTACAATTTGTAACTTTATCTACATTTTTCTAGCAATTAGTAGAACTAGCAAAGAGTAGGATTTTTTATTATTTTTTTTACTCACTGATATGCATTACTTTAATTGTGAGGAAGTGTTAAAAGCTTGATGTAACGGTAACCATTCTAAATGAAAACATTTCCATATATCAGATGAAGTAAGCGAAATGGACAGCGAGCTGGATGAGGAGATGCAGGACGGAGGCGAGCCGCTGACCAAGCAAGAGAAGGCAGAGGCTGAGGTTATTCAGGTTCTGCAGGTGGGGACTATGGAGGACGGAAGCAGCACTGTGGTAGGCGTGGTCCAGCCGGACATGTTGAGTACATTGGGGGTGCAGCAGCAATCCACAATCCGTCACTGCGGTGGGGCTGGGAACGCCTACGCCTCTGTGTGACTTCCACCAGCTCTCTCGACGTTTTTTTTTTTTTTTTTTCTCCACACAACAGCTCTTCTTTAGTCATATTCATTTACATCTCATCCTTATTTGTCAACATGTAACACACTCTTATGTTCAGCAGGGTCTGATCACAACACTATATCAGCAGATGCTTCTGTCTTGCACTGCCATTTTATGAACTTCATTGATGTGATCACCCTATTTGATTATGAGCAACCCATGAAAGCAGGTGCTTAACATTGAAGGTCTTACACTGATGAGGATGGGTAATATTTCTTTCAGTTGATGAAGGACTCAAATTCAAGCCACTGGCTCCACAGGAAAAAATCAAACAACATCGAATCTCAAAATGTATTTGTACTGTTGGTCACTGTTTACGTTCTTTTCGTGGGGTTTTTTTTTTTTGGTTGTTTTTTCCCCCCTGTGGCTCTGTGTCAGATTTGGAATTCTTGCTGTGTATTGTGCTGCTAAAACCTCAAGTGAGCTGGCCAGAGATGGACAGCCTCGTCCTTGAGCCGTTCTCCTTGCCTTCTGTTTGTCGAATCATTCTCTTGATCTGGTCTGCATATCTGGTGCAGACCTGGTGAGTTTTGCAGTTTTGGTGAGGTATGATTGGACCAAAAAAAACAGGAAGTGTTGATTTTGGCTGTTCCAGGCTGTCCTACAGCTTCACGTCCTCTCCTGTGTTGTGTCGTAAAAACCGAGCTAATGTCAGGGATTTAATGTACCTCGGGTTCATGCTAGTGCCTTAACCCAGCAACAGCTTTTCTGTTTCTTTGAAGCTATCGCATCGCACTGAGGGAGGCCGTTCTTTTTTTTTTTATTTTATTTTTTTTATAACTAGAACACTGATCTCTTACACCTGATCAGCATGAGTTGATTGTTTATTAAGGGATTTGCGTGTGTCTGTGCGTCTGCGTGTGTCTGTTGAGTTGTTTGTGTAACCGTCGCCCTACCTCACACCAGTGGTGCCAGCCGTTGGACGAACGCCCCACAAGTTTTGATGTGCGTTGCGTCGTACTGTTCAACCTTGTCGATTTCATCAGTCATTCCCTTTGTTCCACACTGGATATCTGTACAGGGGACCAAAACTTGCTATTTGCTATGATATCGTATAAAGATAAATAAATATATATTGGTATAAATATATATATATAGAGAGAGAGAGAGAGAGAATGACACTTTGTGTTTTTAGCTGATTCTAAGCAGATGGTTTTGCTTTTGTAGCTTTTTATTTTAATGGGTTGATCCATGTACTGACTGTGAAGAGAGTTCAAACTGTATGTGATTTCGATAGACAACATTTGGAGATTTGTGGGGGCGAGGGCACCCAGTTAATCTGAGAGAGAAGGATTTATACATATATAAATATATTTAAAACTGGAAACTAGTGTGTGTAGTGGCATTCCAGTAAATGCTGCAGACTATATAATAGACTGCTTTAAAGATTTTGGTATTTGGACTTATTGATTGTTGCATAATAGGGAAAAAAAGTCACTGGAAAACAATAGTCTTAACTACTGATGTTTTTTACTTTACTTTTTTTGGTAAAAATTAGATATGATTCATCTGCACAATATTCCCTCTCATCACTGAATCTTCTACAGGGGGGTCAAGTGTTAATCATGGTCTTGTGTAGAATGATTCCTGAATTTTCTGTCAAAGTAACTGAATCATGACTGTTTCTTTGCAACTGAGTGCAATCTGTGTGAACGAGTATGAAAAGTAAAAAAAAAAAAAAACTCTACGGCAAAGAGCTGTTAGCCACTGAATCTGACCAAAACTGAGGCAGCTAACAGGAAATATGTAGATTGTTATACTGAGGTGCGTAATTCTCTGCCACCCCCCTTTGATTTCTATTTTTATTATAGTGTCCTTTGTATGAATGTGTGAATTGTGTCGAATCCTCTTGTGCCTGGAGTGAGAAGAGCTCTTAGCCATCAGTTAGTTTTAAATCAAAATGCTTTTTGGTCTTGCATGCTTTTTTTTGTGCTGCTACTAGAATGTCAAGGTTTTGCAGTTTTTTTTTAATATATATATATATTGTGCCAGTGCACAAGTTTATTCGTTGCCTGTTGAGTTTTTGCCATATTAATGAGAAGCCTACTGTTTTAATGAAATTAGCAAACTATTTATTATAAAGACCCCGAATGCCCTACCCAGGTTTGATGTCGCACTGAAGAAGTTGGCCTTGCTAGATTTGATGGCTATGTCCTAAATCACAAACTACTGTACATTTATTTTTTTTATTTTTTTTTTTATGGAGACATGGCTAATGTCTGAGGAGCAGCTGTACTTGAATTTCACTTGACACACAAAATAGCTAGCAGACGGTTGCTGTATAGTGTACTATGCAGTTTAGCCATTTAAGCTTGAACCTCAAGCCACATCCCAAACGCCATATCGCTAAAAATATTTAGTCACTTCTCATCTCTTGAGCCTTAATATTTTAAACATGATTTTATAGAATCTTTTACTCTAATTTATATTCCTAGTCAGTGGTGAATTAATAATTTCTCAAGATGTTAAACATGTATAAAATGCTCAGCGTAGAGCATAGAAATGTCCAAGATATTTTTGTCCACAAAAAGGAATACAACGGAATGCTGTTCGGGAAGTGGCTGAGCTCTGAACTGGACCCGTCTTTACAATAAACATAAACGCTGTTTTTTTTTTTTTTTTAACTCCCTGAATGTTAGAATTAGTTTTAGATTGTTCAGCGCGTGCAGTTTTTGGACAAAGCCAAACCTAACCGTGACGTAAGATGTGCATCACTTAAAGGCTGTGAACAACACATGACTTAAACATATCAAAACCCCTGAGCTGGAGTGAACAGGAAAAGGCTCTTCTAGTTCTAGCAAGGCAGCTTCACTGGGGGTGGGGGGGGTTAAAAAAAAAAAAAAAAGACTTCAGTGCCTTCAATTTCACCAAGACCTCCAGCAGCAGACAATGTGTTTGCCCACTTCTGCAATTATTATAATCATAAGAGCAGCACAGTCGAGTTTAAGCTTCATGCTCAAAACAAGGTCTACTCTTACACATGGTTCAGGTGTCCCTATTGTCCAACATCCTTTACCATTAACACACTCACATACACATCTACCCACAGATATGCACATGCACACTTAGAGGCACATCCATGACTTAATCTCACCGCTGTGGTGACTGACACCTGTATTAATCTCGCAAAATGGGAAACATAGAACTCGTGGAGTCTACCAATATAACCGCTGCACTATCCCAGTCATCACAAAAGTTCTTTTTTTGCTTTTCCTCTTTCTAATATTTTTGTAGCGTGGTCGTGGTTGTTCATTTCTTTTATGCTTTGGGAATATTTTAAGTGCCATTTGACAGTTTACGTAGTGCGCCGTGGCCTGCTGTAGCGCGTTCTAATGCAAGCACAAGCGTCGTGGTACTCACGAGCCGCTCTGCTCGGAAAAGCAGTCTTAGTTGTAAATATTGAGCTAAATCGGATGGTTATTTATTTACTCGCCCTTTCTTTAACCACTAAAGTGTACATTGTGATTCTTTTTTTGCCCTCTCTCTTTTTGGACGATGTATTGTACTTTACATATACATACAATTTGTATATATTTTTTTTCGTGTTGCTCCAATTTCTCTTAGTAAATTATATTCTCTGAAAAATTGGTAAGAGCTAACCAATACATGTAGAGTGATTTGTATTGTGTATTTTACATGAAGGATGACAAAACTGGGGAACTTTTATATTTATAAAGTCATAAATTCACATTTTAGTGTGTCGTTCACAAGGAAAAATATATCCAAGACACATGTAGTTTGGTTTTTCTGAATATTTCAGACTTGAGCTCAGGCTAGCTTCTTAGTGTTGTTTACTTACTTGTGGCTTGTCTTTTCAATTAATAAACTTTTCCTTGTTGAAAAAACCTCTCATCGCTGGTATTGCTAAGCTTTACCCATGCTTAAGATGCAGCTTTTACTGACAACCTTTCACAAATGCTACACACACAATACAGAAATAGATTTATCCGCTCTGTTCTTGAGGTGATATTTTGTTACAATATAAATGGTTACTCAGTAAAACTGCACAAGTATTTATGTATTGTAATTACATATTTTCCCATAGCAAATAATGTAAATGTAAAATTACCAACCAAATTTCCAACACTGTAATCATTTCTGCGTATAAGAACAATCAAAACACTTAGAAAAGACATGGAAATTAAGTAAAATATAAAATGGGACATTATAAACCTCATTTAACCTTAATTTATGATTCCCCTTGGCACAGGCTGCTTCCAAAGAAAAACTGACTGGTTCCGTTTTATTTTTGCTACCGGTTATGGGACCCATGGTGCTATTTCGTCACTAAATCTTGTACACAGTACAAAAAGGAAAGCACAAAAAAAAAGGAAACTCCCTTCGTTTGGCTTACCAGCTCAGTCGCTCATGTGGCAAAAAAGTTTCATATGGCGGAAATTCATATGCCAATGGTACCACTGTACTTGACAAATCGGCGGGCTTCACTTCAAAATCTCACATAGAAGAAATGTAATATCCTATAACCAAACCATAAATGGGTGTCTATAAATCTTTGTATAACAGGGGGTGTGTATAAAGTGGAACCAAACCAAAATCGTTGATTTGAATGACAAACACACGAGACAGCATAGTTCAACGTTCTACTATGAAATATATTTCAGTTAACTGATAAAATCGATTAACTACCTGAAAGAACAAGTGCTCCTATGGAAACTGCCCTTTCTCTTTTCAATACAAATTGCTATAGAAGATATCAGGCTGCATATCGTAAAAGTAGCAAAAGGAAACATTCTATGTAAAGCCCGGTGAGACGGGCCAAACCGAAAGGATTGTCTTAATTCAGTCTGTTTTTACTTAAAGCAAAAGAAGAAAAAAAATCCAGGACAGACAGGCTTTAAGTAATACTGATGTAATACTCTGTTCTCTCATTTCATATGGCTTCATAATCGCATAGAAAATCTGTACATTCTAATTAAAACATCAATGAGATTTATTCACCAAGAAGGATAGGAATTTTAAAAGGTAGGTGAATTTAGAGAGAGAGAGAGAGAGAGACAGAGGTATTTTTTGAGGCTTGCTTCAAGGCAAAAAAATTAAAGAAAGTGGAAATCACCATAAGCCCTTTCAACATGCATTTACACAAACATTTGACATGAGTATGGGCATTATAAAAAAAAAATAAAAAAAAAAGAAGTAGAAGAAAATAATATTGGGTGATGAAGCTGTGAAAAAAAAACATTGAGGGTTTAATGTCCCAATCATAAAACATTAACGTGTCACAGGTTGTTAGAGCATGGTTGTGCTAAATTTTAGAGGAGAAAATTTTAGGGAAGGAGGGGATAAAAATAATAATAATAAAGTGCTATATTAACTGCTAATGATTTAGCTAAAAAAAAAAAAAATTGCCCTCTGTACAAATAAATTTCACCCTAATTTAACTGCTTTATTTAGCAAAGTATGCATTTATCTCTTTCCTATATAAACTTCCTATATCCTGTCTGTAATTCAGTGTGTTGTTTCAGCAAATAACTGCTTACAATCTCTTTACTGCCTTCCATCAGGATTTTTATTTTTATTTTTTATAAATGCTACATGGTTTAATAAGCTATGGGATGGCTCAAGTTACGAAACAGCAGTTAAAGATGCAGTCTGCCGCCAAAACATCCAAATGTTACAAACTTTTTTTTTTTTTTTTTTTTGTACAATCTTTTAGAAAAGCTGCAATTTGTCAGTTAAATTTCTTTTTCATTAATTTTAGGCTTCTGCTTACTGATGGGAATTTAACTCTTACGATGGCTTTCAAAATCACATTTTGTTTTTAAACAGAGGCTCGGGGGGGTTTGGTTTGGTCTGGGGGAAGGAAGAGAGATTAAAAAAAAAAAATAGGCAGAGATTTTGAAACTGCAAAGAAAAAAAACCCTAAGTGGTTTTATAATGGTTAATGAGCAAGACCTAGTTCCTGCACTATATTAATACACAGGTCAGTAACTTCATCATTGACCAATGCGGTAATTCTTTAAACATTCCCCTGCAAAGAAGTGATTAGTTTCTTCTTGCACAGACATGCACAAAATGTCCCTGAACATATTTATGCGTTGCAGATTGTGGAAACTGCCATCCATGAGTTCGCGAAAAACACCTTGAGCAATGATATAGAGAAGCAGTTAGATCCATTATGCACTTCCTGGGGCTATAATGTCTCCCAATGAAGATCGCAAACCGTTCTCTTTACAATTTGATTCCTCGTTTCTTAATACAATTTGTGCACCATTGCTGGAGAACAATAAGGTGTTTGGATGAAATCATGGAGCATCTTTCCACTTTTACTACCTATTCAAAAGTCAGACTTTTGTTTTGCCAACATCCTTGAGCTTGCCTTTTGTTTAACAAAAGGCTGAGGGTCAGCCTTCAACTCATCCACGCTGTCGCACAGTTCATCGGCATTAGTTACCTGATTGTGGGGAGAAAAAAAAAAAAAAACCTCACTCAGTTCAGTGCCTGGCTTTAACAGGGTGAGAGAGAGGCGGGGAGGGTGAGGAGAGAATGTTGCGCTCAGTCCAGCGGCTGTGGGTCAGCTATGGGCATGGTGTGCAGCACCTCATCCAGGAGCTGCAGAGCCCGGTGCAGGTGGATCTCGATCCAGCACGGTGTCTCCTTAATGCTCTGTCTTGGGTAATCGGGTCCCCAGCCTTTCACAAAGCTCATGCGCAGGATGCACAGCCTGCGCAGGTCATCCACACCGATGCCAGCGGCTGCAGAAAGACCTGAAACAGAGCACGGTACGCAGTTATGCATGCAGCAAAATTCACATGAACAATTTCTAACATCATTATGACTGGGAAGAAAAAGTGTGCGTGCACTTTGCTGTTTCTGTATTTCATTTGAAAAATGTCCAAACATCACATTTAAAACAAATGCAAAATAGTTAAGACAGGTGAAAAAAAGAAAATTATTTCAAATTTGGATAAGTATGACTGATGTCCTGAAAACATGAAATGTGTGTGGAAAAACTCCTTTTTAATACATAAAGTGAATGACAGTTTGTGTGCAAGCACAAGTGCTAATAATTAAAGATCTGCTTTATGTAACAATTTAACAGGAGGAAGATAAGCATGCAGGGTCCGTCAACCAAGCTTTTTTTGTACAAACATGTTACCAAGCTTTACCTGCTAACCATTTGAGAGAATCTGGGGTTGCGACTTACTGATTGCAGGGGCAATGCCACCCACCGATCCAGGCCCGGGGATGTTTCCAGCCACCGCTGCTGCCTGAGCTGCAGCCGCTGCCTGAGCCGTAGCTGCCTGCTGCTGCATCTGCCGATGGCACTGACGCAGGTCAAACACCTGTATAAGAGCAACAAGGTAATAAAGCAGTGGCCTAACTACTGAGCCAGATAGTAGTGTTTTACATTTTCTACATCGATATAATAAACAAGATGATTATTGAAGATGATGAGATGAATGCCACTCACATCAACATTCTCAGGGAGTTGATGTTTAAAAACAAACAGGATACAAGCGTATAAAATAACTCGACCTCACCTTGATGTACGCACTCGGATAGATCTTATGCACGGCGTCTCCGGGTGCACGGCCAGCCTCTCGATCCAAGTAGTAGCTCTGAACAAAGACGGCGTGGTCACTGAGGCAGCGCACCCACACATCACCTTCGCCCTTACACTCCAGCTGGACGCCCTTACCAATGTGCAGCCTGGAAAATAGAAATTTGTCTTGAACCTTACTGTTACCCCCTGCTCTGGTCAAAACGGTTCATCTACATTTTTAAGTGTGGTAGAACAAACTTGATTTGTACAACATGTACAACATGAATGAAATCTCTTCCGATTACAAAGTCTAATCCACAATTTACAAACTAAATCTCTGTCCCCCTTTCCCCACATTGCCATTATGTGGCCAAAAAACATAATTGCACCTAAGAAAATGAATCTCACAAATGTGACAGTGTTATCTCTACGGCTTTACATCGCAAGGGGAATTCCAGTTGCCATTTTGCCCAAGAGCTGTTTTCCACTGCATTGGACTGTGAACTCTGTTTTGTTGAGCATTTCTTTTCCCCATTTTATGAAAGGACAGCCATTTTCTATTATCATGCTTCCGGACTGATTAATTGAATGATTCATTTTTAAATTTTAATAATTAAATTCTTCTCTGGCTTGTTTCTTGCCAAGATGAATATAGTAAACAGTTATACTTGTATTCTGAAAAGCCAAAGAGGTACTGAATCAGCAATATCTCATTAATCTAATAATGAAAGGTAAAACAGAACTTTCAAACATACCAATTATCATTTGTTTTGCAAAGTTTGAAAATTAAACATGACTCAGACCTTGCTCTTTCGATGGCCTCGGTTCTATGCACATTGCTTAGCTGGCCCAGACAAAAGCGGTCTCCTCCTGATGGGTCCACATAGCCATCCACGGTCACAATGGGGCAGTTTGAGGGAACCTTAAAGGTCTCGCCGACCTGAACGTCCATCTCAAAGTAGGCAATGGAGCACCAGTAATCAGGAGCTGGGCAAATTTATTTTTTTTTTAAAAAGAAAAGAAAAAAGAAAAGAATATGAACTCAGAATATAAATATAACAAACGAGGACGGCTGGACTTGTATAACCAGGGAGATGTTTTACATTACTTGAAGAATAAATCCATTTAATATTACAGAACAATCCAATAATCTGAATAACAAACTTCATACACAGTAAGGACTAGACTGATTCCAATTCAGAGTGGCAAGATGCAATTACAGAAGCATTCCTTAAGCATCCTAATGTAGCCGTTATTGATTTCTATAGTTTACATTGTGCCTTCTCCAGGAAAAAGTCCTGCATTCAAATAGTGAATCTTTGCTTGCATTTCAAGGAATTTAGTTTGCAAGTGTTTAAGACAAGCAAAAACTTCTAATAAATTTCAACTTGATAAACAAGCGAGGTTTTGCACCAGGAGCAGTACATATGCATTTTGTCTACCAAATGTCATGTGATCATAACTGAGCACAATAATCCCTACCACACACACCACACACACACACCACACACACACACCACACCACACACACACACCACACCACACACACACCACACCACACCACACACACCACACACACCACACACACCACACACACCACACACACACACACCACACACCACACACACACACACCACACACCACACACACACACACCACACACACACACCCTTCTCCTCTCCCTGGTCTCCCTCACACCAGCCACGATTCTTTTCAAAGGTAAAGAAGGTTAATTTGTTTTAATTTTACTTTACTTTTCGTATTAATCATTTTAATATGAATATTTGGGTTGTGGAACGAGTCATCACAGTCTCCATTATTTCTTACTGGGAAATACTTTGATATACGAGTGCTTTTGATTACAACAACATCACAATCCAAGTTAAATTAAACTAAATGAAATTATTACAATATTAACCATCCTCAAGTTATTTTTCAGTTTATGCTGAAGGAATAAAATGGTGCGCAACTCCTAAATCTGAATGAATAAATGCTGATTTTTTAAATATATATTACAATTAAAATGTTTGGTACTAGTAACAATTTCTTTTAAAAATTCATCATACACAAAATCTATGTAGCCTTCTAATGACATTTTACATATTTATGTTGACAGAATTCTGACTCCATATACATTAAGAGTGGAGTACTTTACTCAGTCGGGTTTTATGCACTATGAAAATGACCTATCTACCGTGTCAAACACAGGAAAAAAACAAGTAAAAGTGTACTGGAAATGCTTACCTGGATGGTTTGAAATTGGTGGCTGAAATGCTATTTCATTGTGTACCGGCCCTTAGGGGAGGAAGAAAGAAGAAATGTATAGATAAACAGGGCTGAGCTGGAGATCCACTAGAGCACTATCAGAGGATCTGGACTTACAGTAGTGTGCTGGATGGTGCATGGGTGGATGATGCTGTATATGGCCATTTTGTTGTGTAGGCACACTGGGAGTAAAACTGCTGCTTCTTGTCCAAGTAGAGGTTGCATCTAAAGGGCAGAGGTGAAACAAAAATACTCTTTGAAAAAGCAGAATTCCCCCCCAGCATGTGCGTTAATTAAAAGGGAAATTTAAAAAAAAGGTTTTGCTTGTGTATAGATCAGGGGAGAGAAAATACAGGGACACTGGTACACAGAGAAGCTCGTAAAGGAGATGCTGAAAAGCTTTCTGTTCGACAAGACGCTTACTGTGATGGTAAGTGGAGGAGTTGCCTGGGGGGAAGCCATTCTGCTGCGTCCCCTGCCCTGTCACAGAAGCAATCTGTAGCAGACCCTCACTGCTACGGCTCCCTGAGAGAATACTGGGCTGAGCTGAGGAAAGAGAGTGGGATTTTAATTCTTTTATATGGTTTAGCACACAGGCCCAAGAAAGATGTCTCAATAAGTCGCAAGTCGAAGAAAATACATTCATTAAACATATGTTAAAAAAAACAAAAAAAAAACACACTAGGCAAGACCAAGAACCCTATCCATCCTAATGAGAAAGCTTTTCAGCATGACCTCCACCCTCAGTGGGTGGGAGGAGCCAAAACAACAAAAGGGGGAAAGTAGGAAAAGGAGGACAGGAAGTGAGAAGCACCCAATACAAGGTGTCAAATGAGAGATTCTTACTTGAGGACCCAACTGGGATACTGGAGAAGGCAGAAGTGGAGGCAGCGCTGCTCCCTTCAGCAGAAGGGAGTAGGGCGGGACTGCTGAAGGCTGGCTCAGGCATGGGTCTGGTAGGAGGGTGCTGTATGGTCTGGATGTGGCCCTCGGAACTGGGTAAAGATGATGGGCAATCATAGTCATACTCATCTTTCACCATGAGGCCAGGGGTACCTGGAATGTACGCAGACATGTGCTGTTAACACAGCTTTTATTTATGATAGGATTTATGATGCAGGATTCTTGCCAAAATATGAATCGTGATTAGAATTGAAATCATGATTCTCGAACATGATTTTTTTTCTTTTAAGTCTCTTTTCCTCATTTTGGAACACTTAACATAAATTAAAAGCTGTTCAACATAAATAGAAAGTTAACAATAATCATTAAAAACAATTAATAAACAGTTTCTGTGCTTTTTGGACACGCAGCTATAGTACATCATCGTATATATGCATCATCAATCAGAGCATCCTTCTAGAACACGTCTCTGTAGCTTTCGCTCTGTTCTCAGACAGCTAGAATCATACTAAGTAAATTATATTCCAATTTGAATTGGACATGAACGTCTCTGATCACACATTAGTACACTTTTTTTGTTTTTAGCGTGTGCGCATCTATCGGGCATTTTCCATATGCTGATGCATGTGACGGATGCAAAGATAAATGCAACAAAACAAAAAAAACTGAATAGCTTGTACTGTCCCTCCGCTAGCCTCTGATTGGCTGGAATTAAGCATGCACAGGAGAGAAAGTGAAAATACAATTTGAGCATGTGTGAGCGAGTGTTAGACCACACAAATCAGAGTTTAAGCGAGCAAAAATAAAATCAGTGTACAAAACACTTTTACACTCAGGTTTTTGGCACGAAAATGACGTCATACTGTTCCAACTCAAAGGCATAAACATACACTGACCAGTCTGTTTAGATTTGCTTCCGTGTTACACGTCACACAAATGACAGTCGAACGGCATGAATGAGGAAGCAAGATAAGAGAAGTGATAGAGTTGTATGACTGAATCATTTCACTTCATAGTGTTTTGTGACTTCACTGTGTGTGGCCAGAGTGTGACGGATATAGCATCTGAGATTGTTGTCAAGTAAATAAGTGACTGCAGTAAGATCTGAATGCAGTGAAATACACGCAACTGAATCGTCATCATTCAGAAATGCAATCACATGTATGAATCAAGATTGTGATTTTTTTTCCCCCCTGATTAATTGAGCAGCCTTAATAAACACACAAACATTCTTGTTGGGTGCAAGCTTTCTAAATAAAACTCAACCTAAACCATGAAATAATATAAACCTTCAGAATAAAATAAATGCTGACTCACCAGTACCCGAGAGCGTGAGTCCAGACAGATCTGTGTAAGAGAAATGCAACGGATGAGCCGAACACACGTATAGCACAGACACCAGACCACGGCATGGCTAAGGCACGAAATGTCTGACTGACCTATACCTGGTGAAACCACCCGCTCGTAGTGGTAAGGGTTCACGCAGACGCTGTCACACTTCAGGTCGAAGGCAAACTGGCAGTATTTGACGTGCTTCAACTCATTCTTGTGGAGGTCGGGCCACCGCCACAGGCGGGCGTAGATCACGTGAGGGAAACCTTTACGCCCGGCCACCTTAAAGACAAAAGAGAAGACACTTGAGCCTGTAATTCGACACTGAGGAGCGACAGAAGAACAGAGTAAACATAGATATAAAATTACAAGACACGTGTTTTACTATGTGTTTTTTGTGTTTTCTAAAGACTCCATCTACACGGCTGCATGGTATGACATAAATTACATGGTTAGAGAAAATACATTTGCTACATTACATGACTTGTCGCTTTCAAACATTTAAGTAACGCACTATGCCGGTATTTTGGTCTTTCTTGATTGTTTTACTTATTATGTACACCATCAAACCGTTGGGTTGAACAGCTACAAATAATTGAAGAGGAAAAGCCTCTTGATGTTTGAAAGATTCTCCATTCACACAACAAACCCAGAACCTATGCATCACTCCATGTGGTGTTTGTCATCATGCGGTGCAGCTCACCTGAAGTCGGCCATCTAGAGTGCGCTGAATGGTCACACACTTGCTGGGATGAGCCCCGTTGGTAGTGATGGCTGTGATGAGTGAGTCAAGTTCATCCTTCTTCTCTTTCAGTTTTTTCACCAGGCTCTCGATAGCTCGCTTGGCGAAGGTCTCACTCTCGCCGCCCTGTCTGTGGCACATCAGGCTGTGCACGATGCTCAGGCAGGCGTCGTTACTGGTCGGCGTGTTTGTGATCGAC
Organism: Clarias magur; assembly: GCA_013621035.1. NCBI lineage: Eukaryota > Metazoa > Chordata > Actinopteri > Siluriformes > Clariidae > Clarias > Clarias magur. The sequence goes on along the minus strand of QNUK01000027.1, from coordinate 3,374,035 downwards.
ATCCTGACTGACTACTCTGGTCTCTGAGCCTCTTATTAAAAAAAGTCTTGCCAGACGTTCAGAGACAAAAACTCATCAATAGGCTGTGTCCTGGTGCGTCCATTCAATTTCTGACCTGCAAGAAATTAATATTAATATATAATATATTAAGAAAATTAATATATTGATAACTGTAGCACAAAAAGTAAAAAATAAAAAGACATCGCTGAGACTTTGTCTAAATTGATCAGCATGCTTTGCACTTCATGAAAACTGTAACTGATGTGACATAGAAGGAAAAAAAATCCATCCTGAACCTTCTTCATGAAAAACATTTATAATAAATATTGTTCTACTTATTTATTGATCAAACTTCAAACATTCTTCAATTCTATTTTGTTAAAAATAAAGTATAAATAACAAAGAGATATTAGGCATCATCTTCCCGGCATGTAATAAAGTGCAACAGCAGGTGTTCTATTTTTATTTTGGTTAATTATTAAATTGTTGTTTAACTATCTGACACTGTTGTACTGATTTATGCTGCTTTTGCATAAAGCGGGGGATGAGGGGATTGCCCCTTCAACTGCCATTTGTAGGTCTGGAAAACTCTGGCTAACTGGATAATATGTTATCAAAACTAGGGTTGCAACAACTAATCGATAAAATTGATAATTATCGTTAATGAAATTCGTTGTCAACGAATGCCGTTATCGATTAGTTTGACGGCTCACGTTACTGAGGAGCGCGACCACAAGATGCACAAATTCACAAAGATACACAAAGCCGCTCGCACAATGGAAGTTACAGAAGCGCCTGCAGGAAAAAGCGTGCGCCTATGGCGTTATATTCCTGCCACAATTCTGAGCAAGCGGTTTGACATTTTGAGAGCAGACAAAGCACTCTATGCACTCAACAGCTCGATTCTGCGCGTGTTCCCCTGCTCGCTCAACATTGTCCAGTGTTACAAAACTGCCACAAAACCAGCCAATCACAGACTTCCACACACTACTTCTGATTGGCTGTTCCTTGATCAGATCAAGGCAATATCTGCAATTATTGTTAAAATGCTGTATTTTGCATACTCAAATGCTGTTATTTATTTATTTTTCGAGAGAGACAAGTCAGCATAAGCGAGTTCATTAAAAAAAAAAAATCCTCAAATGCACTCCACAACAAGCAGTCACTATAACAGATGCCAACCAATATAATAAGAGTACAACAATTGTTTAGCTTATTTATTTATTTATATTTTGGATATTTAGAGGAGTTTTACTGTTCAAAAACAAACTTAAATTTAAAATGTCAAAATTACAGATCATTAAACTCTATATGTGGCTTTTGCATTTTTTAAAGTTTAGTTTTATATATAACTAATACTCTGATTTATGTTTTTTTTGTAGTTATAAGCAAAACATTAAATTAAAGAAGCGTTTAGTTTTTATCCGATTAATCAAAAATAATAATAATCGCCCAACTAATCGATTATCAAAATAATCGTTAGTTGCAGCCCTAATCAAAACACAAAAATGTTTATACCTGCGAAAAAATGGAAACTTGTATAATTCTGAATTCTATCTGAGCTATAATCGAAGGCAGCATTGCTCGCTTGCCTCATCTCTACCTCGAGAGTGCAGCACAAACAACGAAACAGTGGTACTTGATTATTTATTTCCATCTCTCCCAGGTACTCATCCTCTCTACACCGGGCATCACTAACGAGTGACCGTTTCGCTGTTCTACTGACGCTTTTCTGATAAATAGGAATAATTAATATACCAGTAATTAGGGGTGCTCTGATTGATCGGTCGCCGATCATAATCGGCCAATAATTGCTTTGGGAAGTTTGATCGGCAGTCTTTATAATGGCCGATATAGAGAAGCCGATCAGATGACGCAAAACCCGCGGGACATTTTTTTGCGTGCTGCTAAAATTATTCCATGCGTTGTGTGAAAAAGACAATACATTAGCAATCTGCAACCTGTGTAACAAGCCAATTCCACGAGGCGGGAAGCACCAAAGCATTTTAACACCACGAACCTCATCAGGACATTTGAAGGTTAGTCACGTAAAGGAACACGAGCAGTGTTCCTTTACGTGAAGGAACCCTATCTCACCTACGCGGTTTCGCTCTGTGGTCGTAAGTACGGTTCATCATGATTCACCGCGAGTTTTGCCACTGTGATTACGTCCGCACGAAAAACTAAACATTAAATTTAAAATTTTATAATATTTATGTGTTTAAACATAAAAAATTAAACATGTTTAATTTTTTGGCTGTCCTCACGGATGCTTGCGGACCTTGCGGCGACTCACATCCTACTTGTGTGTTATTTGATTTTATACAATCTACAGGAAAGTTGTATTTGACAAGCTCTAAGCTGTTCCCAATTACTAACCAAGCACAGGCTGCTATGTTTTAAGTTGACATTGTGCTTGCCAATAAATACAGTTGTCAATTACTCTTCTTGTAATTTCGATACTTAAACTATATCTAACAACAATGTAAATTAATAAATAAGGCTACATGATAAGGCTTTGAGTAGACCCTGTAACCGGTATCAGTCGATACAGCTTCTAGTGATCTGAGATCGGCCCCAAAAATCCTGATCGGAGCACCCCTACCAGTAATCTAGCTTTTTTTTTCTCTCGAGGTGGGCGCAACTATACGATCACTCAACGGGGTGTATCGAGTATGGAATGTAGACCATGAAAAATTTACCTTCAAAGATGAATGGACAAAATATTATCAAAATATATTCACTCTTCCTTAAAACCAGTTTGCCTCATATGTTTCGAATCTGAGGCAATTACACATTAATCATTAAATAAACATTGTTTTTATATTCCATACAAATACAAGAAAACACAAAAAGCCATCAAAGATCAAACTGTCCACATTTTAACGCAATGCTATGGAAAATTTTAAATGCTAGTTTTTATAGACTTACAACTTACAATTGTAGAGATCTGAATCCCAACACAAACATTAAATTTCAGACCTTGGCTCGAAAATATATATTGATCCCTGAACCTTAGTTACATTATTATTCAGTACACATTGCTTTAACAGATTCTCACCAACATGAGACTGTTGAGGGGAAAAAGACAAAACAATGAAAAAAAACCACGTCAAAAAAACGTCAATAATGAGAAATTGCAATGCGTTTCAAGTTGGAGGTTTCTGTTGATTTGATATCGTGAAATACCGCGATATTTTTATACTCGGTAAATCGTGAAGAGTTCAGACTGCTACACAAACAGGGATGTACAAGTCTTAACGCAAGTTAGTTTAACTGAAGTAAAATGAATAAATATTTGTGTGGCTCTATTAGTTTGATTATTCTTCTAACGTTAAAGTGCCTTTTTGCTCAGAAAAATCCAGAAATGGAACGCGACGTTCGTTTAGATTACATAACGGAGACGACTTTAAAACATACAAATAATCACTAAACAAATATTGAAATGAGACCCTTACATAATAACTTTAAATATTTACAATATTGTGCATCCAAAGTAATCTCAGTTAACACAAACACTCGCTGCTAGCTAGCCGCCCACAAGGCTAACTGCTTGTCGCTAGCTAGCAACGCGTTAGCTAAAGTCAACGAGCTGAGGTGTTACAAACTTTACCAAAGTAATACTCCTTAACCCACAAAACCGTAATTAATGTTCAGTGTTGTGTCGGTAACGTTACCTTGATAATTCGCTGCTGAGTGAAGAACGAGTTAGCTGGCTACGCTCAACTAAGCTAAGCTCCGCTAGGCTATGCTAAGATGGATCCGTCCACTCTCTCCAGTTGAAGGTAAAAACCAAACACGTCGTCTAAACGAAACGCGGCCTGCATTTGCCTCAGGAATAAATCCCGAATATGTATAAAATAAAAAAAAACTATATGAGTCTTAACCGAAAAACAAATTTCTCTTCTGAACAAAAATAAACACACAAGCCTCGGCGCTCGTGCACCATCTTACGCCCAGCAACTGCTTTGATTTTCCTTAGCAATATGGCGAATTGCGCATGCCCAAAACAAGGCGCGCGCACGCACGCACGCACGCGCACACACACACACACACACACACACACACACACACACACACACACACACACACACACACACGGGGGGGGGGGGGGGAATACGAGCATGGAGTTGAGCAAAGAATAATAACGCCCCTGGTCGCTAGAGGGCGGTCGTGTTATAGCGCATTAAAAAAACACTATCAGTTGAATGAAGTGTTGGTTCTAAAAGTGGGTTCTTCTGTAGGAAATATAACCATGCAAGAATTATATAGAATTGTTTGTATAATAACCTCCATGTATGTGAAAAATAAAGAACTTTAATATTTTTATTTAAATTATATCAATAGATATATCTGAGTGAGCACTATTGACGTTCACTCTGAGCCCCATTCGCTCATCACCTATACCACTTTATCCTGTATACTATCCATCACAGGGTGCATACATACACACACAGACATTCATTCACATACTATGGAATGCCTAATCTGCATGCCTTTGGACTGTGGGAAGAAAACCGGAGAACCTGGAGTAAACCAACCAAGCACAGGGAGAACATGCAAACTCCACACACGCAGACCTGAGGTGGGAATCAAACCCAGACCCTGGACGTGCAAGGCGACAGTGCTAACCATTACGTCGCTGTGCCACCTAATCTGAACCAAATAACTGTATAAAAGAACAGTAAGCCTATAAATTGTTAACTTGAACTTCATGTGTTCTGTCAGTAACCAAAGTATGAAAAACTCTATAAATAAAATTAATAAATAGGCAAATTATTACTGCACATGTTTAAATACTGGTTCTGGTGGACAAACTAGACAATAAAGAAGGAAGAAAAGATTGGCCTGTCTGGTCTACTCCGACAGAAAAGTTGCTGTAGCATAAAATGCTGAAAAAACCTAATGCTGGTTATGACATAAAGCATCATTACAGCTTTTTGTTTATGGGAATGTGTAGTCAGAGTTCCCAGGCAGAGGCAGTGTGATGCTCTGGGCAATGTTCTGCTCTGTTCCAGCAGGATAATGCACACTCACGCACTGTAAAGAGAAAAGTGTCCAGGAATGGTTTTGAGGCACATGACAAAAAGTTGACTTAGTCTCTACATTCCCCAGGTAACAATTTAATTAAGCATCAGTGAGATGTGATTGACAAAGAAATCTCCACCTCACAACATAAAGGTTCTGTCGCTCATACACTACCAAGCAAAGGTCTGGACACACCTTCTAATTCAGTGGTGTTTCCTGATTTCAAATTTTTTTTCTACACTGTAAAACCATGCTGAAGGCATCCAGAATATGCAATAATCTCTGTTGAACATTTGAATTGGAAATATGTCTGCTTATTTTGCTCTGTAAAGCCTTCATAACGACTCGTTACTGCAGAGGTAAGTTTTGGTCTTGCTTTCCTGGCAAGGTCTTTATAAGAGCTCCTGTAGTTTCATCATGGTGCTTGATGGGTTTAGCAAATGCACTTGACAATACTATTCTTGCTGTTCCGGAACAAGCTGATCTTTGTGTCTTAAAATAACAATCTTGTGGAGTCCAACCCTCAGTGGATCAGAGCTGTTTTGGAGGCACCTGCACAATATTAAGCAGGTGATGTAATGCGATGGCTGATCGGTGTACTGTAATTAAATTTCTTTAAAGGCAGGTCTCTAGGACCCAGGGGATCGAGTGAATATGTTGAATCCTAGGGAGAATTTACCCAGAAAGCAATGACCAATTTAAAACAGAAAGAAAAGTGTTAAAAACAGTACAGGCTGCATGGCCACTAGCCTAGTTTTTGCCATCAGACGTATATTTTGGTCACAGACCAGGTGTACTAAAGGTCCATGATGTTGCATTAGTTTAAAGTAACACAGAAAGAAAACTAGGACGTGACCATGTGACCATATCTTGTTGCTGAGACAGCAGAAGTGAATTTGAAATCCATGTCTGTAGCCCCATTGAAATTCAGCATTTTTGTTAGCTTCCACTAAGGACATCACTCTATTCATGTATTTAAAGTAATGTAAAGTGTAAGTGCAAAATCCTAAAGAAATCACAATGATACAGAGGCGTTTGTTTAGTGGTGGGTTTTATTTCTTTCTTTAATTATTTAAACCCAGCACTATTTAATTCTCAAATGTGAACGCTCACATGGTGCAAATTTACCACCGTTCCCGACAGTAGTTCCGGTTGTCAGGTAGTGGTCATGTCTATTTAATGATCTTCCACTAATACATCATCGTCTCTATGGCAACAACTCATTCACGGGGACTTGTAATGCAGAGCTCCGCATAAACAAGATTAAAAATAATTCTATTAAAGAGAGATTTATTTAAAACTGATCTTTCAAGTCACTGAACAATAAGCATTTAATGTCCTTGGCATCAAATCATATCCTGATAATACTGAAGGCTGAACAGCGAAGGCTGAATGATCTATATTTGATACTTAAACAGTGATTTTGTAGATCGACTTGGATTTTTGTCTAACCCAACGACCACATTGGAATAGTGATACACTTAAGGGAAGAGAAAGGGTCAGAACATTGGATCAGCCTTATCACGCTTAAAAGCTTCTTCAGCTGGGCATGATAGTGTTGGGTAACGCGTTGGAGGACAGAGATGGAAATTTATGGAGAGGAAGTGGTTATAGGTGTGAACACGAGTGAAAAACACACTGGAATTTGACGGCTCCGTGCCCTGGCTGGACCCCACTTGGACCGAAGTTGTCATCTTGAGTGATGGCGTGCAAGCTGCCCAGATCTGACACCTTCTTATCACAGCCTTGTGGAAGAGAGTGTGGTAGAGGCTCGCATGGCATGTGGCGCTTCGTGACTATGGACAGCCTGGGTAGATTATGACCAATCAATCCATGGAACGAGGAAGAACCTGAATGTCAGGTTGTCTTGTTTGTAAGTGTTGCACCAGCATTCAGATTACTGTGTCCAGTTAAGAGAATTCGTCCATCATTTTGCTTTGAAGATTTTTTTTCTCCCAGTACTACATTTTTTAAATTGGAATAGATGAAACAAATAAAAAATAAAAAGTGCTTTTAAATGACTGGGTAGTGTAATGTGGTACGACAAGAAGCGGAGTGATTGGTACCACCCTGAAGTTGATTATTTCCTTTTAACAGCAGCTTCCCAAATCATTTCCAAATAACAATTTGTTGATGTATTAAAATATGATGTGTTATCCTTTTTACATTTACATTTTACAGTTACATTTACATTCAGGCATTTGACAGACACTTATCCAGAGCGACTTACAAAAAGTAACTGAGGTTTCCGTCACTGGATAGATACTTACACTGGGTTAATAGGTTACTAACTAAGCGCCATCAGTCAAACACAGTTGGGAGATTGTTATTTATCATTATTTTTTTATTCTTTACATTTTTAAAAATTATTTATTTGTTTGTTTATTTATTTATTTGTTTGTTTGTTTGTTTGTTTGTTTTTGTGAGGGGGTGGTATTAGTCCAAGTATTGAAGAAACGGATACGTCTTGAGTCGTCGTTTAAAGATTCTCAAAGACTCCGCTGTATGGACATCTAGAGGATGTTCGTTCCACCAGCTAGGTGCCAGAACATAAAACGTCTTTTCATTCATTTATTTCATTTACTGGAGACAAATATCTTTAAAATCATTTATTTTCTGTTATTATTTTATTTACTGTTACTGTTATTTACTACATTATTCTCACTCTATATAAAATCTTATATAACTGAAATAGCAAATCATTTGTCCTAAATTGATACGAAACGATAATTTGGAGTACTATGAGAATTACATTACAACAATTGAATTGGATTACAACATTTTGAATGTTGAATCTCGACACTACTGTCCCATGGAGGTTTGACTGGACTAGGATGCGGCTTTGAAGCTCGGCTCAAGCACCATGCTCAACAATCATGTGCACAGACTGTGATGCGTTGGGTGTTCTGGTACCTTTCTATCCTGGCCAGCATTGACTTTTTTTTCCCCTTTTCTGTGGGATTGGGCTGATGGATTGGTCTTTCTCAGGCTTGGGAGAGACTTGGGTTCCCATGGTCCTGTCAACAGTTTATTGGTGTATAATTGATAATCAATGGCAAAAGGAAAGTGGTTAATGGAGAATCGAACAGTATAATGGTGTCAACCAGTCAGAATACATGCTTCACAATATTAGTGTTTGCACTTTACATTGTTGCTTTATACATTATGTTTATGTGTACGGATTTTTACCCTGCGTTGCTGTAGGCTCATGAGCATACAATTGTTCTGTTTATAAAATATGCTATACTATACGGTATAGTATACAGTATATTTACAGTATGATGAGTGAACTGTGGTTTATTTGGTAGCATTTCACAGTGTGATTGATTTTCCTAACTGCACAGATGTGCGTTTTTTTCCTGCCCTCCACTTCCAAGAAATAATCATGACCTCAGAATTCTTCAGCATAACCTCAAAATTATCAGCTTAACTGCTGAAACCTGGACAAAATTAAGTGTTCCGACAGCACAATGACATCAACCACCCAGATGAATCACATATTTGAATGTAGAATAATAAACAATAATAAAAAATTCTGTATACAGGGTCACAGGGGGTCTAGAGCCTATACCAGGAGACTTAGGGCACGAGGCGGGGTATACCTGGGAGGGAACTGGAGGAAACGCGGAGGAAACCTACCAAGCATGGGGAGAACATGCAAACTTGCACACAGACCCCAAGGTGGGAATAAAACCTGGACCCTGGACGTGCGACAGTGCTAATCACTACGCCACCACCTGCCAAATTATTAGGGTTTTCTTCTAATAAAGGCCAGCTAAAAAGAGAGAAAATCTCATTTGCAAGCCCAATATTGCTGTAACATTAATGTCCATGATGTTTGTATGTACAATTCTGACAGCTGTGAAGAATTGTAGTGTATATACATTTCTTATATATAAGCTGATATATAAGAAATGTCTATAAACCATTTAAAAAATCATTCTGGAGCAATTATGTTCCTTAGCTAGAAAACTAAAACAGAAATTATGAAAAAAATAATAATAATACATAATAATAATAAATTACCTTTATTATAAGTTACTTTCTGTAGCACTTTTTGCAGTTTGCACTGTTGCAGATATACTCACTGAGTGCCAGTTCACCAGTGACCTGAAACGTTAATGAACAGCTGAGGAAAAACTTTTTTATTATTTTTTTTTTTGCAATTAAGAGAGCTGAAGAAAGTTTCATATGAGCAAATATGCTGTAAATGTAGGACTAACCTTGAAATGGCCTAATTGCAGCCAGTGATTCGTTTCATTAATTTGGAGGGTTTGTGGAGTCACATCGCCAAGTTCTACTTCTTCAATTAAAAACATATTAACCCTGCTTATATTAGTATATCTTTATTTATTATTTATTATTATCATCAAATACTTCCTTATTAGGTATCGCAGACGCTGTGCTGTTTTATGTTAGATTTTCTGAACATGTCTATCTATTTATTTATTTAAAAATAGAATGTTGTGTATGTTTTTACGATGAAGAAAGAAATATATTAAATAATAGAGCACTTCTTCAAATCAGAATTATAATCTGGGTTGTCATAGCTTTCTTAGCTATTCAGCATGATCCACAGTCTGTCCACGATACGCTTAACGTTTTGCTCAGATTGGGATGAGATGTGTCTGAAACAGTTGTCGGTACTATTTTACTGATCTTCATGATGATTTCCACCAGACCACAACACTGTCCTCAAATAAAAAGTGTTTGTTTAATCAATTATTTATCATCATTGCTGTAAGGATTGTGAAAGACCTCATCCTTTTGCAACCTGCAGATACATTGCACACACACCCTACTGTGAATTGGTAAACAGCTTACAGTGCATGTCTTTGGACTGTCGGGGAAAACCAGAATAGCCTCAGGAAACCCACTAAGCTTGTGTAGGACGAATCTCCATGGACAGACGGGAGGCGAGATTTGAACCCCCCAACTCTGGAGGTACAGAATACAGCAACAGTTCTGACTGCTAAGCCATGGTTTATATGAATGCACTAATTTCTAACTGTTGATGTGGTGAAGCTGTTTTTAAAGCGGTATCTAATGCAACAATCAGAGGTAAACGCTGCAACCTTTCTTACAGTGTAAAATCTTAATTTACTTTTTGTTTTGTTTTTATTAGTTACTAAGAGAACTGAAGGAATCCTAGGAACTTGTAGCTCCTATAATGTAAGAGATAATAAGAACTAACTTTGTATCATGTTTTACCAGATTAAATATAGCAATAATCAGATAAATGTAACTATAATATGATAAAAAAGTATGTTGTGTCATCGCTTGTTGCTGTATAAGAGGAATAAAACACTTCAAGATTTGCTTTTATAGGAAAAATATTGTGGTGGTAACCATACCTCAACTTATTATTATTATTATTATTATTATTATTATTATTATTATTATTATTTTCCACACATCCAAAGTGTTTTATTCCTTAATTATTTGTGCACATTCAAATGGTTAAAGTGTAGCAGTTCAGGAAAATAAAGGCTGTTAATCTCTTGAGGTTTAAACCAAGGTTATTTTTCACTTTATTATAATTATGATTATAATTCTAGACTACAGCGAGTACTTTTGTACAATAGAAAAGCACTAGTCTGCATTGTAAAAAGCAGATATACATTAAGTGAAAAATCATTAACGTCTCCGTTTCTCCATGAAGTCCATCCATTTCATGCCAGGTTACAGTGTCTGTATATATCACATAGTGGCATGCTGCTGTGTTACTCACAATACATTTTTTTTTTTTTTTTTTATACTTCTACTAAGAGTTGCTAGATAAGTTGTTAATTATCACACAAATGTAGCATCGTTGTTGATCATGGTACTCATATTTGAACAATCACATCATCTTATCGTCTTATCAGGCCTCTTAATCTTGTATTTGGGTTGTCAGCTGATTCGGGAGCGAGTTAACGAGAGCTTAAGGATCTCATCTGCAGCCGCACTCTGCCACCACCATGCCCTCGTATTTGTGCTGGAAAACCACTTGGCCGTTCTCATTTTCATACAGCAGAGAAATCGGTTCCAGCTTGGTGGGAACGCAACATGCTTTCGAGACCTTTTGAGGGCTTTTCAAATTGACCAGAGTTTGGATAATGGCGTGCTTGGTGGGCGTGACTTGTGAAAGTAAGGGATAGTTGCATTCCCCGCGGCACGTGTAGGCCTCAAAGCCTGGTGGTGCAAAAATCCACGAGTGCCAGCCTATGTCTTTAAAATCCACATAAAGGGAAGTCCTCTTGCACTGGTTTTCTTTGGCATTGCGGCGAGTCCGCGGCGAGCTGTCATAGATCATGTTAGAGCGCATTTGCATTAAAAGGGCCTCGTTTTGTTGTTTGTCGTTGCCGTCCATTTCGTCTACCAACAATTCATTGAGATCTAACAGGTCAGCATTGTCTTCTGGGATCTCCTTCCTTGGCTGGTCCTTCCATTCACTTTCATTGTCTGAGAAGACAATCAACACTGGTTCATACTTTCCTCCTGCACTCCTTTCAATGTCCAGATTGACAAAAAGACCACTCTTGTCTTCATCCTGTAGCTCAGTCTCAATTTCGACCTGCAGCTCAAGCCGGTGGCTTATACCCTCCAGGTCTCCCCAGAGCAGAACAGCATCAGTCAGATCGAACACTTCCCATCCACTCTCTTTACGTTGACCGTGGCCTACCACCAGCTCCTGCATACCAGTCAGATTATTCTCCCCAGATCCACCTTTAGAATGCTGAAGTGAAGGACCACTTTCTACTTGCCTCTCAAAAACCGTTACCTTCCAGTCAACGCCATTTTTGCGCAGAGGATCTCGATGTACCAGCATGTAGAGGCGGAGCTCAGCAGCGATAACGCGCTCCTCACGTGGGACGGAGATATTGAACATGAGAGGGTGCGTCCTCACACCTCTTCTTGTCACGCTATAAGGGGAGGAGTCTGTAAATAACACATTGCCACCGATTAGTGATAGTGATGGTGTATGATTCGAATCAGAACGCGGTATACCTTTGTGTAAATGGAATTCAGTTCATCATCACGGTCTATTTATACAGAAAGGTAATGATAAGGAAACAAGTCAATAAATTACTGTTATGTCTCATGGAAAAGCGGATGATGGTTAGAGTGAAAAAGAAAACATAGTGACAAGGCTAATAAGGAAATGTTGACTAATGTGCCCTTAAAACAGCAATTAATCAAGCACATGGGGATGTTAATAACGTCTGCTTTGAAATGTCAAACAAGATATTAAACAAGCACAGTTCAATCTAGTATGATTAATGACAACAATTTATACAGATAAAAATAAAAATAAAAAACACCGTACTTAGCAATTACTTAATATGATACCGTAGATAATGTGTTTGGAAATAGGATACAATTAATATGACCACTAATATTTTGAAACACATCACATGCCACTAACAAAGAGACAAACAGTACTGAGCATACCTTCGTTCTTGAAACTCCGTGCAATATTTGCTGCAGGTCTGCCGCTGCGATCCTTCGTGTACTGGTTGTACAGCTCCAGCATGTACTCTGGTGGCTCAGTGCCGGCAGCCCGGGGCCTCAGCTTTGGCTCTTGCTCAGTTAAATTTACCATGTAGAAGAACTGACCTAGAAGTGCCTGAACGTCTACATTATCACCCTGCTCCGGCAAAGAAGCGCCAAGACTACTCGAAAATGGTTCCTCCAAGGGAGGAATTGGACTCGTTTGACCGCGACAAGGTAGCAGCAAAAGGCAAAGGATTAGACTCCTAACATACCGAAGCATGGACATCTCTGACACAGCCATCGGTTGAGATCAAACCTTCTCCTCTAGGTGGACTATAGAGATAAGGCGAATAATCCTGGGCTCCTGGGAAGACTTGTGAACTCGTCCCAGGTTTTCGGTCCAGTCTGATATGGGGAGAGAAAGGGGCGAACAAACAGCCTTGTCCTTGTTGATCTTGTGATCTACCATAGAGGGCAGGTCGTTGCTGTCAGCCTCATCGTGCTGACAAGTTTTGAGATGTTGCCACTCGCTTGGGCCCTGGCCCTCTTATGACACGGGTGGCGAGAGCCGTAGAGTTCACCACTCATCCTGTATCTTCTTTCCATGCATTCCTTCTTCTGAAGCTTTCAGCTCAAACTTGTCGACTCACCAAAAAACTGGACTAATAATTTATAATAATAATTTCAACCTGCTAAGTTTTAAATGTTCCTCTGTTATGGGAAAATCAATCATTTTATAAAAATTCGTATGTTAATTTCTGTGCATTGCCCGCCTTATCAACCGTTTTGTGTTTGTGTATTGGTTGCGTTGGCAACTGCAGCTCACTTATGAACAACTCACGACGTAATTACAATCCACGCTCGAGCTTGCTAACAAAATGTGTCATTTCTTTTACACGTTACACACACAGAAGATAAATATACAGTATACATGACAGTTAGTAACTTCCACCCATGTTATTGATATTATCATCTCCCTTTTTTTAAGAACAGAGATTAATTGGTCTCAATTGGGGGAAATACTTAAAAGGGGTTAAATTTGGTATCTTTCTTCAAAAATCCTGTCCTTTCCTTGTAGAAAAGGGAAGTTTTATAGCTCCGTTTTTAGTGAAAGAAATCAGAATTTTAATTTGCACTCATCTAAATTTCATTCCTTTATTTTTACACATTTTGCACAGATGCATCGTCATGAAATGCTCTCCATTGTGTTCGATTTTGCACAGCCATCATCAAGTCATCGAAAGTGAGCCGAATGTGTGTCTCTTCTGCTTGAATCTGGTTCAATCTGGCTGTTTGCTGCACCTTCTAATCCAACGGTCGGCATCTTTGCAGCAAGTGTCCATTCTTGCCACATGGCTAAACCATTTCAGGAGTGATCATCGGATGACTTGTTCAATAGTCTCCTACTGATGACAATATATCCAATAATTGTATAATGTAACTAATATTTATAACTAACATATTAATTAGCATTTAAATTGCGGGTAAGTGCATACATATTAGGCGGCACGGTGGTGTAGTGGTTAGCACAGTCGCCTTGCACCGCCAGGGTCCGGGTTCGATCCCCGGCCAGGCTCGATTCCCGTCTCTGTGTGCATGGAGTTTGCATGTTCTCCTTGGTGGGTTTCCTCCAGGTTCTCCGGTTTCCTCCCACAGTCCAAAGACATGTAAGTTAGGCTAATTGGTGTTCCCAAAATTGCCCGTAGTGTGTGTGTGTGTGTGTGTGTGTGTGTGTGTGTGTGCCCTGCGATGGATTGGCACCCTGTCCAGGGTGTACCCTGCCATGTGCCCTAAGTCTCCTGGGATATGTTCCAGGCCCCCCGTGACCCTGAATACAGGATTAAGCGGTATAGATGATGAGTGAGTGAGTGCTCACTATTAGCACTATTAGTGATATTAGGTTCAAGCTAAATCTAAAGCTAGCATCTTTACTTAAACAAGTTCAACAATTAGCATCAGCCTGTATCGGTATCTACAGTTTTAGTTTTAGAATTAATTCAGGTATCATGGCACACTGTCTAGCCTTAGCTTATCAATTTCCTGTTAAAGAATAAAAGACGTAGTGGTCAGCTGTATAAACACTTTTACAGCCATGATTACGGCTGGAGTTAGCTGGAGGCAACACAACAGAAATCTGGAAGCAAATATGAACCTCCTAAGGCTAATCAGCTACTGAACATATTGCATCGCTGTGTTGTTGTGTGCCAGATATTATCCAGAGGGATAATGGCTCTAACTTAAAGTTATAGCACATATCAGCTGCCACTCTCATTAAAAATAAATGAAAACAGTTTGGTTAAACCAAATAACACAAAAAAAGGTGATTAGCAAAAAAATTTATGTTTGCAGTACTCCCTTCATATTAATGTTAAATAAGTGTTGAAGGTGTCTACTTGTTTGTCATGACAACCTGATGTTAATCAGAAATCAGGGAACTAAGTGAAATAATGTTCAGTGATATCTCTGATAACTTCTGAATGATGCTGCTGCTTCGATACGGGTGGATTAGCATGATTACGAACATTACCGAGTAAGATCAGGTTTCTCAGGTTTATACTCGTAAGAACCCGTCATTGGGCAGTGGTGGCTCAGTGGGCTAAGGCACTGAGTTACTGATCGGAAGATCGGTGGTTCGATTCCCAGCTCAGCCAGGTTGCCATTGTTGGGCCCTTGAGCAAGGCCCTTAACCCTAACTGCTCCAGGGGTGCTGTACCATGGCTGACCCTGCGCTCTGACCCCAGTTACACTGGGATATGCGAAGAAGGAATTTCACTGTGCTGTAATGTACACGTGACAAAATAAAGGCTTTACTCATTGACAGGAAAAGAGTTTGTAGGAATAGTTATAAGGTTGAAGCTAAAAATAAGCTGATCAGCTTTAATGTAATCAGCGATATTATGGCAGAAAAGTGCAGATGTTTGTTCACATTGAGCAACTGGCTCAATTATTATTAAATTAGATTATTAAATCTGACAAATAACTGTTCATAACATCACTTTTACTCAACATTTTGATTTTACTTACGGCACAGGTTAAACTTCAGGCAGAGCTATCTAAGTACTGCAAAAGTTTGTTTTTTTTTATTCTGTTCAAGGGTCGGTTGACGCAGGCGCAGTACGCTTTCAAAACATCCGGTTTCTAATCTGGCACATAACTCCTCACAACTTCACTTCAACTAAACGTTATGATTTCATTTATGGCACAGGTTTAATTTTAGGAGTGCCAAAAGTACTGCCAAAGTTTCTTTCAGTTTTGCATGATGCTGTGACAGAATCTGGCTGGACAGACATACTGACAGACATACAGACAGACAATTTCCTGAAACTGGTTTTGGGTCCTCTAATGTATGAAATGTGAAGATACCATTAAAAAAGCAAGTTCTGACCAATGTACAGTCAATGTTTAGATTTATATAGATGTAATGTTTAGATGAGTTGTTAGGCATTTTTGGTGTAAAACGGTGCACGTCTGTTTAGTGTAGATTGTTTCCTCTATCAGGTGGGTGTAAATGTCTCGGCATTCCACAGTAGGTCATTCTGTCGCATCATCCAAGTGAGCGGGATTGGCACCCCGTCCAGGGTGTACCCTGCCTTGTGCCCTAAGTCTCCTGGTATAGGCCCCTAAGATTCCTTCAATAAATACAGTACTGTATATTCTTATGTTGGTTCACTAGGTTACTAACTAGGCTGTTGGGATGGATTATTTTTCTTCATTTATTTCATTTAGTTATTTTATTTTTGTTAAAAAATTAAATCCTTTATTAGAACGAGCACATCGATATAAAACAGTGATTTGAAATAATCAACACATACCATCACAATCAAGATTTCGATTCTAATGAAGTGGAAGTATTTAACGTGGGATGGGGTATATGGGTTTATAGAATATATGCATTATTTCATCAGTCATTTAGTTTGTGTGTCGGGACTGAAAAGTTGAAGTTGACTTAAACTTGTCTGGCTCTTCTTTATTACTCCCTCGTTAACCATGAAGACAGGGACGAATCATTTCTAAACAGACATTCATCACATTTCAATACCCTTTTAGGAAAGCATTTTTAAATGATCGTTTTTTGAGCACCAAACACAGCATGACTTAAGCTGAAAGACAATAATGCTGATCTTGAAAACAGGAGAAAAAAAAAAAATCTAAGCACTCAAGAGCAACACATCAACAAAGCACAATGTCCTCGCGAATAGGAGAGCGACTGCATGCTGACAGCACTCGAGACTTAATGAGAAAGCACTTCGTGCAAGAAACGATGGTGGTCAGTGAGCGGCAATTTAAATGCCCTGAAACAAATAAGCGAGCGAGACGACAGAGGTGCTCTTCCTAATCCTGCCGTGGTACGGGATGTCTGGCACCGATGAAATGGAATCTGTTACCAGCTTTTATATTAGTTTGCTAAATGCTTCCACTGTCTCTATGAAATCAGTTGTGTCATCTTCAATGTAAATAATCACAGGAAGTGAGTGATGTTAATCAAGTAGGAATCAAGTAGGAATAACCCAATTCAAATACTACTCTCGAAAAGTACTTATACCTTAAGATTTACTTACTGTAAGTATCAAAAGAACTGAGCTTATTGTCACCTTTAAGTCAAAGTGCCATACTTTCTCTCTCTTTTCTCTTTCATTCAAGACTGCGGATGTGCTTTTTTTGTCACTGTCACTGTGAGAGGGAAGGAAAGTCACGTAATGAAACTTCAAATACTACACACCACTTTAAAACACTATGCAGATATTTGTTGTAGGATGTAGTGGCGTAAAAGTCAAAATTATCGATACATTCTTTTATAAGTCGATTCAATTTAATTCGCTAAATGTTTTCAACAAAATGTTAATGAAGGAAATGTTTGCCTTTTTAAAACATACCTTACAACACAATGTGCATTTTTTTTTTTGACATAAAAAAACTAAATGCATGACAGACATGCTTGCAACTACAGAAAATGCATTATATTTTCTTAAAAGTTAATACATACAGTTATAAATTATCCCAAAATTTTATCAAGGGGAAGTGATTAATTCGAGCAAAATAAAAAAATATATATATAAAAAAATCACTTGAGGCATCATTTTAACCAGAACTAGAGCAACAAAGTGGGCTGAAATGACCTTATTTATCAGGATTAACGTAGAGTTGGACGCAAGTGCAGGTAAGTAAGACCAGATTTATTAATCCAATAACAAAACCAAACACGGGCAATTCGTACTCGTAATCTAAGAAACAGTCAAGGGTCGGTCGATCGGTAAAACATGTACTGTACACTAGTGCAATCAGGAAATCGGAAACCAAAATACCAGATCAAAGTCATACACTGAAAAGCTATCACAAATAAACACGGCTTGGTAACGTCCGGAAAACTCACGGGTGGGTACCATATACATCACAACGTCCCTCCATTACTGGGTTCTGTTTAAGCACCCGGGTAATTAGGTGCAGGTGTGTTTAGAATTCAGGTGACGTGGAACGTTGGGTTGGGAGTTGTAATCTGTTTCCGCCATGTCTGTATGTGGATACGGCCTTGTCCGTTTGCCATTTCTGCTGGCCTGCCGATATTCTGGCATTCTGGTAACCATAAAACCTATAACGCTTGTTGGTCGTTGTGAGTAGTTGCTTCACTGTGTTTTTGCAGGATCATTACAAAACAATGTGATCATGTGACCAGCATGCACTCTGTTGGTTGCACAGACTGGGACCTTTGGTATTCAAGTAGACAATTGCAGAAATAATGATGCTACATCTAGGCGTTTGGCAGACGCCCTTATCCAGAGCGACTTACATTTTTATCTCATTATATCTGAGCAATTGAGGGTTAAGGGCCTGAGGGTTAAGGGCCTTGCTCAAGGGCCCAACAGTGGCAACTTGGTGGTTGTGAGGTTTGAACCTGGGATCTTCTGAACCGTAGTCCAATGCCTTAACCACTGAGCTACTCCTGCCCCAATGATGCTAATTAACAGAATGCAAAATTTTTAAATAATGAAATAAAAAAACTTAAAAAAAAAAAAAAAAAGCAAACAGGATGTTCACAAAAAAGAGGACTGACTTGTTCTTGTTGATGTTGAAGTGCACAACTTACTAACTAAAAGTGCTAGTAATTTTCTAAACCAATCCTCTTACATGTCAATCCCCCATACACCCAACTCCCCCACCCACCCACACACACACACACACACACACACATACACAACACATTAGATTTATTGTATTGCCTATATGTACTGTAGTT
The DNA here is from genome assembly GCA_013621035.1 of Clarias magur. NCBI lineage: Eukaryota > Metazoa > Chordata > Actinopteri > Siluriformes > Clariidae > Clarias > Clarias magur. The sequence goes on along the minus strand of QNUK01000027.1, from coordinate 3,355,299 downwards.
AAAAACAGGTGAGAAAAAATATATGCACGTAAAGTGAAAGTGTATCAGTTTAAACATTAATACAGTCTCCGTCGAAACAAAAATCTATGTGCATAAAAAAATCTAAAGAAAAAGCATTAATAAAACCATAGAAGCATTTTTCTCTGCCTGTCTCCACCCAGTATACGTACTACCTTGAAATATTATCATTAAAATACTTTAACATCCTTTTTCATGAGTCATCCACTATAAAGTTATGAAAAGCATCAATTTGGGTCCCACAGTGTTCACTTAACCCTGAAGCCGGACCATTTTGGTGAGTCATATCCTCAACAGGAAGTTGCATCATCCTAATTTCCTAAAGATCCCAGGCAGAAGAAAATGAATTTCTTTTTTTCCAATTTATTATCAACGATATCGTAATAATGAAAGATAATATCACTCTGACCGTACAGCGCTGTTACCCGAATTAAAAACTGAATATTAATGACTTTTTTTTTTAAGTAAGTTAATTATTTGAATGTTTTACTCATTTAAGAGCTTAATTTATTCCTTAAGTGAAAAGAAATTAGTGACTGAGCTGCATGAGCACGTTTCTGAGAATGGCGTAATGACTAAATGGCATCCCAATCACTTGGAGTGTTTCAGTATTTTAACGTTTTCGAGTTAAAATATTAAACCAGAGGATGGTGCATGGCCAGAAAGAAACTGGACATTACAAATTGCATCTAAAAATACAAATAAATGTACAGACAATTATTTTAGTCATTTATTCTGGATAGTCCCAATCAGCCCACGGTGCTTTCATTAAACAGGATAATCAATTAAGTAACTCTTGTGACACCTTGTGAATTAGCTTAAACTTTCTTCAGGGCAATTAAAATAAATTAGCTGTGACATTTCAGACGATGGTCAAGGCTCCGCGGGTAGATGTGAGTCCAGCATCATGTCTGTCGTGTCTCACATTTTATGACTTTCATTATAGCTCATACTTTATTCATTTCTCTTAATAAAGTATTAATTGCATATTAATTACTCATACGTTGTAAGAACTTTTCATAACAAAATGATATCCAGGGCAGACTTCATTTTAAAACAAGACAGTGATTACGTAGTCACCAGTCATGGTTTAGTTACAGCCCTGGACTAAAGCATGATGAACCAGTGGTCACTATTGTATTTATTCCCATTTTGTACAACCATTGTAGGACATCCAGTCAACATTCAGACACTACAGGCAATTTGGAAACGCCAGTTAGTCTAATCTGCATGTCTTTGCACTGTGGGAGGAAACCAGAGAACCCAGAGGAAACCCACCCAGCACAGGGGGAACATGCAGACTCCATGCACACAGACCCTACACGGGAATCGAACCCAGGATCTGGAGGTGCAAGGCGACAGTGCTAACCACTAAGCCACTGAAGTGGAAGTGTAACTTCCAGTACACATTATTAACTTCCAGTACACATTATTAACTTCCAGTACACATTATTATGCTGATCATTCTCTGCTATCCGTTATCACCCAGATGAGGATGGGTTCCCTGTTGAGTCTGGTTCCTCTCAAGGTTTCTTCCTATTACCATCTCAAGGAGTTTTTCCTTGCCACCGTCGCCCTCGGCTTGCTCATCAGGGACAATCTTATCATTTTGATTCATACACATTGCATAAAAACGTACTTCTTTTTATTGTGTAAAGCTGCTTTGCGACAATGTCAATTGTTAAAAGCGCTATATAAATAAAATTGAATTGAATTGAATTGAAGTGCATGAAAGTTTAAAATGTTGATTAGAGCGCAATAAAGATGCATATCTGTCAGTAAACAATATTCATTATAGATTATATAGATCATTTTAGGTATAAATAAAGGCATAATTTATACCTATTTCCTTACACAATTCCTAATAATATCCACCATTTTCTTTTTGATTTCTCTTGCTTCGCGACAGTGGCCGTTTTTAAAAAGCGCATTATTAATAAGACTGAATGTAATTATTTTACACTTGAAAATGTATCATTGAAATCATAGGGAATCAGTTAATGTGCATGATGCGTGACCTATAATTTGCAGGTTTAAATAAAAAATTTACAGTGTAGTTGGAGTGCTTTGGTGTCAGATGATTTGTGACTGTGGTGTGACTGATTTGGAAATGGGAAATGGTTCATATGTCTCAACTCTGACCTTTAATAAAGTGCCGTCAGGATTATAACACAATATGACCACTGGATAGAAAAAATAAAAAAATAAAAACAGAACTTCATACCAGGCAGGACGGTGGTGTAGTGGTTAGCACTGTCGCCTTGCACCTCCAAGGTCCAGATTTGATTCCTGTCTCTGTGTGCAGGAGTTTGCATGTTCCCCACGTGCTTGGTGGGTTTCGTGCGGGTAATCCGGTTTCCTCTCACAATCCAAAGACATGCAGATTAGCCTAATTGGCGTTCCTAAATTGCCCGTAGTGTGTGTGTGTGTGTGTGTGTGTGTGTGTGTGTGTGTGTGTGTGTGTGTGTGTGTGTGCCCTGCGATGGATTGGCACCTCGTCCAGTGTGTACCCCTGCCTCATGTAAAACAGTGCAGATCTGTTTAGTGTAGATTGTTTCCTCTATCAGGTAGGTGTAAATGTCTAAGCATTCCATAGTAGGTCATTCTGTCGGATCATCCAAGTGAGCGGGATTGGCACCCTGTCCAGGATGCACCCTGCCTTGTGCCCTAATCCTCCTGCCACCCTCAATACAGGATAAAGTGGCATAGACGATGAGAGAAATTTCAACCCCTATGCCAGGTGCATGCAAAAAGATGAATAAGAAAAAAAAAAAAAAAAACACACCTGAATATGACAGTGGTTTTGGCTTCGTAACACTAAATGATACTTTATACTTTATACTAATACTTTTCTCACAGAGAGGTGAGTGATGCCAACTGGTAATGCTTTCCACCTGTGCCTCATTATGCAGTTTATTTATGTGTTGCTGTTTTTTTTTCTCTTTTTTTTATTACAAGCGAGAGACACAGAGTGAAAGAGAGAGATTGGGGGAAGGGGGGGGGGGGAGGGGGGCGAAGCAATGCCTGGAACAGAGTGCATCGCGTGAGCTGGATACAGTTGAAAAGCAACATTAAATTCACAGGTTAACAGGTACATGGATAAGAGTTGTTATATTCACCAAGTCTGCCTCCAGCCCTTTATTCCCCGAACATCTCAGAAGTGTTACACTTAATAAAAATATCTACTGTATTCCTCACTTTGCTTCATTTTTATGCGATCTTGAAGGGGTCATCCCCATGTTCCCAGCGCACTATGTTCCCAGATTTATAAGGCATGAAATGGAACACGTCAAAGGGTAATACAGTACAGTATGTTCACGAATCAGCTCCAAGAATTTTAATTCACCGTCCTACGTTAGTCTGGTATATACAGTATACAGTAGCACATAATCACATAATGGAAACCTGAAAAGGAAGTCCTGTTTGTTCGATGAAATTTTCCTAATGATCTCCAAAACCTCCATTCATAGTGTTGTGTTTAAAGGGTTTTGAAGCCTCGCTCACATAAAATAAACTCATACGTTTATTTTAGTAACACGTTTTCTTTATCTTTATGTTTATCCTAGGGGATGCCACATCAGATCATTTGATCTACAAGGTCTGGCACAGGATTTACACCGGATGTCCTTCCTACAGTATCTCAGCCTTGGCGCTGGCACTGATCCTGGGCGTTCTTTCATCAGGTGGGGTAAAGGGTCTTGCTCGGAGCATCGGACCCTGGGAACATACTGTGGAATGACTCGGATGTGCAGCAGCGATTTCTGGGTAGATAGCAGCAAGAAGGATGGTTTAAAGATCAGCATTAGGTCCTGATGTATTGCTAATATGATTTTGTACTTTTCGGTATGCACCAACGATTTAATAAAACATTTTCTTGTTTCTTCATTTTCAGTTTGAAACACTGACCCACAAGCTCTTATCTATTTTTATTTGTTTTTTTCTGCTTTTCTTTAGGCCACTAACTGACCACATTTTCGAACATATTCACAAACGTACTATTATGGCCCTGTCAGTTCTTTTTCTGGCACAAGTATGACCTCTGCAATTATTTTGTCAATTCACCAGCTCCAGGAAGATTGCAAAAGTGGTCTCTGCTGTTAGTGAAAGTGATTTTTTTTTTCTTCTCAAATTGATTTGGTGATTTTTTTTTTTCTGTGAAAAGAAAATACTTCTTTCCCCCATCAACCACCATTTGTATGATCAAAGTTAATGGAATTCTTCGGTCATGAAGACTTCGGCATCGGGATCAGTCGAAGTCTGGGTTTTTTCCTGGGGGTCTGCATTGTCTGAACAAAAATGAAACAAAAATAATAATCATTTAATAAGATCAGTATTTTTTTTTTTAACCACCAGTTTAATTTATTAGCATTGTATGCTATGACAGAGGGGACGCAGTCGAGCGTAATCTGCAGAGGGAGAGAGGCAGGTGAAGCCAACAAGCAGCACTTAATGCTTTCCACTTGTGGCTCATTATGCAGTTTTAATTTATGTGTTTTTCTTTGTGTCAGCAGAAACAGAGAGACATGTGACTAAGCTACCAGCGCATTGAGCTGAGAGCGTGTTTGTGTGTGTGTGTACTGTGTATGTACACTCACTGGTCACTTCACAATGCACACCTAGAACTTGGTTGGACCCCCCTTTTGCCCTTAAGACTGCATTAATTCTTCATGGCATAGATTTTTTTAAAAATGGATGGTAGAGATTTTGGTCCACCATGGCGTCGCTTTGTCGTCTGCACATCCATGATGTGAAAGATTCGAACCTCTCAAACACATGCCAAAGGTGCCTGCGGAGTTCAATGACCTCATTGCCATGTCTCAGGTAGGTTGTGGCATTTAAACAATGCTCAGGAGAGCAAAGTCTGCCAGTAGATGATCCTTCACACATTACGTCACCACCACCAGCCTGAAACCTGAATACGAGGCATGATGGATCCATGCTTTCATGTTGTTTACGCCACATTCTGACCCTACTGTACCATTTGAATGTTGCAGCAGAGTAAACCTCGAGGCTCATCAGAACAGCTGCGCCCATGTGAATTGTAGTCTCAGTTTCCTGTTTTGAGCCGACAATGCCCAAATGCACGTGAGTGACTCACCAAGCCTGCTCTCAGTCTTTTATTCCCCATCATTCTCGTAAGTGTTATATAAACTCAGACCGTGCCATTTCAAGAAAGGTACATATGTAGGTAAGTGTACATCTCGGCGTGACTAATCCAAAGGTCTGTTGGTGCCCAGAGAAATAAAGGTTTACAGGTGGATACTAAAAATAGCCTAGAAAATGCACTCCGTACAGTACGTCATCTGTAAAAGCCTAAATGTTGGACACATGTGCCTCTTTCTTCACGTTTGTGCTTTTTGTCCTAATTGCTGTTCATTCTTAAATTGAATAATGCACATTTCGAGACAAAAGGTAATATTCTCCAAAAATTACTTTCCAAAAGAATGTAGATGTGGACTAGATGTTAATGATTAATTGTCTAATGAAATGAGTAATTTCTATTGAAAAAACTAAATTGCGTCATTTACTTATTCAGTGATCACTCCATGATTAATCATTGTAACTTTTAAAATTTTAGTTATTATTATACTTATTGCATTATTATTATTATTATTATTATTATTATTATTATTATATAGTTTTTTATTATTCACATTAATCATAAAGAGTCAATAATTTAATTGATTAAAATGTGTTAACACACATCAGACAAAGATTTTTATTATTATTCTTTGCTGTAACAGGGCTGAGAGTAATAGGGTTTAAAATATGTTTTTAAACCATATAATTACAGTGGAACCTTGGATTACGAGCATAATTCGTTCCGGAAGCAGGCTCGTATTCCAAAAACACTCGTAAACCAAATATTTTGGTTTATAGATTTTTCCCATAAGAAATAATGAAAACTCAAATTATTCGTTCTACATCCTAAAACAATAAATACTGCACTTAACATTTAAAAAAAGTAAAAAACAACTCCATATAAGTGTTTCCGTTTATTTCACAACTAACACACAATGCAAACACTGTTTTAATGGGGAAAAAAATTATTTCTCTAATGATACTTGCGTGGACATACTAACGGAATCACTGCTGTAAAGTAAAAAATAAAAAATAACAAATGAACCAGCACCTTACCTTTGAAAAGAATCGTGACAGAGCTGAGTTTTCTGTGTAAATAAAGCGTGTGTGTGCAGCCGGGGAGAGTGTGTGTGTGTGTGTGCGTGCGTGTGTGGTACAAGGGTACACATGAGTAAAGTGTGTGTGTGTGTGTGTGTGTGTGTGTGTGTGTGTGTGTGTGTGGGGCACAGTGTCAAATTACGCACACGCACACACAGAAGCGAGAGGGAGATGTTGATTATACTTGTAAGAGACAAGCACTAAGTCTCTTAGCAGGGGAGACGATTACCCCAGACGATTACCCATAATTCCCGCAGCACAAGAGAGAGAAAAAACATTGGCTCAGTTGTGATTACTTGCCGCTCGTTGTCAAAATAAGAGTCGCATGCGTGATACATGATACTCGGCGCTTGTAAACTAATTCTTGCTCGGTTTCCGATTAAAAATTTATTTAAAATCTTTGCTCAGTTTGCGGAACATTCGTAAACCACGTTACTCGCAATCCGAGGTTCCACTGTAGTTAAACAATGTGATTAACTAGCGGTTAATATATATATATATATATATATATATATATATATATATATATTAGGCATTTCATTGACCACCTTATCTTTGATCATGGTGCAGAGTATAGTGGCAAATTCATGTGCAGAAATGGTTGCTCGTGCTCACATTCACAATATGAACCCTGGAATATGTCAGTGAAGAAAAAACTCCATACTGTACATGTGATAACCTGGTCATTCAATACAGTCAGCTGACTTCATTTCATTGCCACATAACATGGCTGAGTCTAGACCTGAGCAATTGAAGCAACCCCAGATCCTAACACTGCCTCCAGTCATGCTGGGTGCAACCCTTCGAGTGCTTCTCTTCTTCCCCTGACAAGCCAGGGGCTGTGTATATAATTGTATATTGAAAACTGTATTTTCACAAACAAAAAAATGAAAAAGAAGCCAACAATTTTTCATTTTCCCATGAGCTTCAGGAAAATGCTAATGATGCAACTACCTGTTATGCCGTGTGAAAACAGAGTTGAGTAAATTGAGTGCCACTGAAATGTACATTTTTCACAATTTGGAATGGACAAGTAGGACGATTAAGCTATTTAAATGGCATATTCATATAAAATAAGATTTCTTTTACATTTTCGTACAAACTGTTCAGGTCATAAGTTGTTCATACAGGACTGTACAAAAGTCTTGAGCCTGTCCTCATTTCTTCATATTTTGCTTCCAGTGAGCCAGACGTCCTTGTATTTTAATGTAGTCTTGAGGAATAGTTCTCCAGGCTTCCTGAAGGACCTTTTTTTGGCTCTCATTTTCAGTCATTTCAGTCCCTGTACCTGAGCAGATTCAGAGGAATGTTTTTTTTTTGGTTTGGTACAGTAAGCCACACAGTGACATATAAAACCAGTCTAGCATTAAAAAAAAACATGTTTAATGCATGAACCAGTAAGAAATGATGACAGATCAGGCCGGTAGACGAGAGGGGAAATGAGGTTGCTGCTGAGGTTGTTACATAAACAACCAGGTTTTAAAATGTATATTTAAGCACTTAACATTTGTAAAACACTTGTTCCCTTTTTTCAATTACTTAAATTCTTCAATTAATGAATATTAGTCTACACAATTTCATTTAATAGGAAGAAACGAATAGCGGCACGGTTGCTTAGTGGTTTGAACTGTCACCTTGCACCTCAAGGGTGTGGGTTTGATTCCCGCCTCGGGGTCTGTGTGCATGCAGTTCGCATGCTCTTTCCGTGCTTGGTGGGTTTCCTTCCACAGTCCAAAGACATGCAGATTAAATTACTTGCTATTCCCAAAGTGCTTGCAGTGAGCGTATTAGTGTATATGTGTGTGCCCTGTGACGATCTGGCACCCCTAAGTCTCCTGGGATAGGCTCCAGGCCCTGATTACCTGTATGCAGGATACAGCGGTATACAGACAATAAAAGAGGGAGAGAGTGACGAAATGAACAGACCTTTGAACAGTGCTGTCGGTTGCTAAGAAGGGCACTTTAACCATATTTAAATGTATCCAACCTTTACACTGCATACATATTTATAAATGTAATTCCACAAATTTGGAGCACAAATGACACCCTGTTCGCTGACACAAACTTCTGCACTTAGCACTTCTATGCCAAACACTTAAAAAGCATTAAATACTTTCCATGTAAAAGCAATTAAAAGCAGAAATCCTGTTTTCCTGTCATACTTGTCTTGTCGCTACTAGTTTCACACTCACACTGCTGCACCTAATTGGTCCACTTTCCTGCTTAAGTGGCAAAAACGAATAACTGAGCCCCGGTCGTTCCCCTGAGAACATGTGGGTTTTTTTACTACATTGTTCTTCCTCACTGACCCACGGGCCGGACAGACATAGTGCTGAAGAGCATCTCCCAAGAGAAACATAGAAAATGTTCATGATTTAGTCCCTCCTACAGGTGAAGAAGTCATAAGCAATTCCATGGTAATGGCACACTCTTGAGCTTTTCTTGGGTGCGAATGTGATGTGACGCGAGTTTAGACCCGATACATGCCTGGAACGCGCATCCTGTTCAACAGAATGCGTTCTTTACATTTCTAAAAGAACCCTTGATGTCCATCACCTCGGTTCTGCTTTGTTCACTCAGGAGTAACACATGCAGTAGTAATGTGGTATTGTTTCCTCTCCCAAGCTGATTATTTAACATCTTATATGATGATGACAATTTACTGCAAAAAGACACCATACTGTACATTTTAACCATTTATGGTGATGTTTAATGTCGGGGAACAGTTTATTCCCTGTTCTTACTTCTCATTATCCTTTTTATTTTTATTTATTTTATTTTTTTTGGACGTACTGTAATAAGACAAAAATAAATTCGGCTTATATTATAGATAAACAACAAAGCTATTTTGAAGCCGAAAAGAAAAATACAGATTTACCTTAGACAATTAACAGACACTGATATTACGGACTGCTTTCAAAATGCTAAATCAATGTCTCCTAACGAAACACTTCACTCTCTAGGATTACACAGTTGTTATGTACATGCACGTGACACGACCACTGTACAAGTTCAGCTTTATGTTCTTACAGGCATGATAACGTTTTGCACCAAGTGCCTTAAATAACAACCTTGCAGTCTGAAAATGCTGTCAGAGAGAATTAATCAACATAAGAAAGATTAGTGATACAAAGGGTGTTCCGTCACTATAAAATATTCCACCTGAAGCCCTCCGCCACAACACTGTAATAGCAAACACACCATTAAAAATTAAACATAGGTGATTTTTTTTATTTCCCGCTGTATTAGCATATCTAACACATCTTGTAGTTTCCCGGTGTGTGAAAATGAGGACACACCTTCATCTTGCTTTCGCATTGTTCCGGCACAATATCACTTTAAACTTTAATAAAGATGAATTCTGTCTGAACTTTCTCTAGCAATGTGCGACTAGGCTAATGAGACCACCTCCTGCCTTAACACAGTCTCTTATAACAAGGCTTGTCCAATTATTCACCCCTTCACATTCCAGGGGAAATGTTTTAACCCTGTTGTTCGCTGTCAGGGGTAAGCTTAATGGGTTCAGACTGGCAGCGTTGGTGGACAAGCTTGGGGATACAGCACGCGTTGGAGGACAAGACAAGACGTGGTACAAAATTACCTTTTGTTCCATTGTGCTTCGTAGCGGTCAAGAAAACACTGTGCGGATATACAGTATGACATTACGTCAAAATCACTTGAGGTTCCTGGAGCATGATGATGTGAATTATAGATCATGCAGCTGATGCAAAAGCGATGAAAATACCACTGAGCTAAGCAGGATGTTGACTAATGTCCAGCCAAGCACAAACTGGCAACCCGCAACGAGCATAAAAATCTAATCGCAATACAACAGCCGGTGTCGCGGTGCAGATCAGAAAATAAACTTCTTTTGCAACAAATAAACAGTTCCATGTATAGCAAGTAAAAAAAAAAAAAATGGACATAGTTCAGAATCTGAGGAAACACCCGACTTGACCTTTGTTATTCGTTTGACAAAGTTTTATAGGTTAACATCAATGCATGTGCTTAAGCTATTAAATTCATACACAGTATAAAACATAGTATAAGTATAGCTACTAAAATAAATAGCTATTTTTCATTAGACAGTAACCTTTCACATTCAGATCTGTGTCCACACCACGGACCTTGCTCAAATCCATTTTGGAACTTCTGGGAAATTCTCCCAAGTTTCCTTAGAAATTTGTCGGGTATTCAATTGGAACCCTATTGTGAACCAGCACACCTTGAATATGGGAGAGTGTGGCTTGGCTTGCTCGCTGATTAGAGATCCGCACGACGGTGTGTGTGAGAGGCTTTTCAGCGGATTCTGGTTACTTACAGTATCTGCTCCTAAAATTATGCAGCAGATTGGCTGAGGTAAATTGTCCCTTGGTGTGAGATGGACTGGTGTCTCACACTTAGTGTTTCCAGAATAAGGTCCGGATACTTCACAGCCCTGAGCAGAACAAAGTGCTTACTAACGATGAACAGATACAATAATGTACGATTTTTTTGGGAACAGCAATCAGCAAGTCTTTGGTCTGCGGGAGGAAAGCCACCAAGCACGGGAAGAACATACTGTACAAACTTCACACAGGCCTTGGTGGGAATCGAACCCAGACCTTGGAGGTGTGAGGCGACAGTGCTAACCACTAAGCCACCCTAGATGTGTGTGTATATATATATATATACATATATAATAATATACATATACATATATATATATATATATAATATACATATATATATATATATATATATATATATATATATATATATATATATATATATATATATATATATATATATATATATATATATATATATATTGGAATAAAGTCATTTTTGTCTGTTTTTATGACATATATGGCATTCCATTAAACGCAATGTGACATGGACATAAGTTAGGTTTAAATGGATGATTATCAGGATTTCATGTAATGTTGTGCCATCCTTTAGGATGCCAGACATTCATTGCTTTTGATGTCTTTCAGCAATGTGGACAGCTTGGTATGAATTTCCATGAATTTGCCCAAGAGCGCACATCATCTCACACAGCCCATCTATGTGAATTTATATATTACATAAATTCCCCTGAACTTCCATATAGTAAGAATCTAGTTGTTTTGTTCAGATCTAATCTTTGTCTTTTAGATAGCGTTCACATTTTTGCCATTAATTGTCATTAATGTGAACAAAGCCATCATTAGTTTGAACACTCTTGTTGTTATTGTGCATAAATGTATAAGTACTGTGAAGAAACTTGCTGGAAGTGTGAACAAATCTGTTATTTTTGCAAACATACTGTAGCTGTCATTAGTGTGAACATGTGAGTAGTTGTTAGGGTTAACAAACATATCATTAGTGTGGACAGACCTGTCATTAGTGTTACATATCTGTCATTAGCGTGAACAGACCTGTAATTTATAATTCAATGACAGCAATCATTACTGCAATTAGGCCCTTAATTACTGTGATTAGATCTCTTATAACAGTGATTAGAATGCAAACAGACCATGATTACGGCTTCTTCCCATCATTATTGCAATGAAGCATGTTATTACTGTGATTAGATCTTTTATTACTGCAACTAAACCTGTCACTACTATGGACATTCTGTCATTCCTACAACTACAATTATTCACTATTACTGTCATCAGACCTGTCACTACTGCAAACAGACCTGTTCTGGGTCAAATCCCGTCATTACACTGATTAGACTTGTCATTAGTGTGAACAAACCTGCCATTACTACTTCTAATACATTCATTACTGAAATTATGCCTATCATTACTGTCATGAGACCTGTCACCGCTGTAAACTGACCTGTAATTACCGTAATCAGACCTGTCATTACTGTGATCAGGCATAACAGTGCTATTAAAAGACCTGCTATTACTGCTTCTAATCCCGTCATTACTGCAATTAGGCCTGTCATTATTATGATTAGATTTCTTATAACAGTGATTAGAATGCAAACATATCATCATTACGGCTTCTTCCCATCATTATTGCAATTAAGCATGTCATTACTGTGATTAGATCTCTCATTACTGCAACTAAACCTCTCACTACTATGGACAGAACTGCCATTACTACAAGTACAATTATTCCTATCATTACTGTCATCAGACCTGTCACTACTCCAAACAGACCTGTCATTACTATGATCAGACTTGTCATTACTTTTAACAGACCTGTCATTGCTGTTATTAATCCCTTTATTATTGAAATTATGCCTATCATTACGTTTGCCAGACCTGTCATTATTGTCATCAGACCTGCCACTACTGTAAACTGACCTGTCATTACTGTTATAAATCTGTCATTACTGTAATCGCACCGGTCATTACTGTAATCAGACCTGTAACTACTATAATCAGCTCCATCATTACTGTAATCAGACCTGTCATTACTGTGATCAGGCATAACAGTGCTATTAAAAGACCTGCCGGCTTCTCATCCCGTCATTACTGCAATTAGGCCTGTCATTATTATGATTAGATTTCTTATAACAGTGATTAGAATGCAAACATATCATCAGTACGGCTTCTTCCCATCATTATTGCAATTAAGCATGTCATTACTGTGATTAGATCTCTCATTACTGCAACTGAACCTGTCACTACTATGGACAGAACTGCCATTACTACAAGTACAATTATGCCTATCATTACTTTCGTCAGACCTGTCATTATTGTGAACAGACCTGTCATTACTGTCATCAGACCTGCCACTACTGTAAACTGACCTGTTATTACTGTTATAAATATGTCATTACTGTAATCAGACCTGTAATTACCGTAATCAGAAATGTCATTACTGTGATCAGACATTTCTGCTTCTAATCCCGTCATTACCGCAATCAGGTCTGTCATTACTGTGATTCGATATCTCATTACTGCACTATATTTGCCACTATTGTAACCAGAACTGTCATTACTACAATTATGCCTGTCATTACTGTGATCAGAATTGCCATTACTCTGAACTGACATGTCATTACTGTGATCAGACCTCATTACTGCTTCTAATCCCTTCATTACTGCAATTATGCTGGTCAGTAGTGCGAAAAAAAAACCTGCCATTACTCTGAACACCCCGTCATCAGTGCGTCAAGTCCTGTCATTCCTGTAAATTGTCCTGTCAATAGTGTAAATAGTTATGCAGAACTGAAATTTGTGTTGAGTAGATCTGTCATTACTGCGAACAGATCTGTCGTTACTGCATCTACTTCTGTCATTGCTGTGATTGGATCTGTCATTACAGATTTTATTACTACAGCTATTTTTGTCAATACTATAAACAGACCTGTCTTTAGTGTGAACAGACATGTAATTCGCGTCAAACAGACTTGTAATTTCCATGAGTAGACCTGTGATTATGCCATCGAGTCTAATTCATTATTGTGATTAGATCTGTCAATATTGCGATCGAGCCTGTCATTACTGAGAAAAGTCCCGTCACTGCTGTCATTAGCTCGCTCATTACTGAAATTAGATCTGCACAAACCTGTCATCATTGCTAAGAGAAATGTCGTTACTGCATGTAGCTGTCTCATTCGTGCAACTACACCTGAGTTACACCTGTCAGCCTTGTGATTTGATCTGTTATTAATGCGAACAGACCTTTCATTACTGCAGCTAGTCCTGTCATTACTGTGATTAGACTTTTTAGCGTTACTATATGTGGACATGTCATTACTCTACATTTGTGCTGAACAAACCCGTCATTGTAATCAGACCTGTCATTAATGGTAACAGACCTGTAATGGAAAAAAACCTGAAACATGAAAATTTTATTTTTTTTCCCCCCAATGTATGTTTCAGAGAAAAACGGAAAAAAAAAGAAGAAGAAAAACACACACACACACACACACACACACACACACACACACACACAATTTGAACAGTAGCGGAACGTGTCAAAGGATTTTAATGATTTATTTAAGTAGTCTGTCAGTGTTCTGTGTCTTTTAATGCTGTTCTGTTTCGTGATCAGACCTACCAACACTGTGACTAGACCCGTCACGGCTTTGAGCAGCGCGAACAGACCTGTAATTTGTATTGAACAAACCAGGAAACACTGCAATCTGACCTGAACAAGACATGTCATTATTGTGACTAGACCCGTCATTACTGCACTCAGACCTGCACACACAAACGAGTCAATAAGAAACATCAATAACGCGCACGACTCATATAAGTATCCTCAAGCACAACATCAAGAAGTCATATTCGTAGTCATATTCATACTGGCAGCCATGCTTACATCGAGTGAAAACCTTCAGCACAAAGATTATGGGCTGTTCCTGAAGCAGAGAAGGTCAGATTCAGTGCTTTTGCCATTGTGACATTTTCACAGCTTTTAGTAGGACATCTTTGCAAAGGAATATGTAGGTTTAGGAGATGCACTGGTAGTGCAGTGAAGCGTGATGGAAAAACTTTGCACAGAAACTAGACATTTATTTCATCCATGGTCATATATGTATAAATGTGGGTCAAATTTGCACTAAAAAAAAGAAATTCAGATTTTGCCTTCATGCATTATGCAACTAGTTAGATCTGTGACACCTTTTGGAGCAAGTGGATAGAAGCCTCTTCAAATTTGTAATAGAATGTGTGTGTGTGTTTTTTTTTTATTAAATTTTTTTACTTTAACTTTCCTGACCTTACAGGATCAATTATTTGCTCATGTCACAGATTTTAAGCTCATCCAGTATACTACAGCACAGAAAGTGAAAAATAGCTTTGAACTATTTGCCAGGCCCAGAAAAGCAACATATATGTGTGCTAATGGTTTTCTGATGCATAAGTGAAGCGAAAGCCGTAGCAAAGCAGCAAGAGTGACAGGTTTGGAAATTTACTGCATGAACAAGGCAGAAGCTAAAGAAGCAGCAGCCTGTGAATAATGACTCTGGTGGAGAGTATGCTTAGCAGTATATTCTCATATGAAAGAAAATACATTCATTTAGCTGTTATGTAACCAAAGATTGAACATTTATATTTTCATTTATGGAACTGAGATTATCTCAATATTTCTAGCTCTGTAGGGGGGAAAAAAAGGGATTGGGAGTCCCATGCTAATGCTAATACCCAAGTCCATTTATCCATGGGCTTATTTTCTGTTAGTTGTCTGGCAAATTATGTGATAAATTACCTGCTTATAGGCATCTTAGGCCCAGTCTGATATGATTGACTCTGCCAATATGAGACTTATATAGAATACATTATTCTTCTCTGCCACTGGCAGGAGCAATTTTGCTCATAGAAACGTGATGTTCAACTTCATTAAGGCAACGTGCCTCACTTTAAGGTGGACCGGACCACTCAAAGTTCCCAAGCCTGGTACACTGTAGGTCCTGTTGGAGAGATCCTGTCGATGTCTTCCAGGAGATCTCTTTTGATCGCTGTTCTCCTGTTTCCTCCTTCTGCCCCCAAGCTTCTCGTTTCCTTAGACGCTCTTTTGTTCCCCATCTCCAGACGGACGCAACCCGTTAGGTCGTTGTCAGTGTAGATTTTGTTTCTTACTCCCAAGTTCAGCGTGTTGGAACTAAGAGCTTTATCCAAGGGGGAGCACGTCTTCTTGCTCCTCTTAACCCTCCGGAGACGGATCTGCGAAGGCTTTTCCAGGCAGCAGGATGGTCGCTGCATCCAAGCTGCCTGAAATCCCTGCCGGAAATTTTTGTTGTAGTAGCCGTAGATGATGGGATTGACACTTGAGTTGGAAAAGGCCAGCCAATGGGAGAGCGGGAAGATGTAACCAGTTAGAAGATCCAGTTGGTCACCTTCGGGACGTGCGTAGTCAGTCAGCAGCATGAGCGTCCACAGAGGCAGCCATGATAGCATGAAGAGAAGGGCGACAACGATGAGCATTTTGATGACTTTGATCTTCCTTTTCGATATAGGTGACTTCCTTTGGGGAGCGCCCGGAGGCTGGTTCACCTTGCCGTGAAAGGTAGTCGAGTAGAGTTTAGCTCCAATGCGGCCATACATAAGAACGATCAGAATAAGGGGAATCAGGTATATATGGGCGAACAGCACTGTGGTGTAGACTTTCCGCATCTCAGGATCAGGCCAGGTCTCGTAGCAGGAATAAAGAGGATAGGTCAGGTTGTAGTTGTCACCTTCAACCATAAAGTGATTTTGTTCTTGCTTGACGGTCAACATCAGGGCCGAGGGGAACATTATGAGCAGAGCCAACATCCATATCATCCCAATGATTACCTTCGCCACAAAAAGGGTTAGCCTGGGTTTAAAGGGATAAACTAAACAGCGAAACCTTGGGTAGAAACAAAGACATGGGAGGCAAAAAGAAAAACTTCGATTAGTTATCAATTCACTTCTATATTTGAACAAGCAGTCAAATCCTTTAATATGAATTCAATACATTTTTACTTCTGAACATTTTTTTTTTATAGTTCTGTCAGATTGAATACAAGCATTTAAAAATATCATTTCCATTAAATGTATTTTTAGTGGCGTTTTCTTCAAGGTTTGCAAATGCAGAGCAGGATCATTTGTGTTTTATTATTAAAAAGAAAAAAATCTTACTTTTTTTCCATTTTTTTTTCATTGCAAGTTTGAGATAAAATAAATCTAATTATGCAGTAAATGAAATTGTCAGTGTTTTACTAGAGTTGTTTTTCAGACATTTATTAGTTTAGGTTAATTTCATGGCCACTTCTCTCACACTATCTTGGATTAAAAATAATGTGGCAATACGGCTAGAAGATTGAGCTGTCTTTTAATGTAGTAGATAATAATTAACTAATTCATGATATACTGTATAAGGGAAAGAATTATTTCTGTTGCATCAGGACAGCAGTGTGAATCAGTGTTTCATATAGTTTCAAAATGTTACGAAAGAAAAAGAAAAAGATTTTTGAACAAAATCCCTTAAATTCATGAATTAATGTCTCGATAAATTCATTCATTTTTATTTTATGTCTTTTTAAATTCAGTTTTTCAATTTTTATTGATACTTTTGTCCTGCTTTATAATGATCGTAAAGACACTGAAATTATGAAATGACTCATACTGTATAATACTTTTTTGTTAATGAAGAAAAGATCAAATTAAATTTACTTGATAAGGTTAAAGATGCCGTTTTTTTGGCAACTTTAATGTATTTACAGTTGGACATTTAGATCCATTTTTTCAAATAATTCTTTACAAATGTGCTTAAAATGTAGGTTGTATTAAATAAAGTGATTTTACTCTTGTTAAATAAGTAACAAATACAGATTACAAGATGGTCAGCATCACTTATACAGTACACTTATACTTGACTTACACTCACCGACCCCTCTATTACTGTAGCTACACCTGTCTAGTACTGGGTTGGACCTCTTTTAGCCTTCGGAAGTGCCTTAAATATTTGTTTTTAAATCTGCCTGAAGATTTGTCAGCTGCACATCCATGATGAGATTCTCCTGCTCTACCGCATCCCAAAGGTGCTCTATCGGATTAGGGTCTGATGACTGTGGGGGTCATTTGAGAACAGTGAACCCATTTAACCCCACAGTCTGAGATTATTTTAGTTTTGTGACATGGTGCATTATCCTGTGTTCATAAATGGATGGCATGGTCAGCATGCTCAGCTGGTGCTAAGGGGCCCAAAGTGTGCCAAAAGTGAATATCCCCGACACCAACACACCACCATCAGCTGCCTGAATCGTTGAACAAGGCAAGATGGATCCGTGCTTTCATGTTGTTTACGCCAAATTCTGACACGACCATCTGTTGCAGCAGAAATTGAAACTCATCAGACCAGGCAACATTTTCCAATCTTCTATTGTCCAATTTTTTGGAGCCCTTGTGAACTGTAGTATCAGTGTCCTGTTCTTAGTTGTCAGGAGTGGCACCTCGAGTGCTCTTCTGCTGCTGTAGCACATCTGCTTTAAGGTTCCACCTGTTGTGTGTCCAGAGATGTTCTTGTGCTGATGTTTGAGTTGTTGTTTCCTTTCTATCCGCTGGCCATTCTCCTCTGCCCTCAGGGGCAGAGAACTGAGGCTCACTGGATATTTTCTCTTTTAAACAGTAGATTATTCAGAGGTGGTTTTATGTGAAAATCCCAGTAGATCAGCAGTTTCAGAAATACTCCCACCAGCCAAGTCTGACAGCAACAACCATGCCAGGCTCAAAGACCAACTTTCTTCTTTATCCTCATGGTCGGTTTAAGCTTAAGGCGATCATCTCGACCATGTCAACATACCTACTGTAAATGCATCGAGTTGCTGCCATGTGATTGGTTGATTAGACATCTGTGTTAAAGAGCAGTTGAACAGGTGTACCTAACGTAGTGGCCGGTGCGTGTATACTGTATGACTTATTCGCACTTATCAAATGCACTTATCAAACATTTTCTTCCTCCCGCTTCTACACTTATGCCATTATGCTAAACGTTGCACTGAGCAAGGATTAGAAGCTTTTAGCGATAAGTGTGGAAAATGACATGTCCAACCACTCATGGCTCCCATTTCTGGTGCCTCGGAAAAAAGAAAAAAAAAATTCTGACATTCAAATGATAGTTTCAATTTACCGGCAAAAGCACATGACCACTTACCTGTCCACAGCAATAGCCACCAGCGTGAAGACGGAGGCACAGACAGACATTCCTTGTACAAGGCCACTAAGCTTGCAGATTACATTACTGAATGGCCAACCTGTCCAAAGACAAAAGCATTACGAGTTCACTACAAAGGGATAAAAAAAAATGTACTTCTTTTCTACTACTTTTCTTTCTTCAGGGTGCACAACGTTATTTCATCTAGATTTCCAAAAATGTTGTGTTTTTTGGGAAAACTAATAAGTACAAGTACCATTGCTCTTACTTTATATCTGTCAGGGCTGCAGTGAGTGGAGAGTGCAGCGCTGCATTGTATTTTTTTTGTGGGATTGAACCAGACGACTGGCTTTTGGTCCCAGACATAAATAACCCTTGGGTGCCTATCATCCTGTCACCAGTTTACTGCTCTATTATTAGTGCTAATGTTAGGGCTGATATATATGTATATATTCATTCATGTTCTATGCCACTTATCCTGTACAGGATTGCGGGAGCTTCGAGTCTATCCCAAGCAGAAGACTTTGGGCATCAGGTGGGATACATACTAAACAGGGTTCCTATACTGTACATCACAGGGCCTCGCATGTCTTGGACTGCAGGAGGAAACCCGGAGTACCCGGAGAGAACGCACCAAGCATGAGGAGAGCATGCAAACTCCATGCACACAGACCCCAAGGTGAAAATCGAACCCTCAACCCTGGAATACTAACAACTACGCCACCATGTCACATAACTCTAAAGCCTGTTGGGGTCAAATTCACTCGGATGTTAATTTTCATTCATTCTTCCAAAAGTTATACTGTATGCTTTCCTATTGAATAGATAAATAAATAAATAAATAAATGCAGTTCTCCTATGAAAAATACACTTGCCCGTTATGAGATTGTCCACCAACGTAGTGGGAATGCAGAAGATCCCCACAAGCAGGTCGCTGATGGAAAGGTTTAGGATGAAGACATTAGTGACCGTCCACATGTGCCTGTTCCTCAGCACTAGAAGACACACCACACTGTTACCTATCATGCAAAGCAGGAAGATGAACAGATACGCCAGAATGAACACGGCAGCCATGCCCAGTGAGTGCTGGAAGTATGGAGACAACAGGATCTCCTCTGTTCGACTGGTGCTGTTGGTCATGTTAATGTCGGGAAGGAGCTCTGTAGTCAGGTTAATTGTGGGTAACTCCAACGTTGCTCCACCCATATCGGCTTTGTCTCTATAATATTCGTCTTTCGTATGTGAGAGGAGCGAACCTGACCAAAAAAAAAAAAAAAACATTCACATATAAAAGAATTTTTAGATTTTAGAGCAATCTAAATACTGAAAATGCAGCTAAGAATAATTGATCTGCACGAATGCTGTGACTTTTCACATTGATTGATTTTGTGCATATAAGCACTCACTGTCCACTTTATTAGGAACGCCTAATGTACAGTACATCTGTACATGCACTTGAAATTTTTAAGGAGGCAGCTGACAAAAACTTTGGTGAGCATATACTGTAGGCTCAGATCTCTATTTTCGGCTGCCTGAAGCGGAAACAAATGTGCTCTTCTAAAGTTTGACATGTTGTGTCTTTTGACATGCTTTTTCTGGTTGGTATGATTTTTTGAGTTAATCCCACTCTATATGGTGTTCCGCCCACAGGATTGTCAATTCGTGCGACAATTCTAGGAGATCTCTTCATTTCAGTATTTGATGTTGAACTTTGTTTAAAGCTCTTGACCTATATCTGTCTGATTTTATGTATTGTGCTGTTGACGCACGATCTATTCATGGTTGATTGGGTAATTGCAGGCGTTAATAGATCTTAATAAAGTGAGTGTATTTCACAGTACACATTGTGCACTGATGTTCATATAACTGACAGCATGATCATGATACATTGTCAAATTCTTAATGACTCGAGAGGGAGCCCAATCAATGTGATGATGACAATAATCAGGACAAGACGAATGAATATGATAATCATCAGAACACAAATAAGGCAAAAATCAACCGAAAGTGGAAAACTTAAAATAACTCTGATTTGCTTGCCTATGCTTATTATAATATTTTACAAGGCATCTCCATGAACTAACAAGTTCTATTTAAACAATATTTTTGGCCAAATTAATAAGGTTATTTTTGGCGCTTCTTAATTCCTAATCAACAGGCATAGCCTGGGAAATAACAATGCTCAACACTGCATTCAATTTGACAGTGATGCTCAAAGTGACTTAAATCAGAATATCTAAAAACAGAAATCTGCTGAACTGATCAGCAAATGTTTACACCATGATTATCTAAAATGCACATGATGTAAATTACAGAGCCTTTGACATTTGACTTCTTGTTGTTTTTGAGTAATCTGTAAAGAGCACTAACTACCCTGAGCATGCATTTTTTTTACAAAAACATTATTTTTCCATATCTCAGCAAATAGCAACACAACATTCCTGTAATATGATGTAGTTTTATAAGATCTCCGATTTAAAGTGACAGAAGTAAACAAACTAAAAAAAAAAAAACTATAGCAATGCTGCAAATAATGATCAAGTATAAAACTGTCTGAAGAGAAATCAAATAAAGATTCCTACCTGCGAGTTTTGAAAGAGAAGAGTAAAAAAAAAATACCCGGTTGAGTTAAAAATAATAATAATAATAGTAATAATAATAATAGTAAGTTCTGTACACACTGATGATGATGGAATCAGATAGCTCGGAGTGCGCGCGCTCTGCCGCAGCGCCTGTTCATGGAGTGCGCGCTGCGCGAACTCCGCCCACTTTTAATCTTGGCCACGCCCACACGAGCAGAAACTCTTGGTTCATAAAGATGAAGATCAAGTTCTTGCTGCTTCTGATTATGCTGTTTATTGTTCACGACGACAATAACAGCAACAACAGTAATAATAATAATAATAATAATAATAATAAGTATTATTATTATTATTATTTAATTATTAATATTAATGTGACTTGTAGTATTATTATAAAATATTTTTATTATTAACATTAATATTATTATTATTATTTATTATTAGTATACTAATAATAATTAATTCATTCTCTATACTACTCACCCTGTAAAGAGTCGCAGGAATCATGGAGCTTATCCCAAGACACTTCAGACACAAAGTGGCGGACACCCTGGACAGCACACACACGCACACACACACACACACACACTACATGCAATTCTGGAATGCTGATTAGCGTAACCTACATGTCTTTGGACTGTGGGAAGAAACCAGAGTATTCAGAGGAAACCCACCAATCACAGAGGACGCACATGAAACGCCACACACACACACACACACACACACACAGACCCGTGGCTCAGAATCAAACCCTCAGTCCTGAAGATGCAGGGCTACTGTGCTAACTGATTTTATTATTATCAGGTGTCAGTTCACCTCTCATGAGACTCGCATCACTCGATTCGAGTCGCATTTTTGCCATTGCTCTCGACTACTCCTGCACCAGAGTCATGTTTATGTCCGGCTTAGCACTGCGTTTAACTTCCAGGCTTTTAGATTGCATTGCCTTGGTTTGCTTTAACATGTGCTTACGATCACTTACTTCAAGCAGTTCAGTACAGTAGTTTTATTTTGCTACAGATTCTCTAACTGCATCTGTTCTGCTTTGTGCGCCCCTGACACCACGATGTGCTATTCTGCAATGAGAGAGCACATCTCAAAGTGTTTTATTTCTCTTATACCACAGCGATATGACACATATTACTATTTTCATTTTTCGAACAATTCTTTATTTAAAATTTATTAAGACATGTCATGCTTTTTAAGCATGCATTTTTTTTTTTTCAGTTTAAAGTTGTGAAACGATCTGCCAGACAAGTTGGTTCCAGTTAGCGCCTATAATAAAGTAGCTATTAATAATCCTTAATCACCTTTCCATCAGTTCATGCCTAGGTGATTTTATTTCTTCCAGCACTCCTAAATTTAATCTTGGCACCCTTTCATTTTTCAAGACAGTTGAAAATAATGATGCATCATTTTTTTTCTAAAATAATTTTTTAATGAAATTTTGTGCAATAATGTTACAGTTTAATCTGCTTAGAGAACCCTAAGGGTTTCATGTACAATATTCTTGATAGTGTGACATTACAATCTGATATAGTAGGCAGCAGCATCGTTTACATAACATGAGTCTGTGTGCCAGTGGGAAGAAATGAATGGTTCAGGTTATAGCTGTTGACATTTTTTCGGTTCCGTTGGTTGATGTATAGGGAAAGAAAAAACATCCACAAGTGACGGCTGATGTAGGTGTAGTTTGTCGAAGATCAGTTCTGATTTAATACTTTCACAGTGACGATGCAATTAAATGTTAAGTTGCTATATAATAGTGCTTTATTATATAGAAATGATCAATTTAAAGCATCCTTACTACTGTATATACAATAATAACAGACAACAATAAAATACTTGAAATGCGTACCTTTGCAAGTGACTTAATAGCGGTGTTGACAGAAATATATATTAAAAATATGTTCTAATTAGGAGCTGAGCCTCTCTAAAGGTCTGATTCTAGGACCTAGAACAGCTCTCCCCCCTCCCCCCTCCCCCCTTCCCCCACCCTTAATTAACTTTTTAAGAAAAAGAAAGTACTGGAGACTTTACCAAGAAGGAAAAAGTATTGCCTGATACAAAACATTGACTTGACACACCTTACTTAAGTGTGAAATGGGCATTTAAGCTCCTTAAACAGCAATCATACTTTTTAAATAACTACCTCTACAGAATCAATCCAAGTACCTTATTATAACCCTTCATTATAGCTGAATTATTATAACTGTGGTATAATGCTGGTAATAGTTGATAGCTAAATGAATCTACCATCCAGTCGTACACATGTAACATGTCATGTCATCCTGTCTATTTACAGCAACTAATCATCACTAATGACCCAAACTGTAATGTTTTATTACAGTCACATGAAACATCAAACACCAGCATTAAATAAAGCGACTGACATTACAGACATTACAGGTGCTGTTTGTCATTTCATTGTCAAGTTTTCTTGAACCTACAGTAATCATCCAAGTTTAAAGATCTAATTGAAATACAATGTAACAAATCAGGCTTTGTTTTAAACTTTTTTTCTTTTTCTTTTCTGGGATATAAATGAGCACCATCACAGCTGGGACTCAGTTTCTTCCCCCCTAAAGCACGTTTCCCTTTGAAGGTGACTGAATAGCATTAGTTGCTTCAATAACAAGAAAGAGATTAGATTATAATGGGCATAAAAGTGCTCCTTTAATATGTGATTGATTCTTCATCAGTCCGCTGTTAGAAGGAAGAAGTCTGTAATTGAACAGATCAGGCTTTCTGACCAGACTCATTACAGAGCAGTTAGCGTATGTCCTTATGCAGAGAGGCTGACAGACATACTATGTGAAACATCTCCTCATGCAGGTCCAGCAGCACAGGGTCTTAGAAAACCTTGCAGCCTAAATGTCTAAAGGGTCTCCAGGGTCTTGTAGCCCATGCAGCTTGCAACTCTTACAACATTAGATTAACGACTACATTGTTTAACCTCCTGCATCCGACTCGTCCTGTATTCGTTAACCTCGGGTGATTTTCTTCTTCATGTGGTATCATCCAGAAGCAGGTTTTTTAGCTGCAGGGAATATGGATATGGCCTTGTTATTCTTACACTCCACCAATCCATCTGAATTAAATAAAATAGCTCCATTTGTACAGCCAGTCCAGGACATGAAAGCAAACCCACTCCTGCTGCTGTTAGGTATAATAAGTCACGCTGAGTGCACAAACCCAATTAATTTCAAGCCCACACGGGCATGCATTGTTTTAGCCATAATTGTCTGGTCACTTGAGTTGGCCCTTAGATTCCCCAGATCTCAATCCAATCAAGCATCTCTGGGATGTGCTGGACAAACAAGTCTGAGGTCTCACCACATATCTTACCGAATTTAAAGAATCTGCTGCTAACATCCTGGTGGGCTTGTGGAGTCCACGCCTTGACGGGTCAGAGCTGTTTTGGTGATGCAATATTAGGCAGGTGGTTTTAACGTCATGGCCGATCCATGTAGAGTAGTTGTCATAGCAAACAAAAAAAATCGGATTCAAATCCCAAATCTCGGGATGAAAAAGAGGTGATGAAAACTACACAAAGGACTGGACATCAGACGAACTTCAAAGCTTCACCTCCAGCTACAGAACAAGCACAGCGGGTTTCACAACTGTCACAGCCACAAAGCACTGAGAGAGATTCTGCGAGCTCTGATGATCTAAACTCAGTCCGAAAATGGGGGACATGGAGAGGACCTGTCAGGAAGTGGGTGGGAAGTGTTAAAGATCATTCCAATTAGATTACGCATGACCCAAGGTAAATGAATATTTGGTGAGCAATATACAGTACACTACTACAGTACAAGACTGTAAAATTTTAACGATATTCGGCGTAGTTGAAGACTCGTCTGATATATTCAATATCTTTCTGATAAAACGACTAGATGACAAATATTGCATTTTAGATTATTTTATATAAATATATGAAGCTTCTTTCTTTGTGCTATATAAATTATAAAGAATTCACCGCCTGGATTAAACTGAGATATTAATTAAGAAAGATTTCACTGGCAAAAACAGCCGAAACCTAAGCGTTATGTAACTTATGGAGCTTTCATTTTTTTAAACAGCTACTGTCCGTCAGAAGACATATCCTGTGATGTTACAGATGTTACTCTGTTTCAAAAAGCATCAAATTATTGCCTTGCATCAAGCAAGGAAAACAGCTAAGGAGATTGCTGAAACTACTGAAATTGGGCTAAGAACTGTAAAACCCATTATTAAATCCTGAAGGATAGTGGTGAACCATCGTAACTGGGAACCAAAATAGCCAGAAAAACATCTTGATTGGGTGTCATCGGAGATCACTTAAATGCTTAATGAAATCACATTGTGAAAAAAAACAAAAACAAGATTGGGACTAAACAGGCTAATCGGAACAAAAGGCTTCAGTTTGCTATGGAGCAGAAACTAGAAAGAATGGACTGTGAAGCATTGCACATGTGGTCGGAGGAGTCGTGTGGTCCAGATTTACCCTGTTCCAGTGTTATGAGTGCATCAGGCTAAGAAGAGAGGCGGATGACGGGAGGCATCCATCATGCCAAGTGCCTACCTTATAAGCCTGTGGGGGCAGCGTTATTACCTGGGTTTGCTTCTGTTGGTCAACAAAATTATCTGCCCAAATAAGGAGGTCGGCTGATGACGTGAATATACTGAATGACCAGACTTTTGCATCAATGGATTTTTTTTTTTTCTTCCCTGATCACAAGGGAGCATTTCAAGATGACGATGGCAGTATTCGTCAGGCTCAAATTATGATAGAGTGGTTCAGGGAGCATAAGACATCATTTTCACACATTGACTGGCAACCAGAGAGCAGAGATCAAAATAAAACGGCAGGCAAGTGGCGGTAATTAGAGTGGCCACGTTTTTCTAGCCGGGCAGTGTATAAGAATACGTTCATTAACATAATTAATTCAAGTTAATAATCACTTTGTTATTTATATGTTGATTCATTTTCTAAAACTCTGACATCTTTCATTCAAATCACAGTTTATTATACTGTATATGCACTTCTTTGCGTATTAGCCACTAATTCACTGAAACTTGCATAAGTCTAATAATGAAAAGATAAAAAGCTGTTATTTAAGAAAAAAGCTAAATATTTATTGACATGTTGAACCTTTCTGTGCCAGGAGAGTTTTTTCTAACAGTGTCAGGGCTTTGTAATGGTAATGTATTTTTTTTTATTTTTTCACCAGCAGGGAGTCTTCAGACCAGAGAAATTTGAACTTTCTGGTTTCTTTGTAAAATATATATATATATATATATATATATATATATATATATATATATATATATATATATATATATATATATGTTGGGGTTTTTATTATTGAAAAGAGATTAAAGGAGAGACAGAGAAACTGTTGACAGCTGAATGACAGTTAATAGCTGCTGCAATATAAGTCAAAATAAGGACAAACCTGTCCTAAAGACATTCCATAACGATAACTATAAATGGATAAAAAGACACAATGTATTAATCAATGAATGAATAATGATAAATCACTGTGGTATAAGAGGAATTAAACACATCGGGATGCACTCTTGTTGATTAATAGTCAATTTCAGCATGGTAGGTAGCAATAAAATTCGTGCAGATTCTTAATCTTTTTAGGAAGTTTCCTAATAGTTCATACTGGTGTGTTCACTTGTGATCTGTGATGAGTTCTGTGATACCACATCCAGGATGTACTGTGCCTTGTGCCCTACTGTAGGTTCCCAGGAATATGCTCCCAGCTCTCGAGACAGGAAAGCAGTATAGATAATGCACGGATGGATTAGTAGTAATAATAGCAGTAGTAGTAGTAGTAGCAGTAGCAGCATCAATCACAGTAGTAGTAGCAGTAGTAACAGCAGTAGGGAATCCAATTCATTAAAATGTTCCCACTTTTTTATTTTTCTTCTCCATGTGCAATTTTTCATTATAATTTTCAATTTAAGCCTGTATTAATAAAAAACTATAATGAAGAAAAGCTTAAAGTATGATGGAGTTATTCAGGTAACATGCTTGGTACTGCTGTTGTCATGGTAACTAGAATGATGGTTATGAAATGAATAACCCAAGCCATGGAACTTAAAGCATGCCGAAAATGACAGCTGTATCTGAAGGTTGCTTAACATTGTATATATATTAACATTATACACACACACACACACACACACACACACACACACACACACACATATATATATAAAATACAAGTTTCAATCAGTAAGAGCTTCAGTCCAATTAAGTGCTCGTTCTGATTATGTTTTGGTTACACAATAGATGCTGTTACAATAAGAATTGCTGTTAAATTTCCTCTGGATGTTCTTTGATTTTCTTTCACAGACCAGCTACCAAGCTGCAAATATCTTCTTTAATTCAATTCAATTCATCCATATTCTTAAACATTCTGTGAAAATGAAGAGACAAGCATATTCATCATTGTACAACAGTGCCACCCTATGGTTACTTATTGAAAATGCAGCACATAGTCTTATTTATGCATGTGTTCAAATAATACATACTGTACAAATATATATTTATTTCTATGCTGTGGATTTAAAGAATGTTTTACTCTCCAAAAACATATTGTGTGTGGCTGCCTCCTTCTACCTAAGGTAAAAAAAACAACCATCCCATTTGAAGTTTGCGATAAATCTCACAAGCAAACGTACGCTTAACCCTCCTTACACAACAGCTCTGTTGAATGCTCCATTCCGATTGGTCAGAAGCTGTTAATCACAGTAGTTTTGAAATCCAGTTATAGGAAACTAATCAACTTTGTGATGGCTAGTCTAACAGCCTACCGTGTGGTTCTATTCCTTAAATTTGTACATCAATACAAATGAAATACTCATATCCTATGTACGCTTAGATATATATCACCTTTTTGGGTAGGTACAGCAGTCAGATTGAACTCTCGTCCACACAAATCAGCCATAACTTTAACATCGCAACACATCTACATTGATCATAAATTATAAACCAGTAAAATGGTGACAGGATCATGGACACCCAAGGCTCACCCATGCCTGTGCCAATCAAAAGCCAGGCCATCAGGTCCAATTCTGAAGAAAGGTTAATGTAGGACAAATCACCAAAAAAGTAAATGCTGGGCATGATAGAAAGAAAACAGGACATTCAGGGCACCACAGCCCACTACTGTATATACAGGATCCAGCAGGCAAAGAGCCCAAGGTCACCGATCTGGCCTCCAAACTCCCCAGATTCCAATCCAATTGAGCAACTATGGGATGCGCTGGACAAAAAAAGTCAAATCCAGGGAGGTCTCACCCTAAATCCCACAGCACCCATTAAACACACCATTAAAGGTCTTGTGGAGTCATTGCCCCGAGGGGCCAGAGCTACACCTGTTGGCACACAGGAAACCTTTACAATACTGTGCATAATGTTTTGCATCGCAATGTTATGGCTGATCTTGTCCAAATAGATTCAGGATGAGTTTAGGATTCCTGAATGGGTTACACAGGCTCGAGATTGACAGAATAGTTCTGGTGTCCTGAAATGTTTGCCTTCCATCTGGCTGCCTAACAAGCCGAAGGACATAGAGTCAAAGTAAGGACTTTGGACAGCACGTGATACATCTGGAACTGGCCTCAGAATGGCTGTATAGCCATGAAAAAGCTCATGGCACTGAACATATCTTGGGTAAGCTCTGGGCTGGAAGTGCTGGAAGGCTGTTCTGGAGTGTGTGGGCATGTGGTGTGCTGAGTTTCTGTTTTTTGATCCTATCAACTGGACTAGACATGCTTGGAACTGGGTTCTGCCTGTCTACGAGTCTGTATTTGCTCTCAGGCTTGTTTTCATGACTTCTTTGTGAACTCATGGCTGGGTGATGCGTTGTCGCAGAGATTGCTGGAAAGAAATTTCAAGCCTTAGAGATGCTTCATGACTGTGAAGGCTGGAGAGTTGAAAATATTTCTTCGGTTCTTTGTAGTTAGACGTGGCCACAGCACCAGGCCTTTTATATATATATATATATATATTTTTTTTTTTACATCTTTGATTATGAGCTTTCTTCCATTTTAGAGATTTGGTCTTTAAAAAAAAAGGTGTCTGAGCTGGAGATTTAAGATCGTCCATACTTGCATAATTTACCTAGCATTTCGAAATCCTCTATGCGCTCAGGCTTTGCTGATCTTTTGGGCAACGGTGTCTTAAACAGGACTTGAGGGGAAGCCTCTGATCTCACTTCTGTCTGGAAGGGTCTGGCTGATTTGTTTGAAGCATTGTTTGGTTTCATGAGAGTCGGTATTAGTCTGAGTTTCTGAGGCACACAGGGATATTTCTGGTGTCACATCTGACTTGTCTGCTTGACGCTCAACGTTTGTCTCAAGGTCAGGCAAGTTTTCACAGTAAAGCTTTTGCTTGGATGCGGCAGAGCTTCTGGGACATCGTGTCAGCTTCTTCCTGGATTTACAGATAGAAGGAGGGCTTGGGCATCCTGACCAGTTGTGTGAAGATCCATTAGAATCAACTTCTGCTATCTCAATGGCTGATACACTCAGGGTAGATAGCTTCCTGCAGAGGTTTTCAGTGTGTCGTCTGTTAAATCGTTAAATACGGTGTTTGAAGAAGTGTGTGTGTTTTCCGGCTTTGAGTTATCCTGTACGTCTGAACATGCTTTCTTCTGTATGGTGTTTAAAGCAGAGCTTGGTCAGGTGTACATGTACTGGTATTTTTCAGTGCTTTTTTTCTGGAGCTGCACGAGTCTTAGCTTCAACACACTCTGATTTGTTTGATGGAGTAGTCTGTAAGGAGGTGAGGGTCTGAGGTGCTGGACTACAGAAAAGCAAACAGCAGGCAGATACTTGGCTGACACTGGAGGGATTTTCAAAAATGCGGTTTTCTGAGCTGCGGCTGTTGAGCTGATGATCTAACAACCTGCGAGTAGTTTTTCTCAGAACCTCTTTTTTTTTTTTTTTTTTTAACTCAGACTATCCAATTTGTTTAGCCAGTATTAAAACAAAACTATTTAAATCACTCACTCTCTCATCGTCTATACCTCTTTATTTTGTATACCTGGTTGCTGGAGTCTATCCTGGGAGACCTAGGGTTCGAGGCGATACACACACACACATACACACACACACTCACGGTCATTTACACATTAAAGGTAATTTGGGAACGCTAATTAGCCTCATCTGCATGTCTTTGGAGTGTGTGAGGTACCCGGAGTACCTGAAGGAAGCCCACCAAGCACGGAGAGAACATGGAAAGCAAAACAAGGCAAACAGTGCAAAACAAGGTAAATGGTGAACAGACCAAATAACATAAATATAACAAGATAAAATTTCACCTTAATGTGAATGACATTGAAATGCCATCTCGGGTTGTTTTAAATAAAATATTTCAATGGACAAAGGCGAAAAGACTACAGCGTGATTTGGACAAAAGGAAATCTAAATCCAAACATGTAACTTCAAATTATGTGCTTTTAAAGAGCAATTACTGATTTATTTTTATTTTATGTGTATTTGACGTAGGCTTTCTTTTTTTTTTTTTATTCCCGGCCAGGCTCGATTCCCGTCTCTGTGTGCATGGAGTTTGCATGGGTTTCCTCCGGGTACTCCGGTTTCCTCCAACAGTCCAAAGACATGTAGGCTAGGCTAATTGGTGTTCCTAAAATTGCCCGTAGTGAGTGTATGTGTGTGTGTGTGTGTGTGTGTGCGTGCGTGCGTGCGTGCCCTGTGATGGATTGGCACCCTGTCCAGGGTGTACCTTGCCATGTGCCCCAAGTCTCCTGGGATAGGCTCCAGGCCCCCCGTGACCCTGAATACAGGATTAAGCGGTATAGATGATGAGTGTGTGAGTGAGTATCCAGGCGTGGCTTTTCCAACTTCCTTTAATACATTAAAATTTCTTTGGGCACCCAATTTTTATGGATAAAGTGCTCATTTATTTATATCCACCACATTAAACCTCATATATGTAAAAGCTAAATAATTTACCTGAACAACACTTAAAGGAATACTCTACTGTCTTTCAAATCTAATCTTTCTAAACTAAAAAAGAAGTTATTATTTTAGGAGAAAAAAAAAAAAATTCTCCGACCATTGGGAGTGTCTTTTGTAATTTTTGTTGTTTTTGTTCTGCAGAACCCGATACCTTAACAGCTGGGTCTTGTAACGGTGGGCGTGTCAGGGGCTGTTGGAGATCAAGTGGCAGACCAAAGTGGTAGGAGGAGAATGAGGGACAAATCCAAATCCATTCTTAAGGTGTGTAGCTGTAGACGTGCCATTTTCACATCGAGGAGTGGAGTGAAGAGAGCCGATCTGAACAGGGGAATCTTCCCTAAACTCGAGATGTCACTTCTCAAGCATGTCCCTTGTGGTATATTTGAAGGTACTGATGAGACAAGAAGATTGTATTTCTTCTTAGGTTTTAACCTTTTATGGCTGTTGTTGTTGTTGTTGTTGCTGTTGTTGTATAATTAGTGACTTTTCTATATTATTAAGTAAATGTGGGTTGCCGTTAGTAATGAGAGTTTGAGTTTGATTGCTTAATATAGGCTTAATAGTGAATTTTCCTGCTCTGCACACTGACCATAAAGATTATCACCCAGAATGAGAGTACACTGTAAGTAATCAGAGCCAAATGCCACACTGAGCTTAATCTCTTTCAAGGTTGCTTAGTGCATATAAGTACAAATACAACTCTTTCCTTTCCTGGTTAGCACACAGCTATATGGCTAGTTCCAGTCCACCATACACAACTGTTTTTAAGCATGAGAAGTTATCGGCATTGTATGCAGGCACATTTCTGCTACGGAGCAGAGAAAGAAAAAACAAACAAACATGCAACTGGTGAATTTTTAACAATCAGAATCAATTGCAATTTGAAATGCACAGGAAATCAGCTGATCATCGAATTTAATTGAAGATTGACGATGACTGGGTGTTTATTTTTGACCTGACCAAAGACGCTGGTAAAGAAATGACTGCCTGTTTACTGAATTCAATTCCATTTTATTTGTATAGTTGGTGTAGTGGTTAGCACTGTCGCCTTGCACCGCCAGGGTCCGGGTTCGATCCCCGGCCAGGCTCGATTCCCGTCTCTGTGTGCATAGAGTTTGCATGTTCTCCCCGTGCTTGGTGGGTTTCCTCCGGGTACTCCGGTTTCCTCCCACAGTCCAAAGACATGTGGGTTAGGTTAATTGGCGTTCCCAAATTGCCCTTCAATTAAATTCGATGGGGGCCTGGAGCCTATCCCATGTGCCCCAAGTCTCCTGGGATAGGCTCCAGGCCCCCGTGACGCTGAATACAGGATTAAGCGGTATAGATGATGAGTGAGTATACGAATCGAAATGATCAGATAGTCCCTGATGAGCAATGAGCAGCTGGAGGTTCAATGTAACAGAACAGATGATGTCTTAAAGTTATTATGAAGTCCAGTTTGTTATCGGAGCCTCAGGTAAACTGGAGGAAATGCCAGTCCTAAACTATTGAGAGACTGCAGTCACAAGTCCTCAGAGAACAGCATTTACTTATTGCTGCTCTAAGATTAGTGAACTCTTATGTAAAATTGCAGTCGGTGGCTGTGGTGTAAGAGGATTACCGAAAACTCACACATCATATCTCGTGGTTGTCTATTTTCCTATAACAGCATGTCATGTCAGGTTCTATTCCGCACCAGTCTGGTGGGTCGGGCCTAGTTTTATTATCGCTTTATTTTTATGAAAAATCATCAATTATGAACTGTTGTCGTTGTCTTAGATCACTCAAATTAATCTGAGTCAATACCTTCAATGATTAATCATCGAACAATCATTTGCACTATCATCACTTTGCACACACACTGCAGACTTTTTTCCTCAAACTTTTTTCATGTAATTTGCGGAATTTGCACGCACTGTATATATTTGTGTATGTATTAGATATATTTTAATATTCTCCTATTTTCATATTCTGATTTTAATTTTATGTTTAATATACAGTGCATCTTTTTTTATACCTATCCTTTCCATACCATTTTGTTCTATGGTATATTTATTTTCATTTTCTTAGTGGCATTCATTGGGCGACAGAAAAGAAAGAATTTTATTGTACGGGGGGGGGGAAACATGTTGCTTTACATATGACAATAAAACTTGGAACTATAAAGCTTAGTGACTGACAGAGCTTAATGATTTCAACCCAAATGATCTGTAAGTTGTAGGTGTTCTGTAGGTGCAAAGTTCTGTAAACTGATCCAATATACAGGAAATGCTACAGTAACTGAATATGATGACGTGTGTGCTTAATATTCAGATTATTGGATTATACAGTATCTGTCCGCCTGTGTATGTTTTTTAAAACTGGCTTACTTGCCAAAAATCTTCACATACAGTATGTTCAAGCATTGCCTGATCTGCTTTTAAAAGTGTGTTCTGGCAAATTGGGCAACCACGCCCCGGCTGCACATGAGCACCGGACAGTTTCATGCTTCTTCAAGTATTTTAACACTTGAGGCATTTTCTAATGATAAAAAAGAATTTGTGTTAAGGCAAGGTATAAAACCGATCGATACCTTCTGGTGATGAGATTCTTGAACCCAGTCTGACTTGAACGCCTTTTGTATAAAACTACTGTAAGGAAAAATCATGGCAGACACATCAGAGGCCCATAAATGCAACATGATCGGGTCTTCATTCACTTTCCTTCTACACTAAATCTATTAATTGTAGGGTGGATTAAGGCATTATGGCTTTATGGCTCATCAAGTAAAAAGAGATATTGTTTTACGGCTTATGGAAAATGTACGCCATAGACCCTTAACGATAAAATGATTCCTTCATTCAATTTCCCACTTAAATGGTTTATAAGCCTGTCTCTTGCTAATATAGCATAGCATATCATATCTTATTGTTCGGTAGCTAATTTTCTGGTGATCGTTGTGCTAAAAAAGAAATTGATAGGAAAAAATGATAAAAAGCATTTTATTTTCAAGCAGTTAAAACACTGACAATGAAGAAGCATTTCAATCAAGTAAGGATTACTTGTTTGACTAATATGGCACAATGACTTTTGTCTGTGATTTCCATAGACTGCTAGTCACATTTAATATCCATAATATACGCTGGTAGCATCTCTTTGCTGTACATAAAAAAAGCAAGATAGAATACTGGTCTATGTTGCATACAGTGAAAGAATATTAGCACTATTATACAATATGTCTGGTTGACAAAAATGAAATAATACAAGAATATGGTTTGTCATCAAAAATTAACCAGTACTGGGTTCATATATAACGTCTGTATGTTATTCAGGAATGATGGAGCCGAGGTTCTGCTAAAAACGGAGAATATTTTAGCTGGAGAGAGAAACACTGAATGGAAAGGAAAAAAAAAAAAAAAACCACAGGCACAATCAGTCAGATTCTTAAAAACAAAACCAAAAAAAAAAGAGAGAGAGAGAGAGAGAGAGAGAGAGAGACAGAGAGAGAGAGTGTTCATTTTCTTCTTTCTAAAAATGCTGGAATAAAACCTGTGGCACGCTTCACGTCCTTCTCTTGCACAAACTACTGTATGACTTCGGGGAACCTGCAGATCCAGTGATGCCGATATCTCACCAGTGTTGTAGTTCTGTAAGAAGAAAGGAACATTTGTATAAATGATACATTAGGAGGAAATATTAAAATGATTGAGTTGAGCCAAAGTTTGCAGCAAATCTGTTTTATGTGCTGAAAGAAGAAACAACCGATCATTTCTTTGATCTCAGTGAATATACAGTACACTGCCTGGTGGAAAAAAAAAAAAAAAGTCGAACACAGGTTTGGATGAAGGTTTTTTTATGCTTTCAAAACTATGTAAATGTACAGCATTCGGTAATTCAATAACAACAACAACAACAACAACAACAACAACAAAACAGTCAGTAGTTATTTTAAGACATAGAGATCAGCTGTTCTGGAATAGTCCTTGCAAGAACTGTATTGTCAAATTGCATTTGCAAAACCCATCGGGCACCATGATGAAAAAAGCAATGAGTCTGTTATGAAGCATAAAGATTGGACTCTGCGAGCAAGATCATGTGGTCTGATGAGTCCAGATTGATCCTATTCCAGAGGCATGGGCGTGTCAGGGTAAGAAGAGAAGCGCAAGAAGCGATGTACCCATCATGCACTGTATAAGCCTCCGGAGACAATGTTATAATCTACGGTTACTTCAGGCGCTCAGGTCTAGACTCAGCAACGTCAGGTGGCAATAAAATGAAGCTGATGACCTGAATGTGCTGAACGACCAGGATATCACATCTATGGAGTTTTGTTTTCTGTTCCGGGAGCATGAGGAATCATTTCCACACATGGACTGGTCACCACAAGCGTCTGGGCGCCATGATCAAAGCGGAAGGTGGTCGAAACAAATGATTGGTATGATTCATTTGGATTTACCCCCTGAAATTATCGTCAAGAATTTATTTGATGAAATCCTTTGTGTGTGTGGAGGGAACAGCAGTTATTTGTTTGGCCACGAAGGAGAGACTTAATAAGGAGAATAGGTTTGCCCTTGGTGAAAGAATTAAAGGAAAAACATACAAAAGGGTCCATTTTATCCACAAATTTGGCAATCGAGCTCACCAGATGGGGCCTCAGACCCAAGAGTCCAAGGGTTGAGGAGTGCGTTCCACTAAGCCAACAGCTGGCCTGCTAGTCCTGATGAAATGTCGCTTATCATTTACCCCCTGCAAAAAAAAAAAAAAAACACAAACAAAAAAAAGGGGCAGCACGAATGTAACACTATAGAGTCCCTGTAGTCATAAACCTCCTGCAGTACTGAGACTCGAACATGAAAATATTTCCATTGTCTGGGATGAGAGGAATGGTCACGGAGAGACTCATATCACGATTCCATGAAAGCGATATTACTGTACCTGAAAGGTTTCCCGTTCTATCATATGGCACGGCCCGTCTCCAACTCTGTCGCTCTGATCCGTGCTGCAGTATCCGTCTAAAGACAAGCCGATTGCGTGTACGTAAGCAAGCTTAGAAATGCCACATGTCCTTGATATAAAATGCATGAATGAATGAATGAAAGAAAGCGCACGGAAACATGCGCGAAAACACACTTTACTTCTACAGTAAGTAGGGCATCATGAGTGTGCATTCTGAAAGCAATCAGGACAAAGCCCAAGGATAGCTCTGACCTTGGTTTTTTTCCATTAAGGGCAGAGTGATGTCATCGTTGCCTAGCTTTGCATTCTTCTGCTTTTTGGGGACTCCAGACACTGCTGGCTGAAAATACAAAAGAAAAAAAAACACACACACACACACACACACACACACACACACACAACAATGCAAACTGAATCCAAATCCGTCATTCCGTTTACTTGACCAGCTATTAACTGACTTTCTACTCGAGGCTTTTTTTTTTCTTTTTTTTTTTTCTTCAATATGAAGGCGTATTACATGTTATGGAAAGTGTAATACCTTAAAGTGAGATTTATTCCAGCCTCCCTTGGTCAGTGTGTGCCTTAAATCTTTGTAGGCCCACACAGTCTGGAGGACATGCGATGCCGCTTTGTTCTCTCGCACAGACTGGCTGTAGAATTGGAAATGCAAAACAGGATTGTACCAAATTCTATGCACATGTATAGCTGAACCTAATACCTTATCAGTTCATCGGTGAAACTAAAACATGACAGGGGTGCGTGGTTAAAGGAGGATCGTTCACGGCATGGTGGACTGATACCCGTTTCCTGCTATCCATCTTAATAAAGTGATGGATATTTTTTTTTTTTATCGGTTACTATCTGGATATACAAGCTGATAAATATTGATGTTCTAACCATACTCGGTTGCCTTTTCTATTCTGTAGTCAATGCGTGCGTTGTACCGTTGTGTGCCACAGAAAAATATTCATTGCCGCCGTGACCGAGACCGAAATGAATCACTTCCCAAGAGGAACGTCTTCCTATGTGCTTTATTCCTTTTTCACTTGTATAGTTCCATTTACTATTGTGAAATTTCCTGAGACAAGCTAGTTTCTGTTATATCATATGATAAAGCAGCTGTAAACACCTCTTCCATCACCAGCTATTCTCTCTCTCTCTCTCTCTCTCTCTCTCTCGCGCTTGAACTTTAACTCTCGCCAAACCTGCTGGAGCTGATCCAGCTACATTACGTTGTACATTATCTACCTGGTCTTGTTTATAGCCACCAGCTTCTGGATCCCCTGACCCTGAACGAGGAATCGTGCATTCTCCAGGTTGTCAGTGATGATCTCGTGTATGGTGTTGAGGACCGCCACCACCGTGTCCTCTTCCAGGTTTTTGGCAGGACGCTGCTGGCCGCTGGGCAGATTGCTGACCAGGTCCCTCATGGCGTAGCTCCCTAGCAGAAGCGAACAGTGACAACATACTGTAGGAAAACTGTACCATACCACAGATTTAAAATGTGCGTTTTACAGAAAAAAAACAAAAAACAAAAAAAAAACATAAATGTTCATCAATCATCAATGCTTTTTTAAAATCTTCCTTTCTAGAGGGAATGTAGGTAGGTAGTCATGGTTAGAACTGATTGTGCCTTTTCAAGACAGCTTTCCTATAAGGTTGCGGTTTCCAGAGCGGCCATTGTGCCGTAATATGAGCTTAGATAGTGGATGCAAATTACAGACAGAAGATAGAAAAAAGGATACCTGATTGCGTTCTTACCAACGAGATCTTTGTTTTTGTGGTCAATGGCAAGGTTGCGAAGCGCAATAGCAATAGCCCTCACCACTTTATCTGCATCTGAATGGAGTAGCTCAACCAGAATAGGCAGGCCTTTCTCTTTACGTACAGTCGCCCGGATGTAATTAGACCACTGAGAAACAAGAGAGATCGAATAATGGGTTATTAAAGCATGCGAAAACATAGAATAAGTCTCATTTACATATGTGGGGCTGAGAAGATAATTGCATTCTGTTGTAAAACAGGTTCGTATTCAGACGGGTTTGTTTTCCTCCCCTTCGCCCGTGTCCCCACAAAAAAAAAAAGGGAAAAAAAAAGGGAAAGAAATCTCTCTCTCTCTCTCTCTCTATATATATATATATATATATATATATATATATATATATATTTTACGCTTACAGCCCATAGTCCTGCAGACAGGTTTTGGAGAGCCCCTGCGGCCGCCTCCAGAGTGTTCTGGTTGTGGCTCAGCTTGAGGAGTGACAAATACAGCCTCACAACCTCCGGCTGATAGAGCAGCTCCAGACCTGCACAGATAGATACACACGCAGAAACTACATCAAACAGCATAGAATGTTGGCCCGAGTGATTCATAATTCAACAAGTGAACTTCTGTATGAGATGGATGCGAGAGACACTGAGCTTGTGCAGTGAAAAACAGTTCGCCTTGGTCGTTAGAAGTACAGCAAAAACCGACGCGCGTTCAAATCTTTATGGGCAAATGTATGAAGATAATAATGAGAATAATATGCCATGTGAGCTCCGTCTTTGCTTTGCTGTTTAAAACCTTCCCGCTCTCCAGAAGCGTCTATCATGTGTAAGATCCAAAAGGCACAGTAGTGAGAGATCACCCAAGGCATGTTTCCAGAACTATGGATGAATATCGAGCTTTTTTTAAAAAAATTTTTATACAAGCTCTTAAAGGTCTTTAACTATTCAGCCAGCACAGCAACGAGCCTACAGTAGCTCCTGATCCTCTGAACCAACCCTACACTGCTTATCTCCACCGAGCCGTTCCAAAGGACATGGAAGGGTGACCAGAGGGACGAGAGCCTCTACTGGTAAAGAAATAAAAAGCGCTGTTTTCCCATGGTCAACATCCACTCGACCTGCCCGATGCTCGCAATAAATCAATAAAACATATTACATAAATATAATAAATTATTCTTTGCCTTATTCATGCTGTCGAGTTCCTCTGTGCAACCGAAACCATCTATTTTTTATTTTCTTCAAAAACCACGCTGAGGTTATCTTGGATTCCTGACAAATCTGACACCAAGGAATAGCTCGGGCAATCATGAAAAAGCGCCGCTATGAAATTACGGATCGTCAGCATGCTGACAGGACGGCAAAAGCGCGCTCTGAATTCGATAACAGACATTTCGAGACCGCCTGATACCATTGTCGCCGGGATGGTATCGGGAAGGATTTAGATAACAGCGTGTTCAGATATTTAAGTGCACCAGCGATACAGTCCCTCTTACACTCTGTGACCCAGTTACATAAAATTATAAGATGCTGTAATAAACTGCTTAAATACAAAGCGACCATTTCTTCATCTACGCTAATCTCGTCAATTCTCCACGTTACCCCGCAGAGGCGGGATTCAGCTTGACGTGCCGGCACGAAACACGGGAGTAACAGGTGTATCGATGCATCGCTACAGTACTGTATTTCTCTCATCTTAAGAATACTTTTCTCCTCGAAACTTGACACAGCAGCTAAAAACCACTTAATTATCCTCCTACGCAAATCGAACGCCGTCTTGGCTCGTTCTTCATCTCCACTCGGTGCGGAACGCTGGCCTCAGCTCATCTGTGTTTCCCTGGTTCACTTCCCTCAAGGCCTCCCTCAGAAACTTTGTCGTCTTCCCGTGACCCGCCCGCTCTCCTTAGCAAAGCTGCTCCCACTACCTCTCCATCTGCCAACTTAACAGACATTTGTCTTCGGGCTGAATGCAGGCTGTCAATTTGCATATGCTGCCTACGTCTCTACAAATTTGGTCCTGAATTGAACACGCTGCTTAACCTTCGGGTCCGTCTGTTGGCAGCCCGCATGCATTGTATTAAAACCTAAAACAAGTTTTTACTTTTGAACCAGTTCGCCTTGCACCAGATGAGAGGATGGACGAAATATTCATGTGGCGAAAGGATCCAAATGGAATATGGGGACTGAATATGCAGTAATAACGTGAGATCGAGGCGCACCTTTCGTAGGGAGTGCGCGCTTGGGCATGTCCGGAGCGCTGGTTGTTTTGTCGCTCGTCCCGTGTTTCCGGCCTGAAAAGGCAAAGCACTATGAGCATTGTGAAAAGGTGGTGCGTTTCAAAACATCTCAAGCATCAAGCATTTCACATTGTCCAAAGCTTGAGTATATGTGTGGGATGCTCTGTGGGTGTTGAGTGGGAGTGCTGAAAAAAATAAAAATAAATAAAAAATCAAGTGTATGTGACATGACTGGAAATAAAGCATCAAGGTTTTGCAGCACTGTCTACTGAACACTCAAAGCAAGGCAGGAACAGAAGCACACTCACACTGATTGAACCACTCCTCTGCAGATGAAGACAGTCGGACCAACAGTGTCCGAAAGCAAACACACATAAAAAAAAAAATAAAAAAAAATAAGACACGTTCACAATGGCAGAATATATGTTGAAGTGCGACATTACAACAGCTACAGTAAGAATACCCAGATCCCCTTTCAATAACAAAACGTCAGTTAGTTAAATTGGCCATAATATAGGCCGTGGAGATGAGAGCCTATTATCATTCTAGCCATAAACTAGTTTACAGTGAAAGGAAACGTTCTGTGACCTTCTGCGGATCGTTCGCTTTCATTACGGAACACATGCGGAGATTGTTGCAACTGGTATCCAAATACATTTACGTTTTCCGTTAGACACCTAACCTTTGGTACTACGTCCACCGAAACAATCGGGCACGTCCTTTTTCTTCTGGTGGCTCCTTGGCTTTGTGGTCTGAATAGTCGGGGTGCTGTAAAATTTCTCCGCCCCTGGTACCTCTTTGTGCACGTGGTAGGATAGATTACGCAGAATGCACACGCAGTTCTCGACAGACTGCGAAGGCACAACGAAGTTAGTAAGAAAGTGTTAGAAAAATGGACAGACTGAAAGACAGATATCTGATCTCACTTCATATTGCAGGAAGGGTCCTCGTGGGAGTCCAAATTTTATATTGCGAGGAATTAAGAAAGTAATATCACAGACACAATACCCCGCTATCCAGGTGGATAGGATTCAGTAAATTATAGATTTTCATCATGTCTTTGCGGGTTGTTTTTTGTTTCTTAATCTATTCTTCTTGCGTTGGGCATCTTGCACCCTTCTCGTTATTTTACCTTGTTATTCATATCCCTCCTAGCCACAGCAGAGTAAAGGGCATGGAGAAGAGCGTCCACAAGTCCCTCACACTCACGCATCTGCTGACGAGCCTCAGCCCCATCTGAGCTCACGTTCCTGCAGGGGAAAGTGCTCTTGTGAACTACATAGCTGCACAGCACCTTTAATAAAAGAAAATCTCAAAACCAGATAACAAATAAACTTTTTAATATTTTATATAAGTGGTCAGATGAAATTCCAACCACAGTTCTGGAACTTTTAATCCAGAGAATCAAGGACTGACACAGGGAAAAGATATACAGTGGAACCTCGGATTGCGAGTAACGTGGTTTACGAGTGTTCCGCAAACCGAGCAAAGATTTGTAATAAATTTTGAATCGGAAACCGAGCAAGTATTAGTTTACGAGAGCCCAATATCATGTATCACGCATGCGACTCTTATTTTGACACCGAGCGTCTCTCTTGTGTAATCGTCTCCCCTGTTAGGTCTTAGTGCTCGTCTCTTACTTGCATAATCAATATCTCCCTCTCTGTTTCAGCACCTCTTATGTGTGTGTGTGTGCGCATAATTTGACACCGACACACACACACGCACACAGACACACACACACACACACACACACACACCCTGACACACGCACAGACGCTCTCTCGCCTTTTCACCCCCTCCACGGCTTCACAAACACACAGAAACTCTGCTCTGTCACGATTCTTTTTAAAGGTTAATTTGATTTGTTTTTGTTTTTTTTTACTTTACCGCAGTGATTCCCTTAGTATGCGCTCACACCAGTGTCAGAGAGATTTCTTTTTTTTCTGTTAAAACGGTGTTTCCGTTATGTGTGTGTGTGTGTGTTTGTTGTGAAACTTAAAAAGCGAGGTGGGGAGAGGAAGGAGGAGTGTTACTATGTAAAACGAGGCGAGGGAAGGGGCTAATTCCACAAACACATACAAACACACACACACGGCGCCTATGCGCACCAACGGAAACACTTATCTGTCAGGATTTATTTGTACTTTTTTTAAAGGTAAAGTGCAGATTAATTTGTTTTATTTTCATTTTACAGATTGTATTAATTATTTTTATGTATTTATTTTTGGGGCTGTGGAACAATAATTTGAGTTTTCATTATTTCTTATGGGAAAATAATGATTTGGTTTACGAGTGTTTTGGAACACGAGCGCACTTTCAGAACGAATTATGCTCGTAATCTAAGGTTCCACTATATATATATAAAAAACTACCTTAAACATCCAGATGTGTTCTTGAAAACTGTGGTCCATTCTGGAGCTCCTGGTCTCGAAGGGTCGTTGGGATCTCCTCTTAAACCCGAGTGTGGGATGATGATCTCATCAGTCAGTGTCTGAAGCCCGTTGTTGATGATGACCATCTTCAGAGGTTCATGAGATGAAAGGTTCCACAGTGTTCCTGAGAGAGTAAATGAGAGCTAGATCAGGTTCTAAAATAAGGCCAAGAGCCTCCTGAGCAACCGACAAGGAATTACACCAAATGCTAAATACAACAAACCTGTAACTAACTCTCGGACCTCCATGTCGTTGGTCTTTCTCAGCAGCCTTAGGAGTGTAGGAATACCATCGCTGTTCTTTATGGCCACCTTGTTGAAGTGATCCCTGCCAAAGGAAATATTCCTCAGGGCTCCACAGGCCTTGCGGTACACCTCAGCTTTGGGGTGGTCAAGCAACCCTACCAATATGGGGATACCATGTAGTTGCCTCACATCCTGCTTGACCTTGTCATTTTCATAGCAGAGATGCTGCAGATAGGCAGCCGCGTTAGACTTGACAGGGTCCATGGGGTGACTAAGCATGGCAATGACTTCCCGCAAGTTGGGGTCCCTCCACCGAGGGTCCTTGCGAATGGTGTCCAGACTGACCATGCTGGCCCGTTTATGAGGAATCAAGGTCTGCATCCTGTACAGATCCTGCAGGAAGGGATGCGGTAATGGACCAAGGTGATCGTCAACCCCGAGATCCAACGTAGGTCTCAAGGGTAGGGTTCCTCCCATCATAGGATGACTGATCGCCGGGATTCCTGATCTCAGGTCAGCACCATCCTGATCTCCTTTGGCGGCGCCATTGCAAACAGGTCCTCCGA
Organism: Clarias magur; assembly: GCA_013621035.1. Lineage (NCBI taxonomy): Eukaryota > Metazoa > Chordata > Actinopteri > Siluriformes > Clariidae > Clarias > Clarias magur. The sequence continues at coordinate 3,311,825 of QNUK01000027.1, read as the reverse complement.
TTCGACCAAAGCTGTCTCTGTGAAGCGGGAGGGTATAGCAGTTTTCTAAGTAGTTCCTGGTTGGCAGGTTTGTGTAAGAAGGGGGGTATGGGAAACCGTGTGGAATGGTGCCATGATTGCTGAGGTCTAACCGAGGACTTTGAAGGGTGCCATGCCTGACAGGCTGGTCTTTGATATTTTCGATCGGGGTGTCCAACGACGTATTGGTGTCAGAGTCGGGGGTTACTGTTGCAGCCTGAAATGGACTAGATTCATTTTCTTTCTCTACCGAGGCATTAGAAGCAAGAATGCTCTCTGAATCTTGGCAGCCCTCACACACTGTCTGAAATGGCTCTGTTGCTTCAGTTATACTTTCCTGAGGGAGAAGAAAAGGGAAATGAATTCAAAATTCTAATTTGTCACAGTCACAACTATACACATTATGATATGCAGTGAAATGCGTATGCAACTGCCTGTGACCCAAAAAGGAAGATTTATGTCACTCATTCACTTATTGTCTATACCGCTTTATCCTGTATACAAGGTCCCAGGGGGCCTGGATTTTAATATCCCTGTGGACTTAGGGCACGAGCTGGGGTAGACCCTGGAAGGGGTGCCAATCCATCACAGGGCACACACACATGCTCACTCTCACACTACGGGCAATTTGGGAATGCCAGTTAGCCTAATCTGCATGTCTCTGGACCGTGGAAAGAAAACCGAAATATCCGGGGGAGAACATGCAAACTTTTGGAGCACGGGGAGAACATGCACACAGACCTGAGGCGGGAATCAAACTCAGAACCTGCAGGTGTGAGGCTCCAGTGCTAGCCACTAAGCCACTAAGGATTATTGTAAACATTTAGACTGAAAATTTATAATTTTTACAAAAGTTACCAAAATAAAATATAATTAAAATAGCAGGGTATAAAGTGTAATAACTCTGACATATAAAAGCGTAAGACTATAGAAGTGTAAAAATAATCTGTGTGGATATGACAGCAGCAGTATGATTGAGACATTAAGTATGAAATGGAATGGTACTGATATGTGTGTTGAATGACAGAATTATCGCAATCTCTTTGCAAAAATAACGATCAATTCACTCATCCTTTCAATTATTAAATGCATTTTAATTTAAATTTTAAATGCATTTAAGAAGGTTAATAAATGAAAGACAAACCTAAGAAAAGGAATCCTATCTGTTATAATGTTAATTCCCTAATGATTTTCTGCTGTGCTGGCAACAAGGGCTGAATTTACATTTGGCTGAGTACTTGACATGCACAACATATACAGAAACAATTTTTCACTCAGCTGAGAATTAGTTTAACGTGGACTATGAAATGAGATTCAGGGGATCTCCTATTGAACTTGGTAAATTGCCAACAGCAGGGTGGTTTGATGCAATGAACTGGGTCCTATATTTCCAGTGAGCAATTACTCAAAACTGTGTTTTTTTTTTTTTTTCCATATCCTGGCACGTACCAATATAGCACTATACCCCAATGTACCACAATTTCCTGACAAAGCATGCACCGTGAAAAGAAAGAAGGAAAAAAAAACACTAACAAGATTGCACAGAGTGTATAAGAACACACTATCAACGAAATATGACCTTGAATCAATACCAATTTTGGTAGATATAAGTGTCGCTTGCAGAATGTCAGAATGATCGACGCCTACATCGGCACCGCATGCACGTGGGCGCAGAGTTATTAATGAACGTGGGTCTGTGTATCTGTGTTTTGCAGGTTGGCATCCTCACCTCCAGCTGTTTTGGCACAACTTCCTCGTGAGAGCTGGAGGCACTGAGAGGGTTCAACTCAGTGTCAGGGCTGGAGGA